>JASEVX010000001.1:211464368-211595077 GCA_031761405.1 Serripes groenlandicus | reverse complement strand
GAGCAATTTCTTCTTTTGTCACTATGTTTTTGGAAAGCGTCTTTACGAGGGAAAGGGTTAATTAATGCATCAGCAGCAGATAACTTGTGACAAAATGAGAAATTGGTCATGAATAGCAATTTATCCTTTTGCCACAATGTTTTCCAGTGTATTCAACACGAATACTTTCATTTATAGAGATATTCAATATTTTGATTTTGACATATCTGCTGCAGATGTGTCAAAATGCATGTTGGAAAGGCCAACTGACTATAAAATTAGACTTAAATTTATCGGAGTTTTTTTCATACTTTTATCCACATGTTTTCAAAGCCGTCTGCTGCAGATTTGTTTTATGTGGGAAGGGTTTAATACACTGAACTTTTTTCGTAACCAGGAGAGTTACCTATTCTAAAATATAACCTTAAAGCATTTTGTTTACTTCCTTTCAGGTTGGAGCAGGTGGTAAAAAGAGTCGTCTGCTTCTGGCTATGTCATCTGCTGCAGAATTCAGAGATCACCTAACCGAGTTCAGTGATCATTATTCGTCTTTAGGTAAACCTTAATGAATTCTTTTTAATTAACCCTTTACCACATGTGTTGATTGGTTTGAGTTTTACGCTGTTTTCAAAGGAATTTTAGTAACATCATGCAGCCAGTTCACCTTTCATGTTTAGCCCATTTGTGAAAGACTAATATCTTTTATCAATCATCAGAAAGAATGAATGACCGAGTTGGGGTTTGAACGCATGATTCCTGAATTGATAGCCTTCTTCCTTACAGTCCCAGCTTTCTGGACTTGACTTTACTTTGTGCGGTCATCTTTTGAAAACATTTTGGGAAGTTTCTCCAATGACAATACTTGTTCCATATCTTTGTTTAATATTTTCAAAATTGTCCGCTGCAGATTTGTAGTTTGTTTGAAAGGGTTAAGCTTATCACTTTCAGACTTGCAAATAGAAATGTAGAAATTGGAATGAAAGCTTGATTTAGTCTTAAAAATTGAATGAAAAGGAGAAATTTCTCATTCTACGCAATGACATTCCATTCTGTTCTAAATAATATAATGCACACTTTCCAGACAAATTTCGATTCTTGCTGAAAGGAAAGCATTGTTGATGAAGGAATTTTTTTATTAATACAAGCTTTTTCAGCTTTCCCAATGTGTTTTTCATCACATCAACCAGGAAATTGCCCTGCTTTCCTTAGATAGTTTTATTTCAGACGATTGAACATATCGTATCGGTTAATCTGTTATTGAATCCCAAACTATACCTCTCATTTCTGTTGTAATTTAGGACCACCCAATCCGGACAATCTGCCTGACGATGGTAAACTGAAGAGCGAGGTGATGAGCAAGGATAACAAACGCTACTATCTAGATTTGAAAGAAAACCAAAGGGGACGTTTCCTTAGAGTAAGTTGTGAAAGAGTGAAATATGAATCCCTTTTTGGTGTAAGATGATTTATGAGTGATGCTTACAGAAAACCAACCTCAGTCAGTCAATGAAATTAACTTTTTCAAATTCACTGGTCCGAGAGTCTTAAATGTTTGGTTATAATTACATTTTCATTGATAAAGGGAAATTTTTCATTGTAAAAACAAAAAGTTACTGGCCAGGGACTATAGGACCACTGCTTATTTCGCAGATTGCTTAGCTGAATTATAACATGTGGGTAAAAAGATCTGCCAGTGTATCCTTGCTAAGACTCAAAGTGGATACAGCCTAACAGATGTTTCTTGAAAGTTTCTATGACTGATTGGCAAATGGTGCCTGACCAGATTAGACTGCATGGAGAAGCTTGCTGATCTGGGTCTACACTGCTCTCAAATGCCTTTCAGTTGGTTTTGGCAGTGTGCCCACTCATATGGTTCAAGGGAAGAGAAACATCATGCCATTTATAAGATCCATGATAGGAATCACATGTGAATGGGAAAACCCTCTTGGTCTACGTTGTAAATTAACCCCTTCCGACATATAGACACTTTGTGGCAAAAATAAATTGCTCATTTTGCCGCAATATTTTCAACTTTATTTAATGCTTGCTCTATCGTTTTGAGTGAGTATCCATATTTTTATCGCTTACGGGTTGTATGTGGGAAAGGGTTAGAGACATTGGTACTGGCTTAGTTGAAACATTAAGACAGTCATCAAAAGACAAAGAGGAAACGGATCTATGAATTAATTTATAGATCTATTTCCTCTTTAAACCTTTTCGACTTACCTTAAATCTGCAGCAGATGAATTTGGAAACATTAACAAGAAAGAGTTATTATCAAGGTTTTCGACTTTGTGATGACAGGGAACCTCTATTAACATTTTTTTTTTTGCGAGTACTTTTATCATTGGGGATATATAAACAACCAATCATTTTACTCTTTCTAAATCAAACAACTTTAAAAATTGAAGTTATGGCTGCCTTCCTTATGGCGCTCGGGGTTGAGGGGTTAGTTTTACGACTGATGGCTGGTGTCCGGTTAAATGGACCAGTAGAATTGGTAACATACCCAGGAAACGCTGTGATATAACTAAAATTTGTTGAAAGCGGTGATAAACACCAATTAATCAAAAAAACTTTCTAAATCAGGTTGCCCAGACAGTGCAGAGAGGGGGTCCAAGGTCACAGATAGCTATACCAGCACAAGGCCTGATTGAATTCAGAGATGTCCTCACAGATCTGCTTGATGAGTTTGGAATAGATGATCATGGTTGGTAATTTTTGCCACACAGGAAAAAATAACCCTGTCCTACAGAGGTCTTGAGATCAATTGCAATTATGACAAAATTGCATACCTTAAATGTGTCATTATTATTCTAAGGAGACCTCGAGGACATTTGTATGACAGAATGGAAGACGGAGAGGATTGCTGGTCGCAAAATGTCAAAAGTTGTTTTGTCTAACCAAAACCTTTAGAAGCCTTTGTCCAATCATCATCAAATTTTGTCAGAATGTGAATTGGCATAATATCTTGGACAAGTTTGATAACTAGCCATATCGCTAGAGTCACTTGAGAGTTATCGCCCTTTATGTTATAGAAATTACCTAAAATTGGTCTTGTCTGCTCAATAACTTAGGAAGCCTATGTCCAATCACCACCAAATTTTGCCAAAATGTGTATTTGGCATAATATCTCAAGACATGTTTGATAACTAGCCATATCGTTATAGTCACTCGAGAGTTATTGCCCTTTAATTATAGAAATTACCTCATATCAATCTTGTCCAATCAATAACTTTTGAAGCCTTTCTGACAAGTTTGATAACTAGCCATATCGCTAGAGTCACTTGAGAGTTATCACCCTTTAATTATAGAAATAACCTTAAACCAAATTTAGTCAGAATGTGTATGGGCATTAATATCTCGAACAAGTGCTATAATCGGCCATATCGCTTGAGTCATTTTATTTGATCATCACCAAATTTAGACAATATGTTGATGGGCAGAATATCTTGGTCAGGTTCGATAACTAACCACGTTATCTTAGTCACTCCACACTTATGTCCCTCGAAATAGCCAAAACTGTATTAACAGTGTCCGCTCTCTAAATTTGCCTGACGTACGTAAAACCAATTATCACTATACTTGGTCTCAAAAAAAACCAGGACAAGCGTATTTTGTGACAGTTGGCGCTCTTGTTATCAGATATGAAATTAATGTTTACCCTTTCCCCAATAACAAAGACTTTAGATGCATCTTCAGCATTCAAATACATTGTGGGTAAAGAAGAGATTTTCTCGGTGTGTTCTCTTTATCACAATTATAAAGCAGAAAATTCAAAATATTCATTCTAAATAAAACTTTCTCTGCTTTTTTTTGCAAGCTAGTTGTAAAATCATCTGCTGCAGATTTGTTGTGTGTTGGAAAGAGTTGAGGTTAATGATAGTTAACGATACTTTGAGACTTGGCAGGATGGCACAATGGCTTCACCTCTTTGTCGTCTGTCTGTTACTCCTTCTCTCAAGTGACATATTAACAGGCAACACATGACATTGTGTTTCATCAACCACTCGAATTTTCTTCTTCCGGAATCCACTGTGGCCGAGTGGTTAGCGGGGGCTTGGAACCAGGCTTCTCGAGTTCGATCCCAAGTCGCAGCTGTACAGTCATAATGGAGTGCCCTTGGGCAAGGCACTTTTCCTAGCCTAGTACTTGTTAGTTTACGCAGAAATCATGAATAAGTGAATTGTCGTCGTTATACAGTGCTACAGATAAGCTGCGTATTTGCGTAAAAACTCAATTAAAATGGCCAAATCAGTGCGTAATAACCCTCGTTTAAATTTTGGGATACTCAATGCATTTTTAGCTCGCCCTGTTCAAGGTGAGTTATTGTGATGGCCTCTTGTCCGGCGTCCGTTGTGCGTCAACTTCATCTCCTCAGTAACCAGTGGGTCAATTGGGATGAAACTTCACAGAAAGCATCCTCGCAATGACCTCACCAGATTTCCTTCAAATTGTTGGGATCCATGCAGAATTCTGGTTTCCATGGCAACGAAATGAAAAAACTTCAAAATTCTTCTTCTCCCAAACTGGTTGGCAGATTTTCAAATAATTTTGTAGAAATGTTCCTTGGATGACCCTCTATCAGATTCCTCCAAGCCGTGTTCATTGGTAAAAAAACATGGCCGCCATGGGGGCGTGGCTATTTTGCCATATATGGCTATAGTGAAAGCTTAAAAAATCTTCTCCTCCGAAAGTGTCCGTCCGATTTTCAAATAATTTGGAGAAATGTTCCTTGGATAACCCTCTATCAGATTCCTTCAAGGCTTGTTGATTGGTCAAAAACAGGGCCGCCAGTGGACAGGGCTATTTTGCATTATATGGCTATAGAGAAAACTTAAAAAATCTTCTCCTCCAAAAGTGTAAGGCCGATTTTCAAATAATTCTGTAGAAATGTTCCTAGGGTGACCCTCTATCAGATTCCTTCAAGTCAAGTTGATTGGTTGGAAACTATGGCTGCCAGGGGGCAGGGTTTATATAGCTGAAGTGAAAAAAGTGAGCGATCGAGGGCCATCATGGCCCTCTTGTTCAAGACCTGCCTATCATATTATTATGTCCAGAACAAAACCCAATTCAATCAATATTGACTGAGTATTGATGACTCTCTTCTATGTCAAGAAATCTTGTATACATTTCATATACTGAAATAGCCGACTGAAGCCAACCGTTGGGGTTGTTCTAGTCACGTGATCAGCAAACTGGTGATGTGAGCTATTCATAAGCAGCCAATCGTTAAACGGTACATTAACAAAAAAGTTGTGATTTTGGTTGAATTATATCGTCGGACCGCCAGATAGTTAATTTAGACGTTGCAATCAAAAGATTACAGGATAAAACATGAGCAAAAAGTATATGTATATTTGGATGCTAATAATTCTGGATAGGTTGTATGGCGAATTTCAAAGTGAACGAAAATATATTTGATAATCAAGTAAACTTTGTACGTCGGTTTTAACTGCACAATAGAAAGCACAACGAAATTACTAGAATAGGGCTTTACATGATTGTAGAATCACTGGCCACACCGCCATGAGATAAGAACAGCTACAAAATTTAACAAATTAAATATTTAAATTCGAAATTAAATAATCAATTATCAATTTTGAAATATTGTTTGAAAATGAACAAATAGTTCATACTTTTGTCTACTTTGATAACCATAAGAAGTTTCACTGTCTGTTTTCCCCCATAAATGTTTTATCCAAATTCTCTGAAAGAAGTCTGCTGCAGGCTCCTTAAATGTGAAGAGGAACGTGATAGAAAGACAAAAGAAATCAATAATTCCTAGTTGTTCATATCTGTATCCCGAAGTTTAACTTTATATCCTAAATGTTCAAAGAGCTCAATGCAGCAGACAACTTTTTAAAAACATTGTGGCAAATACAGGAGTTGCTCATAAAAATTAGCATTTTTTCCTTTTATCAGAAATTTTTCATTTTATTCAATAATTATAATTCCATTCACATATTGAGATAATTTCCATATTTTTGTTTACACCTTTTCAAAGGTGTCTGCTGTAGATCTTTGTCTGTAGGAAAGCATTTATTTATTAAACGAGATGGATTTATGAAAATCAAAAGATCATGTAAGAAATACTCAATTACTTACGATGTATGGGGTAATATAACTGAAATAATGTTTAAAAAAAGGCATTACACTCTAAATAAAACCAAAAATCTTCCAGAATCCCACTGTGATCTACCAGAAAGCAAGTACATGAGGGTGGAGAACAAGGTGTTTTACTTTGACGTGGGATCCAACAGACGTGGTGTTTACCTCAGGATTTCAGAGGTAATAATAAGCCTTTGCAGCAGACGGCTTTTTGAAGACATAGTGACAAAAGAAGAAATTGCACAAAACGTGCAATTTCTCCTTTTGCCACAATGTTTTCCACTTTTTGTCATAGGTTATCCATTCAATTCTGGAGATTTTCTATGTTTTGACAAAATACGTTCAAAGTCGTCAGCTGCAGAATTGTCGAATGAGGGAAAGGGTTAAAGGTGCTGAACTCCAGATGGAGATCCAAATTTTGAAATGTTGAAAACTTCCAAGATATTGCTAATAGTGGAATCAAAGTAAGTAATAAATAGTTCAAATCTATTTTGGCAGTAAACGTTGAAAAACAGTCAATTGAAAGTCATGAAAATTGATTTGACTTACTGGGTATGTCTACCCAGTAAAATTGAAGCATAAACAATGAATATTTAGATGTTTATTGTACTGGAAAGTGAAATGATTACCAAAATTATGATTCTAATATTTCAAGACAATTTTTGAACAGTTTTAAAGCTTTGACTATATTATCTATAATCTGGAATTCAGCACCTTTAAAAAATGGGTCTTTTGGCACTTCCATATCTCCAGGCAACTGGCTAGCTTTCAACATATATCCCCGACTGGGTGACACCAACGATTTTAAAAATGGTAGCAATGGTTGCGCTCCGGGTTGTGGGGTTCGCTTAACGACTGACTGGCTGGTGTCAGGATAAATAGACCAGTAGTACTGGTTACTTACCCAGGAAACCTGTGATATAACTGAAAGATTGTTATAAGCAGCATAAAACGCCAAACAATCAATCCAACAGACATATTAGTAGAAGAAGGATGACATGCATCAATCATCATGAACAATTTCTCTTTTTGCAACAATGTTTTCAACTCTTTTCAATAAAAATACTTTCATTTATTGAGATTTTTCATCTTTTCCCTAAATATTTTCAATGCTGTCTGCAGACATGTCATATGTGAGACGGGGTAAATCAGAGCTCTAGATAAGGGATGTTTTTGCATGTTCTAAACTCTTTATTTGACCCTCTAACCCTATGTTGTGGGTTCTCAAAAGAATCGTCTCAGTGAAATGATTCTTTAGAGTTCCCACATCATAGGATTTTATTGGATGATAAGCGAGATATTGTGACTTATCTGGACTTCTGGCTGTTAAGATATCTTAATTCCTTGTTTCAGGTACGATCAAATTACAGAACATCTATCACCATTCCAGAGCGGTCATGGGGTCGCTTTCGTGACTTGCTGTCAGAATTCACAGACAAACCAGCGGAGGCTGACAAATAAACGGAAATTCAAAAATTCTCGACACGGACAAACAAGGGAATGTGCTTAGTGAATGGGAACTGCTTTGAGGATTCACGAAATGAGTCATTGATTTTGTTTCATCGTTCTTGTTTTAACGGATCGTATATGATCTGTGTCTATGTTTTGATGATATTGTTTGAATAGCAATTCCTTGTTTTTACTCTTGAAACGAGGGAAACTGAATGTAAAGTGTGAAAGGTTTTTACACATATTTCGGAAGTTGACCTTGGATATTTAATTAGTTGAATAACAGCACTAATTAAGCAGTATGTATATGTATGGATTTTAATATTGATAATTATTCACAATCATGCGGGAGGTCATCGGTAGATATTCATCATAAACTGGACTTGGACGAGGTATTGAAAGAATTGGAACCAAGATATGTTTTTATTGCTAAGTGGAAAGAATAAGATTCATGGAATAATCTTTATTATGTGCAATCATCGAGTGGATCTTGCACCGCTTACACAACCTTATATTGGCTAATCATCAGATTGTCGCGATATCATAAGGGGAAGCAAACTTCATCGAAGTGGCGTAATATGTTTTTCGTTGTTCTACACAAAAAGCAAATGTTATTGGTAATCTTTAATTATATTGAGATGATTTCTGTGGAGTACTTACAACATTGATTTTGATGAAGAATTCAAAGAGCAAGAGAACTGCCTCCCTTGTCCAGAATTATATAACCTTACTGAAGTAGGCAAATAAGGCAGGAGAATGAAAAATGAATAAAAGATTAACCGTGTTACGTGAAAACTGAACTGAGGTTTTAGGAATTGACAGCGATTATGATCAAATTGCATACTTACAAGAACTTACAAAGATATTTTTGGTGATAACCTTTTTCATAATCTCCCAGGATGCTTGTTAGACTATGTTGGGAACTGGAGAAAATTCTGATCTGACTGTACAGAGGTACAGTTTGATCTGGATCTTCGCTGGTTACAAAGTCCCAGTGGTCGGTTTTCTCATGGTGTGACCAGAATAATTGTGTCATGGTATTCAGTGTATTATATAAGTATTTCTTTCTTTGTTGAAACATGAATTACATGTGATTTTAAAACTGTTTTTAACAAATTCAAGAAGCACATTTCCTTCTGGGTCCATTCTATCTTCATGGGCAGGTGATTGGACGGCCTGATTTGATGAGCAAAATCATTGGATGGGGGTTTTATTATGATTGTTATGGTATAGAAATAGTTGTGTATTAAAAAAAAAACGTAAAATGTACAAATGTAGGAACGATTTTATGCCTTTTAGGCTGGCACTGAACTGCAAGTTTAACTGTGTAGACTGTGAATGAACGATGTTTGATCAAGGTGTTGAATTGCTTATGGAGTAGGATGGATTGATAATGGAATTCGAAAAGGTTGGAACTTCATCTCGTAACAAGAGATAGTTTCACTTATTTTAGAATCACATATTTCTATCTTGTCTTGAGGAAGGATGGTATCCAAATCATTATCATGCTGATGATACTTTTACATCTTGACATGAAGAAAGAATAATCAAATAAGATCAAGAAATGAATCAAATAGGATGAAGATATACTGCCTTTGATAAATCTTGATTATAAATTACTTGATCAGCTTGGTTGGTTCAAAAAATAATATTTAAAGCAGTATAACGTGACATTTGAGAAATATCCAAAGCTATTTGTGCTGTGTACGGCAATAATTCCGATTTATCATACAATGATGCCCAAAGAGACATCGATATCAAGTTTTTATTCTGATTGTCCGTCAAACATTCAGCATGATGATGATTGAAGTGTTGTGAATATTCTATGCTAATATTTGATAAATGCTGAAGTTCAGCAGAAAGATAGTGAGAAATAAAATCAATGGTGCAGACCCAAGATTGTTTTAAAAACCTAACATTTCCCCATTGTTCCAGTTTTTAAGAACATTTTAGAATTGTGCTTAACATTAACAAATTCATCCAAAATACAATATTAACATGTTACAATATTATGGTCCCCTATTTGAAAAAATAAAATAGCACTTGAAAAAATGTATGTTTTTCATACAAGAGTTAGACATTGTGGAAAACAACTCTTTTGAGTTTTAAATTAAATGGATCTGTAATGAGAATTAATGTTTGCTTAATCTTAGTACAACGTTAAAATTAAAGTATAAACTTTGTATAGGTATTCTATGACTTAAAGAGCTAAAAACTTAATTGCTCTGTTTTCAGAATTAATGCTTCCTTGATCTAAAGGCAAGTTTAAAATGAAAGTCAAACTCGTAGGAATTCGGTTAGTAGCAACTATAAACATACCTGTGATCACTTTATAACTATCAGGGATATTGTTTGGTTGTGAGCGTGAAACTGGATCATTATTAATGAAACAAAACATTGGATAGAAATTGTGTGACAAAACTTGTGTCTAGATAAATGCCAGTTTGTGGTATTCTGTCCTACAATTGGCCTTTGTTGTGTGGAACATGGATGTATGAAACCCTCACAAACTTATTATACCCCCGATAAACGAAGTTTAGAGGGGGTATATTGGAGTCACCCTGTGGTTGGTCGGTCGGTCGGTCGGTCGGTCGGTCGGTCGGTCGGTCGGTCGGTCGGTCGGTCGGTTGGTCCGTTGCGATTTTCCTTGTCCGGAGCATAACTTTAAAACTAATTGTTGGAATTTAATAAAACTTCATAGGATGATACAACACATTGAGAGGAAGTGCGGTGTACAGGAACCATAACTATATTTTACCTAAATACAGAGTTATTGCCCTTTGTTACTTTTTCTTGTCCGGAGAATTACTTAATAACTAACAGATGGAATCTAATAAAACTACATACAATGGTAGAGCATAATCAGAGGAAGTGCGGTATACAAGAACCATAACTCTAATTTACATAATTACAGAGTTATTGCCCTTTGTTACTTTTTCTTATTCGTAGAGTCTTGTCCGGAGCATAACTTTAAAACAAATTGTTGAAATTTAATAAATCTTCATAGGATGATACAACACATTGAGACGAAGTGTGGTGTACAGGAACCATAACTCTATTTTATCTAAATACAGAGTTATTGCCCTTTGTTACTTTTTCTTGTCCGGAGAATTACTTAATAACTAACAGATGGAATCTAATAAAACTACATACAATGGTAGAGCATAATGTGAGGAAGTGCAGTGTACAAGAACGATAACTCTAATTTAGATAATTACAGAGTTATTGCCCTTTGTTACTTTTTCTTGTTCGTAGAGTCTTGTCCGGAGCATAACTTTAACTGATTGTTGGAATTTAATAAAACATCATAGGATGATACAACACATTGAGAGGAAGTGCGGTGTATAGGAACCATAACTCTATTTTACCTAAATACAGAGTTATTGCTCTTTGTTACTTTTTCTTGTCCGGAAAATTACTGAATAACTAACAGATGGAATCTAATAAAACTACATACAATTGTAGAGCATAATCAGAGGAAGTGCAGTGTACAAGAACCATAACTCTACTTTACATAATTACAGAGTTATTGCCCTTTGTTACTTTTTCTTGTTCGTTGAGTCTTGTCCGGAGCATAACTTTAAAACTAATTGTTGGAATTTAATAAAACTTCATAGGATGATACAACACATTGAGAGGAAGTGCGGTGTACAAGAACCATAACTATATTTTATCTAAATACAGAGTTATTGCCCTTTGTTACTTTTTCTTGTCAGGAGAATTACTTAATAACTAACAGATGGAATCTAATAAGACTGCATACAATGGTAGAGCATAATCAGAGGAAGTGCAGTGTACACGAACCATAACTCTAATTTACACAATTACAGAGTTATTGCCCTTTGTTACTTTTTCTTGTTCGTAGAGTCTTGTCCGGAGCATAACTTTAAAACTAATTGTTGGAATTTAATAAAACTTCATAGGATGATACAACACATTGAGAGGAAGTGCGGTGTACAGGAACCATAACTCTATTTTACCTAAATACAGAGTTATTGCCCTTTGTTACTTTTTCTTGTCCGGAGAATTACTTAATTACTAACAGATGGAATCTAATAAGACTGCATACAATGGTAGAGCATAATCAGAGGAAGTGCAGTGTACACGAACCATAACTCTACTTTACATAATTACAGAGTTATTGCCCTTTGTTACTTTTTCTTGTTCGTAGAGTCTTGTCTGGAGCATAACTTTAAAACTAATTGTTGGAATTTAATAAAATATCATAGGATGATACAACACATTGAGAAGAAGTGCGGTGTACAGGAACCATAACTCTATTTTACCTAAATACAGAGTTATTGCCCTTTGTTACTTTTTCTTGTCCGGAAAATTACCTAATAACTAACAGATGGAATCTAATAAACCTACATACAATGGTAGAGCATAATCAGAGGAGTGCAGTGTACAAGAACCATAACTCTACTTTACATAATTACAGAGTTATTGCCCTTTGTTACTTTTTCTTGTTCGTAGTCTTGTCCGGAGCATAACTTTAAAACTAATTGTTGGAATTTAATAAAACTTCATATGATGATACAACACATTGAGAGGAAGTGCGGTGTACAAGAACCATAACTCTATTTTACCTAAATACAGAGTTATTGCCCTTTGTTACTTTTTCTTGTCCAGAGAATTACTTAATAACTAACCGGTGGAATCTAATAAAACTGCATACAATGGTAGAGCATAATGAGAGGAAGTGCAGTGTACAAGAACCATAACTCTTATTTACATAATCACAGAGTTATTGCCCTTTGTTACTTTTTCTTGTCCGGAGAATTATTTAATAACTAACAGATGGAATCTAATAAAACTACATACAACGGTAGAGCATAATCAGAGGAAGTGCAGTGTACAAGAACCATAACTCTAATTTACATAATTACAGAGTTATTGCCCTTTGTTATCCAAAAATGAACAAAACAAGAATAACCCGATCCATAACATTGTCCTTTTAAGGTGGGGTTTCTAAATATGTCACAACCTTTCCTATCAGGGCGGCGTTCGGGGGTATTAATCACATTCAGTGATAGTTCTAGTTTGTGTAGGGGAACTAGTCACTGTTATGTGGAGAATCATGTCAGCCATTTTACCTGATATGATATTTTTCGAGTCTTAGGTTTCAAATATATTTAACAGTTAAAGACAGCAAGTGTAATTTTGAAATGAGGATATTGCTTGTTTTGAGCATTTTTTTAAACGTTCTCCTCTTCTCAATTGTCTGAATTGACAAGGGTTAAAATTTTCAAAATTAATACAAAAAAATGTAACTTACAAGAACATGTATGTAAACAGTTTTAAAAGGTACATGTAGGAAATCTGGCAGACTAAAAGAATTTAAAATGTTCATCATGACCATAATGTTAGTGTGATAGATTAAACCTTGGCATGAATACTCATTACCTAATATAATTTATTCACATCCTTGTTGTAAAATATGGAATATCCATATGAAATTATTCAAGTTTTTCTCATTTTCACCCGTTTCCATTACAAAAGTTTCAAAGTTAGTTGAATTTATTTCTCATTATCTTTCCTAAATATTTTGCATATCAAGCTATAGCTATATACATATCCAATGGTTGGCGGAATTCTCGGGTCGGTAACAGGCGAACGACATTGTTTAGACGTATTGTTGTTTTGTCCCTCGATTTGTTTCCCTAGTCTATTAATCTGTTCTATAATTTACCCTTTGTCTCGTATATAAGCATTTTACAAACAGTAGTTCAAAAACATAATGGAATGGTCATTTTAGTAATGTCCCTTTTTCAAGAAAGCATGATTAAGTATTATCATTAAAAAAAGATAACACATTGTTTGGAAATGGGTCATAGGTCAATTGCAAAGGTTAAAAATGGAAGTTTTCCCTGTTTTATTTATGAGCAAAAGGGTCAATTGATACACTGTATGCTTGTATAATCCTTGCCCACATACAAGGAATCTGTAGCAGACGACTTTGAAATCATCTTGACAAAAAGATGAAAACTTATGGTTAATAATAGTTTAATTATTGAATTGAGTTAAAAGCATTGTGGCAAAAGAACAAATTGCTCATTATGTGCAATTTCAGCTTTTGCCACAACCCTTTCAAAAGTTGTCTGCTGCAGAGGCATCAGAAAGTCCCTGTATGTAGGAAATGAATAATCTTATCTACCACAGCAAAAGTATTTTCAAATGAGCAAGTATGGAGAAATTTCATTTTCTTCATTGAACAATCTCATTAATTTCGGCTGCAGTTTCACACATTTGTATATGCGCAAGTGTTACTGTAACCAAGTTCTAGGTTTGCTTTTCTTGAGATTGCTCATTGAAATTAATGGTTTTACAAAACAATTTTGGCAAAAAAGGGAAAGTAGCTCGTTATGATCAATTTATAATTTCCCCACTTGTTTTAACCCTTTACCACATACAACAAGTCGGCACCAGACGAATTTGAACACATATGGGGTAAACGATATTGTGGCAAATGAGAAATAGTTCTGTATTGGCTTTTTCTCCTTTGGCACGAGTGTTTTCAAAAGTGTTTTGCTGCAAATGCCTGTCTGCATGTTGAAAAGGGTTAACTTTAATCATTGTAAAAGTCTAAAGATATAATATTGTGAGGTTATGGGTCAGGAATAGAACAGGTTTAGAGCCTTGTAAGGGCGAAAAAGGGTCTTGTTGAATCCCCGCTCTAGCATCATGATAACCCTTTCTTATGTATACAACAATTTTGCAGCAATTTCTCCTTTTGTCACAATGATTTCAAAAGTTGTCTGCTGCGAGGCGTCAGAATGCGTGGTATGAATGGGTGATTCCTTTCCCTCATATAATGCTTTCTGGCGCCTAGGCAGCAGACAGCTTTTTGAAAAAAATGGCTACAAAAGAAGAAATTGCTCAAAACAAGCACTTTCATATTTTATCACCATGTTTCCAACTCTATTTATTTATTGTACTTTTATTTAAACGGAGTTTCCAAAAGAAATTCGGGTATGTTTTCAAAATCGTCTGCTGCAGATTTGTTTTATGTGGGAAAGGGTTAAGGAATATTGAATCATCATCAGTGGGACTATAATTCTAGTTGTCTTGTCAGAAATTACATAAAGTAGCTCATCTAAATGAGGGTGGACAGTGAAGACTCGAGGGGCATGTGCAGGCTTTACTAGGTCTTCTACGATTGTTGATACTGAAATATCCATTTTTCGCACCAAGCGACTCGTTTTAAAGTTGAGACTGTATCACTTTAACTAAAATGTTGCCGAGACTAAAGTTTGGTACATGACGAAACATCAATACATGGTCGAAGGAAAAGAAAAAGAAATGGAAGTTTTGAGCAGGGTCAATATTTTCAACCATTCTATATATGAGTTTATTTAAAATTTGAATACTAGACATTTGGTTGGCTGATTTTGATAGATCAACTTATCATAAGGCTTTGTCTTCAAAAATGTGTTCCCAGTTGATTTCATGGTGAAAGCTCCAAAAACTGCGGGTTTAAAACAAAGTCAATTTTTTGGGCAGTTGCAAGATTTATGAAAAATAATATTAGAGCAGAGTTCTAAATAAGGGGTATACTTCATGTTCTGAAATTTTAATTTAACCTCCAAACCCTATAGTGTTGGTACTCAAAATAATTGTCTCCATGTTTGGTGTTCCTCGAGTGCAAATTTATTTGCCAATTCAGAAAAATTCACGTTTACCCTTTTTCCAACTAAGACATATCTGCAACAGCCGACCCTGAAATCATCTGTTAGAAAATATGGGAAATATTTCCCAAATTCATGAAAGTACAGTAGTTGAATAGAGGAGAAAAGGAGAAATTACTTCTCAATATGAGCAATTTCTTCTTTGACCATGCCACCATTTTTACAACTCTACAACTCTATTCAAAAAGATGATTGAACTGTCCTTAATAGAGTTTTCAGTTTCGCAAAATTCTTTCAAAGTCGTCTGCTATTGATTTGATTTATGTGGGGAAGGATTAACATACAAGACAAGTGCACTTTCCCATCATTGTGTGTATAGAGATCTGTGTTGAATATTGACCCTCACAGAAGAGACCGAGGGTTTGTCGAGAAAGGGTTGTAACTAAAGTTGGTATTTCTTTGCCAAGGTTAATCACCTTACCATAATGTCTTTATAAGCGTTAAATCATTTTTAAAAAATGGAAATTAAGGTGCCATTTCGGTGGCAACTAGATTTGCATGGTTTACAAAAGGGTCAAAATTTCCCCAAAACCAGGGTTTTCGAAATAGGTTTTTAGTTACAACCGTTTCACACCAAGCCCTCGAGACACCTGTTGGACAAACATGATGTATTGAATGGATGGAATTTGTTTACTTGTTAAAACTTGATATTCATACTTGTTAAAGTTTTATTTTTGTCAGTCGTTTCCGATCATACTGATGAGGATTGAAGGTTGAGCATTAACCGCAGTAGGAAGATTAACCATGGAGTCTTCAGAGCTCTAGATAAGGGGCGTTTTGCATGTTCTATAATCCTTATTTGACCCTCTACCCTACGTTGTGGGTACTCAAAAGAATCGTATCATTGAGACGATTCTTTTCAGGAGTACGCACAACATAGGGTTTGCTTTAAAAACAAGAAAGAAATTGTTGGAAAAAGAGCTGAATACCACTCCTTATCCGGACCGCTGAGGTTTTTTTAATTTCAAGAACTGCACCCAAGTCATCTCTCCTATATGTGAATTGTTTGCCAGAAGTGTAAAGAAAGATTCTCTGACTAATTGTCAGTCACTGTAGATCCAGATCAGACTGAAAATGAGTGGGTGCATGTAAATCTAAACCGATTGCCAAATGTCACATGGTTGGTTTATTCTGCTGTGGAGTGCAATAGAGATTTATTTAACTATGGATACACATGCAAGTTATAAATCAAATTGCTTTTTAACGCTTTCCCCAAAATAGACAACTTGAGGCATCCAACTATGGAAAAAGAAATTACTTAAATTAATCAATTTATTAATTTCTTCTTTTTCTAATTTATTCGTAGCCAAAAAAATATCATATACCAATGGAAAGAATGATCCTTAACCACATCGTACTCCCCACCCCTGTCCCTCTCCACCGTACAACCAATCTGCAGCAGGCAACTTTGAAAAGATCTAGATCAAAATGTTGAAGATTTCTTTAAAAGAAAGTTCAAACTATTGAATAGAGTTGAAAATATTGTGGCAATATTAGAAATTGTTCATAATGAGCAAATTCTCATTTGCCACACAATATTTTCAAAAGTCGTCTGAAGCATTTGTGTCGAATCTTGTCCGCAGGTGAGCTAGACCTCAAACTATAAAGGGGAATCTGCCTTGGCCAGATTTGGAACATGGCGTACCAGGTTCAATCCCAATTCGGGGCGGACGCGTTGTGGTGTCCTCAGACAAGGCACTATTCATAGCTTAGTACTGGTTTGTTTACCCAGGGATCCTGTATAAGTGAACTGTCATCGTGATATAACTGAAATAATGTTGAATTGGCGTCAAACCTTCTATGAAACAAGCTATTTTTGGAGGGAGGTTCTTTATTTTTATAAGCATCTTCAATGCGTCATTAGTATGATGGGTAACAGAATATAGTTTTTATGATTGGTCATAACCGTGAAAGTTGTTTTGTTAATGAATCTTATAAAAAAAAATACAAAAAAAAATTCAAAATACATTGTTTTGTTGTTTGTTCATTATCCCCTGCCAACGGTTGATGGGGTATTGGTTCTAGCGGTGTCCGTCCGTCTGGAGGCATATCTAAGGCATAGTTGGATGGATTGGATTGCAACTATATGGAAATCTAGATTATATGACCACAATTTTAGTAAAAATCTTGTGAACATACATTTTGGCCACAATTCTTATTTGAAAAATCACCAGAACAATTATCTCCACAACATCCAAGTCAGGTTCGAAACTAGGTCAAATTTTAGAAAAACCTTGTGAGCCCCTTAAGTAGCAACCTTTTTTATCCAAGCATCACGAGACCATTAGTCTCGATCAAATCCTATAGTCGGGTTCGAATCTGGTCAAAAACAAGATCGTCCGAACATTCAGTTCTATCGGGTTCGAAACTGTGTCATGTTGGGTAAAGAAAAAAAACTAGTCTAGTAACTGGTATATCAAGGCAGAGACATAGAAAATATTACGTCCTTTACTTTTATAAAAGAGATACGAACTTTATCTGACGAGATTGGGAGAATTGATTATTGGCGAGACGTACAGATCACTTCTCCCAGCCGAGAAGTCCGAAGTCAAGGACGTAATATTCTATTTATCTTGCATGGTTAATTATGTTTTCATGTAAATCTACATTCATTTTAACTAGTTTTAAGGAATTACATATAAAATTAGAATAGCCCATTCATAAATCACTCCATCTAAAATAAAATGACGTCACGGCAATATTAACTTATTCTTAGTAGAAGTGTAAGCATTTTGGATTTGCCGTCGCTTCAGAACACACGACATGTCAACCGCCGTGTTTTGTAATGTTTACATTGTGTACGTTTACTTTGTATAATGTGCATACTGTTTAGCTTGTTGTGAAACGTATTTAACTGATCCCTGGGTAATCAAGACAAATTGTCTATTTTGAAAAAAACAGGGCAGCACAAAAAATTTACAAATTTTCATTTCCTGTAAGCTGGGCATGACAATATACGGAGGTATTTAGCACAGCTGAATCCCCCGCATAAAAAGGAAGACACTGTACTGTCATAAATGTTCATGGTGGGATTTCCATAGAGCCATTGTGTAATGTGATCATTACAAAAGGTACAATGTGCACCGAATGGTATATTCGGGGTTTTGGTCAATTTATACAAGAATTTATGATCTTCGAAATATTTCATTCTGGCCTGATGTATCAGGACTACTTGTCTGTTATGGTTGGAATTTTTTTAGACAAATATTTTTATACTCTTCTTAATCGATTGAAATTCTACCTTCTGTACTTTCAGTACTTTGATTTACAAGATAAATTTAATTACATTTATGCACACACTCAAAGGTGTACGAAAACATTGTAGTGTGAAATGGCACACGATTAAGGTAATTTATTTTTAAAAACAAATTCAAAATACATTTTAATTAATTAGAAACAATTTCTATGTTCATGCTGTTTACAAATAATTCGTAAATGAAACAAAGTTAACTGAATATTGATCAATGTTCGTTACCATTCACACACCACTGTCGGGGTTTTCTTTGTACATTTAAATCTTTGGGTTTTCATGTGAACCCGATTTTCAGTACTCTGAGTATTTTGATTTTAAGGGGATTATAATCATGTAGTGTTCATATCCTTTCGTGAGACTCTAGTAGTCATCTTCTAGATAGTATAGTGGTAAGTATCCCCGCCTGTCACGCGGGAGACCGGGGTTCAATTCCCCGTCTGGAAGTATTTTTTTATTTTCATTTTATTAATGTGCGTGATTTACGTTTCTTTTAAGAAAACACAAAGCTCAACAACTCGTAGAAATGTGAGAAAGATACATTTGATTGACTCTTACTCACATTGTACTCTCTTCGATTGGATGTGTTTTATGCTTCCACACTATACGTCTAGTGTACGATAGGTTCGAAAACTAATTCCATAGTTTGTGCCTTTATCTCATCAGGGACCGTGTATATATTGTCCCTGATCTCATGCACTGTTCGATTTATTTAGATTGTTTTGTACACAGGTAAATTGTAATTTATATTGTGTTCACTTAGAACACTTTAGCTTTCGTCTCGGAAAATGGTTTCTAGTTTCTAGACATTCACCTCTATTCGGAGATATAAACGTTTTACTGATATGGGACAACTGCTAAATTCCTATAAAAATTTAGCTTTCGTCTCGGCAAAGGGTTTCTAGTTTCTAGACATTCGGAGATATAAACCTTTAACTGATAAGGGACAACTGTTAAATTCCTATGCGACAGTTAGATTGGAAGTTACAGATATTTTTAAGATCAATCATATATGAATAAAGCTTCTGTTCTGTTCTATTATATATCACACAAACACTGACTGCTAGAACACCTATATTAACATCGTCTGATATATAGTTTTCGTATTCCCAATGTATATTGTATATTATATTATGTACAGGTTCTGTTCTGTTCTATTCTATATCACAGACACACAGACAGAGGTTTAGCATTAAACCAATTGTCATCGTCTAATATTTTTCGTATGCATATTTATAATGTAAATCTTTTCAAGATGAACCATATATTTTATGAATAAAATTTATATTCTGTTGTGTTCAGTGATATGACGGAAACATTGTGGAAAGTGACACGAAACGCGCCAACCTGGAGTAGTTAAAACATCGTTGAAAAAAATGTATAACCTGTAACTATTATCTGCATGGCCCTTAAGAGATTCAATTAAATTATATATAACATTCATTTAGGAGCAAGTACACCAGTGTGATACCCAAATGGATCGCAAATGCTCGTATTCCACTTTTGTTCCGCCATTGTAAACGTTTAAAAGTAGACCGATCCTAGGTTGTTTTGGCGTTTGGTGGTAGAAGAAACTCTCCCCTATCCAACCATACAATCGGTTCGGCTTTAATCACTATATACTTTCGTGAGACTCTAGTAGTCATCTTCTAGATAGTATAGTGGTAAGTATCCCCGCCTGTCACGCGGGAGACCGGGGTTCAATTCCCCGTCTGGAAGTATTATTTTTATTTTTTCATTTTATTAAAGTGCGTGATTTCTTAAGAAAACACAAAGCTCAACAACTCGTAGAAATTTGAGAAATATACATTTGATTGACTCTTACTCACATTGTACTCTCTTCGATTGTATGTGTGTTATGCTTCCACACTATACATCAAGTGTACGATGGGTTCGAAAACTAATTCCATAGTTTGTGCCTTTATCCCATGTGCTGTTCGATTTATTTAGATTGTTTTGTACACAGTTAAGTTGTAATTTATATTGTTTTCACTTAGAACACTTTAGCTTTCGTCTCGGCAAAGGGTTTCTAGTTTCTAGACATTCACCTCTATTCGGAGATATAAACCTTTAACTGATATGGGACCACTGCTTAATTCCTATACGACAGTTAGATTGGAAGTTAGCGATATTTTTAAGATCAATCATATATGAATAAAGCTTCTGTTCTGTTCTATTATATATCACACAAACACTGACTGCTAGAACACCTATATTAACATCGTGTGATACATAGTTTTCGTATTCCCAATGTATATTGTATATTATAGTGTGTACAGGTTCTGTTCTGTTCTATATCACAGACACCCAGACAGAGGTTTAGCATTAAACCAATTGTCATCGTCTAATATTTTTCGTATGTATATTTATAATGTAAATCTTTTCAAGATGAACCATATATTTTATGAATAAAGTTTATATTCTGTTGTGTTCAGTGATATGACGGAAACATTGTGGAAAGTGACACGAAAAAAGCCAACTTGTGGTAGTTGAAACATCGTTGAAAAAAATGGATAACCTGTAAGTATTATCTGCATGGCCCTTAAGAGATTCAACTAAATTATATATAAACATTCATTACGGAGAAAGTACACCAGTGTGATACCCAAATGGATCGCAAATGCGCGTATTCCACTTTTGTTCCGCCATTGCAAACGTTTAAAAGTAGACCGATCCTAGGTTGTTTTGGCGTTTGGTGGTAGAAGAAACTCTCCCCTATACGACCATACAATCGGTTCGGCTTAGATCACTATATTCAAGAAAAGGACCAGTGCCCATTCGCATACTTTGCCATACCGGTCTCACACGAGTACTAATTAACTTAAGTGTAAATAAAATCGCGTTTAAAATCCTCTTGCAAGTCTTCATATAAACTTTAATGTCAAATATCTTATGTCGACTGTCTCTCTCGTCATCCCTGTATTACAGAACATTCCATGTACCCTTCCTCTACATATATACATACATTCAGACAGACATAAATACACACACACTCAAGACCAACAAGAATTTATGATCTTCGAAATATTTCATTCTGGCCTGATGTATCCTACTAGATAAATATTTATATATGCTCTGCTGCAACTTTTTCTTACCCGATAACGATTCTACCTTCTGTACTTTAAGTACTTTGATTTACAAAATCAATTTAATTACATTCATGCACACACTCAAAGGTGTACGAAAAAATTGTAGTGTGAAATGGCACACGATTAATGTTTATTTATTTTTGAAAACAAATTCAAAATACATTTAATTAATTAGAAACAATTTCTATGTTCATGCTGTTTATAAATAATTTGTAAATGAAACAAAATTAACTGAATATTGATCAATGTTCGTTACCATTCACACACCACTGTCAGTGTTGTCTTTTTACATTCAAATCTTTGGGTTTTCATGTGAACCCGAATTTCAGTACTCTGAGTATTTTAATTTTAAGGAGATTATAATCATGTAGTGTTCATATACTTTCGTGAGACGCACGTAGTCATCTTCTAGATAGTATAGTGGTAAGTATCCCCGCCTGTCACGCGGGAGACCGGGGTTCAATTCCCCGTCTGGAAGTATTTATATATGTTTTTATTTTATTAAAGTGCGTAACTTTTTTGATATTGTATTCACTTAGAACATTTTAGCTTTCGTCTCGGCAAAGGGTTTCTAGTTTCTAGACATTCACCTCTATTCGGAGATATAAACCTTTAACTGATATGGGACAACTGCTAAATTCTTATACGACAGTTAGATTGGAAGTTAGAGATATTTTTAAGATCAATCATATATGAATAAAGCTTCTGTTCTGTTATATTATATATCACACAAACACTGACTGCTAGAACACCTATATTAACATCGTCTGATATATAGTTTTCGTATTCCCAATGTATATTGTATATTATATTATGTACAGGTTCTGTTCTGTTCTTTTCTATATCACAGACACCCAGGCAGAGGTTTAGCATTAAACCAATTGTCATCGTCTAATATTTTTCGTATGCATATTTATAATGTAAATCGTTTCATGATGAACCATATATTTTATGAATAAAGTTTATATTCTGTTGTGTTCAGTGAAATGACGGAAACATTGTGGAAAGTGACACGAAATACGCCAACCTGTACTAGTTAAAACATCGTTGAAAAAATGTATAACCTGTAACTATTATCTGCATGGCCCTTAAGAGATTCAATTAAATTATATATAACATTCATTTAGGAGCAAGTACACCAGTGTGATACCCAAATGGATCGCAAATGCTCTTATTCCACTTTTGTTCCGCCATTGTAAACGTTTAAAAGTAGACCGATCCTAGGTTGTTTTGGCGTTTGGTGGTAGAAGAAACTCTCCCCTATCCAACCATACAATCGGTTCGGCTTTAATCCCTATATACTTTCGTGAGACTCTAGTAGTCATCTTCTAGATAGTATAGTGGTAAGTATCCCCGCCTGTCACGCGGGAGACCGGGGTTCAATTCCCCGTTTGGAAGTATTATTTTTATTTTTTCATTTTATTAAAGTGCGTGATTTACGTTTCTCTTAAGAAAACACAAAGCTCAACAACTCGTAGAAATTTGAGAAAGATACATTTGATTGACTCTTACTCACATTGTACTCTCTTCGATTGTATGTGTGTTATGCTTCCACACTATACATCAAGTGTACGATGTGTTCGAAAACTAATTCCATAGTTTGTGCCTTTATCCCATGTGCTGTTCGATTTATTTAGATTGTTTTGTACACAGTTAAGTTGTAATTTATATTGTTTTCACTTAGAACACTTTAGCTTTCGTCTCGGCAAAGGGTTTCTAGTTTCTAGACATTCACCTCTATTCGGAGATATAAACCTTTAACTGATATGGGACCACTGCTTAATTCCTATACGACAGTTAGATTGGAAGTTAGCGATATTTTTAAGATCAATCATATATGAATAAAGCTTCTGTTCTGTTCTATTATATATCACACAAACACTGACTGCTAGAACACCTATATTAACATCGTCTGATATATAGTTTTCGTATTCCCAATGTATATTGTATATTATATTATGTACAGGTTCTGTTCTGTTCTGTTCTATATCACAGACACACCGACAGAGGTTTAGCATTAAACCAATTGTCATCGTCTAATATTTTTCGTATGCATATTTATAATGTAAATCTTTTCAAGATGAACCATATATTTTATGAATAAAGTTTATATTCTGTTGTGTTCAGTGATATGACGGAAACATTGTGGAAAGTGACACGAAAAAAGCCAACTTGTAGTAGTTGAAACATCGTTGAAAAAATTGGATAACCTGTAAGTATTATCTGCATTGCCCTTAAGAGATTCAATTAAATTATATTTAACATTCATTTAGGAGCAAGTACACCAGTGTGATACCCAAATGGATTGCAAATGCGCGTATTCCACTTTTGTTCCGCCCTTGCAAACGTTTAAAAGTAGACCGATCCTAGGTTGTTTTGGCGTTTGGTGGTAGAAGAAACTCTCCCCTATCCAACCATACAATCGGTTCGGCTTTAATCCGTATATACTTTCGTGAGACTCTAGTAGTCATCTTCTAGATAGTATAGTGGTAAGTATCCCCGCCTGTCACGCGGGAGACCGGGGTTCAATTCCCCGTCTGGAAGTATTATTTTTATTTTTTCATTTTATTAAAGTGCGTGATTTACGTTTCTCTTAAGAAAACACAAAGCTCAACAACTCGTAGAAATTTGAGATAGATACATTTGATTGACTCTTACTCACATTGTACTCTCTTCGATTGTATGTGTGTTATGCTTCCACACTATACATCAAGTGTACGATGGGTTCGAAAACTAATTCCATAGTTTGTGCCTTTATCCCATGTGCTGTTCGATTTATTTAGATTGTTTTGTACACAGTTAAGTTGTAATTTATATTGTTTTCACTTAGAACACTTTAGCTTTCGTCTCGGCAAAGGGTTTCTAGTTTCTAGACATTCACCTCTATTCGGAGATATAAACCTTTAACTGATATGGGACCACTGCTTAATTCCTATACGACAGTTAGATTGGAAGTTAGCGATATTTTTAAGATCAATCATATATGAATAAAGCTTCTGTTCTGTTCTATTATATATCACACAAACACTGACTGCTAGAACACCTATATTAACATCGTCTGATACATAGTTTTCGTATTCCCAATGTATATTGTATATTATAGTGTGTACAGGTTCTGTTCTGTTCTATATCACAGACACCCAGACAGAGGTTTAGCATTAAACCAATTGTCATCGTCTCATATTTTTCGTATGTATATTTATAATGTAAATCTTTTCAAGATGAACCATATATTTTATGAATAAAGTTTATATTCTGTTGTGTTCAGTGATATGACGGAAACATTGTTGAAAGTGACACGAAAAAAGCCAACTTATAGTAGTTGAAACATCGTTTAAAAAATTGGATAACCTGTAAGTATTATCTGCATGGCCCTTAAGAGATTCAACTAAATTATATATAAACATTCATTACGGAGAAAGTACACCAGTGTAATACCCAAGTGGATCGCAAATGCGCGTATTCCACTTTTGTTCCGCCATTGTAAACGTTTAAAAGTAGACCGATCCTAGGTTGTTTTGGCGTTTGGTGGTAGAAGAAACTCTCCCCTATACGACCATACAATCGGTTCGGCTTAGATCACTATATTCAAGAAAAGGACCAGTGCCCATTCGCATACTTTGCCATACCGGTCTCACACGAGTACTAATTAACTTAAGTGTAAATAAAATCGCGTTTAAAATCCTCTTGCAAGTCTTCATATAAACTTTAATGTCAAATATCTTATGTCGACTGTCTCTCTCGTCATCCGTGTATTACGGAACATTCCATGTACCCTTCCTCTACATATATACATACATTCAGATAGACATAAATACACACACACTCAAGACCAACAAGAATTTATGATCTTCGAAATATTTCATTCTGGCCTGATGTATCCTACTAGATAAATATTTATATATGCTCTGCTGCAACTTTTTCTTACCCGATAACGATTCTACCTTCTGTACTTTCAGTACTTTGATTTACAAAATCAATTTAATTACATTCATGCACACACTCAAAGGTGTACGAAAAAATTGTAGTGTGAAATGGCACACGATTAATGTTTATTTATTTTTAAAAACAAATTCAAAATACATTTAATTAATTAGAAACAATTTCTATGTTCATGCTGTTTACAAATAATTTGTAAATGAAACAAAATTAACTAAATATTGATCAATGTTCGTTACCATTCACACACCACTGTCAGTGTTTTCTTTGTACATTTAAATCTTTGGGTTTTCATGTGAACCCGAATTTCAGTACTCTAAGTATTTTGATTTTAAGGGGGATTATAATCATGTAGTGGTCATATACTTTCGTGAGACGATCGTAGTCATCTTCTAGATAGTATAGTGGTAAGTATCCCCGCCTGTCACGCGGGAGACCGGGGTTCAATTCCCCGTCTGGAAGTATTATTTTTTTTTTTTCATTTTATTAAAGTGCGTAACTTATTTTATATTGTATTCACTTAGAACATTTTAGCTTTCGTCTCGGCAAAGGGTTTCTAGTTTCTAGACATTCACCTCTATTCGGAGATATAAACCTTTAACTGATATGGGACAACTGCTAAATTCTTATACGACAGTTAGATTGGAAGTTAGAGATATTTTTAAGATCAATCATATATGAATAAAGCTTCTGTTCAGTTCTATTATATATCACACAAACACTGACTGCTAGAACACCTATATTAACATCGTCTGATATATAGTTTTCGTATTCCCAATGTATATTGTATATTATATTATGTACAGGTTCTGTTCTGTTCTTTTCTATATCACAGACACCCAGGCAGAGGTTTAGCATTAAACCAATTGTCATCGTCTAATATTTTTCGTATGCATATTTATAATGTAAATCGTTTCATGATGAACCATATATTTTATGAATAAAGTTTATATTCTGTTGTGTTCAGTGATATGACGGAAACATTGTGGAAAGTGACACGAAACACGCCAACCTGTACCAGTTAACACATCGTTGAAAAATGTATAACCTGTAACTATTATCTGCATGGCCCTTAAGAGATTCAATTAAATTATATATAACATTCATTTAGGAGCAAGTACACCAGTGTGATACCCAAATGGATCGCAAATGCTCGTATTCCACTTTTGTTCCGCCATTGCAAACGTTTAAAAGTAGACCGATCCTAGATTGTTTTGGCATTTGGTGGTATTAGAAACTCTTCCCTATCCAACCATACAATCGGTTCGGCTTTAATCCCTATATACTTTCGTGAGACTCTAGTAGTCATCTTCTAGATAGTATAGTGGTAAGTATCCCCGCCTGTCACGCGGGAGACCGGGGTTCAATTCCCCGTCTGGAAGTATTATTTTTATTTTTTCATTTTATTAAAGTGCGTGATTTACGTTTCTCTTAAGAAAACACAAAGCTCAACAACTCGTAGAAATTTGAGATAGATACATTTGATTGACTCTTACTCACATTGTACTCTCTTCGATTGTATGTGTGTTATGCTTCCACACTATACATCAAGTGTACGATGGGTTCGAAAACTAATTCCATAGTTTGTGCCTTTATCCCATGTGCTGTTCGATTTATTTAGATTGTTAAATGTACACAGTTAAGTTGTAATTTATATTGTTTTCACTTAGAACACTTTAGCTTTCGTCTCGGCAAAGGGTTTCTAGTTTCTAGACATTCACCTCTATTCGGAGATATAAACCTTTAACTGATATGGGACCACTGCTTAATTCCTATACGACAGTTAGATTGGAAGTTAGCGATATTTTTAAGATCAATCATATATGAATAAAGCTTCTGTTCTGTTCTATTATATATCACACAAACACTGACTGCTAGAACACCTATATTAACATCGTCTGATACATAGTTTTCGTATTCCCAATGTATATTGTATATTATAGTGTGTACAGGTTCTGTTCTGTTCTGTTCTATATCACAGACACCCAGACAGAGGTTTAGCATTAAACCAATTGTCATCGTCTAATATTTTTCGTATGCATATTTATAATGTAAATCTTTTCAAGATGAACCATATATTTTATGAATAAAGTTTATATTCTGTTGTGTTTAGTGATATGACGAAAACATTGTGGAAAGTGACACGAAAAAAGCCAACTTGTAGTAGTTGAAACATCGTTGAAAAAAATGGATAACCTGTAAGTATTATCTGCATGGCCCTTAAGAGATTCAATTAAATTATATATAAACATTCATTACGGAGAAAGTACACCAGTGTGATACCCAAATGGATCGCAAATGCGCGTATTCCACTTTTGTTCCGCCATTGCAAACGTTTAAAAGTAGACCGATCCTAGGTTGTTTTGGCGTTTGGTGGTAGAAGAAACTCTCGAAACTATACGACCATACAATCGGTTCGGCTCAGATCACTATATTCAAGAAAAGGACCAGTGCCCATTCGCATACTTTGCCATACCTGTCTCACACGAGTACTAATTAACTTATATAAACTTAAATGTCAAATGTCTTATGTCGACTGTCTCTCTCGTCATTCCTGTTTTGCTCAACATTCCAAGTAACCATCCTCTACATATAGACATAAATTCAGATAGACATAAATACACACACACAAGACCAACAAGAATGTTTGATCTTCGAAATATTTCTTTCTGGCCTGGTGTATCCTACTTGTCTGTTATGGTTGGAATTTTAGATACAAATTGGCAATTGCTATCGCGCGCATAAACTCGCATATCCGTAAAAGGGGATTGGCCGCCAGAGAAGTGTGGACACAACGAAGTGAATTCGCCCATGATCAGATACCAGTGTCAGATAGAGACATAATCATTAACCAACATAGACAGAGAATATAGAATCACCCAAAGATTGAGCTCTCTAAAGCCAAAAGTAACATGACCCTTAAACAATCTCAGATTACGGTTGGTGACTTAGTGTATGTATATTCTGATCGCGACAAATCCAAGGCTCGTAGCCGCTATTTAGTAGTCTCAGTTGATGGGGAATGGTGTTTCATAAAAAAGTTCTCGGACAACCAGCTAAGCGCTACGCCATATAAAATAACAACTTCTGAATGTTTTCGAGTCCCATGTGACATGCCTTCTTTGCAAACTCAAAACATCGACTTAAACGATAGTGACGATGATAATGACGCCCCAACTGATCATCATCCACCTGCTCCAGTTGATAAACCAGTCAAATTGTCCCTACCCGCAGAAACTATTGATACGCATGTTTTACATTCAAACCAAGATGACTATCTGATTCTCCTGGGAGAGTTTATAAGTGACAATGACAGCAATAATAGTTCAGTTCAGTTTGATGGCAACATTGCCAGTGATTCAGAACAGCACTCTAACGGCAGTGATTTAATGCAATGTGATAGATCAAAACGTAATCGTAAACCTCCAAAGTACGTACAAGACTATGAGACATAGCTTATACGTGAAAGATTTATAATATAGGTTGCCAATACAGATTGTTGTTGTAGTTTAAAGGTCAAATGAAACGCACTTTTTCAATTGTATATTATTGTGACCTTTACTTTTATAATAACAACTGCGTAAAAATTGTCACTCAATTATTTGAAATGATGTTGTTATCATGGATTTTGTGTTGGCGCACCTGTATCGGTAACTAAAAAAAATCTAGAGAATTTGTGTATCGTGATAAAACCGGAAGTGACGTCAGTTGAAGTCTTACAGAAATGGTGGAATATTAGAGTTCAGAGGATTGTTTTCGTTGTGTTAATAGTTTGTATCTATTTCTCGTGAACGCTGAATTGACACGACACAATGCCGGTTCGGTGCTTTGCTCCAGGCTGTAGTTACTCGTTCTTATCAGGCCATTCCTTGTTTACATTCCCAGGAGACACCGATTTAAACTTGAAATGGAGGGTGAACATGAACCGTGGATTTTGTTTTGAGCCAGCGACATTTGTTGTGGAAATCTACTAAGTATTCATGATTATGTCAGGAACATTTTACTGAAGATTGTTTTGTAATAAGTCCCAGGCTAGCTGCCGATCTTGGGTTCAAACCCGGAAGATTTCAATTAATAAAGAACGCAGTGGCAACGAAATTAACCATTTTGAAGGAACAGAAAGTCCGTATTGCTTTTGGGGAAAAACAGCGACAAGTGGTAAGGAAAAGTTTTTCAATATTTAACAATCGTAGATAATATTTAATTATTATTTATTCTTCTGTGTTTGAGGTTTTATGAGTATTCCCCGGTTTTTTAAAATATTGTGATACACTCAAAAAGTTATATTTCCCCCATAATAACTGGATTATGTTTATAATAGCCCAATTTTCAATTTGTTATACAGTGTGTCAACTATGAATATGCAGAGATATTGGGTTGGGGATAGTAATTAAATGCTTGTTTATTCCTTTCTGTTTAAAACTTATAAATTCATGAACATTTTTATATAAATCATAATCCTATCCAACATACAAAACAGCAGACTTATTTTATTAGAAAGAAGAAATTGATAGTCAAGATTCATGAGCACTTTTTTCCTTTTAAAAAATGTTTTTTGCTTTCTTTTTTTTTATCAGAAGTACATATTACAATACAATATTACAATATTATATATATTTGCACAATTTATTGCCAAAAATTATTTCGAATTTGTCTGCTGCAGATTTTTAAATTTTTAGAAGGGTTATATAAGAAGAGTTATTAGCCCAAGTCCCTGTATGTACACTAAAAGGGTTATAAAACCAATTAATTAGTATGTAACCAACACACATTGAACACGACAGGAAATGATTGCATAATGTTACATAACATAAGTCACCCTGCCATCTGGTCACATTGTGATATGATAGGTCCTGTCTACCTCTTTAGAATTGCATATATTTTACTGTTTTGTACCACCTCATGTTTTCAATAACAAAATGTGTCAAAATATTCCTTTCTCCATCAAATTATTTTTTAAAAACTAGTTATTAGTTGTTTTTTTCATTATATTTTAGACTACATCGACAAGCTGATGGATGAAGTTATGGACAGGATTTTGGAACGCTCAACAGCTATCAGGAATGCAGAGAAGACTTGAAGGATGCAATGATGTCCACACCCAAACCTGTCTGTCACAAATACCCAGCTGTTAATAAAGAAGCTGTTGTATCAGCTCACAAGTCAAGATTCGCAAAACTTTAAATTATTAGTAGTTCTGGTTACTCCCAGAGGAAATGCCTTGATATAATTGAAAAAATCATGAAAAGGGCGTAAAACACAAAACAATAAATCAATCCTTATGTTTAATTTAGTTCCTGAAAGAGCAATCAACTCTTAGTATGATCCATAATCTAGTAAAACCAACTATGTGGACTTTTGAGAGTAATGTAGTTCAAGATCAGTCTTAACAAATGTGCTGTTTGATCTAGCTCTGATATAAACAACAAACAGTCAAGGTAGATGTCACCATTGTTAATATTGATTGATTCATGTAGGAAGGATGTAAAGCGTGACAATTTGATAGCTACACTTAGATTAGTTTCCCTGCACACTGCTCAAATTGATATAAGTGTGGGCAGATGAACAGTTGCTTTTAAATGTAATTTATATTTTAGTCTAGAAGCTCCAAGCATATTGGGAAAGGGAGAAATTGCTCATTTTAATCCTTCCTCACATACAACAAATCTGCAGCAGACATCTGTATAATGAAAGTGACATAAACCTGAAAACTTTTCATAAAAGATAGATTGACCCTTTCCCTCATATTGACGCTTTTTGAAAACATAGTGACAAAAGAAGAAATTGCAATTTCTCCTTTTCCCACAATGTTTTCAACTTTTAGTCATACTTTGTCCATTCAATTATAGAGATTTTCTATTTTTTGACAAAAAATTTCAAAGTCGTCTGCTGCAGAATTGTTGTATGAGGGAAAGGGTTGACTGTTAAACAAAGTTGAAATATTTTGTCCAATCATGAGCAATTTCTACTTTTGCAATAATTTTTTCAAAAGTCGTCTGCTGCTGAGGCGTCAGAAAGCGTCTAAAGGTGGGAAAGGGTTAATTAAGCAAACAATGTTTTCAAGTGTAGCTATCAATATATCATAGGCATGAGCAGTGGAAAGAATTAACCATGTCCTGCAAACTGAAAATCGGAAGCAGAAGACAGCATCAAGATCTGTTTAAATTATGCAAATTCTCTATGAATAAAGGAAAAATTAATCTTTATGGGAAATTTTCTTCTTTTTCAGGAAAAACATAATTTTTCATAATGACTTCATTAGTCAGGTGCAAGTGGGAAATATTTAACAATGCATTCACAGTTTGCAACAATGTAGACATGGAATTGTAAATACAACAATATATATTTTTACTGGTTTAAATGTTATCACATTATTCCAAATGGGTCATATGTCAAAACAATAATTATTGAATAGTCTCTAGCATATTTAAATCCAGTGTACTGCTCAGAGGGCCACTTTTGTCTGATCTTCTCCACAGCATAGGCTGGTAGGACTTTCCGCACACTCCTTCCAAGTATATGCCATATCCATCTTGTAAGCCTTCGGCAGGCTACATTTCTGTACATCCTGTGAAAAAAGCAAATTTCTATTTTCCCACTTATGTTTTCAACTTCGATAAAAAAAAGTTATATTTATGTTATAGTACTTATATATTTTGAAAGCATTTACCATATTTACTTGCATTTTTTGTTGAAAAGACTCCAAAGTTTACTGCTGCTTTAGTAGAAATTTTCAACTTCGAAAATGCCGGTTCGGTTATATCAGAGACATATCAAAACATATGTTTATATGTCTCTGGTTATATGTTAATATCGTTTTGATCAAATGAAATGGCTAAATATATAAACCAACGAAGTAACTTTGAAGATATTTGAAAACAAAGAATGGGAGGAAAACGATTTCAGCTTTGAATAAAACAAGAAATTTTCCTACCAATTTGTATTGTCCAAACGATCATTTTCATCGTACTCGTTCTCATCGCTGGAAGATTGAATTTCCGAAAAGGACGATACAAATAGGTGTCAATGGTCTTCTTGGTTCAATTTGGTACGGTTTAACACTCGTAATTGCTGGAATTAATACAGAAATCGCATCTGTTTCTTCTAAACCTTGCATAATTTCACTAGTCTCCATTACAGATATGGTCGAGTTGTCAACGAATGACGTCATCAGTAACGAGCGGACTGCGCATGCGCGAAATTTGATTATTGGAAAAATGAAAAAGTACAGTAAATCACGTTGCGTATTTCATTAATAGCGCCCATTTAAGTAAAGATACCGAGGAATGGATTTTTCCGATGTATTTGTACACAATTACTGAATAAGCGTACGGTTATAATTGAAATACACAATTCTGCATTGCATTTCACCTTTAATGAAAAGGAAAATATTAGTCGCTGTAGTTTAATGAGAAAGACAATTTTAAGGATGTTTTTACAGTAACTTACTACTTGTTAATTTAACAATCAACAATTATTGTTTTGTCAAACTCTGTTTATACGTTTAGTTATATACTAAATTGCAAGTTTTGGATTGTTTCAATTATTTGTTTAATGTGCTTTCTTGCTGAACATAAGAATACATTGTTAGTCTTTGCTATACTGCAGTATAATATCTGATTCATAACTTGCATAATATAAGACTGTATTTTAATTTTAGTTATAATGAACAGTTGTATACTATTATCTTATATTGTTTTCAATAGGTAAAATAATTAGTTAACTAAGTGTTTTCTTTAAAAAAGAAATTGGAAAAAAAAAGAAGAAATCACGTCAGTATGCAGTAACTGATGGTTGTACTATTGTTATAATGTTACGGGAGTAGTCTCCCTTGTTCCTATTTCCGGCTTTAGAAATGACAACGTTTTATTTTCGCTAATTGTAGCAATTTATTACGATTAAACATTATTCCAGAGTTCATTGACTGTGTTATCTTGTCAGAGATATTCTGTATCCTTTTAATGGCGCTGAGTATTTTGATTTTAAGGAGATAATACTCATGTAATGTTCATATACTTTCGTGAGACTCTAGTTTTCATCTTCTAGATAGTATAGTGGTAAGTATCCCCGCCTGTCACGCGGGAGACCGGGGTTCAATTCCCCGTCTGGAAGTATTTTTTTTTTTTTTGTATTAAAGTGCGTGATTTATGTTCCTTTTTAGAAAAACAAAACTCAACAACTCGAAGAAATTTGAGAAAGATACATTTGATCGACTCTTACTCACACTGTACTCTCTTCGACTGGATGTGTTACGTCAAGTGTACGATGGGTTCGACAACTAATTCCATAGTTTGAGTATTTATCACATGCACTGTTCGATTTATTTAGAATGTTTTGTACACAGGTTAGTTGTAATTTAAATTGTTTTCACTCAGAACACTTTAGCTTTCGTCTCGCCAAAGGGTTTCAAGACATTCACTTTTATTCGGAGATATAACTGATATAGGACAACTGCTTAATTCTTATTGGACTTTTTGAAAGTTTTGTTGAAAAGATGGAAGTTTTTCTTATTTCTCATCTTTCCAACAATAATTTCATCCATTTTTCCCCTGGGTCTCCATATGGAGTTCACATCGTAAATTAATAACCAATAAACTATGAACATTAATTGTGTACTCATTTATATTTTTGTGCATATAGATGTATCCTGTCATGCTCTATTTTCTTGTTTAATTGTCGTTATGTATACATATGTGTGAGCATATATTCGTCAATTCACCCACCCACCCACCGATCCAACTATCCATTCAGCTATTCACCCACCCACCAATCTATCCATCCATCTACCAATACATCCATTAATTCACCTACACACCCATTCATTCGTGTATTTCACGAGTTGTAATACTGTCTACATTTCGTTAGGTAGATAGGTGCTGTATTGAATGTTTTCCGCGTGTGTATTATATGAATTTAGATGACAATGCTTTAAAATTTCGTTTCAGTTAAGCTTTGCCATCTGTTGCATAGCATTATAATACTATCACTCATCCTCTGTGTTTTTGTCTGTCCTGTGTTTCTTACTTTTACAATTTCATGTACATTCTGTAAACAAAGTGATTATGCTTGTGTGTATCGTTTGTTTACAATGTATCTTCTGCAAAGGAGGATTGATATATATATATACATATATATATACATATGAGCCGTTCCACGAGAAAACCAACATTGTTGACTCTGCGTAAAGTATCGTCCCGGATCAGCCTAAGCATGCCGCGCGGGCTAACCCGGACAGACAATTTTCGCCTCCTGTGGATTTTCTGTTTCAGGAATCATTACTCTATACCTCTTTCCCTCGGAGACGGAATGTGTCGGCCCGGATTAGCCTGCGCGGACTGCGCAAGCTGATCTGGGTCGATACATTACGTAGATCCAATAATGTTGGTTTTCTCGTGGAACGGCTCATATATATTCTCGCTTAACCCTTTCCCTCATACGACAATTCTGCAGCACACAACTTTGAACATGTTTTGTCAAAACATGAAAAATCTCCATAATTGAATGGATAACCTATGACTAAAAGTGGAAAACATTGTGGCAAAAGGAGAAATTGCACGTTTTGTGCAATTTCTTCTTTTGTCACTATGTTTTCAAAAAGCCGTCTGCTGCAGAGGCGTCAAAAAGCGTCTATATGAGGGAAAGGGTTAAAACATATTCCATGACTGACATCTCAATTGCCAGCGATGTTCTCGACTCAGATTTAATACTTCAAGTTTGAATCTTTACAATCCGAACCACTTCACTATACAAATAGCAAATAACGTGAATGGTTATTAATTATCCATTATTAATGAATAAATGATGTCTAAGTGTTCTGTTTTGCGCCAAAAAAAGTTCACTTTTTACCTAGGTAATAACATGGATTACTAATACGTTATTAGTAATCTCTGGTAATACGAGCCATATGCATCGGATTCAATAACTAAGCAATTTAACCGAATATTACGGTCAAAACATTTTCAACAGCTGTTGACCGCAAAGCCACCAAAAAAGTTAGCGCACTGTAAAATATTCACCAATTATTATTGAATGTTCAAAATCGGCAATTGTCGTGAATGAATAACTTCGTAATTACGCAATTTTGTTAGAAACATGCCTCTGGAAACACACCCATTTTGATTCAGCATATAATGTTGCATGTTAAACGAGAGTTATTTCCTTGAGATGGACGGAGACACCGTAGTCACATACACGTACGCTTGCTCAATACGATTTAAGCCTTGTTTCCGCTCTCGCACTATAGTAAATAAATCTCCCGTCGAAATATATCCAATATGTTGGTTTTTATGCGGGGGATTCAGCTGTGCTGAATACCTCCGTATATTGTCATGCCCAGCTTACAGGAAATGAAAATTTGTAAATGTGTTGTGCCCTCTGTTTTTTCAAAATGGACAATTTGTCTTGATTGCCCAGGGATCAGATAAATACGTTTCACAACAAACTAAACAGTATGCACATTATACAAAGTAAACGTACACAATGTAAAGTTTTAATCCATAAAGTTGTATACATAATTTAGAAATTTAAGTATAAAATATAACACAAAGTAACTTCATTATATATAAAAGTATAACAATTTGCTTGTGCAAAAATAACAAAATGTAAATTTATATTGAAACCATTTTTTGTTTGAAAAAAACCCTAGTCATAGCGTTTGTTGTATTTTTACACAACGGGTAGAAATGTTCACTTTAATCCCTTATCATAGCGTTTGTTGTATTTTTACACAACGGGTAGAAATGTTCACTTTAATGATTATTATTATATATAGGGTTTTACGCCACTTCCTACATTATTTCAGTTATATCACGGCGACAGTTACTTATTCATGATCCCTGGGTAAACAAACCAGTACTAGGCTAGGAAATATGCCTTGCCAAAGGGCACTCCACCATGACCGTTGCACTTTAATGATACTGTGTATCACATTTAAAACACATGGCTGTCAATGTTCAAGGTTACTAAGAGCTCATAAGTCTGTATAAATGCTTCTGACAAATAATGAACTCTACATGTTGCCCCCATGTATCTAGTTAATTAAACGCTCCCCCGCATTTTAGTACTTCAGTACTTTGATTTTACAAGATAATTTAATTTACATTTATGCAGACATTCAAACACGTAGGAGTTTATATTTCTATCAACAAAGTAAAGCAATATTGTTATTTATGTCGCATGTAAACACAGAAACATTATTACATAAACTGGCCATAAAGTACATCTCAAGGGGATTTTCCAATAAACGCCCCGGGCTTGAGGGGAGGTGCTATCGATGAAATAATAAACCCGCCGTTTTAATACGCGCTTCTGAAGATGTTAAAAAATGAAAAACAGACTTGTACATTATGGGAAGCAAGACAATACATGGTGTATGTTATTAGTCGCCGGGCAGAAGCCCGCGACTTCTATTTTTAATAGGTTTTCGGAAATCACATGGGAGGAGGGGTTATTATTAAAAAAAAACACCAAGTTATGACACATCTAAAATGAAATAAATATTCCGATGTTTTAAGTATGTGCAGTTTCTTTATTTTGACTGGCATTTACGTTTTTGTGTTTTATTTACGAAGACAAATAGTCCCTATTAGCTAGACTGGGATACTTTATTTTCATAAACTATGTAATCAAAAGGCGATAACTACAAACCTTTACGTCGCACAGTCTAATTTGATTACATACGCGCACCTGCTTGCAGCCGATTATCGATATTAAAATCACGTCGAATTCTCCTTTTAATAGATAAGTATCAACATAAACTGGTAACAGAAACAAAAATAAGAATAATTGGTGAAAATATGTCTCAAATATAAGCCTGTTTATCGGTCGTGAACGTCGAAACGCCTTTTCCTCAGTTTGTGACCTAGTTTCATATTGTCAAAATGTAAACAAAGCGAAGTAACCGGAAGTAAAATGTAAACTTAGAAAAGTGACTTTTTTATGCATACAAAAAATGTCGCACGACAAATTGATTTCTTAAACGTCACGAAACGAGTGCATGGGTCGAATATAGGAGAAAGACAGATACTATAGAAATGCTTTTTTCTCTCGAATGCAATAACGCTTTGCCTGATGTTTTATTCACTTTCTTCGATGTTTGACACTACGACTCGATTTTGAAACGAACGAGGGAACATTTCGAAAGAATGCTCAAACACCTTATTACAGATAGATAGCTAATATTACACACTTAAATGTTTAAATATATGTGATATTAAATGATTATTTGGCTTGAAACAAATTAAGAGAAGAACGAACTCTGATAAACAATAGATTTAGAAATTACGAAAATCTGCTCTTTCGCACCCAATTAATTTCATACTTGCCACCTATTAAATAGTAATGGGACTCGCAACTGGCATTTCTCTTGCGCCAAACATATATTGTATGCATCAACGATTTAGATAAACAATTTAGCTGATATGTTGTTTCAAGTGTGGTCTACTTTTTAAACATTTTAACATCTGTGAAATATTTATTATAATTATTATTAAAAAGGAGGAAGTTCATGTCTTCAGCAATTTAACCGTTTTCTCAATGTTTTAAGCGTTTAAAGGTTTTCATTGTTGCTTCAAACATGGAAATATTTAATAGCTTTTTATTGCATGTAGATTTAAATCCCAAAATGTATTAATTTGTTGTGGTTTTATTGACAAATACAAAACATCCAAAATCCTGACCAAAAGAAATCCTGAAATTTGTAGATCTATGTGGAATTTCAAAAATCCTGGAATTAGTCCTTATGAAAACATTATGTGTATGTTTAGACTAACGAAAGTCAAGAATACATGTGTGTTAAAAAATAAATCAATGCAGTCTTTTCCGGCGACATTGATGCTTTGCATCAACTTTCTCTTGTACTCGTACATTAAGGTGTTCTGACCTGGACTAATGGGAGTGCTTGTATTTTTATCTCGATAAACAAAGTACAGCAGAGCTATTCTTATCACCATGTCGTCGATGTCCAGATTTTCTGATGTGATTAACCCTTTCCCTCATATAGACGCTTTCCGACGCCTCTTCAGCAGACATCTTTTTGAAAACATAGTGACAAAAGAAGAAATTGCACAAAACGTGCAATTTCTCCTTTTGCCACAATGTTTTCCACTTTTTATCATAGGTTATCCATTCAATTATGGAGATTTTCTATGTTTTGACAAAATATGTTCAAAATCGTCTGCTGCAGAATTGTCGTATGAGGGAAATGGTTAATGTGTTTGAATGCCTTATTATTTCAGTTATGGATTCCATTCATAATTGAAATGTAGTTGAATGCCTTGCCCTTGAATCCAAGATCATGTCCTTGAAATGTTGTCCTTTCTTGAATTGCAAATTGTTGTTACGAATTTTCCAATTGAGTTGGATACTTGTAACTACATGTACATGTACTTTGGATTATTTGTTTGATACTTCGCACTCGTGTTCATGGCAGATATGAGGTTCTTTGTCTGCGATCCATAACTGGAACGTGAAATTGAGCAAAATTATGTACCTTTTTCGATATACATCTTTATCATATCTTCTTAAGCACTCTGGATTGCTATGATTGTTATGAAGTGAAGTCGCTGACGAAGTTCCATAACCCCTGACTATCTTAAGCACAATTATGACATGTTTGTGACTTAGGCAGTTCGTATTGCAGTCAGACTAAGAGTGTGCTTAATTTAAAACAATAAAACCTTTCCAACGTGCATATGACTTCTGAAAATATTGTGGAAAAAAGAGAAATCACTCAATATTTAAATTTTCTTTCATTGAGATATTCCATATTTAATACCTAGATATTTTTAAAGCCATCTGCTGCAGTGTTGCATGTGTGAAGGTTTAACCTGTCCCATCTGAGAAGAAATTAAACTAATGTAAATAGTAATAATATTTATTTCATAAAAATAGCACAGTTATACATATAAATATATGTTTAATAACAAAATAAATATTCAGAATAATAAACATACATGTTTAAAACTCAATAATCAACATTGTATAAAATAGTAAATTTTGTTGGTGTATTATAAATAGACATTTTATAAAATAAGTATCTAGAACTACATATATTCAGGTTTAAAACAATTTGTTTATTAACATTTCATAAAAGAGTGAATTTGGGGCACTAAAAATGAGAAATTGCTGTATTTGAGAAATTTCTTCTCCTGTGTCAATGTTTGCATATCATAATAATAATTGTTTATCTACACGTATATTTCAGATGCATCGTAAATCACGTACATCTTGGACACGGAGGACACTTATTCATCTTTTGACATGTTTGCAATAGACGACTTTTGAAACACTGTGGCAAAGGGAGATAATTTTTGCCACAAAGTTCTCAACCCTATTATACCGTAATGTATTATTCCGTATTCTGCCGAAAGTCATATGCCGGCTCAATTAACATGTTTAGAACTAACTTCAATTTGATTAAACTCACTACTCTATCTATTCCCCCTTAGACGGAATGTGTCGGCCGGATCAGTCTGCGCGGACAGCGCAGGCTGATCTGGTCGATACATTACGCAGATGTTTATCTAGAACTAACTTTAATTTGATTAAACCTGCTAAGTGTTCGTATATCAGGAGCGCTCAAGTGGAGAATTTCTCTTTTCAGTTCCTACTCTAAGTGCTCATCGAAAGTGAAATAATACAGACGAAACAGATAGCTCTTTATTGCCCCTTCTTGATCCCGACGGTGACCTCGTTGGATAGATGTCCACTGCCTTTGCCATCTTTATTGTCTTGTGCAGACTGTAAATGAAAGAAGACATTTTTAAGAGTTATTTCATGTATCACCTGATATGAGGATGTTAGGATTCATTGCTTTTAAAAAAAAAAAATAAGAAATAAAAAATAATACACAGATTGTAAGTTTGAGGGAAAAATGAAACAAAAGAGATTGCATATTATAAAAATTCTTTGCGACACTGCGAAAACCAATCGAAGGGGAATTGCGAGCAGTGTTGAACAACATCAGCCAGCATATCCGCGCAGTCGAATCTGGTCCAGCAATGTTCACCAATTAGTTAAAGCAGTTTTCAAGACACTTATGTAAAACAGTATCCGTACGGATCCTGTAGCACGGATGCACAGGCATGTCTTTCGTTCAGGTGGTCGCGTTTACAGAGCACTGCCAGGGGCGTAGCTTGGCAATAATCAATGTGTAGGCCGTCTCGTGAGAAAATCAACATTGTGGACTCTGCGTAAAGTATCGACCCGGATCAGCCTAAGCATGCCACACAGGCGTACCCGAATATACACTTTTCGCCTCCTGTGGACTTTCTGTTTCAGGAATCGCTACTCTATCTATTCCCCCTTAGACGGAATGTGTCGGCCGGATCAGTCTGCGCGGACAGCGCAGGCTGATCTGGTCGATTACATTACGCAGATGTTTATCGCCGCAGCTACATTTTGGGGCATTTTGAGAAAAAATGTGTAGGCATGTGCCTACAGTGCCTAAATGGAGCTACGTCCCTGACTGCTATAATAGTCCCTGCAAAATGATCCGGGTCAGGTTGGTAGTGAGGAGAAATATTAGAATGAAAGATATAAGAAGGAAGACAGTCGTACAATGGTATAGCGTCGGCCTTTCGTTACATAACATAAGTCTCGGGTCCGACGGTATCACATGATGATTTGGTGCTGCATTTCTGTTTTTTCAACCCAAACGGCCTGAGTTCTGATTATGTCTCCCGGAAGCTGACATCGAGTGTGCTTAATATAAGTTAAAAGCTCGTTTCGCAATCGATGTAAATTAAATAAGTATAAACTAAATATAACAAGTAACTAAGTATGGAGTAATACCTTTCTGTGGGAGTTGATATAGGCTTGGAAATAGAAGTTCATAAAGAAAAGCAGAATGACAGATCCATAGACCACACCAAGTAACTGCATCCACGTAGGGAAGTTACAGCTCAGTAACAGTGACTGCGCAGTATGCAGGATTCCTATGTTGAATTGGATCTAAGAATAACGAAACAAAGTGGCGAAACAACATTTGAGTGGCTCTCTGCTATATCTGGTTTTGCACTGTTCGCCAATTAACAATATTTTGACAAAATAAGTAACTCAGTAGATGTAATATTTATAGCGAGGTAATAAATGCAATATTTTGACAGTTTTAGTTATATGTTAGAAGTTCAGAAAGCTTTAAAGATTCATAGCTATGTAAAATTTTACAATATTTTGACATTTTTGTCATTCAGATTTATAGCCATGTATATTTCCAATATTTTGACATATTTAGTTATAGATAAGAAATTCTGAAAGCTTTAAAGAAATGTATAGCTAGGCAAGATTTGAATTATTTCCCATATTTGGCTTTTTAAATTATAGATGAAGAATTCAGAAAGCTTTTAAAAAATGTATAGCTGGGTAATATTTCTGGAACAATAACAGTAGTCGACGAAAGAACACACGTAACACCTTTTGTTAAGTCAGTTTAACGTCAAAGCCTGGCAGAGAGACACACTGGAAGACGCCAAGGACGTGACCTCTATGACAACTACTCCCTGCCAATGCAGGCTACACAAACAGTGTACGCCTCGGGTGCGGGAAGGTCGTGTGTTCGACCCCCGGCCGGGTCGTACCAAAGACTATAAAAAGACAGTAATGGTTGCTCTCCTTGGCGTTCAGAGTTGCGGGGTTAGCATTACGACTGACTGACTGGTGTCAGAATAAATGGATCAGTAGAACTGGTAAATTACCCAGAAAACGCCGTGATATTATAACTGGATACAAATGTTGAAAGCGGCACAAAACGCAAAACAACCATCAAGTTCTGTGTTACCCTCTGCTGCCAATGCAGGCAACACAAAAATTTGACTTTTTTTTAGGATTTGTTTATGCTTTCAATTCAGAGTTGATTGATTAGATAAGTGTTTAACAGCCATTTCAACTATATTTCAGTTGTATTTTACAGTGACCAGATCACCTTCGCACGATCCAGATAGAATATAATAATATCTATTACATCTCTATTTATAAAGCATTCATAAAATATTCAATTTATACGTACAATTTGCAATATGGTGAGATACCGTTTCCACCAGAGGTATTTCTTATACTGAGGTCCGAGGGCAGCAATTCCATAGTATGTATACATGACAACATGGATAAATGAGTTTACCATGGTTGAAAAAAAGGCTGCAAAATACACGAGATTATCGTGATGGTCCAATATTACTCACCTGGTTTAATAAATCGTCAATAGAAGTCTGGTCTTTGTTTACAGGTTGTATTCACATGCAGGGTCATGTGGGCAGAAACTGATTTATTGGGAAATCAAAATTGTGGTTGCTATAGACAGACAATTGCTATATATAGGTGGTCTTTAGTACAGGTTTGACTGTACTGCATTAGGCAAGTCTCGTATTTGCCTGATGAATTAAGCTACATTAAGCTATATACGTGTACAGTGTATTACCTGTGTAAAACATATAACTCTGTTTACACCAGGCACTTGTGAGCCGTCCCACGATAAAACAAAAAGTGTGGACTCTGCGTAGAGTATCGACTCGGATCAGCCTAAGCATGCCACGCAGGCTAACCTGGGCAGGCACGTTTCGCCTCCTGTGGATTTTCTCTTTCAGGACTCGTTACTCTATACCTCTATCCTCCTGAGACGGAATGTGTCAGCCCGGATTAGACTGTGCGAACTGTGCAGTCTGATCTTAATATATACATTACGCAGAGTCCATAGTGTTGGTTTTCTCGTGGAATGGCACATGTAAACAATAGGGATAAAGCACTACTGCATACCAACCCACGAAATTTAAACAGTTGGAGTTTTTTACAAAAAGACGGTTCAACCTTTTTTATAGTTTACATATCGAGGGTTTGGCGTGAAACGGTTGTAACTAAAAACCTATTTTGAAAACCCTGGTTTAGGGGCAATTTTGACCCCTTTGTAAACAATGCAAATTTAGGTGCCATTGCTCAGAACGAGCAATGGCACCTAAATTTCCATTGTTTACCAAGTAAAATGATTTAACGCTTATAAAGACTTAATGGCGAGGTGATTAACCTTGGTAAAAAAAATACCTTTTAAGTTACAACCGTTTCACGCCAAGCCCTCGATATGATTTAATGAAACCATGTTTTTAATGAATAACACATTTTAACCACTCTTATCAGAGAGTAAAGCAGTGAAAATTGCTGCCAAATTATTTACAAATGAGGCTAGTTATTGCGAAAAAATAATATTTGTTTTAAGTCTATTCATCTTAAGTGGTATATTCATATTGGGAAACAAGCCTTCATATTACCTAAGCACTAACAGTCGCAGTTTTTGACAAAAAAAAAACGTTTCAACTGTTTGTAACAGTTTACATATGATGAAACCGTGTTCTAAATGAATCAATACAATTAAACCACTCTTGCCAGAAGGTTAATTAGTGAAAATTCCTGTCGAATTATTTTCAAATCAGGCTAGTTCTTTCGAAAAAAGAAGATTGTTTTAGGGTTGCAATTCTTTACATGTTAACTAGTATATTCATATGGGGAAATACGCCCTCATATGTACCATGTTTTAACGAATAAAAATAATTTAACCACTCTTGACAGAGGATGTATCAATGCGAATACCTTAAAATTATTTTCAAAGCAGGCTAGTTCGTTCGATTTTTTAAAAGTTTTAACTCTATATTTACTGGTATATCATGTGGAGAAATAATCTCTCCTATTTACCATGTTTGAATGAATATATTAGTGAAACTTTCTGCCAAATAATTTTCATATCAGGCCAATATTTCAAGAAAGAAGATTTTTAAAGTTATATCTCTATTCATGTAAGGAAAACGAGCCCAACATTCTGGTGTCCATGTTTCTAATTTAATCGGAAGAACTTGCACACTCTTTGAAGAGAATTGCGAACTCAAGGAAAATTTTCAAATCGAACTTATACTTTAGACATGAAGCTTTTACTATATACATATAAGGTATACCCGCCCCATGTTTTTCAATAGATTAGAATAATTTGAACAACCATTGAGGTTTTTGCAAACAAAACAGAATCAAGTGAGTCAGCTCGTAACAATCGTGCAATATTTAAAAAGAGATGTGAACAATGTGACAAAAGTAGAAATTGCTCGTTATGAGCAGATTGTTTGGAACTTACCATTACCCCCAGCCGCCCACTTGACCCCAAACCACATCAGAGGGAACATAGTGGCATGATGATACACATGAAGAAAGCTAATCTGGTTGTTCTTTTTACGTAAAACAAAGAATACTGTGTCCAAAAATTCTATACATTTTGAGAAATAGAACCACCACAAAGCATTAGCAATCTGGAAATAAAAAAAATATATAAATATACATGTTCATTAAAATCAGCTTTTACCGGATATAAAGGAGGGTTGACATCTGAACCAGCATTGTGGACTCCGGGCAGTCACTTTTCGCCTTCTTTGAGTTTTCTGTTTCAGGTATCGTTGCTCTATACCTCTATCCACATGAGACGGAATGTGTCGGCCCGAATTAGCCTGCGCGGACTGCGCAGACTGATCTGGGACGATACATTACGCCGAGTACATAATATTGGTTTTCTCGTGGAATGGCTCATACTTTCACTCACTTTTAAAAACGTTGTGAGAAAACTGAGAAATTGCTCACGACCTTCGCATCAATTGTTACGCTGTCTAATATTCATGTTAATAGCAACGTTCTTGATATAATCAAAAATATGTACAGTGTGGTATTAACCCTTTCCCTCATACGACAATTCTGCACCAGACGACTTTGAACGTATTTTGTCAAAAAATAAAAAATCTCCATAATTGAATGGATAACCTATGACAAAAAGTAGAAAACATTGTGGCAAAAGGAGAAATTGCACGTTTTGTGCAATTTATTCTTTTGTCACTATGTTTTCAAACAGCCGTATGCTGCAGAGGCGTCAGAAAGCGTCTATGTGTGAGGGAAAGGGTTAAACGATGTGTATCTATAGATGGCATGTAGTCGAACCTCTTTCCGGCTTGCTGTAAAGGTGTCAATGTATCACTTATTTTGTTCACATCTTTTAAAATGACGTCGAAAATTACCTGTTATGTAAAAAGCGACATAAATCTCAATATCACACTAAACATGCTTTTGAAATTCGTCATTATTTTTATATGCAGATGACATTTTAGCGAAAATGGAAGAAGAGTAAGTTTCTCTATTGAACACGTTCGCTGAATATTACACTAGGTGGAAGTTAAATATTTATTACAATACTACACAAAACTTAGTTGTTGGTGCTGAGAGGACACAACAAGACATACTACAGTAAACAACAATAAAGTAGACCAATTTAAACTTCTGGGAGTACCTTTTACAAAGAACAGATGCAGTTGAACAAGCAAGAAAAGCGCTTTTTACCCTAGCCCTCAGAAATATGAACCTTATCAAAGAATGTCAATTTTAATAAGTTTGATTCTACAAGTATACCTTTATAAACTCATGGATGTGAAATGTGGGGGTTTGGCGATATATTAATGTTAGAAAAAGTGCACACAGACTTTCTTAAGCATGTTTTGCCTTTCAGGAAAAGAACACCACATATCATGTTTGATTACATGTATATACTTGTACATTTTCCGGTGCAGATGCATACAGTTTGGAATGCGAAAATCAAACACGAAGGATTACATATCCGTAATTGACAACATTAGAAAATACGGTCATATAACGTCAGACAGTGCGCGGCCTACTTTCGGTTCCCGTTTTGAATTCGCGCGACGTAGTAAAATTGGCAGACAACCAGACAACCAGTACAATTCAGGAAACTTCAACTTTTAGTTACAAAATCTTCGCGTCAAATTAAATAAAAACCCACAATTTAAGATTGTGTAAGTCATTAATTATCAAAACTATTAATCTGGCGTTTGCGCATTGTATTTGTTATTTTTGATTAAAATTTATTTAAATAACGCGTTGAAAATCGAGACTCATCGTGACTTTAGCTGTCGAAAGCCGGAAATGTGTGTTGATAACATGTCACCTGTTAAACTAATACGATATTATTGGGCGTGGTCTTAGTATTGGAGAGCCTTAGTATTGGGGTATATAAGTAGTCGCCATACATACTCAAAATTCATTTCATGTTAAAAAAATGTATTTTCAATATCCAATGAATTGAATCTGTATATTTATTTAATTTTCACTCTTACAAAGTTCAAGGTATATAATAAAAGAAAAATTGCAGAAGCGATTCCTTGGATTTTATTGAACGACTCGAACTTCGGACACGCTAAATATGAATCTTCTCACGCTACTCGTAATCCAATACAAACCTAGTTATACTCCATATACACGGTTGATTGTGACGATATCCTATATCCATAAGCAAGTATTATTATAAGAAGGGTTGAATTGAAATTCCTGAGTTTCCTTAAAAACGAAAAACCTGAATGCAATTACTTGTAAAAGGGTAATGGATGGAAAGAAACATATTATGTAATTTCGAATACTTTTGAGATGTACTACCTCAAAGTCCGGTATTTTTCCATACTAAAAAATGTATATCTGTTGTTGATATTATCTCATACTACGTTGTTAAAATGTTTTGTTTTACGATACTTTCAACAGCTAAGGTATTATCGTTCGAGGCGACCAGGAAAGATGTTATTGGTCCCACACCTTATATTTACATCGAGATAGATATATATATATATATATGGTTTGATACCAATACCATCCAATCTGCTTGAGCTCACGGGTTTCATTGACTCCAATCGTTCCGTCCCATTTAGCCCTTAGGGGCCTGGCACGCTCTTATAGGTATTCTCCGTTATAGTTAGACAAGGGTTGTAACTTCCTCGTCAGCCGGATTTGATCCATGCTTGCATTTTAGTCCGATACACAATTTGATAAAGACGACCGAATAATACGCTATGCGCCAGTATGTAGCCATGTGTCTACCCTAAATAATGGACACACAGATCCAGGGCTTGGCGTGAAACGGTTGTAACTAAAAACCTATTTTGAAACCCTGGTTTAGGGGTAATTTTGACCCCTTTGTAAACAATACAAATTTAGGTGCCATTGCTCAGAACGAGCAATGGCATCTAAATTTTCATTGTTCACCAAGAAAAATGATTTAACGCTTATAAAGACTTTATGGCGAGGTGATTAACCTTGGTAAAAGAAAATACCAATTTTAGTTACAACCGTTTCACGCCAAGCCCTCGAGATTGTATCCGCAAACGGTCGGTTTATGAACACCAGACTACAAGACAATAAAGGTGACATTTGACAGGCTGGACACAGGTCTGCAACCTTAGTTTTACCAGGGACATAGGCAACTCCACCTGTACACCTGTTATCTGGTTAAATATCACACATAGAAATAAAATTGTCAAAGTTTTCACATTTTGTAGCAAATAAAACTTTGAAGTCACATTCGGCACATAAACAAAACATACATATTCTGAAAGCTTAACATTTCAACTTAAGTTAGAGATACAATGAACAACTGGAATTTCTTTGTATTTTGAACACTGACTGGTATATTGCGATTTCTGAATTATATTAATTTTTCCAAAAATGAATAGACTGCCATTTTTCATAAGGTTACATATTATCAAAACCTGTAGTATATTAAAAAAAAAAAAAAGGATCTACTGCAATAAAAAAATGTTTAAACTTTCAGAATTTTTATTTTTTATTTTCATATCTTGAATAGTTTTTTAGTTTTACTTGCTACAAATGTTGGCACGGGTGATATTTTAGAATACAGTTTAGTTACCTATCCCTCTTATCTATGTCCCTGGTTTTAAAGATAGTTTTAGTAGAGCTGTGATTTACCGTTTCAGTTTAATCGACCAATGAAATACCCTATTACAATTAGGATCAAAGTATACAACAATATCAGACAAAATCAATTTTATATACACATTTTATGTGACCATGAATAAACAAAATGCGCTAACGAAGTGAAGTCACTCAAAAATGTCATATTAATGTGTTTATTTTAAGATGTCATAGGGAATAATTCATGATGCAACTAGTTGTATCATAGGTTTATAACCGTTTATAAGCAGAAATGAGCTCGAAGTACATAGAAAAACACATATTTAATTTAGTTTATGTTCAAATGAACCTGCCACGTCTGTTAGAAATCACTTTGTAACTAACTGCACATGAATTGTAATTTGCAAATAAATGTTCAAAGATATTTGCAAATAAATGTAATATATAATACGAGAAGACTGTAAAGCATACCCTGACTTCATTGGGGTTATTGGAGTAGTCTACAGGCTGGCAGGAATAACTGTATCCGAGTACAATGGTGGAATTATACAACAGCTGAAATTGAAAGGAAACATTATCCATTAAAGATTAGTGTTTATATTTCAGTAAACGTAACTGATATATATTGAAGTATTGAAATATCATAATATATAGATCGTGTACATAAAACCAATTATTGCATATATGTCGTTACATTCGCTAGTACCGAGTATAACATGGCGTTTTCTAGGTAAGGTAACTGTTCTTCTGGTCCATTTATACGGCGACTAGCGAGTAAGTCGTAATGCTTACCCCACAACCCTGAGCGCTAAGTACGAAAACCCATTACTTGTTAAAGTAATACTTAAATGTATGACCCGATCGGGGATATAACCCGCGACTTACGTCACCAGAGGCTGACGCTCTACAACTACACCACCGCTACGGCCTATAAATTATTGCCCTACTAACTCTAAATTATATCGAACGTTACTCTTTAACCCTTTCCCACATACAACTTATTTGCAGCAGACGACTTTGAACATATTTTGTAAAAGAATGGAAAATCTCTATAATTGATTGGATAACCAATGACTATAAGTGGAAAACATTGTGCCCAAAGGTGAAATTGCTCATGAGCAATTTCACCTTTGGCCACAATGTTTTCAAAAGTCGTCTGCTGCTATTGCGTTAAAATGCGTCTGCAGGTGGGAAAGGGAAGCTAAAGTAGAGTTGTTGAGCTTGCACGTTTATGTACCGTGTAGCCGTGTACTTATATAAGTATATAATAATGCTATAATCATGTACATGAGTATACATTACATCAATCACATTGAAACCATCTATAAACTTGGCTCGCTCGTATATAGATCGGATGAGCGCCCCCTACAGGTCGGATCAAATTTACATTTGCGTCAGCCAATCAAATTGTTGCTTACAAAATCGTTCGATATAAAACTATAATTCTACTCGTTTCAAGATAGATACAAACCACTTACTTCTGTAAAAATATGAAAATTAATAACAATACAAAGAATGTTATAGATGAGAATCGGCCATTTTAGTTTGAACGGTTCCCGGTCTTTCATTAGCCATGGTCCAATCTTCGTTACAAACAGTACATATAGAGCTGTAATAACTAGTGTGGGAGTAAAAGCCTGCATCAAAAACCAGTCGTCCACTCGCTTGTCTGAAATAAGGTAAAAGATAATTTCGAGGATTAGATAAGCTTGACTAAACATATCTCTATCCACCTCCACAATATCTCTCTTATAACCCCCTCAAAACCCCATGTTGTTGATACTCGGAATGATTGAGCCCACACACCATTGGATACGAGGGACAAAGAAAGGAAAGAGCAAAAACCACACACAATACCTCGTTAAACTACTATACTCACACGAAAAAGAAAGTGTGCATTTGGTTAGAGGGAATTTGTTTTATACTTATAGAAGCAAAATATAGGCAAATTTGGTATCAAAATGTGCAAAAATGTATTGGCTATACGATGTTTTACTTTTAATTGAAATTTGATAATTATCAGAACATTGTTTTACGTGTGAATAACGTAGGGGTGAAAAGTAAAAGTTGCATATTTGTAATGTTTTGTAACTGCTTTTTTGTCTTCGGATATTTGTCAAGTTACGTGACAATTTATCAGTATCTGTTGTGGCCTCCTCCTGTGGGTAAATGGGTGCAATGTGTGAAGGGTTATTTTCTTCACTCATGATGATAAATCCGTATATCTAAACTTTGTAACAAAAACGTTATGCCCAATTTAAAAGTGCACACTTTCTTTTTCGTGTGAGTATACAAATAGTCTCTATATGCTCCATATGCTGTAATACGAATGACCGTAATGTTATCTTTTGAGAAAGTTCGTAGAATCCCAAACAAGACCGCTTTACTATAAATAGTCTCTCTATATAAAAAAGCCTATTGTGGGTGTAGGTTCTGAAAACATGAACACGTTCCTTATCTGGAACTCTGATAGTACCAGTTTGCTTACTATATGCGTACTTTTTCGTTTCCGACAGTGCATGTTTAAAGTCCAAAATCTATATTTTTGACTGTTAACTCTTTCAGCGCCAAAGGCAATATTGAGGTTTTTGCAAACAATGCAGATTCAGGTGAGTCAGCTAGTAACAAGCTGTCTCACCTGAAATCAGCATTGTTTGTAGTTTAATTATGAAAATAGTCCAAAACTTCTATAACCTGAGAAATGGAGTTGCCCGATTTTGAACATGGAAGAGTCTACTTTAAACAATTCGGCGCTGAAAGGGTTAATGAGAATACGATAAACGCTTGACAGTTGTATTTTTTCTTTGGCTATTGCTCAACAATATTGACCCAATCCTTTGACTTGTGTGCAGATATTGCACATCGGGTATTATTTTCTGTGTTCAAGGGCGATTCCATGTCATACTCTTCCAACTGAAAGGAAAACCTATAACATTAAACCCCCTTAAATGAAATCAAATGTCTTAACAGAATATTTCTTTAAATGTTTTGAAAACTATACATTTTTAATTAAATGTGTTCGGTAATGTTTGGGACTCTTTCTTGCTTTGGACTCTTCCTATTTGCGCGGATGGATTGGATCATTTATTCGCTGTGGTAGTTCATTTTGTCTCGCTTGGAAGAATTAGCTGTGAATTACAATGCCGATATTCGCGCGAAAAAGACGACGCGAGGTCCATTCATTCTTTTATTCCTGAATTTACTAGATCGAGACCATTTATAATTAAACAAATGCCTATTTATGTTATTTGTGAAAATACAGTCGGAGCATCTCAGATATCACTAGTCTGACAAAATGTGTATGTTGAAAAGAAAACAGACGACATTTCTCTTTTCAATCAAATTCATGAATATATGCAGTGCATGATGCAGTAGTGTTGATAGTTATAAATCGCAAAATCAACGACAGTCATCGTACATGCTACATGTATATGTACTTTCTAGCCGTAAACAATAGTTTGAAATGTCTAAAAGATTTAACTGAAGTTGATATATTGATATCTTCACATTGACCTCAGCCTCCTAACGTGCTCCATCTTCTATATCGTGTTCTTCTTTCTATACCTTTATTCATATATACATAAGTTTTGAAACTTACTAAATTCCATAGTTTTATTGTTTTAATTATTATCTTTATCTTATGGTCTCGATTGTCTACTTTTCTTTGTTCAATACTAGAATCGCCTTTTCCTGTACCGATTTTGTCAATGTAGTGGAGAGAATTACTATAAGCTTTAAGCTTTCAATTCAATCCACATGTTTTATATATGTAAGTTATGTCATATAATGTGTATGTTTTATGGAAAATAAATAAATTTAAACTAAACTATAAGTACATTAAGTGAAAAGACATTTCCAGCTGTTTTTTAAATGTTCAAATATTTTAAAATACAAATTTAACACTAATTTTTATAATCGTGTGCATTTAGAAAACCCATGTAGCAAGCTTTAAAAAGTTCATACAAGGCCATAGGCAAACGGTGGTATGTACGACTTCCCTTCGTGATATACATCTATACGCCATTATACAACTTTCAAACAAAATGCTTTTTTTTTTAATAAATTAAAAATTCGATATTAGAAGTTCTGTAACCATAATATTAGTACAGAACATTTACTTTATATATACTCTATAGTTTTTATGTTTGAATGTTTTATAATGGCTGATAATCTGAGATTACGGAGATAAGTCCTACGTACCAAAGAATGCCCATGGACACATATTATAATTAACTCCCTTTGTATGACGTCGTACATGTATGTACACGTCAAATGAATTAACCCTCCCCATACAGTTTGCATTACTTTGACGAGCCTTAACATAAATGGCGATTTAAAGCTTGGTACACTACTGAAATATTTATCTATTCATAGAAGTTGATTCCAAAAGTAGTTCCGTGACCATGTAATGTGCCCCTTAAACCAATCAAAACGAGCGTTACACCTTGTTTTTAAACCAACTGCAATCATTGTTTATCAAAAGCAAGTCGGTGACAACAATTATATCACGAAAAACCGGGCAGCAGCTGGTATGATTGCCCAGATCCGTTCCGTTAATTGGATCGTATTAAACGATATATTTGAATTAACAAATGTTCAAGCCATCACGTGTCCACGGTACATCTTAGCACAAAGGTCAGGACCAGGTCAATGTGGTTAAGTTGTAGAACGAAAACGGTACGAAACTAGACTAAACCGCACCCGGCGTTCAACCTATACCTCAAACAGTTGATATTTGATGAATTTGCAGAAAAAATGGCATGTGTATTGAAACACTGTTGGAGAAAAAATGATGAAATTACACCAACTTAGTAAGTTGTTAATATCTTAATACGATTAAAAGGTTACCACACACACAAAAAAAGAGAAATTTCTTGTTATGAGCCGTTTCTGTTTTTCTCAAACTTTGAAATATTTTCTTCTTATGCATCTAGCTTTTTTCCACAGTGGTAAAGTTTATCCAAAGCTTGTAAATCACCCAACCATTTGTTGCCTTGCTTTCTCGCACCAGTACTCCTCCGGCGACAAGCTACAATCCAAAATAGAGCAGTGTTATCCCCCCCCCCCCCCCCCCTATTGGTGGAAAACAATGATGCTAGCCAACATGACTTTTCTTAATCACCTGTGACCTTGCGAGGGGGTATTCCCTCGATGGTGTAGTGGTATAGTGTCCGCCTCGGGTCGGGTGAGGGAGGTAGCAGGTTCGATCCCCGGCCGGGTCATACCAAATCTTTTAAAATGTTGGTAATAGCTGCTCTCCTTGGCGCTCATGGTTGCGCAGTTAGCATTACGAATGTCTGGCTGGTGTCACCTCGCTGCCGCCACGTTGTTCCCCACTGTGCTTCGTTATGCCTCGTTGTCGCCACGTTGTTCCACACTGTGCTTCGTTATGCCTCGTTGTAGCCACGTTGTTCCACACTGTGCTTCGTTATGCCTCGTTGTCGCCACGTTGTTCCCCACTGTGCTTCGTTATGCCTCGTTGTCTCCACGTTGTTCCACACTGTGCTTCGTTATGCCTCGTTGTCGCCACGTTGTTCCCCACTGTGCTTCGTTATGCCTCGTTGTCGCAACGTTGTTCCACACTGTGCTTCGTTATGCCTCGCTGCCGCCACGTTGTTCCCCATTATGCTTCGTTATGCCTCGCTGCCGCCACGTTGTTCCACACTGTGCTTCTTTATGCCTCGCTGCCGCTACGTTGTTCCACACTGTGCTTCTTTATGCCTCGCTGCCGCCACGTTGTTCCACACTGTGCTTATTTATGCCTCGCTGCCGCTACGTTGTTCCACACTGTGCTTCTTTATGCCTCGCTGCCGCCACGTTGTTCCACACTGTGCTTCTTTATGCCTCGCTGCCGCCACGTTGTTCCACACTGAGCTTCGTTATGCCTCGTTGTCGCCATGTTGTTCCACACTGTGCTTCTTTATGCCTCGCTGCCGCTACGTTGTTCCACACTCAACTTCGTTATGCCTCGCTGCCGCCACGTTGTTCCACACTGAGCTTCGTTATGCCTCGCTGCCCCGCCACGTTGTTCCACACTGTGCTTATTTATGCCTCGCTGCCGCCACGTTGTTCCACACTGAGCTTCGTAATGCCTCGTTGTCGCCATGTTGTTCCACACTGTGCTTCTTTATGCCTCGCTGCCGCTACGTTGTTTCACACTCAACTTCGTTATGCCTCGCTGCCGCCACGTTGTTCCACACTGAGCTTCGTTATGCCTCGCTGCCCCGCCACGTTGTTCCACACTGTGCTTCGTTATGCCTCGCTGCCGCCACGTTGTTCCCCACTGTGCTTCGTTATGCCTCGCTGTCGCCACGTTGTTCCACACTGTGCTTCGTTATGCCTCGCTGCCGCCACGTTGTTCCACACTGTGCTTCGTTATGCCTCGCTGCCGCCACGTTGTTTCCCACTGTGCTTTGTTATGCCTCGCTGCCGCCACGTTGTTCCACAATGTGCTTCGTTATGCCTCGCTGCCGCCACGTTCAGTTATAGCAATTTAACAAAACCGTGAACAAAAATCTCCATAAATAAGAGTGTTTAAATTATTAAAAAGAGATGAAAACGTTGCTGCAATTTCTCCTTTTGCCACAATGTTTTCAAATCTTGTCTGCTGGAGAGGCGTCTGAAAGCGTCTGTATGTGTGGCAAATGATAAAACATTATGGGGAAAAGCTGTCATATGTGTTATTATAATATTTACCTGACCGTGTGAAGCTCCACTGATAGAATTCCGCAAGTTCATAGTACAAGTCAGCAACCGCCTCCATTATTGAATTCTGTCACCTTTTTTGAAAATACAATAAGACAACGTTCAGAGGTCAACTCAATGGTAATTTTTCATGTAAAATCCTTACTTGACACTCACAACCTTTGTTGTGGGTACTCACAAGAATCGTCTCGGTGATACGATTCTTTTGAGTACCCACAACATAGGGATTTGTTGAGGTAAAAGGGGAAAAGACAAGTTAACTCCCCATTGTCTAGTCCTCTGAGTTGTGCAGTCTCAACAGAAATGGTTCATGTAAAATCCTTATTTGACACTCAGAACCGATGTTGTGGGTACTCAAAAGAATCGTCTCGGTGAGACGATTCTTTTGAGTACCCACAACATAGGGATGTGTTGATGAGTAAGAGAATTATTGTGGTGAAAAGACCTGTTTACTCACCCCCTTTTTCTTTTGTCACACTGTTCCAGATTAGTCGACTTCTGCAATTTTGTTTTATGTAAGGAAGGATAAGCCATCAGATAAGATGTTGTTTTAATCGCTGCTTTGAAGAAAAAACCATAAATATATGGAAACTTTGTAAGTATAATTTAGATGCTCTTTTATCAATTTTAACCTTTTTCCAAAATGTTTTCAACTTTAAATTATCACTATTCTTCCAACTTTCCAGATATCTTTTTCCTATTTTTTTTAAAATCATCAAGTCGTGTACATTTTAAAACATTTCCGAACCATTCTCGAAAACTATATCATGAGTATTTGCATTGTTTGTATGTCTCTCTTTTACTTCCCACATATGTAATCCAGTGTAGCTATGTACTAAAAACCTATATAACTATAATATAACACTTTGCTTAAAACAGGTCGACCGCTTACCTCTGAGTGTCTATTTGAACAAATGAACTCAATGTCCAGTATATATATTTTCCCAGTGCAGCGGTCCAAATAATGCATCCAGTCTTGCGTCCAGTGAAACGTTCTTGGTCCCGCAATCTGTATGTACCTCAAACAGTATATCTGAAATCTCTAAAAAGATTTATTGTTTGGTTTTCTACGCCGCTTTCAAAGATGTTTCCGTTACATCACGGCCTTCTGTGGGTAGGCAACAAGTACTACTGGTGCATTTATGCTGACAGCATTCAGTCAACACCGCCTCGGTGGTGTAGTAGTAGAGCGTCCGCCTAAGGTTCGGTCGGTCGTGGGTTCGATCCTCGGTCCGTTCATACACAATACTTTAGAAATGGTAGCAATGGCTGCCCTCTCTGTTGCTGGGTAAGCATTACGACTGACTGGCTGGTGTCAGGATAAATGGACCAGTAGTACTGGTAATTTACCCAGGAAACGCCGTGATATAACTGACTGGCTGGTGTCAGGATAAATGGACCAGTAGTACTAGTAATTTACCCAGGAAACGCCGTGATATAACTGACTGGCTGGTGTCAGGATAAATGGACCAGTAGTACTAGTAATTTACCCAGGAAACGCCGTGATATAACTGACTGGCTGGTGTCAGGATAAATGGACCAGTAGTACTAGTAATTTACCAAGGAAGCGCCGTGATATAACTGACTGGCTGGTGTCAGGATAAATGGACCAGTAGTACTAGTAATTTACCCAGGAAACGCCGTGATATAACTGACTGGCTGGTGTCAGGATAAATGGACCAGTAGTACTAGTAATTTACCCAGGAAACGCCGTGATATAACTGACTGGCTGGTGTCAGGATAAATGGACCAGTAGTACTAGTAATTTACCCAGGAAGCGCCGTGATATAACTGACTGGCTGGTGTCAGGATAAATGGACCAGTAGTACTAGTAATTTACCCAGGAAGCGCCGTGATATAACTGACTGGCTGGTGTCAGGATAAATGGACCAGTAGTACTAGTAATTTACCCAGGAAGCGCCGTGATATAACTGACTGGCTGGTGTCAGGAAAAATGGACCAGTAGTACTAGTAATTTACCCAGGAAACGCCGTGATATAACTGACTGGCTGGTGTCAGGATAAATGGACCAGTAGTACTAGTAATTTACCCAGGAAACGCCGTGATATAACTGACTGGCTGGTGTCAGGATAAATGGACCAGTAGTACTAGTAATTTACCCAGGAAACGCCGTGATATAACTGACTGGCTGGTGTCAGGATAAATGGACCAGTAGTACTAGTAATTTACCCAGGAAGCGCCGTGATATAACTGACTGGCTGGTGTCAGGATAAATGGACCAGTAGTACTAGTAATTTACCCAGGAAACGCCGTGATATAACTGACTGGCTGGTGTCAGGATAAATGGACCAGTAGTACTAGTAATTTACTCAGGAAACGCCGTGATATAACTGACTGGCTGGTGTCAGGATAAATGGACCAGTAGTACTAGTTATTTATCCAGGAAACGCTATGATTAAACGGAAAAACTGTCGAAAGTGGCGTTAACTCTTTCAGCGCCGAATTGTTTAAATTAGACTCTTCCATGTTCAAAATCGGGCGTCTCCATTTCTTATGTGATAAAAGTTTAGACTAGTTTGATAACTAAAAGGCAAACAATGCTGATTTCAGGTGAGACAGCTCGTTACGAGCTGACTCGCCTGAATCAGTATTGTTTGCAAAAACCTGAATATTGCCTTTGGCGCTGAAAGAGTTAAACAACAAACAAACAATCAATCAACCAGCCAGTCAGTCTCAATGCTAACCCCGTCACCCTGAGCGCCATGGAGGACAACCATTACTACCATTTTTGAAGTAGTTTGTATGACCCAGCCTGGGATCGAACCCGCGACCTTCAGGCGGACGGTCTACCACTACACCACCTAGGCGGTCCAAGCTATTTGTACCGCATACTGTATCTCTGAAAGCTCTAAAAGGAAACCGTTTGCTTTGTAAAATTAACCACATGATACATAACGTCATCGAACACGAACCTTGGTGCTCGACTGTCAATTAAGAGGGCAGGGATTCGAAACCCGTTTGCGACATTGAAAATATTTTTATCTTCGTATCCACCAAATGGAAATAAAATCAATTCATATCTTAAAGATAAACCCTGGAGAAAGTTTAAGCAAGTTTGAACAATTTAGAAACAACAAATGGGGTATATAAAAAAATGAGTCTTACTGAACGGAATAGAACTTAAACTTTAATTAGACATTTAATCATTAAAATCACAATATATAATAACATACAATGGAAATTTACATGGCATGGTATTTGTGCATATCAACTTGTATGAACAAAAGTATCAGTGCATCCTCGGTACCCAGGCTATTCATAAAATATATGATATTTTATGAATAGCCTGGGTACCGAGGATGGTATCAGTGTAGACGTGAGGTAAGAGTATTACTCTACATAAAGGACATGCTAATTTGTGGTTTTAACGCAACAGTTTTGAAACCTTTTGGTCTATGATGGTGCATATCTTTTACTTTTATGTGTTGTTCATTTTTTTTCAATATTTCCAGAGCTATTTTCTCCCGTTGTTTGATCCGGGCCGACACATTTCGTCTCAGGGGGATAGAGGTATAGCGTAATGATTCCTTAAACAGAAAATCAACAGGAGGCTAAAGGTGTGAGTCAAGTGACGATCTTTCTTATATATTTTACAAGTACTTCAGGTACATTTTCTGGAACATCGTACATACATTTACACAAAGCTGATAAAACGAACATTATGGTATATGTGTAATGTATCAACCCAAAGATATTCCGTCCGGATAGAGGTATAGAGTTATGATTCCTGAAACAGAAAATCCACATGAGGCGAACAGTGTCTGTCCAGGTTAGCCTGAGCGATATGATTAGGCTGATCCGGGTCGATACTTTACGCAGAGTCCACCACGTTGGTTTTCTCGTGGAACGGCTCATATATATGTATATAGGGAGTAGAATAATGCCGCAGAATTATTCTGTTTCGAAAACGTGCTTGAAATTGATGTAAGATCAAAACAATTCACCTTAGTAAACATTCGTGCACACATTCCTAACCCTGCCAATTAAGGGATAGTTTGTGTAAAGGTCTATTCAAGTTAATTCAATTCTCGATGTGTAGCGACGTAAAAGGTCTGCAGATGAAAAAGAACCAATTCTTGAAACGTGAAGACTTCTATCTTGTACTATTTGTTTGACAGAGACGAACCCAGAAGTTAGTTACATGTATCCCTTGGCGTACCACAGGTTGCATTCTCATTTAAACCAGACCCTTTTTTCACTTGTGTAGGTTTGATGACTGCCTAGTACAGGTCGTCTCAGATTGGCCTTTGTGTCAGCCAATCAAATTTTCGCCAACAAAAACAAACCCACTCCATAGGCTGTAACGCTGTAACAGGCCTCACAATTGAATCCTTTAATTTGGTAAAAGCATTAAGAGGAACTTCTAAATAGTTTTACATCTTGCAATAAGTAAACATCGAGCCCTATTGTCTGGCTTTGCAACATTTTGTATCGACAAACTAAAATCTAAATATTCTTTTAGGACAATACCAAGGTATTTATGCTTGAACGTAATAAAGAAATCAGTTTGTAATATTATAATTTGTATTGTAGTGTAAAGAAATGCATTATGTTGCATTGTATTGTATTGTATTGTATTGTATATCAACATGTTTTTATCAAGTAAGATATTAGAAATACCTTTATTCATAACCGGTTACTCTCCAGAACAAAAATATAAATAAATGGACCAGTAGTACTGGTAAATTACCCAGGAAACACCTCTATATATATCAGAATTTTTTTTGAAAGTCGCAAAAAACACCACACAAAAAATGAAGGTAAGGCGGAGTCTACCTCACCCTCTGGCGAGCATTCGTAATGCTGTCTTTCCTTCTAAAATAAAATAGCTTAAACACCCTTTTTTACCCATTTCTTGGTTGTAGACACTTGCTCACGTGACGGAAATTATATATTGACAATGCATGCATTTAATGCTATTCCTCATGCTGTACAATAGTTGTACCCGAGAGAAATAAATATACTGTTCTGTTCCTAGTATGATCATACACAATACTTTTTAAACGAGAGCACCGCGTACGGCACAGACGCTCGACTGATAGAAAACAGAAAAAAAGCTGAGCTGAACAAAAAACCTTAACCGGATGACCACGCCGCCGCCGCCGGACGACGCCAGGGTCATGACAATAGCTCTCGTTCTTTCAAAAGTCGAGCTAAAAATGGCAACAATGGCTTCCCTGCTTGGCGCTCGGGAATTGGGAGATACTGTAGTATTATTACTGACGTGATCGGTGTCCGGCGTGGCGCTCGGGAATTGGGAGATACTGTAGCAATATGACTGACGTGATCGGTGTCCGGAGTGGCGCTCGGGAATTGGGAGATACTGTAGCAATATGACTGACGTGATCGGTGTCCGGCGTGGCGCTCGCGAATTGGGAGATACTGTAGCATTATGACTGACGTGATCGGTGTCCGGCGTGGCGCTCGGGAATTGGGAGATACTGTAGCAATATGACTGACGTGATCGGTGTCCGGCGTGGCGCTCGCGAATTGGGAGATACTGTAGCATTATGACTGACGTGATCGGTGTCAGGATAAGTTATACAGGCAGTACTTGTAGTTTAACCAGGAAACGCCGTGATATAACTGAAATGATGTCAAAAGCGGCGTAAAAACACTATTCAAGCAAAGCATACGCATCATAAATGGTCTGCATTAAGGACATGGTTGTAGTTTAAAGCTAGTTTAGCCAAACATCACCGACTCCCCCAAAGAGGTGGCCATGACTAGATACCCTGAACTAACATGTTACTTTAAATCAAAGGGTCATATTCCACCAACCTTACTTAGCGCTAAGTATTACTTAAATACTTTAGAAGCAAATTTCATCATATTTTGTTTCCCTAATATTGTGTAAAACATGAGCGATGAAATGTATTTATCTCTTTCAGCGCCAAAGGCAATATTGAGGTTTTTGCAAACAATACTGATTCAGGTGAGTCAGCTCGTAACGAGCTGTCTCACCTGAAATCAGCATTGTTTGCCTTTTAGTTATCAAAATTGTCCAAACTTGTATTACATGATAAATGGAGACGCCCGATTTTGAACATGGAAGAGTCTACTTTAAACAATTCGGCGCTGAAAGAGTTAAGTAAATGACATTAACAACGTTCACAGACATATTAACCGTACAGACAAACAGTGATTGGTAAGAAATGGAGTATTTTAGTATTTTTATAAGGGAAACAAAAATGATGAAAAACGTATAAGTAGTCCCAGGTTAACTTAACGCTAAGCAAGGTTGGTGGAAGTCGACCCTAATATGAAAGATGAATTGAAGTGTTGAAAATACTTCATTTATCAAAACATCCTATTCCAATGCCTGCTTTTGAAAAAAAAATTGTGGGTGAAATATTAAAATTTGTAATCATAGATTTGATACTGTCTAAAAACATTGTTGGGAAAGGAAAAAGTGCTCATCTTGAGCAATTTATTCTGTTCCAAACATGTTTTGAACAATGCGTCTGCTGCAAAATTCACCAGAAATGGTCTGTATCGTGAAAAAACAGGTTAAAAGTTTAGCCAGGTTAGACAAACAGAATATATCAAACGAGGCAATGAACGTGCGGAATAGACTTAATTTACAATAACACCTTAACCATAACCGTTATTTACCCATTTCTACATGATCAACAATATGATTATGTGAATTATTACTCTATCTGCCAGAGAGATGTCAAAAGTTGTATGTGTAACTACTTTGAGGAAATCTTTTATAAAAAATACTTTTATAAGAAAACGTTCACAGTTTTATGAAATATAAAGACAGGGCAACTAGGCATATTAATACGCTGTCCCGCCTGCAGATACAATGGTTGTATCTCTATTAATTAGCTAGCCTAGTACTGGTTTGTTTACCGAGGGACCATGAATAAGTGAACTGTCCACTACCCTTTTTCAAGCCATTCAATCAGATCCGGTCCACTCCCGTTTCAATCCATTTTACTCAGATCCGATAAGCTCCCGTTCCATTCCTTGAACTTGCTATCTGTAAACCTTTCAATTAATTGTCAGGCGACGCATGTGATTTTTGTTTTTGGCACACTCACTTTTGAATAATACTGTTGATTGTAGTACTTTCACGCGTGCAGTTGATATCAATCCTCACAGTAGATGCTTGCATCCTCCTCCCCCTTGTTCACATGCTACCAATCTGCAGCAGACGACTTCAGAAACAATCATGCAAGAACATGGAGATTATAAATGAAAGTATAATTACTGAAAAAAGTTGAAAACATTGTGGCAAAAGGTGAAATTGCTCGTTTTGAGCAATTTCTCCATTTGCCACACTCTTTTCAAACGTCATCTGCTACAGGGGCGCCGGAAAGCTTCTACAATGAGGGAAAGAGTCAAAAGAAGGATGTATTTATTGAATACAGTTGAAAATATTTTGGAAAATTTAGAAATTGCACTTTAACCACAATGTTTTCAAAAGTCGGCTGCTGCAGATGCGTCAAATGGTGTCAAAATATGAAAAAGGGTTATTGAGGCACCTGAGGCTATTTTTGGTGGAAGGTTCAGTATTTTTCTAAACTTCATCATTTCTTCATTAGTTAGATCGGTAACGGATATGTCTTTATGATTGGTCATAACCGTGAAAGATGAGTTGTTTTGTTACCAAATATATGTCAGAATTGTACAAATAAATGTTAAATGAATCTTGTAAAAATTCAAAGTACTGATAGCACTAATGATCGAAGAGCCTTCATAAGGATAGCGAGATATCAAAATAAACTGAGCCGTCTCGCGAGAAAACCAACATTATGACCTCTGCGTAATGTATTCACACAGATTAACCTGTGTAGTCCGCGCAGACTAATCTGGGCTGACACATTCCGACTCAGGGGGATAGAGGTATAGAGTAATTATTCCTGAAACAGAAAATCCACAGGAGACGAAAAGTGTCTATTCGTGTAAGCCTGTGCGGCATTCTTAGGCTGATCCGGGTCAATACTTACGCAGAGTCCACAATGATGGTTTTCTGGCGGGACGGCTGAAAACTATTTATAGATACACATGCATTTGATAGCACTTCTGTTCATTCGCATTACATAATACAAGAGTACTAGCTTGCTATGAACATAATAGATGTATTGTTGTGAAAACAATGTGACTATAAATGAATGTGAACTATTAACTTGAGAAGGCATTACACAGAATAGAATAGTACATATTCTATCCCACGTAAACATTAATTCTGTCTCTATGTTAAAAGACAAATGACATTTCTGACCCAGCGTTCACTCAAAGTTATTCTGAAATCCATCAAATGTGTCTATATTTGTATTTGCTTACAGATTCGGTAATTACATTGAACAATTTGACTCTTATCAACACATGTCAATTTTCAAGGTTTGACAATAGAAAACCATAGAAAGCATTAAGGCCAGATGGAAGCGATTTACTTTTCAAAAGCAACAAGTAAATCATTATGTTCTATGGCTTCTTCCCAAATATCCAAACAACCCAGAAACATGTATTGATTAAAAGTTCAGTCTTGAAACTACCAAAATTGCACACAAAAATCGTATGTTGACCTTTTCTTTTAGGTTACAATACACCAAAAACAATCCTTTTCTGTTTCCATGTAAATCGACTAGTTTCAGTCCTCAATTGTCACACTTTCTACGCGTTTCTAAAGTAGAACACCATATATCATTGAAAACAGTTACCTCCTAGCTTTAAAACAATCCAAAGAAAATGTGGGGCCATGCATTATGCAAGAAAGAACTCACCAGGCGAAAATGGTAACCGTCATTTCGGACCAAATCGGGCCCGGACAAAACCGGTGTTTAGCATTCTCTACTTTCACTTTCAAACAAGGTCAAAATACTAAAAGTGATCAAACCAGTCATTTCCAGTGTATCCTATACACATTCACAATGCATTTAAACTCAATGTCATATATTCAATACATGGTGATGGTATACACTCGTTTCTACGCAAACAAAGGTTTTTTTAGGGACTATAGTACTGTAGATCAGCAAGTCAGCGGGTGTATTTAGCGTAATTTGACCTTTAGCTATGACATCAAATTAATGGTCACCCTTATCCCGCAGTGACTTTTACATCCAATTTCAGAAAATACATGTTGTTCTGAAAATGGCTCTTAATGTGTCAATATAACTAAAAGTAAACACTGTATTTGGTTACCAGTCAGAATGTATTAAACTTTATATGATAACACTTTCAAATGTCATCAAAATCATTATTGTCCTATCGGAAATCAGTATTTTGTATTCATCTGAAATTCCCCGGCCAAGCATGCCGATTTGGAATTATTTCCCTTTGACACAAGTAATTCGGATCGGCTTGCCGAGCAGGGAATTTCAGATGAATTTATAAGACTGAAGTTATCTCCCATTGAACAAACATGATTTCGTTGAAAGTTGAAGTGTTTTTTGAAAAGTTGAATAACCTGTCTGAATTTAAATCAAAATAGTGTTTGCTTTAAGCTATATACACACCTTAAGAGTCATTTTCAGAACATCATGTATTTTCTGAATTTGAAAGCAAAATTCAGTGCGGCATAAGGGTGACCTTCTATTTGACCTCATAAATCGAAAAAGGGTCCGTCAACCTGTTCTTTGCTTGTTTGGTAGTTATAATTAGTCGCCGGGCAGAAGCCCGCGACTTCTATTTTTAATAGGTTTTCGGAAATCACATGGGAGGAGGGGTTATTATTAGATTTTTTTTTTTTAAATGTCTTGAACATATTACAATTGCGTTTGTTTAAAAACACTAAGTTATGACACATCTAAAATGAAATAAATATTCCGATGTTTTAAGTATGTGCAGTTTCTTTATTTTGACTGGCATTTACGTTTTTGTGTTTTATTTACGAAGACAAAACAGTCCCTATTAGCTAGACTGGGATACTTTATTTTCATAAACTATGTAATCAAAAGGCGATAACTACAAACCTTTACGTCGCACAGTCAAACTTGTTTAGATACGCGCACCTGCTTTCAGAGACTATCGATATGAACATCACGTTGAATTCTCCTTTTAATAGATCAGTATCAACATAAACTGGTAACAGAAACAAAAATAAGAAATATTTTGTGAATCAAATATAAGCCTGTTTATCGGTCGTGAACGTCGAAACGCCTTTTCCAGTTCGTGACCTAGTTTCATATTGCCAAAATGTAAACAAAGCGAAGTAACCGGAAGTAAACTTAGAAAAGTGACTTGTTTATGCAGACAAAAAATGTCGCACGACAAATTGATATCTTAACGAAACGAGTGCATGTGTTGAATGTAGGAGAAAGAAAGATACTATAGAAATGCCTTTCTCTCTCGAATGCAGTGGAATAAAACATGCACTAAAGCTTTGCCTGACTTTGTATTCACTTTCTTCGATGTCTGACATCTTGAAACGAGGGTCAACATTTCGAAAGAATGCTCAAACACCTTATTACAGATAGTCTATCATAGATAGCTAATATTACACACTTAAATGATTAAATATATGTGATATTAAATGTTTATTTGGCTTGAAACAAATTAAGAGAAGAACAAACTCTGATAAACAATAGATTTAGAAATAACGAAAATCTGCTCTTTCGCACCCAATTAATTTCATACTTGCCACCTATTAAATAGTAATGGGACTCGCAACTGGCATTTCTCTTGCGTCAAACATATATTGTATGCATCAACGATTTAGATAAACAATTTAGCTGATATGTTGTTTCAAGTGTGGTCTACGTTTTAAACATCTGTGAAATATTTATTAATATGTTAATAGGCAAAACCTAGGTCGTGTGAAAGCAAGAATAAATTGATTAAGCACTGTCTGTCCCCCAACAAGAAACAAATTAATAGGCAAATTGTAGAAAGTTACAAAAACAGAATTTGAAAAACATATTGAAAAAAAAAAAAAATTAGCATGCATTTAAGTTTAATTTGTACATATATATCTGTTTTATTTTTTATTAGGTCAGGATTGTAACAGACTGTAAGATTTCCAAGGATGTTGATGGAAAACAACACTAGAAGGCATTGAAGAATGTTCTGATTTATTTTTACAAATGCCAGTTATTTGTAAACTAGTAATACATATAATTGGAAACTGACTCTTACCATGGTTGATTGAATGACTTGCGCTTAACCTTACTTTCAATGGTACTTCAGTTCACCTAACATTTTCCCCTGGCTTTCTAGAATACTAAAATACTCCACACAACAATCTTCCAAGGCAGATGGCTAACTTTGCATGATCTGGCTGAATGTATAATCTTGAGACAATTTAAGATGAGAACACTATGCATACAGACTGAGAAAACTAATTTTTGACAAATATTTTCAAAAGTCCCATTTATAATGATGTATGTTGGAAAGGGTAAAGTTTAGCCCTTGTCTGATGTAAATTACTTGATTTCTGTGACTAATCTGAATACTTTGTCGGAATGGTGTAATTGATCCAAAATGAACAATATGTTCCTATTCAACAACATTTTCACTTTGAACCCCTATCTCCTTTTCTGGTTTTTAATTTGTAAAACCTGAAACAGCATCAGATTATTTGTTAATAAGTACCAGACTTAGTGTCAACAACTGATTATATATATATATATATATACATGTATCTGAAATATGTTGTTTGAAAAAAATGGATAATGAAAGATCTGATCAATATATTCAATATATATGTTATTGCTTGCATAAAACAATAAACAGTATGTTTATAGCAAATAAAGAAATTATAAAAAGTACAAACAGAGAAATGGATTTTCTAGAAGAATTTGCAATATTGCAATAATTTAACATTGTTAGTGATCATGTTAAAATTCCTCTAAAATAAAAATATGATGTATACATTTCGTTAAAACTTTGATATTAGAACGGTTATCAAAGCTGGATCAAACCTTGAACATGTACAGATTCTCAGAGTTATCAATGTTGATACTAACCATTCCTTTTTTTAATTGTTATTGCTCAATTATAAAAGCTTTTGAAAAGGGTACAGGGAGTGAACTATTTTCACTAGAAGCCTGGATAAAAATGTAATAAGTGTTTATAAGTAAGACTACTCCCCACAACATAATTGTTTCATGTATAAATTGTTAAGTTTAGTTGCTTCTTTCAAATCATGTACCTGCTGAGATTTGAACTCAGACCTCTTGTTAGACCAGGACTGGTGTTCTACCATTAAACTACAGTTTACCTTGAGCAGCAGTTCATGAAAATATATGTAATTTTATTACCAGTAAAGTATAAGATTTTTTTTTGTTACAATGAATGTATACTAGTTTAAGTTTAACTGTTTTACCATTTCTATTGTATTGATTATACAATTTCACACAGAAAAATGGATTTCACAATAAATTACATAGAAAACAGAAAAGATATATGCATTTCGGTGGTATTTCAGTTATATCAGAAGACAGAACACTTATGTGAGGTCACTGGGTGACTTATAATGGACATTAATTATGATTTATAATATAGCCTTTTCTGTAGAAAAACAGTTCTATGACATCATTGGTTGTTGTGCTCCCAAGTATGAAAATAATGCTGTCAATAGATGTTGAATCTTTTGTGAATGTGGTTTGAATACATACATGCAGAGTATTTGAAATAATCTAGTGGAAATAATGTTGAAATTCTTAGTAACAATTTTAAGTTTGTCCAATCTGATCATCAATAAACAAATTTTGGATAAAAAAAAATGAAATTCAGCCCGTTGAAAGAAAAGTAATGTGTTTTATTGATAGCCCAAATATGACATCATTTCTTTAAAACAATCATGACTCATTTGAGTTTGATCAATAAACATATTTTGGTTAAAAAAAAGATAAATCTAGATCTACTAGAAATGCAGCCTGTTGAAAGAAAAATAATGTGTTTTATTGATAGCCCACATATGACATCATTCCTTTAAAACAATGGACTCATTTGAGTTTGATCAATAAACAAATTTTGGATAAAAAAGGTGAAACTACTAGAAATTCAGCCTGTTGAATGAAAAGTTATGTGTTTTACTGATAGTCCACATATGACATAATTTCTTTAAAACAATGGACTCATTTGGAGGCATGAAAGTGTTTCCCTCTCTTTCTTGTTGGAGGATATATGGCTTAAGATATTTACTATGTATACCCCAAAACCAGGGTGAACTGATTCTGGTCATACTTTCATGATTTGACAAATGCTAGGTCATAGACATAAACTGTTAAACTGTTCAATGTAAAAAAGTATATTGAAGGCAAATACTAAATTTGAAATTGACTGAAGTTTTGTTTGTTTACTAGATTTTCTTCAATATATTAATAAACGTCTTAAAGTAAATACAACTAGACAGTCGAAGATATGATCGTTTAGCTATTTTCTTCAGTGGGGTCAACATTTGACAAGACGGCTTCAAATGACAGATACAGACAAAAACAATACACACTATGTGACGTGACGCGATGTGACGTAAGCATCGTGGAACATATAAAGACAAAAACAATACACACGATGTGACGTCACGCGATTTGACGAAAGCATCGTGGAACGGTTCTCAACAGATACGAGATACTAACACATAATTTAGAAATGAAGTTATATTTTTAAGCAAATTATTGATATAATAAATATCCTACCTTGAAATGAAGCTATGTCGATACAGAAACAGAATTGTTCGTCCTTTTCAGTTTAAATAATATCCGAGGCCAGTGTAACGAACGATAACTTCCGTTGAAATATTTACAATCATTTTCAAGTGTGTATTGCTTCTCTATATTGCCAAGATATAAAATCCATGAAATAACTATGACAGGTACAAAAGAATAGTCGACTTACCCTTCATAAAGTCCCTGCAGTGAATGAAATCCATTTGTGACGAGTCAAACTATCTTTTCCTGCCATTCCTGTCGTTTTCCTTTTGTTAACTATTTATTACTTGCCTTACAATGACGTTACTTTCGTTGCAATGACGTCACATTTGGATGTGTTTATTTCCGGTTGAGAAAATATCATTTTAAAAATAGAAAACGAGTGCAATTACACGCAAATTATCACGTGTCAGATTCCTTGTTTTCTTTCCTTTATCGAGAAGGAATTTAATTTAATTTTTCTCTCTAGTTCTTAGTATTTTTTGATTTGTCAAAACATACGAATATCGTGAATGCGGGTTTTACCGGTTACGAAATTAATAGGTTACGGTAATTTGTCCGTCCAGTAAGACCGGAAGCAAAATGGCCGAAAGAAAGTGCTATGGGGTTGAGATTTGATATGTGAAAAACAGTAAGATTGTACTGAATTCTCGTTGTTTTGATCTCGTATGATGTTTTCGTACGTGTAACCTATAGGCGTGCTTCGCTCGAGCTTTCACACGTATTAAAAAGGAGGAAGTTCATGTCTTCAGCAATTTAACCGTTTTCTCAATGTTTTAAGCGTTTAAAGGTTTTCATTGTTGCTTCAGACATGGAAAGGGTTTAATAGCTTTTTATTGCATGAAGATTTAAATCCCAAAATGTACAAGTTTGTCCAATCTGATCAATAAACACATTTTGGATAAAAAAAAAAAGAAGGAAACTACTAGAAATTCAGCCTGTTGAAAGAAAAGTAAAGTGTTTTACTGATAGCCCCCATATGACATCATTTCTTTTAAACAATCATGACTCATTTGAGTTTGATCAATAAACACATTTTGGTTAAAAAAAAGATGAATCTACTAGAAATGCAGCCTGTTGAAAGACAAGTAATGTGTTTTACTGATAGTCCACATATATATGACATCATTTCTTTAAAACAATGGACTCATTTGAGTTTGATCAATAAACACATTTTGGATAAAAAAAAAGATAAATCTACTAGAAATTCAGCCTGATGAAAGAAAAGTAATGTGTTTTATTGATAGCCCACATATGACATCATTCCTTTAAAACAATGGACTCATTTGAGTTTGATCAATAAACAAATTTTGGATAAAAAAAAATATGAAACTACTAAAAATTCAGCCTATTGAAAGAAAAGTTATGTGTTTTACTGATAGTCCACATATAACATCATTTCTTTAAAACAATAGACTCATTTGAAGGCATGAAAGTGTTTTCCTCTCTTTCAGGTTGGAGGATATAGACATTAAGACATTTACTATGTATACCCCAAAATCAGGGTGAACTGATTCTGGTCATACTTTCATGATTTGACAAAGACTAGGTCATAGACATAAACTGTTAAACTGTACAATGTAAAAAAATAATGTAAATATTGAAGGCAAATAATTTGAAATTGACTGTAGTTTTGTTTGTTTGCTACATTTACTGCAATAAATAGATACACGTCTTAAAGTCAATACAACTAGACAGTCGAAGATATGATAGTTTTAATAGCTATTTTCTTGAGTGGAGTCAACATTTGACAAGACGGCTTCGGCTTCAAATGACAGATACAGTCATAAACGATACACACCATGTGACGTCACGCGATGTGACGAAAGCATCGTGGATCGTTCCCAACAGATATATAACAAATAATTTAGAAATGAAGTTATATTTTTAAGCAAATTATTGATATAATAAATAGCTTACCTTGAAATGAAGCTATGCCGATACAGAAACAGAATTGTTCGTCCTTTTCAGTTAAAATAATATCCGAGGCCAGTGTAACGAACGATAACTTCCGTTGAAATTATTTACAATCATTTTCAAGTGTTTATTGCTTCTCTATATTGCAAAGATATAAAATCCATGAAATAATGATGACAGGTACAAAAGAATAGTCGACTTAGCCTTCATAAAGTCCTTCCAGTGAATGAAATCCATTTGTGACGAGTCAAACTATCTTTTCCTACCATTCCTGTCGTTTTCCTTTTGTTATTTATTTATTACTTGCCTTACAATGACGTTACTTTTCGTTGCAATGACGTCACATTTGGCAATCTCTATTACATAGGCGCTCTCACTCTCTATTACATAGGCGCTCTACATTCACCAGTAAGACCGGAAGCAAAATGGCCGAAAAAAAGTGCTATGGGGTTGAGATTTGATATGTGAAAAACAGTAAGATTGTACTGAATTCTCGTTGTTTTGATCTCGTATGATGTGTTCGTACGTGTAACCTATAGGCGTGCTTCGCTCGAGCCTTCGGCTCAAGCTTTCACACGTATTAATGTGTTGGGGTTTTATTGACAAATACAAAACATCCAAAATCCTGACCACAAGAAATCCTGAAATGTGTAGATCTATGTGGAATTTCAAAAATCCTGGAATTAGTCCTTATGAAAACATTATGTGTATGTTTAGACTAATGAAAGTCAAGAATACATGTGTGTTAAACAATAAATCAATGCAGTCTTTTCCGGCGACATTGATGCCTTGCATCAACTTTCTCTTGTACTGAATTTTATTTTGAAACAGGTTTCTTGTCGGGAACGAACCATAACCCATAATGGTCGTCTAAAAAAATTAATTACTTCCCTTTGACCTAAAAGTCCAGATTTTCTGATGTCCCTTGTCAGACTTTTATTTTGTATCACTCACTGACAAAGTTTCATAACTGTATTTAAGGGAAAATATGCCCCTTTAGTGACTTAGTTGCAATCAGACATTGAATGCATTTAAATTGTAAGATAGTATCTGTGTCCTAATATTTTCCAATGTCATGTTCTAAAAGTGAGAAAGGGAAATTTGTCAAGATAAACAAATTCTCCTTTGGTCATAATGTTTGCAACTCTTTTCAATAATTATATTTTCTTTCGTAGGTATTTTCAGAATCTTGGTTCCTAGAGAAAATCAACATTATCGTCTCTGCATAATGTATCGACCCAGATCAGCCTGCGCAGGCTAATCCGGGCTGACACATTCCATCTCAGGGGGGATAGAGGTAAAGAGTAATGATTCCTGATACAGAAAATGCACAGGAGGCGAAAAGGGTATGTCCTGGTTAGCCTGTGTGGCATGCTTAAGCTGATCCGGATATACTTTATGCAGAGTCCACAATGTTGGTTTTCTTGTGGAACGGCTCACACATATTTTCAAATTCATCTGCAGCAGATTTGTTTTATATAGGAAAGGGTTGAGCTCCTAACAGCCAGAGTAAAATAAATCAAACAGTTGTAAAGAGTATTAAAATTTATTTCAGAAAAAGCAGAGTTGTAAATATCAATCAACATGTCAAAATTTAACAAATAACTCCTTAACTTACATTGCATAATTGTATAATAGAGAAAATGAGAAATTGCTCTTGTTGAACGTTTCCCCTCCTCTTACATATTTTGAATATATATAATGATTATTATCTACCGGTATATTTCAGATTGTTCATAAATCAATTGTATCATGGACAATGTTAACCCTTTTCATCTTGCAGACGACTTTTGAAAACACTGTGACGAAGAAGAAAGTGCTCAAAATGAACATTCCTCCTTTTGCCACAATGTTTTCAGCTCTAATCAATTAATATACTTTCATTTAAAGACATTTTCCATAGTTTTGTTTAAATGTTTTCTTTCTACATACAACAAATCTGTAGACAGCTTACAACTGTGAAAGCAAATTAAAGTATAACTATTTTTGCATATGGGAGAAATTGCTCATGATGAGCAATTGCTCCTTTCGCCGTGTTGATTTCAAAATTGTCTGCAAAAGATGTGTCAAAAATTGCATCCGCTCGACCGTAGGAAAGGGCTTGATCAACCCATGTCAAATTGAGCATTTTATCTTACAATGGTGACCATCACTAGCATATTTACTGCTTAAAATTAGTAAAATTACTAAAAATTTCATTCTTTGATGAAAAACATTTAACATCTTTCAATCAACAACGTTGTCTCAAAAATAATTTCTCTTCATAGGTGGTTTTTTTAATACATAAATAGAGACACATCTATATTTCAACACATAAAATTATATTTAATCATCTAAACAAAAATAACAATACAAAAAATATCACTTGTAATTTTTTTTTACTATAAAGGATATCAACAGATCAACACTATTTGTATACACAGGTAAATCAATCAACCATTTTGTTTCTGAACCATTTCCAACATGTAGACACTTTCTGAAGCCTCTGCAGCAAAATACTTTTGAAAACATTGTGACAAAAGAAGAAATTGCTCAATGCGAGCAATTTCTCCCTTCGTCACAATGTTTTCAACTCTACTTCGTTTATAGAGGTTAACCCTTTCCCTCATATAGACGCTTTCTGACACCTCTACAGCAGACAGCTTTTTAAAAACATATTGACAAAAGAAGAAATTGCTCAAAATGAGCAATTTCTCCTTTTGCCACAATGTTTTCCACTTTTAGTCATAGGTTATCCATTCAATTATAGAGATTTTCTCATTTTTGACAAAATATGTTCAAAGTCGTCTGCTACAGAATTGTTGTATGAGGGAAAGGGTTAACCATATTGTTGCCTAGATGTTTTCAAAGTCATCTGCTGCAGATTTGGCATATGTGGGAACGGGTTAATTTGAATAAATAATCTAAATGCTTTCCCTGATAAATAAAGTACATGTACCTGTAATATGTCGCCTCTGAAAACATTGTGGTAAAAAGAAGAAATTGCTTTCAAAACAAGCAATATTTCTCCTTCTCTGCAATGTTTTCGTTATGACACAATCTTTTACTTCTAAACATATTTTTCTAAAAAATGCTTAAAATTATAAGATAATTTAGATTGCTTGCTTTTGGTATGGCGGAACCATTTCCACATGCAGTCGACTTTCGGCAAAAAGAGAAACTGCTCATGACGAACCATTTCTCCATTTGCCACAACTACTACATGTATATATAAAGTTGTCTGCTGCAGATTTGAATAGTGAAAAAGCATTTACAGAATGAAGTAGACAGCATCACAATACTGATGTTTGATTATTACATGGACGTTAGTGTGAAAGCTTGTATTTATATTTATAAAATTGAAAAATAATGTGGGAAAATATTCTATTTTCTCAGACACTGACCTTAACTCTACTGGTCATAACAATGTGATACTATGATATACATTAATAAGATTTCATGTTGAAGCAGCAAATACAAAACTACTAAATCATAAGTTTATCTCCGATATCAATTATTGCAGATTTCATTGAGCCAGAAATGAGAAGAAAAAATTCATTTTCTCATGACTGTCAACTTTTCTGAATGAAAGCCTACAGTATTATGCATAAACATTTAGAATAACCGGATTCTTTATTGCTTATAAGCTTGGACTCATGTATATATAATCTAGCTGAGCAGAAAAAGATGAGGCATATAATACCAAGAAACTATAACCCTCTCCCACATACAAATCTGCAGTAGAAGACATTGAAAACATCATGGCAGAAATGTGAAAGATCTCTAAATAGCGTTTAAAACATTGTGGCAAAAGGAGAAACTTCTCATTATGAGCAATTTCTCCTTTTGCAAAAAATGTTTTCAAAAGTGGTCTGCTGCAGAGAATTCAGAAAAGGTCTGCATGAGGTAAAAGGGGTACACATGGATTTCTAAAATGAAGTATGCATGATCTAAAAAAGTAATTGACAAAAGTCTCAGCTGTTAAATATTTTAACCCTTTCCCACATACAGCAAACCTGCAGCAGACGACATTGAAAGCATGTTGGCAAAAGCCAAAACATTGTCTATAAATGAAGGTATAATAAATGCAAAAAGTTGAAAACATTGTGGCAAATGGAGGAAATGCTCGTTTTGAGCAATTTCTCGTTTTTCCACAATGTTTTCAAAAGTCGTCTGCTGCAGAGGCGTCAGAATGCGTCTATATGTGGGAAAGGGCTAAATTAGATCATGGATTTCATGTATAAACAGAAGTGTTCAAAGGAACACACATGCCGCCCGCCAATCAATCTCCGTGTGAAGTCACACAGATGATTTTGTTTATTTGTTTGAAAGGTGTTTTATGCTTTCAGTTATATCACGCCATTTCCCGGGTTAGTTACCAGTACTGCTGGTCCTTTTTCCTTATCCTGACATGGGCATACCAGTTGTATTGCTGTCCCTACAACCTTGAATTCCAGGGAGGGAGGTCACTACTACCATTTTTAAAGGTGCTGAACTCAAGATGGGGGATCAAGTTTTGAAAAGTTAAAAGTTCAGCATATATATTGCTAATAGTAACAAAGTAAGTAATAAGTAGTTCAAAACTATTTTGGTAGTAAAAAGTGAATAACTGTCTATTGAAAGTCATGAAAATGTTCAAAATTTGGCTTACAGGGTATGTCTAACCAGTCAAAATGAAGCATAAACGATCAATACTTCGATGTTTATTGTACTGGAAAGTGAAATTATTACTCTAATTTTATCCCAGAATAATGTTTCTAATATTTCAAGACAACTTTTGAACAGTTTTAAAACTTTGACTATATTATCTATTTTCTGGAGTTCAGCTTCTTTAACCCTTTCCCTAATATAGACGCTTTCTGACACCTCTGCAGCAGACGACTTTTTGAAAACATAGTGACAAAAGAAGCAATTTCTCCTTTGTCACAATGTTTTCCATTTTCAGTCATAGGTTATCCATTAAATTATAGAGATTTTCAATTTTTTGACAAAATATGTTTAAAGTCGTCTGATGCAGAATTGTTGTATGAGGGAAAGGGTTAAAGTCTTTGGTATGACTGAATCCTGGTCGCTCCCAAGGCGGACGGAACACTTGCCACTATACCATGGCGACGGTCGATGGATAGATGAAGGAGAAATGATCCCTCTGTGCCATCACCCTTCCAAAGGTATGCCACATAATTAATCATAAAGAAAAGAATATGATAAGACATGTTATGAGTGTAAGAAAGTATATTATATATTTTATTGTAAATTATATATTAAATAGTCATACAATATATACAAAACATTGGCATTAAAAAATAGTCTTTAACATATGAAGTCAAAAATAACAAGAGACATTTATAATATGCTTCATTCAAAATGATCGTTAACATATAAGCAATATGACACACAAACAAACTTTCCTGTTTAATATTTTCCCAATTGAAGACGCATTTTAATGGATCTCCAGAAGACAACTATTGAAAAGATTGTGACAAACAAGAGAAATTGATCATATTGAGCCGACCCTATGTTTTTTAACTCTACTCACTAAGCATGAACTGGTCTTTTTCCCACAATATTACAAAATATTAATTATTATTAAAGCAAACCCTATGTTGTGGGTTCTTTTGAGAACTCATAACATAGGGTTTGAGTGTCAATTAAGGATTTATGAAAGGGAAAAACGTCCCTTATCCCTTTCCTACTTATAGACACGACACATTCTGACACATATGCAGCAGACGACTTTTGAAAACAACATGACAAAATGATATATTGCTCATGATGAGCAATTTCTCTTTTTGTAACACTGTTTTCAACTCTTTTCATTAGATTGATATTTCGTATTTTAGCCTAGACATTTTTCAAAGTTTTTGCTGCAGATTTGTTGTATGTGGGAAAGGGTTATTGAAGATACACATATATTTAGATAAGGAAGCTCTAACTCGTCTTTTTCCAACAATAGCTCTCTTAATCTTATGACTCAACCAAACCCTTATGTATGGGAACTTAAAAGAATCATCTCAACGAGTACCCACAACATAGGGTTTGAGAGTCAAACAAGGACTTAAATAAATCAAAAATATTCCTTATCAAGAGCTCTTGGTTAACCCTTTCCCTCATACGACAATTCTGCAGCAAACGACTTTGAACATATTTTGTCAAAACATAGAAAATCTCTATAATTAAATGGATAACCTATGACAACAAGTGGAAAACATTGTGACAAAAGGAGAAATTGCACGTTCTGTGCAATTTCTTCTTTTGTCACTATGTTTTCAAAAGACGTCTGCTGCAAATGCGTCGGAATGCGTCTGCAAGTGGGAAAGGGTTAAGTGTACAGTAACATGTACAGGCAGACAACTAGATACTAAGAACAATGGGTACCTCTCTGTTTACCCTTTCCAACATACAACACATCTGCAGCAGAAGACTTTGAAAACGTCCAGACAAAAATAAGGTTAAGCTCTTCAATTGAAAGTAATATAATTGAATTAAGTTGTATAGATGTCCAGTCAAATCTCTTCAACACCTTTGTAGGAAATGCATTTTGAAAACATTGCAGATAAAGAAGTATTTACTCCTTTTATCACAATTATTTTAACTTTATGCTTTTGTTTAGATAAATTTTCCATTTCTTTTACTGTATGTTCTCAAAGGCGTCTGCTGCAGATATTTTTCGTATGCGAGGTAAGTTTAAAATATCATTCCATGTCAAAGGTTACACATTTAAAAACAATTTCAGAAAATTTCAATTAGAAAATATAAATAATACAGTTTTGTGAAATTTAACAAAAGATTTTGTGACAGTGTAGAAAACATTGCGAATAAAAGTGAAACTTGCTCTCTATGAGCAATGCCCTTTTTCCAGAAGTTGATTGACAAAGAACGTTTAAGTCACAGTTTGCATTTGCAACAAACATTTTTGAAAGTACTATTGGACCAGGAAAATTTGTACACAATAGGTTTATACTTAAACCCTCTCCCTCATACAAACATTTTGACACATCTCCAGCAGACAACCTATGAAAACAGGATGGCAAAAGGAGAAATCATGATAAGCAATTTCTTACTTTAACACAATGTTTTAAACAAATGTTAAAATATAATACAATTTTTTTTAAATTGTTTTCATAATATTACTAAATTCTGTTCCAAGTCGTCTGCTGCAGATATGTTGTATGTGGGAAACGGTTAAACAATTTAAATTTACCCCATCCTGACCCTCCTCTTTCCTTACATTTTCTTTCTTGTTTCAACCCAAATCAGCAATATCCGCCTTTTTCTAAAAATGTTTTCAAACCAATTTCAAACTTTTACTTTTAATTTTCAAGATTCGCAATCTTTTTCCACTGATGCTTTCACTTCAGGTACATCAAAGAAAACCCTGATCAAAGAGCATGTATCTTTTGGAACAATCCCTTGACAAATGTTTTTCCCAAGTGACACAAACCACAACAATGGACATAATGGCACGGAGGGCCAGAGGTTGTGTGTTTATCTCGTGATCAAAAGTCCACAGGTTCAAATACTGTGAAAGCAGAATCAAAATTTCTACACATGGCATGGGCACTAGTTAAGTATCTGCGGAAAGGGACAGCGAGAGTGGATTAATACTAAATGTTGTTTCGCGATCGATGTAAAAATGAATAAGTTTACACATGAACAGCTCTGTCATGAAAATTGCAACAATGGAATGTGAGAGAACAGTTTAATGATCCTAAATGAGTTCCTTATTTGGCCTTCTTGGTTTCCTTGACCCCATTGGTGACCCCGTTGGATATATGTCCATTTTCTTTGCCATCTTTTTTGTCTTTTGTTGCCTGTAAAAGATTGTCGAAAATTATTATAACCGTTTTACTCCTTTCCCATATATATCAAATATTTAGAAGAAAAGTTTTGAAAACCTCTTGGGAAAACTATTGCAAATTTCTATAAAAGAAAGTTATATTATTAGGTAATATTATTTAATAGTGTTGAAAACATTGTGGCAAAAGTATAAATTGCTCACAATGAGCAATTTCTTCTTTTTCCATAATGTTTTAAAAAGTCATCTGCTGCAGTTATTCAAAAGTTGATTGCATCTGGTAAAAAATGGTTTACATTTCCCGATGGTTATTATGTTTTCAGAATTATCTGCTGCTCTTGATAAATGGGGGAAATCCATAAGACATAGGTTATTGACCAAAGCATAATCAACTGTGGGTTTTCTTGTAAAGATAGCTCAAGCAATTTCTCCTATTTTCCAAATCCAATGCTTGCATTATAGTTTAAAAAAAGTCAAATTTCAAAAACAGAACTCTTGACCCTTTCTTACATACCATTCCACAACCTCTTAAGCAGGCGACTTTTGAAATCATTGTGTTCAAAGTTGAAATAATAATGATGAGCAATTTCCCTTTTTGCCACAGTACTTTCAACTATTTTCAAAAATCCGCCTTGAGTAGTAATCTAGAAGTATTTGAGACCAGGGTTGTTGATTGATTGATTGAGGTTTAAGAATTAATGTTTTAAAAAAAAAATCAGTCATTGCAGACACTTAAGGCCAGTTCACCTACTCATGTGTTTGCTAGCTTTCCCATACCAGTACTTAACATGACAGACTTTCCAAGCAACTGGCTGCTTTTCTACATAGACTGTAAGCCCATTGGTGGATGATGCTTGTCACAGTAGATTTTGTCTAACAAAGGAAAGAATGTTGGCCAAGCAGGGGTCGGACCTCACAACACCTGGGCTGACAGCCCACATTGCGAGACCAGGGTTGTCCTAGAATTCTTAGCACTCACTAATGTTCTAGCCCAATGAACCCATCAAATCACATTTGTTTTACTAGCACTTGCCAAGCACTCAAAAGTGTTAGGGTAATCTGAACATCCACCAGGTGTCTGGGTTACATCCCTACTTGGTGTGGTCATGGTGAAATGCCCTTTGGCAAAGTAATTTGCTAGTCAAGCACTTGTTTATCTGTCACCAAGGGATAATGGATATGTGTAATGTCGCCGTGATATAACTATATTACATATTAATAAATAATCATTTCCTAGTGAAAATTTTATTATTGAAAACATTGTTGGTAGAACAGAAAATTACCCTATGATAAATACAACACAAACTAACACATAAGTATGAACTTGAAGTAATACCTTTCTTTGTGATTTGATATAGGCTTGGAAATAGAAGTTCAAAAATAATAGCAGAATGCTAGATGCATAGCCCACAACTGCGTATTGCATCCACAGAGGGAACTCACACTTCAATAGCAGTGATTGCACCGCGTGCAGGATCCCTATGTTGAATTGGATCTAAAATCAACGAAAAAAAGAAAAACATATCGTAAGGTAGTGCAACAAAAATATAAGTGAAAGCATACAAAATAGGTTTACCTGTAATTTAGGTTTCTTTATGTAGGCTTGTATATAAAAGTTGAGGAAGAGGGCGATAATGGTTATGCCATAGACTAGGGAAGTCCACAACATCCATCGAGGGTACTCGCATTCTATTATGAGGCTATTTAATCCATAAACCATCCCAGCAAAAAACTGAATCTGTTAACAGGGAAACAAAACATGCAATGGTGGAATTCTATAGGCTGAAAGGTGAGTATGCTTATAGATAAAGAAATATAGGAAAGCTTTTTAAAAATTAAATTTTTTTAAAACCCTTTCCCTCATACGACAATTCTGAAGCAGACAACTTTTAACATATTTTGTCAAAACATAGAAAATCTCTATAATTGAATGGATAACCTATGACTAAAAGTGGAAAACATTGTGACAAAAGGAGAAATTGCTCGTTTTGAGCAATTTCTTCTTTTGTCACTGTTTTCAAAAGGTCGTCTGCTGCAGTAAGGCGTCATATCGCGTCTTTATAAGGGAAAGGGTTAACTGGATAATGTTTCTATTTTTTTTTTACATATCTGATCACCCGATTTCTAACTAACACTTTTCTGCTGACATTTCAGATAAGAATGGTTCGAGTTTACCGTTTTTCTCACTAGTATTTCATTTATATCAGGGTGGCTAGTTCACCTACCAACCTGTTTCCTGGCTTTCTCACACCAGTACAGTAAACACTCTTCCCAGTAAACCGGCTGCCTACCCACAAAGGTCTTCTAAATCATGCAACCAGTTTCTTTACAGTCAAAAGTATGCATTCATATAAGGGATATTTTTTTTGGTAAAATTTATAGCTGGAAATCAATCATGTTCCAAATGGCAAAAATTATGTTTTTCCCCAAATTGTTCAATATAAATGCCCAATCAGAAGTTCCAAAAATATTGAGAAAAAAAATGGAAACAAAGAAGATAATATAAACAAAAACTGTTATTTCCCATACATGCAAGCATCTATTCACAGAGACATACATTCCAGGTACCAAAGAAGCTTATTATTTATGAAAAAAGTCATATTCCCAAAATTACCAGAATAAACCCTGTATATCAACCCTTTCCCACCTATAGAAGCATTTTGACGAATCTGCAGCAGACCACTTTTGAAAACATTGTGACGAAAGGAGAAATTGCTCAAAACAAGCAATTACTCCATTTGCCACAATGTTTTCAACTTTTTTTCAGTAATAATACCTACAATTAAAGTGATTTTCCATATTTTTGAGTAGACATGTTTAAAGTTGTCTGCTGCAGATTTTTGGTATGTGGGAAAGGGTTAAGATGCATATGAAGACATATTTACCAAAAGGGGGTTCAGATAAAATACTGCATATAACAAAATGTTTTTTGCCAGGAGAAAAAACAGACAAGTATAGACCAAAAAGTACATTGTAAACTTGAACAAACGACTTTGAAAACATAAAAGGCCAAACAATGGAAAAGCAATCTATAAATGAAAGTATCTTAAATTGTATAGAGATGAATGTATTGATTCCCTTTGGCCACAGTGTTTTAACTTTTTAGAGGTGTCTGCTGCAGAGGCTTCAAAATGCATCTATATGCGGGAAAGGATAAGGAGTTTCAGAAATTTCATGCACAAGCTTTAAGGATGAAAGCAGGAAAAAGCTAGTCTTCTATTCATTATTGCAATAAGATTCACACTTGGACACAGTCATATACAGACAAAAAACTATGCCATTATAAATACATAGTATATCGAATCAAACACAAAACAGTTGCGTTGTGTTTCCTTGAGAAAAGTGCTTATGTGTAATTCATTTTAACTTAAATGAAACATCAGAAATACTTAATATAAAAACAATTTTTAACCCTTCCGCACAAGAGCAATTCCTCATTTTGCCACAATGTTTTCATCTCTATTCAACAATTTTAATTAAATTTTAGTGATAATTTCCATATTCCATCAAATCTGCAGCAGACAATTTTGAAAGCGTCTGGTTAGAATTATGGTAATCCTTTTCAAAGTTAAATAATTGAATAGAGTTGAAAATAGGGCAAAAGGAGAAGTTGCTCATCACGATCAATCAAGTTTTTGTGTACCTGGGGCATGGGTCATAAAGAGGCCATATAATACGAAAACGGACTTTAGGACTTTTTCGACCAGCGCAGATTTGGATTAATTTTGTCATAGAAGCATCCCAAAGACTCCAGGGAACATTTATGACCAAAGTATACAATACAAGTACAGTCGGTCCTGTTTTTAAAGACCACCCATGGGAAGAAAACAATCTGGTCTTTGTTCACAGGTGGTCTGATTTCAGGGTCATTTATTCAGAAAATGAGTAATTGGGAATTAAAAATGTGGTTTCTATAGACAGAAAATTTCTATTCCAATGTGGTCTTTAGCTGTGGTCTTTGACTGTATTTAATTCAATCATGAATAGTTATTTTGTCAATACCTTGGAAGGTCAGCTTTTGTGCCTGATTGGGTCCAACTATATTGATATACCTTACATAAAAACATATACATACCAATTGAATAATGGTGAGATACCGTTTCCACCAGAGGTATTTCTGATACTGAGGTCCGAGGCCAGCAATTCCATAGTAAGTGTACATGATAACATGGATGAATGAGTTTACCATGGCGCCAAAAAATGCTGCAAACAAAAAGGGACAGAGTCGTAAAATACAAAGGTAATTGACTTAACCATTTCCCTCATACCACAATTGTGCAGCAGATGAGTGAAAAATATTTGTCAAAAAATAGAAAATCTCTATAATTGAATGTATAACCCTCGACTAAAATTGGAAAACATTGTGGCTAAAGGAGAAATTGCTTGTTTTGAGCAATTTCTTCTTTTGCCACTATGTTTTCAAAAAGCTGTCTGCTGCAGAGGCGTCAGAAAGCGTCTATATGAGGGAAAGGGTTAAGCTACACAGCTTTCTACACTTTTTAAGTTATACATGTATCTGGTGTTTCCTCAGGGTAAGAAACTGACATCAGCAAGTCAGTTGTAAAGTTAACACCACAATTCAGAGCACCATGGAGGGAAAGTCATTCCGAATAATCTCAATTATTGCTACAACACTTTCAAAAATTGTCTGTAACAGGTGTGTGTTAATTTGTGTCTGCATGTGTGCATGTCAATTTCCAAATCCCCAAATGTTTTTTGTTACTGAAACTTTGCTTGTACATCTACTCCATCCATCAGATTGGAAAAGTTCACCATTTCCCAAATACTAGAAGTCTCCAACAGACAATCTTGAAATCATCTATGCCAAAAACAGAATATCTTCATAAATAATAGTTTAACCCTTTCCCATATATGACAATTCTGCAGCAGACGACTTTGAACATGTTTTGTCAAAAAATGGAAAATCTCTATAAATGAATGGATAACCTATGACTAAAAGTGGAAAACATTGTGGCAAAAGGAGAAATTGCACGTTTTGTGCAATTTCTTCTTTTATCACTATGTTTTCAAAAAGCTGTCTGCTGCAGAGGCATCAGAAAGCGTCTATATGAGGCAAGGGTTAACTTGTATTGAAAAGGTAAAAAAGTTGCCTGCTTCAGAAAACATCCGAATGTGGGAGAGGCTTGAAGTAAAAATAAAGAAAATATAAATATGAAAACATAAAATTATTGTTAAAGTCTGCTACTGATCAAATTGCGTCTGCATGAGGCAAAAACGGTTTATACTTACATTGACCTCCAGCCACCCATTTGACCCCCATCCACCAGATTGGGAACATTGTGGCATGGTGATAAACATGGAGAAAGCTAACCTGGTTGTTCTTTTTACGTAAAACAAAGAATACTGTATCTAACATTTCTACGCATTTAGAGAAATAGAACCACCATAGCGCTTTAGCAATCTGAAAAGAGAGAAAGGTACAATGTACATTAAATTAACACTTTGTTGGATACAGGCGATAACTGGTGCCTCTTCAGTGACTTTTTGAGAGAAAAAATGTGAATACTTAAAAATTGTTCAAAAGACCATTTTCTACTTATCCCACAATTCTTCCGAAAGTTTAGTTCCATCTTTCCCATTTTTCCTTTGTATATGTTTCCAAATGTTCTCCAGATTTCTAAATTATCATATTAAATAAACTTTCAAATGTGAATTCTGTTCGCTTGCTTTTCTTTCATTAACTGAATTTTTACTCTTTTCCGATGCAAAGAACTTTTGAAAACATTGTGGGATAAGAAGAAATTTCTAGAAAAGGAGCAGTTTCTAATTTTCTCACAACAATTTCAACTCTAAAATATAATTTCAATTCCATGAGTCATTGCAACCTCCATTATTTATTTTCCTCTAATTGACCAAAATATCTATATGCAAGAAAAATGTGTGGTGTATATAAAGTGGGAGAAAGTCATGATTTGTTTGTTTTAGATGTAAATGTTCTTTTATACAGGATTTGGAAAAGAAATGTAATACCTGTATATGCACAATTATTAAAAATAATAACATAATTTATTAATTGCAATATAATTATTATGTGTCAAGTTTGTTTCAAAGCATTTTGCAAGTAATTGTTAATAGTATTTTGCAATTACATGTTAATAGTATATGATCAGAGAGAAGTGTAAATCATACCCGGACTTCATGAGGGTTATCAGAGTAGTCGACTGTCTGACAGGAGTAACTGTATCCGACTGCGATGGAATTATAGAACAGCTGAAATTGAGAGGAATATAATATTATATATATTGGTAAAAGTCACTGATAATATATTTAGACTGTGCACATAAAATTGGCTATAAATAATATTATATGCATCTGCATAAATGAAACACCTTCTTCCTTGTTACAGATGACTTTTGGTCCTTCTACAGCAGATGGCTTTTGAAAGCATTCTGATAACCCACAGCCTTTTCAACTCAAAAGCACCCTCTGCCTCACAAGTTTTTAAATTAAAAATCTTGTAAAAAGGAACTAAAGTTTGGCATAGTCTTTATTCAATTGCCTCTCTTTGCAAAGTCATCAGACTCGAATTCCATAATGAACGGCTTCTTCCTCTGGAATTTTAATCCAACACATGGCGCAAGTTCTGGCTAAGACTCAAGGAAGCAGACATTGAGCATGATTAATATAAAATGAAAGCTTGTTTCGTAATTGATCTGAAAAAAATAAGTTAACACGCGATCCTGTTAGAAGATATATTTCGTTATGCCTCTACCACAAGCAATTGCATCTGTAGAAGATGACTTCTGAAAATATTGTTGACGAAAACTGATAAATTTCTCATAATGAGCCATTCCTTCTGTTGTTAAAATTGGATAATAATTTCAAGAGATTTTCCTTATTTTTGCCCTGATCTTTTTAAACAATTACCTGCATCATATTGTTTGTATGTGGGAAACGGTTCAATCTTTAAAAACATTAGGAAATAGACACACAACTATCAAATATATACTTACTTCTGTGAATATATGGAGATTAATGGCAATACAAATAAAGTTATAGATGACAATCGGCCATTTTAGTTTTAACGGTTCCCGGTCTTTCATAAACCATGGTCCAATCGTCGTAACAAACAGTACATATATAGCTGTAATAACTAGTGTTGGAGTATAACCCTGCATAAACAACCAGTTGTCCACTCGCTTGTCTGAAATAAGAAAAAGATAAAAATTAAATTACTTTATGCACTAAGATATATTAGCCATTGGTACACATTCGAGCCATTTCTCCTTTTAACCCTTTCCCACCTGCAGATGCATTTTGACGCAATAGCAGGAGACTACTTTTGAAAACATTGTGGCCAAAGGTGAAATTGCTCATGATGAGCAATACTCCTTTGGCCACAATGTTTTCAACTTTATTTAACAATTTAGCTATCTTTTATTGAGATTTTTCAGGTTTTCGTCACTATGTTTACAAAGTCGTCTGCTGCAGATCTGTTGTATGTGGGAAAGGGTTAACTCAGTGTATTGTAACGAGTCCAAAACCACATTTTTGTTTGTTCCCTTTAATCCTTGCCCATATACAACATTTCTTCAGCAGAAAACTTTGAAAATATCCAGAGCTCAAGCTAAGGAGCGTTTTGCTTGTTCTAAAAGCCTTATTTTATCCACTAACCCTATGTTGTGGGTACTCAAAAGAATCGTCTCAATGAGACAATTCTTTTGAAAACCTACAACATAGGGTTTGTTGGTTTGGTTGGATAATAAGAGAGATATTGTGGGGAAAAGAGCTGCAAACCCTCTGAATATCTATGCAAAAATTTGGAAAATCTTCATAATTGAAAGTACAACATTTTAGTTGAAACCATAGTGACAAAAGAAGAAATTGCTCAATAATTTTTCAAATATCATCTACTGCAGCGTCAAGATGTGTCTGTTTATATGCCTGAAGGCATACCATGGGAAAGGATTAACCCTTCGCCACATACAGTAAATCTGTTGCAGACGCCTTTCCGAACCACGTAGGCAAACATATGGAAAAATTTCTATAAATCAAAGTATAATTATTCCGTAGAGCTGAAAACATTGTGGCAAAATGAGAAATTGCTCGTCATGAGCAATTTCTCCTGTTGCCACGATTTTTTCAAGGGTCGTCTGCTGCATTTTGGAAGTGGAAAAGGATTAACTTTATTACCAAACTCTTGTTAACCCTTTCCCTCATATAGACACTTTCTGACGCCCTAGCAGCAGACGGCTTTTTGAAAACATAGTGACAAAAGAAGAAATTGCACAAAACGTGCAATTTCTCCTTTTGCCACAATGTTTTCCACTTTTTGTCATAGGTTATCCATTCAATTATGGAGCTTTTCTATGTTTTGACAAAATACGTTCGAAGTTGTCTGCTGCAGTATTGTCATATGAGGGAAAGGGTTAAGGTACATAGTATATATCAATTATTCAATGTTTTCATCTTCTTCTCCCATGAGTCCCCACTTATAACAATGACGGTAACATTTTGCTAGACACAAACCTCCTTCCTCTGCTTCATTAATTGTGGGCAGTTGGGGAAATCTGGAGGTAATTATTTTGAATAATTTCTCTTTTCCACACAATATTAACCTTTGCATAGATCTGTATCTGCAGATGATTGCAAAGGGACTAAAATATTTGTCTGTATCAGGGAACAGGCTAATCCTATCCTGTTAATCCTTTCCCACATACATACGATTTCTGATGCCTCTGATCGAGCAGATGAATTCTGAAAACATTGTGACAAAGGAAGAAATTGCTCAATATGAGCAGTTCTTCCTTTTGTAATAATGTTTACAACACTATTATATAGTTTAACATATATTTATAAAGCTTAGAATGCTATATAATTTTCTAGATGTTTTCCAAGTCATCTGTTGCAGAATTTCTGTATGTGGGAATTAGATGAATTATTACATTACATGCGGAAAATATGCTTTATGTATAATTTGGTAAGAAAATATTTAATATTTGGAAAATATGATGTACATTTTTATTGAAACATTGTGGGAAATTGGTTCAGTTAATTGTTTACCTGACTGTGTGAGGGCCCAGTCATAGAACTCTGTAAACTCATGATATTTATCAGCAATGACCTCCATTGTTGAATTCTGTCACCTAGTATTCTATCTGAAAATATATAAAAAGATGTTTTTGTTTATTACAATTCAGTGAATGTTTAGAAAAAGCATGACTTACATTGATTATAATAAATTCACTGTTTTAAACATTAACCCTTTCACACATACATTCTGCAGCAGACGACTTAAAATATATATTGTCAACAAATAGAAAATCTCTATAATTAACTGGATGACCTATGACTAAAAGTGGAAAACATTGTGGCAAAAGGAGAAATTGCATGTTTTGAGCAATTTCTTCTTTTGTCACTATGTTTTCAAAAAGCTGTCTGCTGCAGAGGCGCCGGAAAGCGCCTATATGAGGTTTCGAAAGGGTTAACCCTTTCACACATACAGATACATTCTGACATTTCTTTTGAAAACATTGTGACAAAAGGAGAAATTGCTAATAATGAGCATTTATTTCCTGTGCAACCACAATGTTTTCAATTCTATTCAATATTTATAAATACTTTCATTTATAGACATTTGGCCTATTTTTGTCTAGATATTTTTTAAAGTCGTCTGCTGCAGATTTGTTACAAGTATGTGGGAAAAGGTTAACCCTTTCCCTCATATAGACGCTTTCTGACGCCTCTGCAGCAGACGGCTTTTTGAAAACAGTGACAAAAGAAGAAACTGCTCAAAACAAGCAATTTCTCCTTTTGACACAATGTTTTCCACTTCTAGTCATAGGTTATCCATTCAATTATAGATATTCTCTATTTTTGGACAAAATACGTTCAAAGTTGTCTCAGCTGCAGAATTGTCGTATGTGGGAAAGGGTTAAATCAGTCCAATCTATCTGTCATTAGTAATAAACCCTTTCCCACTTGCAGATGGCATACTGATCATCTGCAGCACTTGAACAGTGTTTTCAACCCTATTCAATAGCTATACTTCCATTCATAATCATAGAGATTTTCCAAATTTTCGGTCTAGATATTTTCAAAAGTGTCGGATGCAGATTTATTGTATGTAGGAAAAGGATCGTTTCCTGTGTATTCATTTTTGTCTGTTTCTTCAGATGATTTCAATTTTGATCATTCTAATCAGATCTAATCAGATCTACTTGTTAAACAAAAGAAAGCAACTACATGAGGATACGAATCACAATGATTATCTTCCCCCACAACTTGAGACTTCCTGTGAACATGTTTCTTGACATTAACCATTTCCCACATACAACAAATCTGCAGCAGATGACTTTGAAATCAAATTTTCAAAAAATCTAATAATGCAGGGAGTCCAATGCATTTAATGTGGGAAAGGGTACACCTTTTCTTATAAGTATTTGCAGATGCAAGTGCAGTCAGATGATTTTTTTTTTAAACATTTCGGAAAAAGGAGAAATTGAGTTATAATTGGTAATTTCTCCTTTTGGCTTCAATGCATGTATATATATACTTTCATATATACCGGTAGTGTTCCTATATTTTTGCCAAGATGTTTGCAAAGTCGTCTGCTTTTCATTTCTAGAATAGGGGAAAGAGTTTAAGTCCTGTATTAGGTCTTTAAAACAATAGATACGAACGATAACGATGAAAAGAGATACAGGCGACTTTTGATGCCTTTGCAACAGACATTTAGAAATCAAATGAAGCAATTTCTCCTTTTCGCACCACTGTGTACAACTCTGCATCAATAGAGAAATTGCTCATTATGAGTAGAGGACTAAGATCTAAAGAGGAAGTGAACAGGTCTTTTCCCCACAATATTTCTCTTATTACTCAACAAAATCCTATGTTGTGGGTACTCAAAAGAATCGTCTCACTGAGACAATTCTTTTGAGTACCCACAACATAGGGTTTGAATGTAAAATAAGGATTTTAGAACATGAAAAATGCCCCTTATCTAGAGATCTGGTGTCACCCATATTGAAAGGGAAAGATATTTATTGCTTATCCCTTTCCCTCATACGACAATTCTGCAGCAGACGACTTTGAACATATTTTGTCAAATAATGGAAAATCTCTATAATTGAATGGATAACCTATGACTAAAAGTGGAAAACATTGTGACAAAAGGAGAAATTGCATGTTTTGTGCAATTTATTCTTTTGTTACTATGTTTTCAAAAAGCTGTCTGCTACAGAGGCGTCAGAAAGCGTCTATATGAGGGAGAGGGTTATTAGACACCTTAGTTGTTAACTTCCCAAAACCATGTTGTACATGGGAGAGTATTCATGGGAAGATAACAATATAAATAAGTTGTGTTTGCACATAAAAAGGTAAGAATTAATTTTAAATTAAAATTAGACATCACGTTTTTTCGAAAGTTTTAATTTTTTGGTCTCAGTCATCAAAAACAATTTAAGGAAAAGTTGTGAAAGGGTTTAACCCTTTCCCACATACAACAAATCTGCAGCAGATGACATTGAAAACTTCTGGAGAAAAATAGAAAACATCTCCTAATATACAAATTCAGTTTTAGAATAGAGCTGAAAAGATTGTGGCAAAAGGAGAAATTACTTGTTTTGAGCAATTTCTACTTTTGCAACAATGTTTTCAACAGTTGCCTGCTGTAGAGGCATCAGAAAGGGTCTATATGAGGGAAAGGAACTTAATCTTAATGTTAGTTCTTTAGCTTACATTCAATATTCAGCTGTGACTTTTGACTTAATCTTTTCTCACTTGCAGGGGCATGTGTAGCAGAGGATTTGTGAAAACATTGTGGCAAACGGCAAAATTACACAATGAAAGCTACTTCTCCATTTGCCAGTGTTTTCAATATTACTGAAGAATTGTACTTAACTTTATAGAGATTTGCCATATTTTAGCTTAGATGTTTTCAATGACGCTTGCTGCTGATTTGTTGATTGTGTAAAAGCATTTTAAAAAACAAGATTAAATTTTTAAAATAATGATTGGCTTATAATTCACCCATAGGATTACAAAAATGTATGATCCTAGCCGTTCACATAAACTTGCACAGACTTGTATGATTTCTTTCTTTCAATATTTCACAGTTTGACACAAAGACTTATTATGTTGTTGTTTCTCTATGCAAATAGTTGTTTGGAAATGTATTTTAACAGATCAATGACTATCCATTAACAGTGTTGATCGACGGCCATTCAATAAATATCCCATTTGTATCAATATGGATCTTTAACCCTTTCCCTCATATAGACGCTTTATGATGCCCCTGCAGCAGACAGCTTTTTGAAAATATAGTGACAAAAGAAAAAATAAATTGCTCAAAATGAGCAATTTTTCCATTTTGCCACAATGTTTTAAACTTTTAGTCATAGGTTATCTGTTCAATTACAGATTTCTATATTTTTGACAAAATATGTTCAAAGTCGTCTGCTGCAGAATTGTCGTATGAGGGAAAGGGTTAAAATACCTCTATATCATAAACCCTCTTATAAATTATTTATTGAAAACATTACAGAAAAAGTTGGATTAAATCTGAACATGTTTTGTTTTCATCCTCTAGGCACCTAACGACCATTCTAACATAAGTGTTCACAACTGCAAATAGTCATTGTTAACCCTTTCCCTCATATAAACGCTTTCGGACGCCTCTGCAGCAGACGGCTTTTTGAAAACATAGTGACAAAAGAAGAAATTGCACAAAACGTGCAATTTCTCCTTTTGCCACAATGTTTTCCACTTTTCGTCATAGGTAACATCCATTCAATTATGGAGATTTTCTATGTTTTGACAAAATACGTTCCAAGTCGTCTGCTGCAGAATTGTCGTATGAGGGAAAGGGTTAAGGAAAGCAATTTTCTTGATAATTTAGACAACTTCGATGGCTTGGCGACTAACTAAAATTGGTATTTATGTAATCAAGGTTAATCACCTCACCATTTACCGTATAGTAATAATAACACTTGTGGAAAGGATCAACATGGATACTGCTTCACAGAAGCTTTTTTTGAAACCAGACTTATATGTGAACCACACAAACAATAGAAATTTAGGTGCCATTGCTCGTTCTAAGCAATGGCAACTAAATTTGAATTGTTTACAAACTGAAAGGGGTCAAAATTGCCCCAAAACCAGGGTTTTTAAAATAGTTTTTTAGTTACAACCGTTTCACGCCAAGACCTCAAATTTTTCTATTATGACATTTTGAGGGATTTTTGGTGTGTGTGGTTTTTCTTCAGTTTGTCAGTAATCAATAATGGTCAATAATGAACAAACCAAGTGATAGACAAGGTAGAATAAATATACCTTACACATATCATACATGTATTAACTCTTTCCCACATACAACAATTCTGCAGCAGACGTCTTTGAAAACATATGCGAAAGAAATTTAAAACTCCCTTCAAATGAAAATACAATTGTTGAAAACATGGTGACAAAAGGAGAAATTGCTTGTTTTGAGCAATTTCTCCTTTTGTCACATCGTTTTCGATAATCGTCTGCAGCAGAGGCGTTTGATAAAGTCTGTATGTAGAAAAGGGTTAAACTAGAACTATGGTATCTATAAAGGTCAAGTAGAGAGATCTTCAATCAATAATCATACCAAACCCATTGAAATTATGAATTATAAACCATATAATGTTGGATGTATATTCAATAATTACCCTTCTCTTTTATTGCTGACATTTTTTAAAATTTAAGATCATGAAATAAGTCATATATATGTATGAATGAAGTTTTGCACAGATATATTCAAAAAACATTATGGGAAAAGAAGATAATTAGACATTGTTTGAATATAAATTATGAAATGCATTTAAGTAAGGGTAATTCACAATTTGACCCTTTTTTACATGAAATAAATCTGCACAGATATCTTGAAAATATCTAGGCACAACATGAATAAATCACCATGAATGAAAGTATGCATGATTATTGAATAGAGTTGACAACATTGTGGCAAACAGGAAAATTACTCTGTGTGCCATAATGCTTTAATGAGTTGTCTTATGTTGATACATCAATAATCTGCAGCAGACATCTTTGAAAAAGTCTAGGCCAGAAAATCCCTTTAACCCTTTTCCCCATACGACAATTCTGCAGCAGACGACTTTTAACGTATTTTGTCAAAACATAGAAAATCTCCATAATTGAATGGATAACCTATGACAAAAAGTGGAAAACATTGTGGCAAAAGGAGAAATTGCATGTTTTGTGCAATTTCTTCTTTTGTCACAGTGTTTTCAAAAAGCTGTCTGCTGCAGAGGCGTCAGAAAGCGTCTATATGAGGGAAAGGGTTAAACGAAAGAACAATCATTGAATAGGGTTGCAAACATATAGACAAAAGGAGAAATTGCTTGTTTTGAGCAATTTCTTCTTTTGTTGCCATATTTCAAATATCAGTCTGCTGCAGAAAGTGTCTATATGATGGAAAGGGTTTAAGATAAGGCATGGCATTCCAAGGCAAGATCTATGTCCCACATACAGCAGACGACTTTAAAAATGGAGAAATTGCTCGTTTTGTCAAAATGTCTTCAAATGTTGTCTGTTGCAGACGCATCAAAATGTGTCTATAATGAGGGAAGTCGGTCAGTAATTTCCCTTGACTAATCAAACGTTCGCAAGGTGGCGTTGCGGTCAAGTTGGTCCCCAATCGGAACTTCTCGGGTAATTGGAACGTAATCATCACTTTGTTTACATTGGATACCGTTTCCCTTGTCAAAAATCGATATCATCAACTTTAATCTCGGTATTCATGAACAATGGCATCAAAATTCAGTAGTTTATCGTTAGCTCAGTTACGGACTGAGCTCAGGGGACGCAATGCAAAGCTTGCAGGGAGAAAGAAAGAACTGATTGAAAGGTATTGTTATTAAATACGTTGTTTACCAAAAATTGCCGTAAATGCATTATGAGTTGACACTGACAGATCAAATTTTCGTTTGAATGGTATTTGTTTTTAAGCATCTAAATTGTCGGGTGTATATAAATTATCGATAAATACTATAACTTTTCAACAAAGCGGATTGGTATTAGCTGCAGGAAATATTTGTCTGTGCAAAAACGGTTTATGACTGTTACAATAGTGGGTGGGGAACTTTCAGTCAGTATATTTTTATGATTCTGACAGCCTTCGAAATAATAAGTTTGTTTGAACTAATAACACAATTTTGTAATTAAATTTGATTATGCACTTACATAAACAGAAACATTGAGCGAAAATAAAAATGGCCCATTTTTTGATTTAGCAAGTTTTTTCTGACTTTAGGCAGATCTATAGCAAGTTCCCATTTTAAGTAGGAAATTTGTTACTGCTTATTTTGAACCCTGATGTAGACTTACTTATATTTTGACAATATCTTGGTTACAGTAAAACCGATTAAGTTGTCATCATTTTCATATCAGTACAAATGACAATATAAGATTCATACAAGATATAACATTCTTTTTTTCATTTCAACTTTTCAGACTAGAGTCATATGAAAGGAATAACAATTTTGATCAGCCAGAGGACCTTCTGCCAGAATTTAGGATGAATGTGCCTGCAGTGACAAGCTTCAAAGACGTAAATTCAGATATGAAGATGGCTCCCATAGACGTAGAAAAGGCGAATGAGTATATGGATCAATTTGGTGTTAGCTTTGATGACAAAGTGGTTGATTTGTATGATGAACATTTTTTGCTATATCTTCGCCTCTCTTTAACCGACACATTTGACTTCATAAATAGTGCTTGTAGAGCAGAGATGAAAAAGAAAATAACTTACCGTGTTGACATTTCACTACAAAAAAAGGGTTTTATACATGAGGCACAATGTGAGTGTGGTGCAGGGGAAGGGCCTACAGGACATTGTAAGCACATACGTACTGTGTTATTGGCATGTTGCAAATTTATAAAGTCATTTGAACTGAAAGTTGAATCTTCATGCACAGAAAAGTTACAAACCTTTCATAAAGCAAAGAAACACACAGGTACACCACTGAAAGCAAGGAATTTGAAGGTTGCTGGAGCTGACAGTGTGTGTGATTTTAAGGACTATGATCCGAGACCAGAACATCTTCGTAATAAGGAAGGTTACAGTGACTACTTCCGGAATGTATGCCTCAATTTTAAGGGAATATCAGATACACCTATTGTTCAAGCTTTCAATCCAGGAAATATAAGAGCTTTTAATGCAGACCATGACTATTTCAAAGAGACTCATGAACAAAAATTCCTCAGGGACAATAAACTTGTGAATGTCACCGACAGCAACATTTCTGCAATTGAATTTTGTACAAGAGGACAAAGTCAAAACCAAAGATGGTTTGAAGAGAGGGAGAAAAGAATTCAAAGCTCAAATTTTTATCGAATCTGTGTTGCTACAGCTAGAACTAACAAGGACACCCTAGCAAGGGCATTGGTACACGGCAGTTCAATTAAAGCGAACGATGCAATCAAACATGGACACAAGTTTGAAAAAGAGGCTATTCATGCTTATGAACAAAAAAGTAAACTTAAAGTAAATTCCTGTGGAATATTTGTGTCCAAAAAACTTCCTTTCTTGGGTGCTTCCCCGGATGGTGTTATAAGTGACGAACTCATTTGTGAGGTGAAATGCCCTTACAGTGCCAAAAACAAAGACATTTCCCCTGTAACAGTTCCCTACTTGAAAATGGTTGATGGAAAGATGACACTTAGTAAAAAGCATCCATACTACTATCAAGTTCAAGGACAGTTGTTTTGCACAGAAGCAAGTTTTTGTGATTTTATCATATACACAATTACCGACTTTAAGTGTATTAGAGTGGAGCGTGAACATGAATTTATTTCAGTCATGTTGGATAAACTGCAGTCATTTTATGACGAGCATTTCAGACTGGCAGTTGGGGAGAAATTCTTCTTCAAAGACTTTTAGATATTTGTCTCTGTGATGATTGAACACGACTGATATGATTATTTCAGAGCCTTCTGCATCAAAATCATTTAATAATATGAAAAGTTACATCTAGATACAAGGAAGTTTCGGGTTAGCTTTATTATGAATGTGAAAACATTGTGGTAAAAGTAGAGAGTGATCATTTGAGCAAATTCTTCTTTTTAGAGACTACAAGTGATTGTGTAATTCCTGATGAAAATGCCTTTTTTTTTGCCAGTATTAACCATTTTCAACATACAACAAATCTACAGCAGATGACTTTAAAAACATCTAGGTAACAACATGGTTTAGTCTTTGTAAATGAAAAGTATAATAATTGAATTGAGTTGAAGATTGTGGCATAATTAGCAATTTCACCTCTTGCAACAAAGTTTTCAACTCAATTCAGTTATTAGTCTTACATTTATAGAGATTTCCCATAGTTTTGCCTAGATGTTTTCAGTCTTCTGCAGCAGGATTTGCCATATTTTGGAAAGGATTAATAGAGGGGAAAAATCGTGTAAAAGGAAGTACATGAAACCGGCTTGTTATGTACAATTACATCCCAATGTTGTCAAAAATTGTCTGTATCATAAAAAGAGTTGATCCATTGGGGTTGAATGCCGTTTTTAACAACGTTTAAGTCATTTCAAAGCCGCCAGTTCCCCAGCTCATGTGTTAACTGGCTTTCTCACACCATTATCCCACACAACAGACTTTCAAAGCAACTGGCTGCTTTTAGCCCATTGTTGAAAACGAATGATGCTTGTCACTGACTTCTATCAAATTTGGAAAAGAATGTTGGCATAGCTTGTGTTTGAACTCTAAACCCCTGGACAGCCTGCCTGCCTCCCTACTGACTGAGCTACCGGGGCATGGCTAATTAAAGAGTTATCACTTCTTTCAAATAATTGAGCAATTCCTGATGTATCAAAATTAAACATCCATACATTATTTGATGAACATTTTATTCATATCAAGGCATATAATATGCATGTAATTACAGATTCAAACAATAATGAAACAGTAAAGTATAACAAAAAAACCTTTCATTTCCCACATACAGCAAATCTGTAGCAGACGACTTTGAGAGTGTCTACTAAAAAATATGGAAAATCTCTATAATTGTAGGTATAAACTATTATTACTGAAAAAAGTTGGAAACATTGTGGCAAAAGGAGAACTTGCTGCAGTTGCATCAAAATGCGTCTATATCATGCGGGAAAGGGTTAAAACAAATATTTGAGATCATAATAATATGAAACAGTAGGTACATGCAGTCATATGACTACAACTGAGATCATCTATGATATAAGGAATGTTGAGTATTTGGAGAATGACTATTATTTAAATTTTGATGGATTAGTGAGCTGTTGCCGTGATATAACTGAAATAATGTTGAAAACATTGTTATTTAAACCCAACTGAAAAACAAAATTTAAGTTAAATTTTGATGATAAGATTTTTTAATAAATTAACAGAACTCTGGATAAGGAGTGTTTTGCTTGTTCTGAAACCCTTATGTTATCAGCTAACCCTATGTTGTGGGTACTCACAAGAATCGTCTCCATCCTTTTGAGTACAAACATCATAGGGTTGGTTGGATAATAAGACAGATATTGGGATGAAATGGTTCATAATGCTAAATTTACAGAGACTTTTTTTAAATTAAAAGGCAATATATCTTAATTCTCTTCAAACAATAATCTTTTTTTATACATGTATGATATACAAGGCATTTTTGAGAAACATTAAAAGTGCTTTCCCATTCTTGACAAAATTGGTCATGCAGTCTTTTTTAAGCCAAAAATTTAAAATGATTATCATATCCCACATACAGCAAATCTGTAGCAGACGACTTTGAGAGTGTCTACTAAAAAACATGGAAAATCTCTATAATTGTAGGTATAAACTATAATTACTGAAAAAAGTTGGAAACATTGTGGCAAAAGTAGAACATGCTGCAGTTGCATCAAAATGCATCTATATCATGCGGGAAAGGGTTAAAACAAATATTTGAGATCATAATAATATGAAACAGTAGGTACATGCAGTCATATGACTACAACTGAGATCATCTATGATATAAGGAATGTTGAGGCAAAAGGAGAACATGCTGCAGTTGCATCAAAATGCATCTATATCATGCGGGAAAGGGTTAAAACAAATATTTGAGATCATAATAATATGAAACAGTAGGTACATGCAGTCATATGACTACAACTGAGATCATCTATGATATAAGGAATGTTGAGGCAAAAGGAGAACATGCTGCAGTTGCATCAAAATGCATCTATATCATGCGGGAAAGGGTTAAAACAAATATTTGAGATCGTAATAATATGAAACAGTAGGTACATGCAGTCATATGACTACAACTGAGATCATCTATGATATAAGGAATGTTGAGTATTTGGAGAATGACTATTATTTAAATTTTGATGGATTAGTGAGCTGTTGCCGTGATATAACTGAAATAATGTTGAAAACATTGTTATTTAAACCCAACTGAAAAACAAAATTTAAGTTAAATTTTGATGATAAGATTTTTTAATAAATTAACAGAACTCTGGATAAGGAGTGTTTTGCTTGTTCTGAAATCCTTATGTTATCAGCTAACCCTATGTTGTGGGTACTCACAATAATCATCTCCATCCTTTTGAGTACAAACAACATAGGGTTGGTTGGATAATAAGACAGATATTATTTGGATGAAATGGTTCATAGTGCTAAATTTACAGAGACTTTTTTAAATTAAAAGGCAATATATCTTAATTCTCTTCAAACAATAATCTTTTTTTATACATGTATGATATACAAGGCATTTTTGAGAAACATTAAAAGTGCTTTCCAATTCTTGACAAAATTGGTCATGCAGTCTTTTTTAAGCCAAAAATTTAAAATGATTATCATTTCCCACATACAACAAATCTGCAGCAGACGACTGCGAAAACATCTATGCAAACACATGAAAAATCTCTATAAATGCAAGTGTAATGACTGAAAAAGTTGAAAACATTGTGGCAGACAACTTTTGAAAACTTTGTGACAAAAGGAGAAATTGCTCGAAACAAGCAATTTCTCCTTTTGCCACAATGTTTTTCAAAAGTTTTCTGCTTAAGATTCATGTATAAGTTGAAATGGCTATACAAAGTTTGCTGTCAACTTTAATTTACCATTGGAAATTGCACAATAACTTATTTCTTCTAAGTTTGATAAACTGCAGTCATTTTATGATGAGGATCTCAGACTGTCAGACACAGTTGTGGAGAAATTCTTCTGCATTTAGATACTTGCCTCTGTGGTTATTGCTACTGATTTGAGTGTAAATATACTTTCTACATTTTGTATCAAAATATTTGCCTTGTGTAAATAACTTGTTTGTTGCACTGTTCAATCATTATTAGTTATCATTTTTGTGATGCTTTGTTTAATGTTTATTTCAAATTAAACATACTTACATTATGAATATTTGTTGTTATCATAACTATGGACAGGTAACTGGTACAAGTATGATTATCCACATCCACATAACATAGGAGTTTCACTTAATCAATTATTAATGATAAATGAAACTCATGTTTTATGTGGTCAGTTCTGTTTTAAAGATTTAAATGGAAAGGTTATCAGTTGTTTGTACCCCTGACTGACATTCTACAAATAAAAAATCTCACAAAGAAATATCATAGAATTCACAATGCAAATATAACATGCACTCCCATTTTGACTAGTTTACATCTTCGATTCAAGCATAGCGGGGAACAATGCTGTTTCTAAAGTTACAGAGCATGAAGCATATAAAAACAATTTCTGAGGACAGTTTGGTCTCTGTGGCAGTCATCGGTTCGACAAGAATACGATATGTTTTGGCAAGTCCAATAATCCTTTCGATATGAACTCGTTTTCTAGAAATCTTTCTATCCCTAATAACTGTTTCACTGTTCATTCTGTTCTTTTTTTTGAAGAATGTCGGTATGTTGATGTGAATATCGAAAGGCGCAAATATGTCCTGAACATTAAACCCTTTGTCCGCCATAATACTGTCATTCAGAGAGCACATTGATGTTAGGGCACTGCGCTCAACAATCTGCCGATCACTTGTTGAACCACCGTATGCATCAGATACATATGAAACGAGTCCCCCAGGAGTAGCACCAACTAAGACTTTAATAGTGTTTCTATTTTTATAAGTTGAGAATGTTGTCTGTTGTGCACTTGGGTTCTTTGGTTTTTTAATGGGGCATTCTGTACCATCTATGATCACTCTAGTGTTCGGATAGTTTCTCTTGAAGCCTGAAGGAGCAAAGTATCTCACTAATTTCTGAGTAGGCCAAATGTCAAGCTCTTTCCATTGTCTGTACATAAATAAAACCCATGTTAAAAAGACATTAGCAACAACACTTTCTGCAATACCAAACATTCTAGATAATTCAAAGTTAGTTGTGTGTCTTCTCAATTTCATCAAAACAAGGAACAACTGGTCAGGGACAGTGACGTTACTGACTGAATGATAAACATAATTCAGCTGAAATGCTGCAGGACCTAATGTGTTAAGGACAAGAAAAAATTTCATGTATGTTTCTAATCCTGTGTAGAAATGGACAGCAGCTGAATCGTTTTCAAAGTTATGAATACTGTAAGCAGCCACTTTAGGAGTCTGCATACATGCATCAACAGATTGAATTATAATGGGCTCTCTGTGGACCTCTACATCTAATGTATTCTCTGTTGTAACTGTAAACACTTCTGCACAAGCTCCGACATCAAGATCATCACTGACAAGATCAAGTTTGTAAGCTATATATTCTGGCTCTGCATGTTCTTGACCCACATCATAGTCTGCAGAGGTGTTCGTGATATCCTGGAACACTTTACGTCTTGTTGATTCCCTGGCATTGCATCGACTTTTTTGAACCTGGGCTTTCAAGGCGGTCTCAGAACAAGTCCAGGCAAAAACTCTTGGTACAGCTGACTTCTTCAGTATCTTATTTTGTCGATCAGTACCTGAAAGGCATAAAACACATCTGTATTCTCAACAATTAATAAAGGGCACACACCATACTTGTTAGGTTTAAAAGTGATCAGTGAGTGGCCATGCCTTTTCCCCTTATATACATAGTGAAAAAAGGTGTGAAAGGGATTGCATTGCATGGCCACTCAACCTGTGGTCGAGGCATTTATGTACGCAGACAGAACATCCATTTTTCATGATTTAATGTTTTAATGTCAGTCTTTTTACAATAGTATTGATAGCCTATCATAATGTTTCAATATGAATCATGATGCGCATCCGGAGTCCTACTAGACTCGTTAGATTTTGCCAGGACTCATTAAAATGTGAAAAAAACCTAAGACTCATTCATATGTGAAAAACACATGAGAGGACCCATTGAAAGAAACACTATAAATAAATGTGGCATCAAATAAAACGTGGTCTGTAAAAGAATTCGTTTATCAAATAATTTTGAAACACGACCCGGTCTTATAAATAATAATCATCTGTTCGAAGTACACGTAGACGTCTAGTGTCGAAATAGGAATGTCAAGTTGCTGTGCGAGTTATCATAAAAGTATACTGGGAACGCATTGACTAAAACTGTCGAAACTGTATGACGAAGGAAATATACAAATTCGGATAACAGAGCTACTTATGTTTCGAATGCAATAATTTTCTTACCAGCATATGTAAGTGAGTTGTAGTCGTCTGGTATGAAGTGATTTTCACAAATGTACGAATACGTCTTTGGTGACCAACTTCCGTATTTGGTTTCTCCCCTTTTTATGGCGTGCACCCACATTTTCCGTCGTGAAATATCACTAGGAAACAAATGTCTCCCTTTTCGCGAGCATTTAGGAACACAACACGTCGTTTCAGGCATTATTTAGTTCATTTATTTTCACAATGTTCAATGTTTACAATAGTGGGAACGCCCACTACGATAAAATCCGAGGACAACCGGTTCAAGGACCTACTTGACCGAAGCGCCACCACAAATATGAATTGGGGAGATAACCCACCGATGATTGCCATTGGGAAAGAGTTGAAGCCAGCATTGCAGATGTATCTAAATCAATATTATCCTTCATGCATATACTGTATCATGCATTTTATTTTAAACCACTGAGGCACTAAAAAGTCATTTGTCATTTTGCACAAAACTCTATTCAATAATAATACTTTCATTTACAGTGATATTCTACTTACTTAGCACAGAACTTTTATTTGTCGTCTGCTTCAAACTTGTCATATTTTGGACAGTCAAGTGTTAAGGGTAGCAGACCAATTAGTACATCTGCACTCTTTACACTTATCCGATTAAACATGTATATTCACGTACTATGTAGATTTCTTAAAATACATAGTAATGTCCTCAATACACAGTTCCCATGTAACATTTATAAATCAACTCACTTCATGATAACAAGAAAATGAAATTTCAAAATCACCATTACAAGTAGCGTATAGTCTCCATACCTTAAAAGGCTTAATCCAACCTTTTCGTAAAATGTATCGAATCGAAAATCGGACTTTAATAACTGTTCTTCTGAAATAAAACGAAACTAAATTTATCCACTCAGCGCTTTCGCAATGAGATTCTCATTTCCGGGTAAAGTTCGTATTCACGTGTGCACTCCCTTCCCTAGTGCTACCTGTCTGGAGGGGCCCTCTCCAGTGTTATCTATCGGCATACCAAGGAAACCCCTGTCAACACATGTATTTTTAGAAACAACATGTACATGGAAAAGTCAAATAAAGAAGCTGTTTACCTTTCTAATGGACGTGTATGTTTACTCGCTCCGTGACAAATCAAGATTACTTTGACCGTGTTAACTTTTTCTCATATAAAGCCCAACATGCACGGAACTGTCGCTCTAATAACCGGCGTTTCTAGTGGCAACTTAAACACAAATAAACAGAACAGGTGCGATACTAATTGGCTAGGTGAAGGACGAATCGGTACATGTCTCTGATTGGTCGAACATGTCCCGTCATGAGGATTTCCCTGATCATACGTTCTGCATGGGGTATTAGAACACGCCGATTATAGTTGATACAATTACACGGTTGAAGACGACAGGGAATTACAGTTTGCAAGGTGCCGTAGCTATTCACGCTGTTCAATTGGTAAGGATTTTGATTTGATACTTTATATTACTTTCAGGAGAACGATAGGTTTAGCGGAACGATCGTTTATTTTGGTTGCGAGGTGACGGTGTTAATGTAAACAATGTCCTCATTTAATTTATCCTATAACGATGCTGATGTTATTTCTATTTTCTAAGTTAACATTGAATTTTTAATCAACTTCTTTGAAAGCAGCGTTGTAAAGAAAATATTCCAATAGAATGCACTCGATAACATTTTGGTAAAAAGATAATTGCTCCTTCTTTTGCAACAATAATATTCAATAGTCGTCTGCTGTAGTCTACATTGTAGATGTTTCTGAATGCTTCTGCATGTGGGAAAGGGTGAACATCATTGTTTGGAAAATGTCTTCATGATAAGCAATTTCTCTTGTTTAGAATTTGTCTGCATTTTTCTAGATTTTACAGTTTAACCCTTCACCCACAAACAGACGCTTTCTGAAGTCTCTGCAGCAGACGACTTTTGAAAAGATTATTGCAATAGGAAATATTGATCCTGATTAGCAATTTCTCCGATCGCCACAATGTTATCAATTCTATCCAATAATTATTCTTTCGTTTAACCCTTTCCCTCATACAACAATTCTGCAGCAGACGACTTTGAACTTATTTTGTCAAAACATAGAAAATCTCCATAATTGAATGGATAACCTATGACAAAAAGTGGAAAACATTGTGGCAAAAGGAGAAATTGCACGTTTTGTGCAATTTCTTCTTTTGTCACTATGTTTTCAAAAAGCCGTCTGCTGCAGCGGCGTCAGAAAGCGTCTATATGAGGGAAAGGGTTAAAGAGATTTCCCATAGTTTTGCCAATATCTATTCAAAGTTGTTTAACTGCTGCAGGTTTGTTGTATGTGGGAAAGGGTTTATCGTCAACACCTTTCAAAGCATTGTAAGCAGGAACACAAACATATCATATGAGGCTAACAGTTTACCATTTTCCACATTTTAACAAATTTTAACACATATGCAGCAGTCGATTTGAAAACATTGTGGCAAAAGGGGAAATTGCTAATATTGAGAAATTTCTCCTTTTATAGCCACAATGTTTTTCAAATCTATATTAATAATTTTATTTTCATTTATGAATATTTTTCACATTTTTGTCTGGATATCATATTTTCAAAGTGGTTTGCTGTGTAAGGGTTAACCCTTTCCCTCATATAGATGCTTTCTGACTCCTCTGCAGCAGACAGCTTTTTGAAAACATAGTATTCTCAAAACAAGCAATTTCTCCTTTTGCCACAATGTTTTACCCTTTTAGTCCTAGATTATCCATTCAATTATAGAGATTTTCCATTTATTTTACAAAATATGTTCAAAGTGGTCTGCTATGACTATAAGTGGAAAACATTGTGGCAAAAGGAGAAATTGCTCGTTTTGAGCAATTTCTTCTTTTGTCACTATGTTTTCAAAAAGCCGTCTGCTGCAGAGGCGTCCGAACGCTTCTATATGAGGGAAAGGGTTAATAAGCCTTTCCCACATACACAAAATCTGCAGCAGATGGCTGAAGAAAAGTTATGTAGATGCATTTCTCTTTAGTTTTTAGTTCTATTTTCCGTATTGTAACCCTTTCCCTCCTATAAACGCTTTCTGACGCCTCTGCAGCAGACAGCTTTTTGAAAACATGGCGACAAAAGAAGAAATTGCTCAAGACAAGCAATTTCTCCCTTTGTCACCATGTTTTCAACTGTATTTAATTACTTTTTTTTCATTTGAAGGGAGTTTTTCCAAAAAAAAATCGGTTATTATTTCAAAGTCGTCTGCTGCAGATTTGTTGTATGCGGGGTAACCTTTTCGATGTTGTCTGGTACAGATTAGCGGTATGCTGGAGAGGATTAATTTATTAAAATGACATGTAGTGTAAATGGTTAATATTTACCTTATAATTATCTTTATTGTCTGTATTTCAGCTCCTAGAAGATGGGGTTCCAAGAACTGTTTGATCAAGCTACCAATGCTACAGGTAAGACAAGTTATATATTCCGAGCTCTAGATAATGAGATTTTTTTCACGTTCTAAAATCTTTATTTGACATTCAAACCCTATATTGTGGGTACTCAAAAGAATCGTCTCAGTTAGACGGTCGTAATCCTACAATCCTGACTAGGGAAAGCCATTACTACCATTATATGCACGAATTTGCAGGCTGATCTCAATCTACATAGATTGCAGATTTGATCTAAACTATTTCCCCATATAAAACAGAACAGTTTGGTAAACTAAAAGTGAAAGGAAAATAATTAAATAAAGTTGAAAAATTGTAGCGAACGGATAAACTGCTCATAATGACCAAGTGCTTGGTTTCAAATGTTGTCTGTTTCAGAGGCATCAGAAAGCGTCCATATGAGGGAAAGGGTTAATTATCATTGATAATTAACCCTTTCCCTCATATAGACGCTTTCTGTCATGCCTCTGCAGCAGACGGCTTTTGAAAACATAGTCACAAAAGAAGAAATTGCTCAAAACGAGCAATTTCTCCTTTTGCCACAATGTTTTCCACATTTAGTCATCCATTCAATTTAGAGATTTTTTGATTTATTGACAAAATATGTTCAAAGTGGTCTGCTGTAGATTTGTTGTAACAGGTAAAGGGTTAATAAGAGGCTTTTTTCTGAGATTGTTGAGGTTGAGTAATACGAGAGATATTTGGGGAAGGATGAGAAGACCAGATTACAATTCTTTTGAAAATCTGCTTTAAGCCATCAGATGCATTTGGATATATGGTTAAACCCTTTCCCAGTTGTGACAAATCTGCAGAAGATGACTTTATTAACATCTAGGCATACATATGGAACATCTAAATAAATGGAAGTATGATTGGATTGAGTTGAAATCATTGTGGGTAAAAAAGAAATCGCTCATTATGAGCAATTCCTCATTTTGCAGCAATGATTTCTAAAGTCGTCTGCTTCCTTGCATCTGTGAGGGGAAAGTGTTGTCATATAAACATTTCATATCATCAATACTGCTTGAACCCTTCCCTCATACGGCAATTCTGCAGCAACGACTTTGATCAACTATTTCATATAAATAGAAAGTTCTGGCTAATAAAGTGAATGGATAACCTAATTACTTAAAGTTGAAAACATTGTACGCAGAAAGGATAAACTGCACGTTTTGTGCAATTTCTTCTTTGTGACTTGGTTTCAAAAGTCGTCTGCTTTCAGAGGCATCAGAAAGCGTCTATATGAGGGAAAGGGTTAATTATCAATTGATAATTAAACAGTATTGATGATATAAAGTGTTTTACTGACTAAAAATTCTTCCCTTTGGAAGACCCACTATACAAAGTTGTTATCATATTATGATTCAAAGAGTTTCAATTTATTGTCATTTTTAGATCCCAGAGCAGAAGACTGGTTCCTGATTCCCACAGTATGGCCAACTATAGGGATAGTGGTCTGCTACCTGATTACCATAGTGGGTGGGATGAGAGTCATGAAGAACAGGGAACCATTCCAACTCAATGATATCATGATGGGATACAACTTTTGTCTTGTATTACTGAATGCCTATATATTTTACGAGGTAAGTGTCTGTTGATGCTATAACCTTTCCCACATACCTTTGCTGCACCAGACAAATTTTTAAAAAAAATGGTCGCAAAAAGAGAAACTGCTCATTATGAGCAATAATTATTTCTCCTTTTGCAACAATGTTTTCGACTCTATTCAATAATTACTCTTTCTTTTGTGGAGATTTTTATTTTTGATGTTCTACTTGTGAATATATCCAGTCTTTTGGAGATGCAGTAGAAATCTTTTTATGAAGACAGAAGGATTTTCAACATCCTAAAAGACCTGTCAATTCTTGCCACAGATGACTTATTGTACATTTTCACATGATAGGAATCCCTCTTTGTTCCAAAGAATAATTCATGGGACGTTGTATGATGGACCCTTTTCTACCTACAACAAATCTGCAGCAGACTGATTTGAAAACAAGTTGGCAAAAGGAATAATTGCTCCTTATGTGTAATTTCTCCTTTTGCCACAATGTCTTCAAAGGCTGTGTGCTGCATATGCTCCAAAATGTGTCTGTAAATGGAAAAAGGTTGAATTATTTGAATACTTTTGAATACCCACAGCATAGGGTTTCTTTGATTAGTTAGTGAGATTTTGTGGGGAAAAGACAAAGACCTGAGCTTACTCCACCTTATCTAGTCCTCCTTTTCATTTCATAAAATGTCCTTGTTTTGTACATATTCATAAATGTAATTCTTAAAAATATTTTTTTATATTGAATATTTTCAGTTTCTCGTGACCACCTGGTTTAACTTTGGGTTCAGTAAAATCTGCATGCCTGTGGAGCACGGTACAGAAATGGCAGACAGACTCGCGAGGGCTTGTTGGTGGTTCTGCTTCTCTAAGAGTATCGAACTCAGTGATACAGTAAGTGTACTGGTTTTATCATTTCAACTTAACCCTTACCCACCTACATTATACATGTTCTGCTGCAGATGACTTTCAAAACTTCTAGGGAAAAATATAGAAAATCTCTTTAAATGAAATTATAGTGAATGGAGTTGACAAAATTGTGTCGGACCCTATGTAGCAGACGGCTTTTTGAAAACATAGTGACAAAAGAAGAAATTGCACAAAACGTGCAATTTCTCCTTTTGCCACAATGTTTTCCACTTTTCGTCATAGGTTATCCATTCAATTATGGAGATTTTCTATGTTTTGACAAAATGCGTTCAAAGTCGTCTGCTGCAGAATTGTCTTATGAGGGAAAGGGTTAACCTTTGCCCAAATTTTGACTCTCTTTGGTGGATGCTTAACCCTATCCCATATTCTGACACATCCTGAAGCCACTGAAACAAAGGACTTTTGAAAATATTGTGATAAATTTAGAAATTGCTCATAATGAGTATTTGCTCCATTTGCCACAACTTCTTTTAACTATTTTCAATAATTATATGATCCTTTAAGTTTTCAAAGTTGTCTGCTGCAATTGTGTTGTATGTGGGAAAAGGTTTATCTTTCACTTGATACAGACGGCATTAGAAAACAACTTTAAAAATATTGTCACAAAAGGAGTGATTGCTCAAAATTAGCGACTATAGTTTATGTGGGAAAGGATTATAAACATTTGAGGCAAAAAAAGAGAAATATCTCATCATGAATAATTCCATTATTTCTTAAAACTTTTTAAGTTGTCTGTCATAGATTTTAAATACTGTCTGTGCGTTGGTTTAGTTAAAACATAAGGCACAACTTTTCCCACATACAGATGCTTTCTGACACCACTGAAGCAGACAACTTTTTAAAGAATTATGGCGAAACAAGAAATTGCTCATTATAGAAAATTCCTATATTTCTTACTACATGTTTACACAGTCGTATGCTGCAGATTTGTTATATGTGGGAATGATTAACATCAAGTATAGTGATGATGCTTTATAATTTCAGGTGTTTTTTATGCTGAGAAAGAAAAACAATCAGATCTCCTTCCTTCACCTGTACCACCATAGCACCATGCCACTCATCTGGTGGGTGGGGGTCAAATACTCTCCTGGTGGAGAAGGTAAGATTAACCCGTTACTCACATTTTGACACATCATCTGCAGACATTTAAAAATTTTGTCGCAAAAGGAGAAATTGCTCATGACGAACAATTTCTCCTTTTGTCATAATGCTTTTTTCAACTTTATTCAATAATTGTTCTCTCATTTCAAGAGAGTTTCTATTTTGTTTGACTAAATGTTTCCCACTTGCTTTTTGACTAAATGGCATCTGTTGTGAACTTCTTTTCAATAGTTATACTTTTGATTGTACAGATTGTCTATATATATTTGCCTTAATAAGTTATCTGCTGCAGATTTTTCTGTATGTGGGGAATGATTTAATAAGGCATGGATTGTCCCTAATTTGATGGCTTGACTTGGTATTCTAAGCTAACTTGTGACTAGCAGATGTGCTGTACACATGAACCATTTCTCTATCATGGTATCTGGCAGGCCCTCCCCTGGGAATTATTTTTCTTTAGCCAACACTTTCGCAAAATGAGCCAAATTAATACATAAACTAGAAAATTCTCTATTTAATAATTAAACTCTCATTTATGGTGATTATTCACATTTTTGTCTAAATGTTTTCAAAAGTAGTCTGCTACTGTATGTGTGAATTTTAGGGTGAAGACATTAGGTTTGCTGTATAAATTATAGAATGTTTTTATTTATTTCCAGCCTATTTCTCAGCCAGTATCAACAGCGGGATCCATGTGTTAATGTACACATATTATCTACTGTCCGCCATGGGACCTCACATGCAGAAATATCTCTGGTGGAAAAAATATATGACAGTCATGCAACTCGTAAGTTTTTCAATTACATCAGGGACGTAGGCTACATCCCTGATTACATGTATTAACCCTTTCCATCATACGACAATTCTGCAGCAGACAACTTTGAACATATTTTGTCAAAAAATAGAAAATCTCTATAATTGAATGGATAACCTATGACTAAAAGAGGAAAACATTGTGGCAAAAGGAGAAATTGCTCGTTTTGAGCAATTTCTTCTTTTGTCACTATGTTTTCAAAAAGCTGTCTGCTTCAGAAAGCATCTATATGAGGGAAAGGGTTAACTATTTTTGTTATTCTTTTTACCTGATTTGGTATTTTTAATCATGGTCAGCTTTGAAAATATTGTTTGGTGGTGGGAGGGGGACATTGTGTCAAAATGTTGATAATAAAAGTTGAAGACAACGTGAAAAGATGAAATTGATTGTTATCTCCTTTTTCAAATTTTTAAATGCTTCAAATATTCTGTGTATCAGGGAGAATGTTAGACATGCTGTAAAGATGAAAATTTATAAAAAATAAAACTCTTTCAAATTAACATGTTAAGAAGTAATAGAAAATGAAAGCACAATTTTAGAAAAATAGAAAAACTTAATATAAAATAACTCTTAACCCTTTCCCTGTTACGACTTTGAACGTATTTTGTCAAAAAATAGAAAATCTCCATAATTGAATGGATAACCTATGACAAAAAGTAGAAAACATTGTGGAAAAAGGAGAAATTGCACGTTTTGTGCAATTTCTTCTTTTGTCACTATGTTTTCAAAAAAACGTCTGCTGCAGAGGCGTCAGAAAGCGTCTATATGAGGGAAAGGGTTAATATACAGTTTCTCCTATTACATCAATCCAGGGGTTGTGGGTTAAAACCACATCTCAGCCAACATTCTTTCTGACTTTTTTTTTGACAAAAGTCACTGTGACACGCGTCATTCGTCTTCAACCAATGGGCTTACAGTCTATGTGGGAAAGCAACATGTTGCTTGTGAATTATTGGTGTGAGAAAGCCAGGAAACGCATGTATAGGTGAACTGACTGCAGTGATATCACTGAAATCTTTTAACTCTTTCCCTCATATAGACGCTTTCTGACGCCTCTGCAGCAGACAGCTTTTTGAAAACATAGTGACAAAAGAAGAAATTGCACAAAACGTGCAATTTCTCCTTTTGCCACAATGTTTTCCACTTTTTGTCATAGGTTATCCATTCAATTATGGAGATTTTCTATGTTTTTAGAAAATACATTCAAAGTCGTCTGCTGCAGAATGTCATATGAGGGAAAGGGTTAAAAAACGGTGTTAAACCCCAACCAATCAATCACTTTTATTACATCAAACAGTTATTTGTAATTCCAATATTTGGTTTTGTGTATTTCAGATGCAGTTCTGGGGTATTCTGGGTCACACCGCCTATGCTATTCACCTGGATTGTGGGTACCCTAACTTGTGGAACTGGGCTCTCATCTTCTACGACTTCAGTCATATCGCCCTCTTCTCAAACTTCTACTACCAAACATACACGAAAAAGGCACGAAGCGCACGAGAGAAAAAGGCAGCTGAAAAAAATGGAGAATCAAAGACTCAGGTCAACGGTGTAGCGAACGGTGTTCACCCACCAAAACCTGCTCGTCACAGGTTACGAAAAGATTGATAAGTAAAAGGAGGAAAAGAAGGAGAAAATATTTTACTTTTCAGTTAATCTATGAGATTCGTTATGGTGTTGATCCAGACCAGCCAGGGAGGTTACATTTCATTGTCTGATCAGCAAACTACATTATATTTAACCCTTTCAATGCTGAATTTTTGAAATGGACTTGTTTTGCTTTGCATCAGCCATCTGGAAGAGTCCATCTCCAATTACAGGAACATCAAGATAAGAATGAGTTGATCAGTCACAAGTATAGAGTCTGGTCAGAGGAACGGCCTTGCTTTAATCTTTTCCTGCATACTACAAATCTGCAGCAGACGACTTCGAAATCATATTGGCACAACTGTGGTAAATCACCATAAATCACCATAAATCAAAGTATAAATATTAAATAGAGTGGAAAATATTATGGCTAAAAGGAGAAATTGCTCAGTTTGAGCAATTTCTTCTTTTGCCACAATGTTTTCAAAAGTTGTCTGCAACAGAGGCTTCAGAAATCATCTGCAAGTGGAAAAGGGTTAAATTAGTGTCATATATTTCACAAAATTAGGTCCAGCAGTCAAGGGGTTAAATACATGTAGTAGAAATAAATTCTTCAAGAATTTGGAGCTGAATAGAAACTATTCATAATACATCATACAAAAAAAACACATTTAATAACATTACAAATTATCTAACAGTTTACAATCATCATACAAATCGAGGGCTTGGCGTGAAACGGTTGTAACTAAAAACCTATTTTGAAAACCCTGGTTTAGGGGTAATTTTGACCCCTTTGTAAACAATGCAAATTTAGGTGCCATTGCTCAGAACGAGCAATGGCACCTAAATTTCCATTGTTTACCAAGAAAAATGATTTAACGCTTATAAAGACTTTATGGCGAGGTGATTAACCTTGGTAAAAAAAATACTAATTTTAGTTACAACCGTTTCATGCCATGCCCTCGAAATATTGTTAAACAGTACCATTTAGAAAGGAAAGTGATTCATATCCCGGAATACAGACCAGTGTTGGATGTCCTTTATCCCCTTCCAACAGACAACAAATCTGCGGCAGATGAATTTGGAAACTTGTCCCAAGGCTATTATATAGAAAAATCTCTATAAATGAAAGAATAGTTATTGAATAGAGTTGAAAACATTGAAGCAAAAAGAAAATTGCTCATTATGAGCAATTATTCCTTTTGTCACAATGTGTTTTATAGTCGTCTATTGTAGAGGCGTAAACATGAATCTGAAGGTGGCAAAGGGTTAAATCCATTTTCATAGAAAACCTTTATTCTGATCTCAAATTGTTAGAGTGTTTAGGTGAATGCAATATCTTCGTTTCTTTGGAGTTTGATAGGGGCCACATCACATGAAAACAGACCTTTGGAATTTTACTTCAAGTGAAGATCCGAATCACTCTGTGCCCCTAGAAAGTCTGATCTGGATCTTCTCTGTTTGATATCTAGTCATACAAACATCCTAGCGGCTTCTGGTAGATGGTTTTGATTGTAACCAGTATGCAATTTGATTGTCATTAATTAAAATAACATCCAAAGGAAAGTTTTTGTGTGAGGTTGGCCAAACTGATTTTTAGATATATATATTATTTTGTTTGTATGTAAATTTTAAGCAAAGCATAATCTTTTGTATCTTTTCATTTTGAAGACTCATATCATTCAATTGCTCAACCCTTTCTACATACAACAAATCTGCAGCAGACGACTTGACAAATATTTAGTCAAAAATATGGAAAATCTCTAGATATGAAAGTAGAATTATTTAAAACATTGTGGACAATTTCTCCTTTTACCACAATGATTACAAAAATTGTCTGCTGCAGAGGTGTCAGAAAGTGTCTTGATGTGGTAGAGGGTTTATTGAAATAATATCAAGTTATCCCGTAAAAGAGGGAGCAGAGGACCGGATAAGGAGGAGTAAATAGGTCTATCTTATATAATATCTCTCTTCGCACTTAGTAAAACCTATGTTGTGGGTACTTAAAAGAATCATCTTACTGAGACGATTCTTTTGCGTACCCACAACATAAGGTTTGGAGGTCAAATAAGGGTTGTAGAGCATGAAAAACGCTCCTTATCTAGATCTCTGAGGGTGTATATTGATTTGAACATGTCCGTCAGTCGGTCAGTAGATAGACCAGAGCTTGTCCAATTGATAACTGGATAATGCTAGTATATACTGTACTCAAACTTGGCAGGAATGCTGGGCATGACCAGTTTGATTTTAAGATCACTGTTTGAAGGCCAAGGTCATGGTGACCTTGAACACAAAAAAGGGTTGGCGTAACGTTTGACAAACAGCTCTTGTTGAAATTGTGATATTTGAAGATACTGATCTGTTTGTTAATTTATACTTTTTTATTCAAATGTATACAAGAAGTTTCTTGGGAGCTTCTGTTGCTATACCAGATAACACTATGTAGATGCACAGGTTTATCTGGATCCATATTGGTTGCAAATTTGCAAAGGTTGATTTTCAGGAAGCATCGTTCATATCGGCAGGGACACTATATCACAATTCTAATATGGTGTCCCTGATATCGGTATCCTTGAACCTCATAATAATTCATTGCTTACTTTATTTTGTTAACAAATATTGTTTGTGTTATTTCAATCGGAAACAAAAAATAATACAGATTGTGTGACCGCTCCAATGATTATAATTAATAATAGATCTGATATTTTAAAACCTAAACCTTAAAAATACTGAAGTGACAACCATTTTGATTTTGTTCTCATTCAGGGTAGATCATTGTATTTATACATAATAAATAATTCATGACAGCGTTGTTTCCCTTACTTGAAAAATTGATGTCAAAGTGGCTTGAATAATTGTTAGTGACATCATAAGTTATTCATGTTTTTATGAAATGAGAGTGAAGATCTTAAACAGCATGCACCTCAGTAGTTACATCAGGAGCGTCCTATTCCAATTCTGTAGGCGTGAAAGTGTTTAACCCTTTTTTTAGACGCTTTTTGATGCCTCTGCAGCAGGTGATATGGGAAAACATTGCGGCAAAAGGAGAAATTGCTCATAATGAGCAATTTCTCCTTTTGCCACAATGTTTCCAACTACATTCAATATTAATACTTTCTTTTAAAGAGAGTTTGGCCTAGATGCCTTCAAAGTCGTCTACTGCATATTTGGAAAGGATTAATAACGACCATACACTATCATCTATGTTGCACTTTGTTAAGAGTTATTTATGGTAATACATAAAATGAATTGACAAGTGTTTATTATTTGTATTCTTATCATTCATGTGTATTTTTCTACTCATCATTTTTCAATATTTTAGATAGATGAATAATACATGGACCTGATATTAATACATTCTCTCATATTGTGATGTTTCAACAGTCATATCTATTTTTCTATGGCAATTTTTACTTTTCAATTATTGTGATAATAATCTCTATTTATTTGTGTTAACATATGTACTTTGTGCGAGCCGTCCTATGTTTCCTATGAAAAATAAAAATGATTTATATAAAGCTCATTGATGAGTTGCTTTTGAAATGTAACCGAAGGTAAGCTTATTTAACCCTTTCCCACCTGCAGACGCAATATTTCGAATTTTGAAGGATTTTTTTTTTTTTCTAAATTATTTCAAACTCTATTAAATTACCATGAATACTTTCATTTAGAAATTCTCCTTTTGACACATTGTTCTCAAAGTCGTCTGCTGTGTATGAGTCAAAATGTGAAAAATTGTAATTGCCCCGGCGGTGCGGTAATTAGAGCGTCTTCCTCTAGATAGGCCAGAGACACGGGCTTAATACCAAATTCTTTCAAAATAATACTAATGCCATTTCATTGGACATAAAAAACCGAGCACGTGTTCATGAGTAGTTAACCCTTTCCAACATACATCAAATCCGCAGCAGACGACTTTGAAAACATAGTGATAAAAAACCCGAAAAAAAAAGTGTTAGATAAAGTTGAAAACGTCGTCTGCTGCTTTTGCGTCAAAATGCGTCTTCAGATGGGAAAGGGTTAAGTGTATGAGGTCTGTTTCGAGACGAACTAATATGCGGTGTAGCCAGATACAATATACTAGTAGTAATGTATTCCGTCCCTTGGGCTCAGGGTTACGAGGAGAGCATAACGATTGAAGCGCTGGTTTCAGGGTAAGCATACCAACAGTTTTTGTAATGTACCCAGAAAACGGCGTCTTATCAATGATTTCTGTTTAAAGTCGCATAAACAATTTTAACCCTTTCCCTCATATAAACGCTTTCGGACGCCTCTGCAGCAGACGGCTTTTTACAAACATAGTGCAATTTCTCCTTTTGCCACAATGTTTTCCACTTTTAGTCATATGTTATCCATTTAATTATGGAGATTTTCTATGTTTTGACAAAAAACGTTCAAAGTCGTCTGCTGCAGAATTGTTGTATGAGGGAAAGGGTTAAAACTGAAGTAATGAATTCTGGACAAGATTCTTAATTTATCCTTATTCCTTTCCAACAAATTGACTAATATGCAGAAAACTAGTTTGAACAAATATCTGCCGGTTAAAATATGTAAACTTTATGTAAACGTAAGTTTTTAAAAGATTTAAATTCTATTCAAATCGCATAATACGTGACATTTTATCTTGAACGTTACGTGCTTTATCTATGGCGAGTTGGCTAATACAATACAATACAATACAAGACAAATTTTAATGCCAAGCATCACAGACGCCGCGCATGATTTTAAAGCATGACTTAAAGGGAAGCAGATGCAATTCAATACATTTAAATAACCTGTGAAAACGGACAGGATGTAAATATTCTGAACAAGAAGGCCAAATGTACCTTTATCTTAAACAAGAAGGCCAATATGTTCCTTTATGGCTCACCTGGCTACCATAGTCTATAATAAAATGTTATCAAGAGCAAAAAGGGTCCATTTTGACGTAGGGATTTTACACTTTATATGCTACGATCTATGTGATATTCAGCATGTAAAGTTTAGTCGTTAAATGACAAGTTAAGTCTTCAAACCATTTGGTTTACCGTTTGCTTAACATTGACTGCAACAATAAAGTGTCATACAAGCTGAAGTTTCTTAATTTTAAATCTGTTCTAACTAGATCAATTAGATAAACAAAAAACATAAATACTGAAATATTACCAGATATAACTTAAGTGTTAATGCCTCTAGTTATAAGTTAAGTGTGACACAAACTTTGGAAGGAGAGAGGGAAGTCTATTCTCCTTCCAGTTGAGCAAAAGTATGATAACAAAAAACGAGAGTAAATAAACAAAAAATACAAATAATTCTAACAAGTTTAAAGATATTTAATATCAAAATTAAGCATTTATGAAATTAAAAGAAAGGGTTCTCATGTATAGTCAACATATAGCAAGAATACAATGGTCTGAATGAACAACTGTATGGGGAGGAACGTTTTAAATTTAGTAATACAACAGAAATAAATAGGAAAAATCATCACCCGAATCTTTTTTCTGAGCTTTGATGAATCGAGTCGTCAGAGCAGTAAACCAAACAATTAAAAAAGCGTAGCCTAGTGAACTCCGTAAACCTACTCATAAAAAAGGCTAAGCCTAGTTTGTTGGGAAACAGTTATTATAACAACAATTTAAATGTGTCTAAAGTTTTGTAACAACGGTAAAAGATGTACATATTTTGTATCTTGTTGTTTCTTAAATCAGTTAATACAATTTATTCAATCATAAAGGCTGTTTTTTCAAACATATTACAGAGTTTTTCTTTACAATAATATTTGTTTCGATTACGTCACCCCATGGTACAAAATTAAAACCTATCCCATACTGACGCCGCGCTTCCACGCGGCGTCAACAATTCTTTATTGCCTCCATTTTTGTAGATATCGTAGAATAAGTTTGGGACAGGTGCCTGTCACTTTCTGACGCTTTCGTGACCTTTTAGTTTACAATACACAAAATAAATGCCTTCTTTGTTTACATGTAAATTGACGAGTTTCAGTGCTCAATTGTTATACGTTTTAAACGTTTCTCATGTAGAACACCATATACCAATGAAAAGAGTTACTCTAAGCTTTAAAACAATCCAAAGAAAATTGGGGGTCATGCATTATGCAAGAAAGAATTCACCAGGCGAAAATGGTTGCCGTAATTTTGGACCAAATTGGGCGCGGACAAAATCGGTGTTTAGCATTCTCTACTTTCACTTTCAAACAAGGTCAAAATACTAAAAGTGATCAAACCAATCATTTCCAGTGTATCCTATACACATTTACAATGATTTTAAACTCAATGTCATATATTTAATGCATTCTGGTGATGGTATGTATACACTGGTTTCTCCGCAAACAAAGGTTTTTTTATGGAACTATTTGGCTGTATTTGGATGTATTTGGCGTAATTTGACCTTTAGTGTTTGTGCACCAATGCGTTATATTTCAATTTAATTTATCGTAATAGTTTCAGTGCGTTTCGTTTGTGTTAGAAGATATAGCTGGTAAAGCCATTCAACTTTACAGATAAGTCGCAATCATTCAACGTTGCATCTTTAATCGTCTGTTTGACAAGTTATAATGCCTTTGGTGTAATGTTTTAAATTCTTTCCAACATACAACAAATCTGAAGCAGACGACTTTTAGAACATCGAAGCAAGACCATGGAAAATATATACATATATGACAGCACAATAGTAAGTATAATTGTTAAATAGAGTTGAAACCATTGAGGGAAATGGCATATGCTGTAGATTCCTGAAAATGCGTCTGTAAGTGGGAAAAGGGTTAAAGCAGACCATTATGAATCTATTATATTAGAGAAAGCGGTGAATGTTAATCGAGGTATGGATTAGAATATAAGCACTCTCTAACACTAAATAAGGGCTTTCCATATCACTGACTTCGACAGAGAATATTAAATGACTCACGACATAAGAAAACCGACCCTCGGAGATTTTTGAAATTAAGTATTACTGCACTCTAACTATATATAGTCAAACTTATACTAAATACCACCTTTGAATGTTTTCAAATTTATGTCATTTGCTGTAGATTCCTGAAAATGCGTCTGCAGGTGGGAACGGGTTGAAGATAACGATTTTGAATCTATTATATTAGAGAAATCGGTTAACGTTTATCGAGGTATTGATTATACTATAAGCACTCACTAACACTATAAAAAGGCCTTTCCAGATCACTGACTTTGACAGAGAACATTAAATGTGACGCTACACGGGAAAACACCGACATTCGAAGATTTCTGAAATTTATTACTACTGTACTGGAAATATAGACAGACAAATGTGTGCTGAAGACCACCTTTGAATAGCAATTCCCCATCTATTGCATCCAGACTGAGATTCCCAATTGGTTATCAACGGTTCTGCATTAATAACGCTGGCGATAAAGATAACCTGTGATCAATAGATTGATTGATTGATTGATTGGGGTTTTTCGCCGTTTTTAACAATTTCTCAGTCATATCACGGCGGCCAGTTCACCTACTCATCTGTTTCCTGGCTTTCTCACACCAGTACTCCACACAACAATCTTCCCAAGTAACTGGCTGCTTTTCCACATAGACTTAGCCCATTGGTGGAAGACAAATGACGCATGTCGCAATGACTTTTGTCAAACGTCGGAAAGAAAGTTGGCCGAGTCGGGATTCGAACTCACAAACCCTGGATTGACAGCCCTCGTCGTTACCGACTGAGATACCGGGGCTCGACAACCTGTGATCAAAGACGGGACTGTTGTCATCCCATCGGTGGTCTTTTTATACGGGTCGGGCCGTACTTATGATAGTCGTATTAGATTTGTTACTTAACCCTTTCAGCGCCCGAATTGTTTAAAGTAGACCCTTCCATGTTCAAAATCGGGCGTCTTCATTTCTCATGTAATACAAGTTCTGGACTATTTTGATAAATAAAAGGCAAACAATGCTGATTTCAGGTGAGACAGCTCGTTACGAGCTGACTCACCTGAATCAGCATTGTTTGCAAAAACATCAATATTGCCTTTGGCGCTGAAAGCGTTAACCGAGTTTTCCGGAATGGTTGTATGACTAGATGAAAAAACAGAGAAGATCCCGGTTAACATGTGTGGGCGCTTGGTTGATTCTTATCTTCACCGGTCGAAAGTCCTAAAAGTCAGTTTTTCTTCCGACGTGACACAAAATAGCCTTTATTACATTGTAGACTGTCTATGCTGTGAATGCTTTAAAAACTCATGCCATTATAAACGTTCCCATCATGCAGAAGATGTAATTAATTCAAACTGTTAAATAATTTTGTCAAAACATAGAACATCTCCATAATTGAATGGATAACCTATGACTAAAAGTGGAAAACATTGCGTCAAAAGGAGAAATTGCACGTTTTGTGCAATTTCTTCTTTTGTCACTATGTTTTCAAAAAGCCGTCTGCTGCAGAGGGGCCAGAAAGCATCTATATGGGGGAAAGGGTTAACATTGTAGGAGGCTACCTATGCTGTGAGTGCTTTAAAAACTCATGCCATTATAAACGATCCCATCAAGCAGAAGAAGATGTGATTAATTCAAACTGATAAACAACCTAGCGATTGAATTCCGCATCTCCTTGTAGGATCTTTAACCCTTTCGATCATACAACAAATCTGCATCAGACGACTTGGACGTATTTTTTTCAAAACATAGGAAATCTCCATAATTGAATGGATAACCTATGACTAAAAGTGGAAAACATTGTGTCAAAAGGAGAAATTGCACGTTTTGTGCAATTTCTTCTTTTGTCACTATGTTTTCAAAAAGCCGTCTGCTGTAGAGTGCTTTAAAAACTCATGCCATTATAAACGATCCACTCAAGCAGAAGATGTGATTAATTCAAACTGATAAACAACCTAGCCTTTGAATTCCGCAGCTCCTTGTAGGATCTTTAACCCTTTCCAACATACAACAAATCTGCATCAGACGACTTTGAAAACATCTTGTCAACATTATGGAAACATCTTATTAATTAAAAATTCCAATTGTTGAATAAATCTGAAAACAGTGTGGCTAATGGGGAAATTGCTCATTATGGACAATGTCCTAATTTGACAAAATGTCCTAATTTGACACAATGTCCTAATTTGACAAAATGTCCTAATTTGACAAAATGTCCTAATTTGACACAATGTCCTAATTTTTGACACAATGTCCTAATTTGACACAATGTCTTTAAACGTCTCCTACTACAGAAGCATCAGAAAGCGTCCGTATGCAGGAAAGAGTCAAGTGAATCCTTGCAGACGATGTTTTTTGGAAAAACGAAGAATTGCACACGTTTTTTCGTAATATTTGTGTCTATGTTTCAAATCTACGCTTTCTTTTATTCATATTTTCTGAATAAAACGGTACGCCAATCTGTATTTCTATCTTCATACATAGTAACAACTTATCTTGTAATACCGTTTACCCACTACTTTAGAGTTGTATTCTTTAAAAGCATGTTTAGCTTGTCTATTTTTCGAAGATACCATTGGCGTCGTAGTCGTCGTCGTCGTCGCCGTCGTCTACGGTGTCGTCTACGTTGTCTTCACAAAACTTTTACCTTACCTCATAAATCGAAAAATCGTTCAGCATTTTCAAACAAAATTCGGTACACTTGTTCCTAGGACGGATACGCATGTCTATATAAGGTCACATAACTCTGGCTTTAATAATTATTCAGAAAGGCCCATTTTTCGACTTACAAAAAGCAGACTAGCGTTGGCGTAAGACCTACAATAAAGAGTGGAAGTAGTTTGCTTATACAAAACGTTAGACCTACAATAAAGAGTGGAAGTAGTTTGCTTATACAAAACGTTAGACCTACAATAAAGAGTGGAAGTATTTTGATTATACAAAACGTTAGACTTACAATAAAGGGTGAAAGTAGTTTGCTTATACAAAACGTTAGACCTACACTAAAGAGTGGAAGTATTTTACTTATACAAAACGTTAGACCTACAATAAAGAGTTGAAGAATTTTGCTTATACAAAACATTAGACCTACAATAAAGAGTTGAAGAATTTTGCTTATACAAAATGTTAGACCTACAATAAAGAGTGGAAGTAGTTTGCTTGTACAAAACGTTAGACCTACGTTAAAGAGTGGAAATAGTTTGCTTATACAAAACGTTAGACCTACAATAAAAAGTGGAAGTAGTTTGCTTATACAAAACGTTAGACCTACAATAAAGAGTGGAAGTAGTTTGCTTATACAAAACGTTAGACCTACAATAAAGAGTGGAAGTAGTTTGCTTATACAAAACGTTAGACCTACAATAAAGAGTGGGAGTATTTTGCTTATACAAAACGTTAGACCTACAATAAAGAGTGGAAGTATTTTGCTTATACAAAACGTTAGACCTACAATAAAGAGTGGGAGTATTTTGCTTATACAAAACGTTAGACCTACAATAAAGAGTGGAAGTATTTTGCTTATACAAAACGTTAGACCTACAATAAAGAGTGGAAGTATTTTGCTTATACAAAACGTTAGACCTACAATAAAGAGTGGAAGTAGTTTGCTTATACAAAACGTTAGACCTACAATAAAGAGTGGGAGTATTTTGCTTATACAAAACGTTAGACCTACAATAAAGAGTGGAAGTATTTTGCTTATACAAAACGTTAGACCTACAATAAAGAGTGGGAGTATTTTGCTTATACAAAACGTTAGACCTACAATAAAGAGTGGAAGTATTTTGCTTATACAAAACGTTAGACCTACAATAAAGAGTGGAAGTATTTTGCTTATACAAAACGTTAGACCTACAATAGAGAGTTGAAGAATTTTGCTTATACAAAACGTTAGACCTACAATAAAGAGTTGAATAATTTTGCTTGTACAAAACGTTAGACCTACAATAAAGAGTGGAAGTAGTTTGCTTGTACAAAACATTAGACCTACGTTAAAGAGTGGAAGTAGTTTGCTTATACATAACGTTAGACCTACAATAAAGAGTGGAAGTAGTTTGCTTATACAAAACGTTAGACCTACAATAAAGAGTAGAAGTATTTTGCTTGTACAAAACGTTAGACCTACAATAAAGAGTGGAAGTAGTTTGCTTATACAAAACGTTAGACCTACAATAAAGAGTGGAAGTAGTTTGCTTATACAAAACGTTAGGCCTACAATAAAGAGTGGAAGTAGTTTGCTTATACAAAACGTTAGGCCTACAATAAAGAGTGGAAGTAGTTTGCTTATACAAAACGTAAGACCTAAAATAAAGAGTGGAAGTATTTTGCTTGTACAAAACGTAAGACCTACAATAAAGAGTGGAAGTAGTTTGCTTGTACAAAACGTTAGACCTACCATAAAGAGTGGAAGTATTTTGCTTGTACAAAACGTTAGACCTAAACAAAGAGTGGAAGTAGTTTGCTTATACAAAACATTAGACCTACAATAAAGAGTGGAAGTATTTTGCTTGTACAAAACGTTAGACCTACAATTAAGAGTGGAAGTAGTTTGCTTACGTACACTTTATTATCATTTATCAGCAAAACTGTCTTTTCAATCTCACTACTATTTGTGAACTCTACCAGATCGATTGCATGAGACGTAAAAATGAAAACATGGTAAAAACGAAAGTATGATTGTCGAGACAGTGTAGAAAAATATTATCGAAACAAAACACATTGCTTTTTGAGCTCAACTTTTCTTTCAGCTTATATTAATGACGCGTGATGTCTGCTTCCAGGAGATATAACTAGTGCTCGCGCCGTTTGTGCGGAAAATCCCAAAAGAAAGAACCCGCTTATCACGGGAACTCGGAACCTTTGGTACGAGAGGTCGACGCAATGCCACTGCACATACATTGCTAGCGATTTACTACACTTTGTTGCGAGACTTTTTGTATGCGGGAAAGGGCTAAACATTGATCATTTAGGGGAAAGGAGTCGAGTACTCGAAAGACGCACATATTTCATGAACAAAAGAGCCGACTTAACCCCCCTTTCCATCATATAGACGCTTTCTGACGCCTCTTCAACAGACGGCTTTTTGAAAACATGGCGAAAAAAGAAGAAATTGCTCATAACGAGCAATTTCTCCTTTTGGCACCATGTTTTCAACTTCGTTCAATAGTTGTTCTTTCATTCCTAAAGTGTTCACATATCTTTGAATTAATGTTTTTAAAGTCGTCTGCTGCAGATTTGTTATATGTTGGAAAGGTCTATGGGTTTCCCCCATGTATTGAGCATTTCGCTTGTACAGTTGACTTTTTATACAATTATTGTACTTTCATTTAAAGGGAGTTTCCAAATAGTTTCGGGTATGTGTTTTCAAATTCGTCTGCTGCGAATTTGTTGTATGTGGGAAAGGGTTAGGTATTCCGTAGCTTACAGGTAATAACATCGTCATTGAATGAGCCCTGCCACGCGAAAAGCGACCTTTAGGGCTTGTTTGAACTTTCCCACATACAGACGCTGTATGACAATTTTGCAGCAGACGAATTTTAAAAACATTGTGGCAAAACGAGGAATTTGCTCAAATTAAACAATTTCTCCCTTTGTCACAGAATTTTCAACTCTTATCAATGATTTTTTATAAAAATAAAAGGGCTACGTAGCCTTTAACGTTCTAAAATCATTGTATCGTTATAATTTCAAAATGATTACGAAACTATATGCGCGATATCATTAAAAAAAACAAAAAGCATACGTATGATAAGAGCTGCATGGTAAACTAGATATTATTGAAGTTAACAGTTTGAAGCAAAACACGTGTATAATGTATATCTTCTGTTAATTAGGGCGAGTGAGTGCGAACGCTTTCTGACCAGACTCAGACATTTTACCTGTTCAACTCAACATGTTAATGTATCTATGTATTAAATTGTCTATATAATGATTTAAGTGCAACAAGTCCATTCTAGAGAAACGATTTTGAAAGGGTTAACATTTAAGAGGAAAGCGGCTTTTAGGAATTGACACATTACTTCATATGCCAATTTCAGACTCTTTCGAATTGATAGCATTGCGGAGAAAAAATATTGTTTGGGAAAGAAAGAAGAAATTGCTTACCATGAGCAATCAGTGCCTGCTTGCTGAACATGCGTTTGAAATCCTCTGCATCAGGAAAACGGTAAAAACCTCGATAATATGTTTCTGACTAAATATGTATTCAATTAGCGTTAAAAGGTTTCATATTTTCAATAAATATTCCATGGTTGATTTATTATTCATAGTAAATATCATTTGAAAATAGATAACCCGGCTTATCTTGTTTACGCAAACATTTTATATCCTTCGGTCTATATCATGATTTTCTTCATTCGCCAAATGAGCATGTCGATGAGTTGATTTATTGATTGATTGACGTTTAATGCCGTTTTCAATAACATTTCAGTCATATCACGACGGCCAGTTCACCTAGCTATGCGCGTCAAGGCTTCCCTACACCATCCACTACACACAACAATCTTTCCATGTAAATTGATGCTTTTTTCCCCATTGTAAGCGCTTTTAGGAAGACGGATGACGTTTTGAGTCCAATCGGAAAAGGTACAAAGGCATTTGTTAAGACGTTTACGGAAAATGTAGACCTAGATTAGACCGTGCTGATGTGCATGCCTGTCTGGATGGATTCTCGCACAAAAACCAAGCTATATATTTAATGCATGGACAGGATCATAACTAATCTTAGTGTTAAGGGTACACGTTAGGTCAATAGAGTTTGTCGCAAAAGCAAGGTTGTATCTTATTGCATGGAGAGGCTGATACCTAGAGTTTCTCGTACGTGCTAAGGGTACAAGGTAGGTCAATAGACTCGTCTGATGGATTTTGCATAATTAAAAAACGTTCATATAAAGTGAATAGTTGTGACTTCCGATCATTAGTATTAGAGTGGTAGAGATTGATAGCATACGATCGTGAGGATGGGAAGAAAAAAACAGACAGGTAATTCGAGTGTTTGTCTGTCTGTTTGTCTGGTCGTCTGTTTATCTGTCTGTGTGTGTTGTGTTTGTGTATGCGCGCGTCTCTCTCTCTCTCTCTCTCTCTCTCTCTCTCTCTCTCTCTCTCTCTCTCTCTCTCGCTCTATTTCGCTCTATCTCTCTTTGTCTGTTCGTGTGTGTGTGTGTGTGTGTGTGTGTGTGTGTGTGTGTGTGTGTGTGTGTGTGTGTGTGTGTGTGTGTGTGTCTCTGTCTCTTTCTCCCTCTCTCTCTCTCGCTCTATCTCTCTTTGTCTGTCCGTGTGTGTGTGTGTGTGTGTGTGTGTGTGTGTGTGTGTGTCTTTCTCTGTCTCTCTGTCTCTGTCTCTGTCTCTGTCTGTCTGTCTCTGTCTCTGTCTCTGTCTCTGTCTCTGTCTCTCTGTCTCTGTCTGTCTGTCTGTCTGTCTGTCTGTCTGTCTGTCTGTCTGTCTGTCTGTCTGTCTGTCTGTCTGTCTGTCTGTCTGTCTGTCTGTCTGTCTGTCTCTCTATCTCTGTCTCTCTATCTCTGTCTCTCTATCTCTGTCTCTCACTATCTCTGTCTCTCTCTCTCTCTCTCTCTCTCTGTCTCTCTCTCTCTGTCTCTCTCTCTCTCTCTCTCTCTCTCTCTCTCTCTTCTCCTGTCTCTGTCTCTGTCTCTGTCTCTGTCTCTGTCTCTGCTCCTCTGTCTTCTCTCTCTCTGTCTCCTCTCTCTCTGTCTGTCTCTCTCTCTGTCTCTCTCTCTTCTCTGTCTCTCTCTCTCTCCTCTCTCTCTCTCTCTCTCTCTCTCTCTCTCTCTCTCTCTCTCTCTCTCTCTCTCTCTCTCTCTCTCTCTCTCTCTCTCTCTCTCTCTCTCTCTCTCTCTCTCCTCTTCTCTCTCTCTCTCTCTCTCTCTCTCTCTCTCTCTCTCTCTCTCTCTCTGTCTGTCTGTCTGTCTCTCTCTGTCTCTCCTCTGTCTGGTCTCTCTCTCTCTCTCTCTTTTTTTTCGCTCTCTCTATCTATATTTGTCTGTCCGGTGTTTGTGTGTGTGTGTGGGTTGTGTCTTTCTCTCTCTATTTTTTTAAATTGAATTAAAAAGTTTATATTGCGAAGGTATTTGACATAAACTTGTTGAACAATAAAAAGCCTACCTGATGTGTCATTTTAAGACCTCCAAATATAACAAATTAAGAAATGAGTTCTGGATAATTGGAATGCAACAATATATAACAATAATAACCACCGGATAAAAGGCATGCGACAAAAAGGACTGGTTGATCGAGACCAATTTCTAGTTTTGCAACAATATGTTTACGAAACTTCTATAACTCAGCGTCAACGGAATGAAACACGTCCAAAATTAGCGCGAAATGATGGAGGTATGATCGTGACGTCATAACGTCACGTAATTACAACTTCCGGTTAGTTTTGATCATTCCTTGAATATTTTTCTTGATTTTTCGTTGATTCCCATGATTTTTTTGTGATTCATCATGCATAGAGCTTACAAACCTTACACACCAGTTACTAATATATTTTTGAAACAAAGATGGGATAAAGACATTTATAAAATACACAGAAGAAAATTCAAAGCAGGTAAGAAAACACAAATTTTTAATATAAAGGCGGCGATGCCTTTTGTTTGTTGTGTTGTACCTATGTATTGGCTCTTCATTTGTTAGTCTACTTAAAGACTACACGTATCACCTATCGATCGACTTAACCAATAAACGCCACTTCGTTGAAGCTTCAGCATTTGTGAAGATATAAAACAACGTTTTGTAAAAACTAGAATAAAACTTGAAACAGCCTCCATTCTAAAATTCAAAGCTCAATCCCCATTTTCAATATTTGCTAATTATAATTTTAAAACAATATACACATCTATAGGTGTCCCAATTTGTTAAGGGGGAGAGAAGGAATTAATAGACATGTCTGTGAGACCACCAATGGGAAGACATCAACATTGTCTTTGTTCACATGTGCAATTACCGATGAAACAAGAAGGACAAAACACAAACATAGTTCAGGTGGGACGTTTTATGGATGATAGGTTAAGCCAGTCAGTCTTACACGAAATAGATATTTTTATTTATTTATTTTATTTAAGTCTCATCCATGTACAATCATATATATTTACATGTATTGTTAAAATAATATTACAAATAAAAAGCACATGGCCTTTCATGAAATGAAATACAAGAGACTGTCATACGTATAGTATGTAAAACATCAGTATCTGACACATATCACAAGTATGTATATATATGTTACAATAAAGACTCGGATACTAATTTCGTCTATAAAAAGTGAAGAAAGTCGACCCCGAAGGATAAAATGTGCACAAACGCACGCATAAGAATTGTTTTTAGAAATAAGACGCCGGTCTCCATCAAGATCGGAGGGAGACTAATTAGCAGCCGATTCCTTCAATGCATAAATATATATTAACATAAAAATGTATTTATCCTGAACATATTTACACAAAATAAAAATACAAAATAAAAATAAAAGTTAAGCAATAGAATAGTCTTACTTATGTATATATAATATTAAATAAATAATAATACCCAATTAACAAATCACAACTAAGCGGGGCATCAAACACATTTTAACAATAAGCTGGCACAAGATCAACAAACATGAAGCAATATACAATTATGATCCCCCTACATCACCTAGTAGATATGGAAAAAAACAGCAGAAGATAATGTAATTATTCCGATAACTTGCCAAATAAAATAAACCATTTTTGTTCATCTTAGAGCAACATCTACTATGCTTTACTACAATTTAGGGGAGGGTGTGGAGGGTTTAATTTGTTAACCACATGGGTCGACTGACCGTTGAAACCAAACTGTGAAGTGAAAACCTGCGAAAAGGAGTTTATATGCATGCGCAAGGATACAAGTTATATCGACCAATGAAATTCTTGTTATGTAAAACCATGTACATGATGTGGTATTTATTTGCAGGGTCATTTATGCAGAAATTGACATGTTAGGAAACTAAACATGAGCCGTCCCGCGAGAAAACCAACATTATGGACTCTGCGTAATGTATCGATCAAGATGAGCCTTAGCATGCCGCACAGGCTTACCCGGACATACACATTTCACCTCTTGTGGATTTTCTGTTTCGGGAATCATTACTCTATACATCTATCCCCCTGAGACGGAATGTGTCGGCCGAGATCAGTCTGCGCGGACTGCGCGGTCGCTTATGACAGGGAATTGCTCTTCCAATGTGGTCTTTAACCACAGGTGTGACCGTATTTATCAATGGTGATTCCTCATTTATAGGGACAATTCCGCCTGTCGGTTCGATCTTAGTTAATACCTTAATAAAGTGATATTGTGGGATTGCTTCCACTTCACATCGATTTCTTTTAAAACGAAAGTACAGATTGGTCTAGATCTCTAAAATGCTCTAGAGTGTGTTTGTCTCTTGCATGGCTCATTTGACATTGAACTTTTCTTATCTTATTTTTTTTATTTTTCAGCCGTGGCAAATATCGACAACGTTCCACCAAAAGTACACATGCATTTAAGCATCAAACTCAAAAAATTACAGGTAGTGGTGTTTTCTTATATCTTTTTTCTTTAAACCCTTTTCAATCATATGTCATTCATCACTTGACCTGTTAATTGAAACAGGTAACGCGAACACGCAGCATACGTACAGTGTCGTTTGCATCATTGATTGATTGATTGATTGATTGGGGTTTAACGCCGTTTTTAACCATTGCTCAGTTATATCACGGCGGCCAGTTCACCTACTCATGCAGTTCCTGGTTTTCTCACACCAGTACTCCACACAACAATCTTCCCAAGCAACTGGCTGCTTTTCCACATAGACTTACTTAGAACATTTGTGGAAGACGAATGACGCATGTCGCGTTGACTTTTGTCAATCGTCGGAAAGAAAGTTGGCCGAGCCGGGATTCGAACTCATAACCCCTGGATTGACAGCCCGCGTCTCTACCGACTGAGCTACCGGGGCTCGGCCGTTTGCATCATATGCCTGTTGTTGATTTCAAAAAACATTCGTTTCCCATCTATCGATTAAATAGTCTATGCGAGATGGTAGCCAGTTGCCATGGAAGAATGTTGTGTGGAATACTCTATAAGTTAGGAAACAAGCATTAGGTGAACTGGCCGCCGTGATATAACTGTCTGAAATACCGTCCAACAAATCACCAATCAACCAAAACGTCTCACAATTATATTCCGTTTACCGAAATAAATTGTCAGCAGCCATAGCAGACCAACCATTAGTAATGGTTTGTTGAGGAATCCGCTGTGGTCGAGTGGTTAGCGTCGGGGATTTCGAAACCGGGTGTCCCAGGTTCGATCCCCAGTCGCGGCACTACGGTCATGGTTGAGTGCCTTCGGGCAAGGCACATTTTCTAGCCTAGTACTTGTTGGATCATGAATAAGTGAACTGTCGCCGTGATATAACTGAAATAATGTTGAAAGCGGCGTAAAACCCCCCAAAAATATAAATATAAATTTTGTTTGTTGGGGCGGAAGTGTAAAACTGTGCGATACTAACCAAGAGCAACTTATATTTTGGAAACTTGTGTTAGCGGTCACCTATGTTAAGCAGCCAGCTTGTTTTAAGCGACATTGGCTGAAACAACATTTTCTTATTCATTTGATTTGTATTAAGCAGCCACCTGTCTCCAAAAGCCACACTTTGACTCTCTCTTGAATGACTGACTCACTAAGACACCGTTGACTTTATACTCATTATTTTCAATGGTTTACTTAAATTAGTCCATCAGTCATTAGTAATTGCCTGAAACAGTGCGACATCTATAACCAAATTAGATCATTCTGGATGTACTGCTCATTTTCGACCATTTGGCTATTTAAGGTGAATCTCTCTCCTTATAAAAGGGAATTTGAAGATGTTTGAAATAGCTCGAATATCACAGATTGCGGAAACGTCAAGTCTGTTAGTTAAAAACTTTATATACATTCAAACCTGCGTTTAAAGACCACTCATGGGAAGGGAACAATCTGATCCTTATTCACAGATGGTATTTAATTGCAGGGTCATTGATACAGAAAATGAGTATTTCGGAATCTAAATGTATGGTCGCTATATATACACAGGGAATTACTATGAAAATGTGGTATTTACCACATGTTCTACTGTAGTTAGAAACGCAGCCAACCTATGAATGATTTCTGTTTCAGCAAGAGGCATCTCGGCTTGCGATCATAGAGCGTGACAATCGATTGTTACTCGAGAAAATGGCACACATCATGAGAACGGGAGGAAGAATCGATCACAAAAACCCAGACTACATTCGTGGTAAAAGGTAACGGAACGCTTGTCAGGGGCGTAGCTCCCTTTAGGCACTGTAGGCACGTGCTTACACATTTTTTTCTAAAAAAGCATACCCCAAAATGCAGCTGCGGCAATACACATCTGCATAATGTATCGACCAGATCAGCCTGCGCTGAGCGCAGACTGATCTGGCCGACACATTCCGTCTAATGGGGGATAGAGTAGTGATTCCTGAAACAGAAAATCCACAGAAGGCGAAAAGTGTATTACCGGGTACGCCTGTGTGGCATGCTTAGGCTGATCCGGGTCGATACTTTACGCAGAGTCCACAATGTTGATTTTCTCACGAGACGGCCTACACATTGATTATTGCCAAGCTACGCCCCTGCTTGTTGTCTTTTGTTTGTATTTGATACTTTCCCAGTTAGAAATGTCTTCAGCCGGACTGCTTTGAAATTGTTTGCAATAAACTATGGAATATCTCAATCCACTCTTTCAGCGCCAATGATAATACTGAGTATTTTGCAAATAATTCAGATTAAGCTTTGTCATCTCTTAACGAGCTGTCTCACCTGAAATCAATATTGTTTGCCTTTTAGTTATCAAATTATCCAAAACCTCTCATTTCATTAAAAAATCGAATCGCTCCATTTTGAACATCAAATGGTTTACTTTAGGAAATTCGGCGCTAAAGGACCTAACGAAAGTATAATTTAGCAAAGGTCTTGGAACACAAAACGTAGTTATTACTTGAAACCGCCAATGTCTTTATATGCAGTGCGTTCAAATTTGTGTGCGGTACAAATATCAAGAAATGCAGTAGATTGTTATTGTGTGTGAACTAGATAACACGTTAAACGTGATGCTTTTTACATTATAAATATGGTGTGCAAATCGAAATATATATAGTAGTCACTGTGTCCGTTATGTCTGGTACTTTTTGTTCCTACATTATATAGCCTACTTTCGTCTATATACGCTGTGGGTATCACATTATATGCTGTGGTGCTTCCAGCATAACATGCGGTAGTATTTGCACTATATGCTGTATTATATTCATAATATGAGCCATCGAGCGAGAAAACCAACATTATGGACATTACGGCTAATTTCGACACATTCCGTCTCAGGAAGATAGAGGTATAGAGTAATGATTCCTGAAAATCCACAGGAGGCGAACAGTGTGTTTCCGGGTTCGCCTGCGTGGTATGCTTAGGCAGATCCGGGTCGATACTTTACGCAGAGTCCATACTGTTGGTTTTCTCGAGTGGGACGGCGCTTTTTATACGGTAGTTTCGTCATTATGAAAGTACAGCCATTCGAGGCTGCAATTATTGTTT
>JASEVX010000001.1:211283589-211464168 GCA_031761405.1 Serripes groenlandicus | reverse complement strand
ACATGGCCTTTCATGAAATGAAATACAAGAGACTGTCATACGTATAGTATGTAAAACATCAGTATCTGACACATATCACAAGTATGTATATATATGTTACAATAAAGACTCGGATACTAATTTCGTCTATAAAAAGTGAAGAAAGTCGACCCCGAAGGATAAAATGTGCACAAACGCACGCATAAGAATTGTTTTTAGAAATAAGACGCCGGTCTCCATCAAGATCGGAGGGAGACTAATTAGCAGCCGATTCCTTCAATGCATAAATATATATTAACATAAAAATGTATTTATCCTGAACATATTTACACAAAATAAAAATACAAAATAAAAATAAAAGTTAAGCAATAGAATAGTCTTACTTATGTATATATAATATTAAATAAATAATAATACCCAATTAACAAATCACAACTAAGCGGGGCATCAAACACATTTTAACAATAAGCTGGCACAAGATCAACAAACATGAAGCAATATACAATTATGATCCCCCTACATCACCTAGTAGATATGGAAAAAAACAGCAGAAGATAATGTAATTATTCCGATAACTTGCCAAATAAAATAAACCATTTTTGTTCATCTTAGAGCAACATCTACTATGCTTTACTACAATTTAGGGGAGGGTGTGGAGGGTTTAATTTGTTAACCACATGGGTCGACTGACCGTTGAAACCAAACTGTGAAGTGAAAACCTGCGAAAAGGAGTTTATATGCATGCGCAAGGATACAAGTTATATCGACCAATGAAATTCTTGTTATGTAAAACCATGTACATGATGTGGTATTTATTTGCAGGGTCATTTATGCAGAAATTGACATGTTAGGAAACTAAACATGAGCCGTCCCGCGAGAAAACCAACATTATGGACTCTGCGTAATGTATCGATCAAGATGAGCCTTAGCATGCCGCACAGGCTTACCCGGACATACACATTTCACCTCTTGTGGATTTTCTGTTTCGGGAATCATTACTCTATACATCTATCCCCCTGAGACGGAATGTGTCGGCCGAGATCAGTCTGCGCGGACTGCGCGGTCGCTTATGACAGGGAATTGCTCTTCCAATGTGGTCTTTAACCACAGGTGTGACCGTATTTATCAATGGTGATTCCTCATTTATAGGGACAATTCCGCCTGTCGGTTCGATCTTAGTTAATACCTTAATAAAGTGATATTGTGGGATTGCTTCCACTTCACATCGATTTCTTTTAAAACGAAAGTACAGATTGGTCTAGATCTCTAAAATGCTCTAGAGTGTGTTTGTCTCTTGCATGGCTCATTTGACATTGAACTTTTCTTATCTTATTTTTTTTATTTTTCAGCCGTGGCAAATATCGACAACGTTCCACCAAAAGTACACATGCATTTAAGCATCAAACTCAAAAAATTACAGGTAGTGGTGTTTTCTTATATCTTTTTTCTTTAAACCCTTTTCAATCATATGTCATTCATCACTTGACCTGTTAATTGAAACAGGTAACGCGAACACGCAGCATACGTACAGTGTCGTTTGCATCATTGATTGATTGATTGATTGATTGGGGTTTAACGCCGTTTTTAACCATTGCTCAGTTATATCACGGCGGCCAGTTCACCTACTCATGCAGTTCCTGGTTTTCTCACACCAGTACTCCACACAACAATCTTCCCAAGCAACTGGCTGCTTTTCCACATAGACTTACTTAGAACATTTGTGGAAGACGAATGACGCATGTCGCGTTGACTTTTGTCAATCGTCGGAAAGAAAGTTGGCCGAGCCGGGATTCGAACTCATAACCCCTGGATTGACAGCCCGCGTCTCTACCGACTGAGCTACCGGGGCTCGGCCGTTTGCATCATATGCCTGTTGTTGATTTCAAAAAACATTCGTTTCCCATCTATCGATTAAATAGTCTATGCGAGATGGTAGCCAGTTGCCATGGAAGAATGTTGTGTGGAATACTCTATAAGTTAGGAAACAAGCATTAGGTGAACTGGCCGCCGTGATATAACTGTCTGAAATACCGTCCAACAAATCACCAATCAACCAAAACGTCTCACAATTATATTCCGTTTACCGAAATAAATTGTCAGCAGCCATAGCAGACCAACCATTAGTAATGGTTTGTTGAGGAATCCGCTGTGGTCGAGTGGTTAGCGTCGGGGATTTCGAAACCGGGTGTCCCAGGTTCGATCCCCAGTCGCGGCACTACGGTCATGGTTGAGTGCCTTCGGGCAAGGCACATTTTCTAGCCTAGTACTTGTTGGATCATGAATAAGTGAACTGTCGCCGTGATATAACTGAAATAATGTTGAAAGCGGCGTAAAACCCCCCAAAAATATAAATATAAATTTTGTTTGTTGGGGCGGAAGTGTAAAACTGTGCGATACTAACCAAGAGCAACTTATATTTTGGAAACTTGTGTTAGCGGTCACCTATGTTAAGCAGCCAGCTTGTTTTAAGCGACATTGGCTGAAACAACATTTTCTTATTCATTTGATTTGTATTAAGCAGCCACCTGTCTCCAAAAGCCACACTTTGACTCTCTCTTGAATGACTGACTCACTAAGACACCGTTGACTTTATACTCATTATTTTCAATGGTTTACTTAAATTAGTCCATCAGTCATTAGTAATTGCCTGAAACAGTGCGACATCTATAACCAAATTAGATCATTCTGGATGTACTGCTCATTTTCGACCATTTGGCTATTTAAGGTGAATCTCTCTCCTTATAAAAGGGAATTTGAAGATGTTTGAAATAGCTCGAATATCACAGATTGCGGAAACGTCAAGTCTGTTAGTTAAAAACTTTATATACATTCAAACCTGCGTTTAAAGACCACTCATGGGAAGGGAACAATCTGATCCTTATTCACAGATGGTATTTAATTGCAGGGTCATTGATACAGAAAATGAGTATTTCGGAATCTAAATGTATGGTCGCTATATATACACAGGGAATTACTATGAAAATGTGGTATTTACCACATGTTCTACTGTAGTTAGAAACGCAGCCAACCTATGAATGATTTCTGTTTCAGCAAGAGGCATCTCGGCTTGCGATCATAGAGCGTGACAATCGATTGTTACTCGAGAAAATGGCACACATCATGAGAACGGGAGGAAGAATCGATCACAAAAACCCAGACTACATTCGTGGTAAAAGGTAACGGAACGCTTGTCAGGGGCGTAGCTCCCTTTAGGCACTGTAGGCACGTGCTTACACATTTTTTTCTAAAAAAGCATACCCCAAAATGCAGCTGCGGCAATACACATCTGCATAATGTATCGACCAGATCAGCCTGCGCTGAGCGCAGACTGATCTGGCCGACACATTCCGTCTAATGGGGGATAGAGTAGTGATTCCTGAAACAGAAAATCCACAGAAGGCGAAAAGTGTATTACCGGGTACGCCTGTGTGGCATGCTTAGGCTGATCCGGGTCGATACTTTACGCAGAGTCCACAATGTTGATTTTCTCACGAGACGGCCTACACATTGATTATTGCCAAGCTACGCCCCTGCTTGTTGTCTTTTGTTTGTATTTGATACTTTCCCAGTTAGAAATGTCTTCAGCCGGACTGCTTTGAAATTGTTTGCAATAAACTATGGAATATCTCAATCCACTCTTTCAGCGCCAATGATAATACTGAGTATTTTGCAAATAATTCAGATTAAGCTTTGTCATCTCTTAACGAGCTGTCTCACCTGAAATCAATATTGTTTGCCTTTTAGTTATCAAATTATCCAAAACCTCTCATTTCATTAAAAAATCGAATCGCTCCATTTTGAACATCAAATGGTTTACTTTAGGAAATTCGGCGCTAAAGGACCTAACGAAAGTATAATTTAGCAAAGGTCTTGGAACACAAAACGTAGTTATTACTTGAAACCGCCAATGTCTTTATATGCAGTGCGTTCAAATTTGTGTGCGGTACAAATATCAAGAAATGCAGTAGATTGTTATTGTGTGTGAACTAGATAACACGTTAAACGTGATGCTTTTTACATTATAAATATGGTGTGCAAATCGAAATATATATAGTAGTCACTGTGTCCGTTATGTCTGGTACTTTTTGTTCCTACATTATATAGCCTACTTTCGTCTATATACGCTGTGGGTATCACATTATATGCTGTGGTGCTTCCAGCATAACATGCGGTAGTATTTGCACTATATGCTGTATTATATTCATAATATGAGCCATCGAGCGAGAAAACCAACATTATGGACATTACGGCTAATTTCGACACATTCCGTCTCAGGAAGATAGAGGTATAGAGTAATGATTCCTGAAAATCCACAGGAGGCGAACAGTGTGTTTCCGGGTTCGCCTGCGTGGTATGCTTAGGCAGATCCGGGTCGATACTTTACGCAGAGTCCATACTGTTGGTTTTCTCGAGTGGGACGGCGCTTTTTATACGGTAGTTTCGTCATTATGAAAGTACAGCCATTCGAGGCTGCAATTATTGTTTATATTATTAATATGATGTTCTGTTTCTCTTCACAGTTTAAATCACGCGAAAAGAGAAAGGGAACTTCTAAGAGTGGCCCACGAAAATATGTCAATTCTTCAACGCATCACGGCTAAAGAGCCCCACTATAATCACAAAGAATGGCTTAGGGAATGGCAGGTACGTTGTAAAATAGATAGGTTTAGATCATGAATAAGGGCATACCTGTGCTAAAGACCACCTTTGCAAAGCGAGTCCCTGTCTAAAGAAACAAGATGTTTCCAAATTACTAATTTTCGGCATAAATGACCATGTAATTTAAGATCACCTGTGAACAAAGACCCAATTCATGTGTTCCCTTTATTGGTCTTTATACACAGGTTCCATGTAGTACACACATGCATAGAACACATTTGTGTTGACAAACACATTCAAAGGGAGGTAACTACAGTTTGAAAAATAATCAAGAATAGTTATATTCGGAAAAGGTTAATCCCCTTGATTGGGAAATCGTCGCGGCGGTCATGGTGGGTAGGGCGCGATTCCTGGTACTTGCGTGTTTACCCATGGATCATGAATACGTCAACTGTCGCCGTGATATAACTGGAATGATGTTTAAAACGGCGTATAATCCAAATTATAAATTTGCAGACGAACTCATTATAACTAACATTGCCCACATGCAGACGCTCTATGACACGAGTCACGAGGAGTTTTCACATTCACCGGAAATAATCAAGGTGCGAGCGGTGAATCGAAATCACAACGCTTTTTGGCCTGGTCATAGTAGTAATACCATTTTCTTCGGAGTTGGCAGCCTGCCAATTGCTGTTAGCACCAAACAACGCATGAGAAACTGCGCGAGAAAAATAGTTCATCATGGATTCAACAAAACTGCATTTAAAAGGTTAGGATCCCCCCCATAAATATCATTTGAATGATTGGCGGATTAACCGGGGGGATTTAGCGGGGCTCATAGGGCCGTGCCCGACTGCCCCCCCCCCCCCCCCCCCACGAAAGAAGTCACGTGAAATATACAGTGGCGGATTAACCGGGGGCCGTAGGGCCCGTGCGTCGAAAAATCCAACCTTCCAGCAGCCCCCAGGCCGTCAGCACTGCAGTGCTTTTATTTCACAATGTAGCCGAAATGTTTCTGCTGCAGATTAAACAAAATCGCCTGTTTCGGTTGAACTATGTTTTAGTATGTATATTATTTTTCAGACGACCCGGCAATATCTGAGAGATATCTCCAAGTTCCCACCACCGGCATGGTCAAGGTCAGAGAAGTTACCGGCCATACCGAAAAAAGAATCTACAAAGGACAGGAAGTGACACATACATGTACAGCTCTATGCATATATTTTTTTTCGAATAATGTTTAATAAATTCTTAATGATGTAAGTCGTGCTTAGTTCTTACTAGACTGCTGTTTTCACCTAACTCATAACCCTGATTATTATACCTCACTTTTGTCTACAATGGTAAAATCCCATTACCCGAAAAAGAGATAGTTTGACTATCAGAAACATTTTCAACCTTTTTGACACGTGACCAAGCGAAAATTGACTGTCAGGTCATGTGACCGCAGTGATATAAGCCCAAATAACTGCTTCAATAGTTTAGCTAAATCATGACGTAATTGCCTCCCTTATACACATACAGCAATGATGTCACTATTAAATGTGAACATAAAAACATCAGACGACAGAAACTGTCAGCAAGTAAACATGTCTCGATTTGCAAGTATTTCTGAAGAGGATTTAGACACTCTTGATGGACAGAAAGACTCAAAAAACTTTTTTTATGTACTTAATTTTGGTTCGGTATAATAAAATAAATATCATATGGCAGCATGTGAGACAGTGATATTGACAACCCTGGAAACAGAATGTCACCCTCGGCTTACGTCTCGGGTGACATTCTGCTCTCGGGTTGACAATATCAATGTCACACATGCTGCCATATGATATTGAAATATTATTAGGGGCGCATGCAAATCTGGATCTTCGCTGGTCGCAAAACTCCCGTATGTCAGTATTCATATGACGTGTGCCCAAAATCAAACCACTTACGGTGTAGCTACGATTCGGTGTGAATAAAGTAAAGTTCCGTTTGGTATGTTATAGATTCGAATAAGATCATGCGAAATCGAGTTTTGTTTGGTCCCCGCTTAGGTATCCTTTACAGGATCAAATGTGTGCTAACAGTAGGGCTAAATTTATAGATGTGAACTTATCAGATGATACATCTCGGGTTAGATATAACAAAAATGCGGACAAGGATCCAAGGCGAATGCACAGACTCACCCCGAGTCTTCAGTGGACGCTATTTTATGTAATAAGACCCTTAATCGCCTGACGCGGCTCGTAAGAGTTCGACCCGGGAATAAATCTTATAAATCTTGTATTACACTCAACGTGTCAATTGTTCTACTAAGATGCATATCGTATGAGATATGTCACGTGCAAAACCGATCTTAGGAGGTTTGTAAATAATAAATCTTTTCATTTCCAAAGTGCAGACGTATAAAATGCTCATGACGAGCAATGTCTCCCCTTGACACAATGTTTTAATCTGTCAATTTAAAAACGATTTTTTTATTTACATATGTTTGCCTAGATATTTTCGAAGTCGCCTGCTGCAGATTTTCTTATATCAAATACTGAAAAGGGTTGGTGTCAATAAGGATTCAATTGCAAACTTATACAGTCGGTATTGATATTGAGTATAAGACTAATTGAGGACCAAAGAAGATCCTGTTGAGACTGTTCAGAGGCGCAGGCGGTCATGCTCTTCACTGTGATCACACTAGTCTAATTTCAAAGAATATTTTTAAGCTGCATTAGGCTTTTTTCCCGGCATCATCTTCGCAAGCCAATTGTGATTTATTCCTTGCATTTGCATAGTAATGTTAATGTACGAAGTAGCCATCGCTCGTATATATCGAGGGCTTGGCGTGAAACGGTTGTAACTAAAATTTGTATTTTGTTACCAAGGTTAATTAACTCGCCATTAAGTCTTTAAAAGCGTTAAATCATTTTTCTTGGTAAACAATAAAAATTCAGGTGCCATTGCTCGTTTTGAGCAATGGCACCTAAATTTGCATTGTTTACAAAGGGGTCAAAATAGACCCTAAACCAGGGTTTTTAAAATATGTTTTCAGTTACAACCGTTTCACGCCAAGCCCTCGATATATATGGAACGCCTTTACTGTCTTACTATGTTGTAGTGTAGTATACGCAGTACATTTTCATGTATACGAGGTACATATTTCATTTGACGTGGTACATTTTGCATGATATGCAGTGCATTTTGTATAATATATCGTGGTTATTTAATAATATGAAGTCCACAAGTATGAAGATACAGTAGAATAACCATTATATAGTGTGCAAACAACGTCATATGCAATACAAACAACATTATATGCAGTCTATTCTTCAATACGTGTGGTGGTACTTTGATTATATGCGGTGGTTTAAACTTTATACGCGGTGTATTTACCTTGGGGATGATCATACTTTCCGGCATTTTCCGGAATTATTTCCGGAAATTACCGAGCATAACATTTACACCGTCTATGCCTTGTGGAACAATCTTTATGAGAGTGTACACATTTTCTAAAATAGACGAGAAGCAGAATGTCGTCTATGCAGATGATCTCTGATTCCTGAAGCAGACAACTCTTGAAATCATTATGGCAAAAGGATAAATTGCTTCAACCAACCCCCTCTTCAATAATTATACTTTCATTTATTAAGATTTTCTATAGTTTTGCCTTAACGTCATCTGCTGCATACTTGTTGTATTACGGAAATGATTTAAAAATGTGTTCAGGTTACCACTTTATGGTAATGTTCCCTCATAAAAACAACTTTAAATTCCTCAGCAGCTTCTGGAATTAAGAGAAATAACTTGAAAAGTGATTTGCATGATATATTTTATTTTGTCTTTGGGAAAAGGCATAACTTCTGAACAGTGTAGGTTCAAATCATCCTCTTATCATAATCCTCACAAGTTGACTGAAGCTTCTAATAAGCATATGTAAGTACATGTAATATTCTAGTCCTATAACATAAGACTCCGTTGACAAGCACTCGAGCTTGTAAGAGGTCATTGACGCCGCGTGGGAGCGCGGCGTCAGTATGGGATAGGTTTTAATTTTGTACCATGGGGTGACGTAATCGAAAAGGGAGAAACCAATGTTATTATTGTTAAAAAAACCTCTGTTGTTTGATTGAAAAAAACAACCTTTATGAATCAATAAATTGTATTAACTGATTTAAGAAACAACAAGATACAAAATACGTTTGTCTTCTACCGTTATTACAAAACTTTATACACATTTAATTTGTATTTAATAACTTTTCCCCAACTGTCTAGGCTACGCTGTTTTTGATTGTTTGGTTTACGGCCCTGACCCAATTCATCAAAGCTCAGAGAAGAAGTTCACTTTTTCCAAACTTTCTAGGCTACGCGTTTTTAATTGTTTAGTTTACGGGCTCAAAATTCGCCGGATGTTTTTTTCTTATTTATAAAAGTGTGTGAAGTTGGCAGAGCATTAGACGTTAGACATTAGACATTCAAAAAAAATATTCGAATGTCTAATTAGACGTTAGACATTCGATTAGACATTCGCTAATTTTGATTATCAAATGTCTAATTAGACATTAGACATTCAATTAGACATTCAGAAAAATCGCAAATGTTAAATATCGAATGTCTAATTCGACATTAGACATTCAATTAGACATTCGCAAATTACAAGATCTATAACCCAAATTCGTCGGAGGTCATTGTACATTCAAAAAACGAATGTCTAATTGGTCAGTTAGACATTAGACATTCGATTAGACATTCGCAAATTAAGGGATTTAGGTACCAAATTCGTCGGAGGTCATTGTACATGCAAAAAACGAATGTCTAATTGGTCAATTAGACATTAGACATTCGATTAGACATTCGCAAATTACAAGATATATAACCCAAATTCGTCGGAGGTCATTGCACATTAAAAAAACGAATGTCTAATTGGTCAGTTAGACATTAGACATTCGATTAGACATTCGCAAAGTAAGGGATTTAGGTACCAAATTCGTCGGAGGTCATTATACATGCAAAAAACGAATGTCTAATTGGTCAGTTAGACATTAGACATTCGATTAGACATTCGCAAATTAAGAGATTTAGGTACCAAATTCGTCAGAGGTCATTGCACATTAAAAAAACGAATGTCTAATTGGTCAGTTAGACATTAGACATTCGATTAGACATTCGCAAATTAAGGGATTTAGGTACCAAATTCGTCGGAGGTCATTATACATGCAAAAAACGAATGTCTAATTGATCAGTTAGACATTAGACATTCGATTAGACATTCGCAAATTAAGAGATTTAGGTACCAAATTAATCAGAGATCAATGTACATTAAAAAAACGAATGTCTAATTGGTCAATTAGACATTAGACATTCGATTAGACATTCGCAAATTAAGAGATTTATGTACCAAATTCATCAGAGATCAATGTACATTAAAAAAACGAATGTCTAATTGATCAGTTAGACATTAGACATTCGATTAGACATTCGCAAATTAAGAGGTTTAGGTACGAAATTTGTCTGAGGTCATTGTACACGCAAAAAACGAATGTCTTATTGGTCAAATAACTTGAACATATTGATAACTCGAACATATCGATATCTCGAACATACCGATGACTCGAACACATCGATAGCTCGAATACATCGATAAAACGAATGTTTTTAACTTGAACATTTATTGACAAATCGAACATATCGATATCTCGAAACTTTCGATATCTCGAACTTTCCAATATCTCGAACTTTCGATATTTTTTTTATTTTATTTTTTTTTCTTCTCGATATCTCGAACTTTCCAATAACTTTTCGATATCTTTAATTATTTTTTTCTCGATATCTCGAACTTTATCGGAAAGTTCGAGATATCGACAAGTACGAGATATCGATAAGTTCGAGATACCGAACATTTCGAGATATCGAAAAAAATATGGGAAAAAAATTGGTAAGTTCGAGATATCGGAAAGTTCGAGATATCGAAAAAAATATAATTTTCTTTTTCGAAAAGTTCGAGATATCGGAAAGTTCGAGATATCGGAAAAAAAAAAAAAAAAAAGATATCAATATGTTCGAACATTTCGATTTCTCGATTATTTTTTTTTATATTTTTTTTTTCTCGTTATCTCAGAAATTTGCGATATCGTATTTTTTGTTTATATACTTCCGTTTTTAACTCCACTGGCTGAAAGCCAGTCGAGCTTATGTCATGGGGAATCGTCCGTCCTGCGTTCGTGCGTGCGTGAGTGCGTCCGTGCGTGAGTGCGTACTTACGAGAGTAATCTTGTTGGATAGTGTTTTTTCGTAAACCCCAGCCACCACCCTTATAAGACACTTTGATAAGTGGTTTTTTTTATACAATTGTGTTATGGGTATCTAATTAACATATTATTGCTATTTATTCCGTAAAGGGGGGATAATTACGGAAAAAACCATGTGCTTGTTGGGTATACCCAACAAGAGAACATCAAAGGAAAACACCCAACAAACGCCTTTTGGACGTACGTGCGTGCATGCGTGCGTCCGTCCGTCCGTAAACGTTTTGCTTCAAACTGTTTCTCCTACCTAACCACTGGACCAATTAGGATGAAACTTCATAGGAAGTATCCTCTCAATGATCTCTCCTTAGTTCCTCAAACTGTTTGGGATCCATGCAAAATTCTGGTTTCCGAAAGAAAAAACAATGAAGACTTAAAAAATCTTCTTCTCCTCCGTAGGTATCAGGCCGATTTTCAAATAATTGTGTAGTAGTGAAGACTTAAAAAATCTTCTTCTCCTCCGTAGGTATCAGGCCGATTTTCAAATAATTGTGTAGAAATGTTGCTTGGGTGACCTTCTTTCAGATTTTTTCGAGCCAAGTTGATTGGTCGAAAACTATGGCCGCCAGAGGGCAGAGCTATTTTTGCCTTATAATATGGTTATAGTGAAAACTTAAAAAATATTTTATATATATATATATGACCCTCTATCAGATTCCTTCAAGCCATGTTGATTGGTAAAAAACATGGCAACCAGGGCGCGGGGCTGTTTGAAGATTTAATTGGCAGTGGAGCGATACTGGCCCTCTTGGGCCTCTTGTTGTTATCATACTTCTGATAAACACGAAGGAGAATATACTTCACCCTCTCCTTCCAAAGCTTGTGTCACACTTAATTTATAACTAGAGACATTACATGTTAATATGTAAGCACCTATGTGATGTTTTTTTATCTAATTGATCTAGTTAGAGCAGATTTGAAACCGTGTATTGGTAAAAAATTAAGAAACTTCATGTTGTATGGTAACCTTTTATTATAGGCTATGGTAGCCAGGTGAGCAATATAGGCACATCTTGGCCTTTTTGGTTATGATAAAGGGACATTTGGCCTTCTTGTTCGAAATATTTACATCCTGTCTGTTTTCACACGTTATTTAAATGTACTGAACTACATCTGCTTCCTTTAAGTCATGCTTCAAAATCATGCGCGGCGTCCTTTGATGCTCTGCATCAAAATTCGTCTTGTATATTATTGGACTAGTAATATTCAGACTTTAGATTGTAGATTTTGATCAGACTGCAAATTATGCCGAATGAACAGTCACTAATCTCGTCTAGAGCGGATTTCAGTGCAGACGACGACATTCTGGCCCTCGTGTATTCAGAACATGTGTACACATCCATTTATAAATTATTCAAGCGCTTTTTTTAAATTGAGTAAACGGTCTGACTCGGTATTATCCGGATAAATAATTACGGAGAATGCCGGAAAGTATGATCATCCTAATGAAAAATGCACCACATATAAAGTTGTTTACACCATGTATAACTTAGTATGGACCGAACATATTGCCAAATGCATTGCGTACTATGACTGTTTATGAACACATACATAATAATTCACCAGGTATAAAGATACGTGCAGGCACTTCATATATTAAAACATACACCGCATCTATTGACCAACATACAACGTATACATGTAAAACTACTGCATACAAAAACAAATACACCACATATAATGTCATTTGTACTGCATAGTATATATTTTGTATTGCACATGACGTTGTTTGTACAACGTATAATGGTTATTCTACTGTTTAAACACTATTTTGCGCTGCATATTATTCAATAATCACCACACATAATAGAAAAGGCACTGCATATCATGAATAATGTACCACGTCAAATAAAATATGTACCTCATATACGTGAAAATGTACAGCGTATAATACAATACAACATACTAAGACAGTAAAGGCGTTCCATAGATATACGTACAGAGAAGTGTTTTGGTCTGATTTAATGCATGTATGTATAACGAAGACTCTTTATTTATCGGCAAAATTATAGGTAAATAGATCAAACTATTAATGCACCTTTTGTGATTAGTATTTGATCGAAGAAAGTATTGGCTTTATATGTCTTAAATCCTTAACCTGCTAAAAACTACATGTACCTTTGTCGCATGACAATCCGACGATTGTTAAAAACGAATATGTTCTCCATTTCCATCATCGTTATTGGGATTCGCTTCGTTAGATATCCCTTATTGTCAGACTTTTCCGGCTGTCTTTCTATCTGTTTGTTTGTAAAGCGACGCTCCACAGCCCAAACCGACGGGCCGATTCCGATACAACTTGGTGAACAGGTGCCATACGGACTCAGGGTGTGCGCGTTTGAGTTTCGTTGCTAAGGACCCAAAACCAAGGCGAATCCCACGTCGCCTACCGGCTTGTCTATTTTCCTTCTTTATTCAAAATTATAAACTAGCATGTAATATAAAGAGCTAACTTTGTATGCGTGTTGTTTTACGCGGTTGTATTTTTCAACAGTTTTTCTGTGGGTACTTGATCGATCCAGACATTAGTAGATCGACGCATCTGTAGCAGATATTGTGGGGAAATAGGGAGAAATTGCTCTTATTTCAATTAGATTACTACACAGCTGTCTGCTGCAGATTTAATATCAATTGATTGTTTGGTGTTTTACGCCTCTTTAAACAACAGTTCAGTTATATCACGGCGTTTCCTGTGTAAGTTAACAGTACTACTGGTCAATTTACCTTAACACCAGTCAGTCAGTCGTAATGCTAACCACGCATCCTAAGAAGGGTAGCCAAGAAGGGCTGCCATTTCTACCATTTGTATGGTAATCTATGGTATGACCAGGCCTGGGATCGAACTCGCGACCTCCTGCCACGAAATGGACGCTCTACCAAGACACTACTGATGCGTTCGCTGCAGATGTAATAACCATTTAACCAAACGAGTGTGACATTACTTAGCAATCGGAGACCAGTACGTTCGAAAAGGTGCAAGTTGACATATCTGTACAGAGTATCTCCATCTGCTAGGTCGTATCAGAATCTACAAAAGATTGCAAAACGTTTTAACAGAAATTGTGTGAATCCTAATTAGAATAAAAGCACTCAAAGTGCTGCCAGCAAGCAGGCTAACTGCAGATCACGGAATACATTAGGACAATGATTTACCGATCAAATTGTTTTATCCCATACACTTCACAAGAAGACCTTGTTATTTCTGTTAATTAAATAATATTTGAGTTGAATGCACCATAGTGTATACACAGAATGGGGGTCATCGCAAAACTTTTATTTGACTGACGGTATTTCACAGAGGTCGTTGCATAGTTTACAACTCATTGATGCATTAATCACAATGCATGCTATATATCTGGTTACTTAAAACAATAAATGGTGGCATATTTGTTTTAACTTGTTTGAAAACAATAATATAATACTTTAAAAATGAACATTTTTCTTTTATAAACAAAATAATATTTACACTGTGCTATAATAGAACAATAATGAATGGTCCGTCCCTGGAGATTATTTTACAGTAAACTACGTTAATACAAAATAATCTAAACTGTAGGGGACAGTCTAGCATGGCTTTATACAGTCACAGTAACAGCTGCCTCAAAACAACTGAACATGTTATTTTTCCATAACATAGGTGAACAAATACATGCACTGTTTTTATTCATTCAAATGTGCAATAAGTGTGAATATTCAATGAGCAGGTTGTAGAAGTTTTTGATCTGAAGGTACTTATAGATCGGTCGGTGGTACTTTTTACTCTAAAGTACGATAAACAATTTCTATTGATAGTTATACCGTCCTAGCGATTTTGCACCACGCTGCGAATGAATTTTGAATTATAAACATATGGGCCGTGTTGTGTATGTTTACAATATTAAATGAAGATCAGCTGAATAGCTTAGTAGAATGTTTAATACTACAACAATTAACATGAAATGCATGGGTTATATAGAAGTATATTACACTAAGAGGCGTCGCTTAAAGTGGATACACTTTCATTCATGAGTTTATTTGTTAAAACAATATACAGAGCACTCTCCCCTTTCAAATGTAAAGTTATCAATTCAAAGTCAATTTTGAAATCGCAATCATAATTACACCTGCGAAAAGTATGCACATACTGCTTTAATTTGTCCATGCATGTTGCGCGTGATCAAGTCATGTTGACAGCGTAGAAATGCATTTAAATTGTTTAATCATTTAATTCATATATTTAACATAAACTTTCTTACGGGTTCTTTCTGTTGGGTAAGTGATGTCGGATCCATTTTCCGGCTGATATGCCCACAAGTTACCGCATTTTGAATTTTAGACAAGAACTATTCGGCGGTTCGAAAAGTACAACAAGGGTATTAGCTGGCAACATTCATTTTTAAAAAATGTTCCACAGATCATCCACTTTCATTGACATTATATACGATCTGCAACTACCAAGACATTTCTCTGAACCCGAGATGGTATTCCGAAACGGGAAACTTATATAGAAAGACAGATGTGAAGTAATTCAATGCCATATTTTAAAACACTAGTCTAGATTCCAGTCTCAAAATCATGATTTCGTCTACTATAACAATTGGCTCTAACGAGCGCCTTGCTAAAAATGACAGTCGTAGAGTGTCGGCTCCTCGAAACAAATGTCATGGTTCGAAGCCAGATATACGCAGGTTCTGTCTGTGGTAGTTTCTTCTTCACACAAACGGCGCGAGTATTTGTTTTGTCTCCAAGAACCTGACATCGATATAAGCTGAACGCTTATTTCGCAATCGATGTTTAATAAATAATTCTCAATTAAAATAAAATAAATTGACGCTAAGACTGTTTTAGTTAAGCCCCACCCACCATAACAACTGTCGTTGCGTTAGACAAACAAACGAGAAAATGTCGGCGAAAGTGGTGTATCGTATTGATCCCACCTCGTTTTTCGCTATTATGGCAGTACTTTTTCGTTGATAGCAAATTTGACCACATTGTTGTTGTTTTTTCATGAGTTGACTCATATCATGATCGGAAAGTTTAACAAAACAAGTACTATACCCTTCAATACGTTCATATTAATGCTGTATAACTAGTTCTTTTACAACATTGACCCGACCATGAACTTTCTAGAAACCTTCTATGACTTGTTGGCGAACAGTACAGAGGCAAATCAAAATCGGGTGTTGGGGGGGGGGGGGGGGGGGGTCATATATTATGCAAGAAAGACACTACTAGTACTCCGCAAAGATGGTTTCTGAAATTTTGCACACAACTTATTGGGCCAAAACAGGGCTACGGATTATTTGGCTGTAGACCAGCCTGTCCTCGGAGGTATTTGGTGGCATTTGACCTTCACTTATCGTAAATGCCTAACGGTTGGTTTTCGTAGAACGTCGCTCTCACATTGAACCAATGCCAAATAAAGACCGCTTTGGAAATGTTCACCGATGTTATTACTTGACAATATTGTCCTGACCCTGACCTCTGTGAAAAGGGCATATACTATTGATCAATGTGTGATAATTATAACAACGTACATGTTTTACCATACGATTTTTAAACAAAATCCGCTTGTCATTTATCTCAAAGTGTTTGTTTCATTAAAACAAATATGCGACAGTTTGATGAAAAACATACATGTTTGTTTGTATGGTGTTTTGTGCCGCTTTCTACAATGATTTCGTTATATCACAGCGTGTCATGGTCAAGCAAGTAGCCCGTCCTACTAGTCTATTTTATTCTGACACCTGCGTGTCAAGTCCTCATTGCTTATTCAACAATCCTTGGCACCAAAGATGGAAAGCCATTACTACCATGTTAATGTATTTTGTATGACCCAGCCTTGGATTGAATTCGCGACCTCCCACAGCCGAGGTGGGTGCTCTAGCATTACACTACTAAGGCAGCGCGAAAAACTGTCCCTGTGAATTTACATGACACATGACGAATACATAACATGTATTCATGGAAATATACAGTGAACTGACTTCGTTATGTATTCATGGAACTATACAGTGAACTGACTTCGTTATGTATTCATGGAACTATACAGTGAACTGACTTCGTTATGTATTCATGGAAATATACAGTGAACTGACTTCGTTATGTATTCATGGAAATATACAGTGAACTGACTTCGTTATGTATTCATATTCATCATGCGACAGTTCAATGTGCACAGACACAATGTCATAAATTGTAAAGTATAGCCATTTCTGTCGATTGATCCTACTTTCCACAAACCGATACACAGGGATCGAACCCACGACCTCTAGCACTCTATGTGGATGCTCTATGCGACAGTTTAATTTGCACATACACTATGTCATAGATATATAGATTTAAAATATGTGCACGTTGTTTATGAATACTCCGACACCCAATACATTGGCCCATTAACCTTTCCCCTCATATAGACGCTTTCTGACGCCTCTGCGGAAGACGGCTTTTTGAAAACATAGTAACAAAAGAAGAAATTGCTCAAAATGAGCAATTTCTCCTTTTGCCACAACGTTTTCCACTTTTAGTCATAGGTTATCCATTCAATTATAGAGGTTTTCCATTGTATGACAAAATATGTTCAACGTCTTCTGCTGCAGAATTGTCTTATGAGGGAAAGGGTTAAACCTAAAATAAAGTCCATAAAACTCGGAGCCTTATTGTTACTCTGTACATGCTAGTTGTCGTCTACTTTAAAAACTTCTGTGGGGGCGATGTAAAATTTAAAGCATTGTAATTGATATGCTTATATACATGTATCATGTATAAACACAAAGGCATAGACAATTACCTTATAAAGACATGCTAAACCCTTCCCCCTTATATAACGATTCTGGAGCAGACTTGAACACACTATTGAATAGAGTTGAAAGCACTGTGACGTATTAAAAATGAGCATTTTCTCATTGTGTCACAATCTTTGCAACAGTCGTCTGCTGCAGAGGCGTCAGTTAGCTTGTTCTTGTGAAAATGTTTAAATGTTTATGCTTCGTCTGTCAATCATCTTTAACATTTCCTTTAGAATTATTCCAAGGTTGACGAAATTATAATTATAGCTGTCTAGTGTCCGGCTGCTTTTCCTCAAATGAGTCACTTCTAGCCATTTTGTGGCTTATTGATTTGACGTATTGGGCTCATTGTTGACAGGAACATGAAACATCTAAAACATTAGAGTTTTACTATTTAATAGATTTGAAAACATTGTGGCAAAAGGAGAAATTGCACGTTTTGAGCAATTTCTTCTTTTGCCAAAATGTTTTTAAAATTCGTCTGCTCATATAAGGTAAATTGACGTAAAACAAATGAGAGTATACTTCGAATTTTTTTTCTCAAAAGATGCATCTATGACTAAATTGCATGTAGACGGACTGAGAAGGCACTGGCAGGGTCATGCGGATGCCTTTGGAAATCTTCACTTTACACTGATGCTTTACCGCTTTCTCACGTAGTGACGTGTTAAAACGCCTCTGCAGCAAACGACTTTTTAAAAAATTGTGACTAAACGAGAAATTGCTCAAAAGGGTTTAAACTCTATCAAAAATGATCACTGAATTTCATTTATAGCGATTAATTGTATCTTTGTTAAGATCTTTTCATATTCGTCTGCTGCAGATTCGCTGTATTAGGTGGGAAAGATGGGGTAATATCCAGAATCGTAAGAAGCGGCTCAAATGTATTGGTTTGTTTTGTTAAACTTTATTTGGGCTGTTACGTCGATTTCAACAGTATTTCAGTAATATCACGGGAACTGTTATCTGATTGTGTATCATTGGGACGCCCGGTTCCAAAACCCCGACAGTAATCACTCGGCCACGGCGGATCCCTCTCAAATGTATTAGTAGATCATTTCTGAATATTTCATGTCAGGTAAAAAAAGAAAAAAACGCATCGCGCATCGCGATATCATCCTATTTATTGAATAAAACTACATGTAGTCCCGTCCCAGAATTCACGCATCAGACATAATAGATCACTAGACTCATCGCTGTGCTGTTCAATACTTGCAGTATTACCGCCAAGCGTCTATGGGGATGGAGGGGCGGTGAGAATTCGATTAGTCGTGATCGCGAGATGGTTACGTACACGATAAGTTTCGCACCTGAATTATTAAAATTACAACCGTACTTTGGGGCGATGGAGTATATATACTGCCAGTAGCGAGGTTAAATTACCAATTTGGTTCATGAAGTATCGGTGCATGAGTTATTGTGGGAATGATCTAAGTACGAGCTGTAGTTGTAGAAGAATATCGGACGTGTAAAAGTTTAGTTTTATAGGACATTGAATTAAAGCAGTTTGATTAAGTCTATATCCGGATTCGTTGATTTATTTCGAGGATATTGAGTATCGATCTTATTGTTTGGATTGATAGATATCCTGACAGACAGGAAGGTAATCAATCATGGAGGCTTTGTCAATGCACTTTTGTTTTCAGCTGACGGAGGATCCCACTTTAAACCAAGGTAAGGTTAGCTAGCGATTTGGATTTTATTTTTATTTGGTATGTTTTGCCTCATTGATTGGTTCGGCAAGAACTTAACCGATATCTAATAATATACACAGCTTTAGATTAGATAAGTGACGTTATTTGTGATCTGAACTAACAAGCGAACATTGTAAACCTGGATCAGACTGCGAGGGTGATCTTAACCTAAACTGATCGCGATTTCCCCTGGGTTTTGTTTCGTAGAGCATCTCTCATTTAACTATTCGAATATCGGTTTTCTTATAAAGCGGCATTTAGCATTTCAAGCATCCGAAGCATCACGCTCATCATAAGAACAATAACCGTCAATATTTGCTGCTTTCAGACGGTTATGAATTGCTATGTTTTTAATCATTTACCTTAACCCTTTCCCTCATATAAACGCTTTCTGACGCCTCTGCAGCAGACGGCTTTTTGAAAACATAGTGACAAAAGAAGAAATTGCACAAAACGTGCAATTTCTCCTTTTGCCACAATGTTTTCTACTTTTAGTCATAGGTTATCCATTAAATTATGGAGATTTTCTATGTTTTGACAAAATACGTTCAAAGTCGTCTGCTACAGAATTGTCGTATGTGGGAAAGAGTTATACATATACATTGTGATGACTCTGCAGCAGAAGACCTACATGTACATCCTGAATTAAACAAGTAAAATCGTTCAAAACGAGCAATTGAGCCAGTTTTGGTAACAAATTAACAGTGGACATGCGATTACTCAAAAGTCGCAAAGGTCCTAAAAATTACTTCGAGGTATCGTCGTGATCGACTGAGTGGTCCATATATTTAAGATAAACTAATTTCTTTTTTTGTTTAGCTTCCTTATTCATCAGTTAAAAGACATATTGGAGACGAATAAAGAGTGAGATCAAAACGTATAGAAGCGTAGGTCGATTTGGATCTACGCTGACCTGATGATTGCAGCATTTCGAGTACGAGAAGTGTTGTGTGTAAGACCAGGTTTCGAACGGATTACTTTTAAAATGTTAACCTTGGTGTTGTAGGAGTAGAACGTCCACATTGGGTGCGAAAGATTGATGGTTCAATTCAAAACGTGTAGTAATGTATGTCCGTCCTTAGCGTTCAGGACTGTGGGAGTTAGCATTACGACTGACTTGCTGGTGTCAGAACATCCTCGGTACCCAGGCTATTCATAAACTATATGATACCCTGGGCAAATTGGCTGGAAAAATCTCGTACTCATGAATAATTCCTGAGATGAAATACAGTTGCTTGATTGGCCGCATGACACAAACCGCATGCGATAACAAAATAACAGTGTAGTTACGGAGGACATCGTGGTGCATGCTTTACGAAGTTTCGCTAGCCAATTTGCCCAGGGTATCATATATTGTATGAATAGCCTGGGTACTGAGGATGGTGTCAGAATAAAGGAACCATTAGTACTGGTAACTTATCCAGGAAACGCCGTTGTATATAACTCAAAAAGTGTTAAAAGGGCATAAACCATTATAGTGACAGAAAATGTATTTCTTTTTACCAAGCCACATGAAAATCAACATTCAAAGGATTAAAATGGTTGCTATTTGGTTATAACCTCTCTTCAGCGGCGACCACAATGTCTGTTTGACAAAATGGCGGAAAGAGAAGACTCTGATTATACTGCACAGATATGCAATGGTTGCAATATGCTTTAATGATCAGAACATACGCCTCCATCCCCGGGCATACAAACTATTTGAAATAATGGATTGTGTTGGTCCCTGCCTTGATGCGGCCTTAAGATTGCTTGGATAGAAACCACGACTATTGCATTGTTGAAACTGTTGAATGTTTTGTAAGCGCCATTTAAACTAAATAACTGGCCGACTTTTCTTGATTAAGTTTGACTGTACGTTTTATGTAGGTTTTAGCAAATATATGAAACTATAGGTGGGGTCAGTGAACTGTCAGATATCAAATTCGCGAATTATACTTTTAGCCTAAAGCCTTCCCCACATATAACAAATCTGCTGCAGGCGTCTTTGAAAACATATAATAACAAATATGGAAAATATCTTTAAATGAAAGTTTAATAATTGAACAGAATAAAAAATATTGTTGCAAAAGGATAAATTGCTCATTATGAGCAATTTCTCCTTTTGTCACAATCTTTTTAAAATGTGTACACTGCAGAGGCGTCAGAAAGCTTCAGATATCTAGGAAAGGGTTAAACGTGACAGTATCTGTTTCACTCCAATTATTGCGACACGGTAGTAGACAACTAATTAAAATGATTTATCACGTGAAAAATATCGGATATCAATCTGAGTTTCCAGCCAACCTTTAAGGTACGCATGTACTCATTCAGTCGAGCCACCATATCCCTTGTACACATGGTTGGTTGATTGATTGGTGTTTTACGCCGCTTTAAACAATTGTTCAGTTATATCACGGCGTTTCCTGGGTAAGTTATGAGTTCTACTGGTCCATTTATCCTGTCACCAAGCAGTCAGTCGTTATTCTAACCCACAACCCTGAGTCCAAGGAGGGCAACCATTGCTACCATTTTTAAAGTATTTTATATGACCTGGCCGGGGATCGAGTATACGATCTCACGCACCAGGGGCGGACGCTTCACCTCAACATCACCGAGGTGGACGCTCTACCACTACATCCCCGAGACGGACGCTCTACCACTACATCACCGAGGCGGACGCTGTACCACTACATCACCGATGCGGACGCTCTACCACTACATCAACGAGGTGAACGCTCTACCACTACATCACCGAGACGGACGCTGTACCACTACATCAACGAGGCCGACGCTCTACCACTACATCACCGAGGCGGACGCTCTACCACTACATCCCCGAGACGGACGCTCTACCACTACATCACCGAGGCGGACGCTGTACCACTACATCACCGATGCGGACGCTGTACCACTACATCAACGAGGCGGACGCTCTACCACTACATCGCCGAGGCGGACGCTCTACCACTACATCACCGAGGCGGACGCTCTACTACATCACCGAGGCGAACGCTCTACCACTACATCACCGAGGCGGACGCTCTACCACTACATCACCGAGGCGGACGCTCTACCACTACATCACCGAGGCGGACGCTCTACCACTACATCACCGAGGCGAACGCTCTACCACTACATCACCGAGGCGGACGCTCTACCACTACATCACCGAGGCGGACGCTCTACCACTACATCACCGAGGCGAACGCTCTACCACTACATCACCGAGGCGAACGCTCTACCACTACATCACCGAGGCGGACGCTCTACCACTACATCACCGAGGCGGACGCTCTACCACTACATCACCGAGGCGGACGCTCTACCACTACATCACCGAGGCGGACGCTCTACCACTACATCACCGAGGCGGACGCTCTACCACTACATCACCGAGGTGGACGCTCTACCACTACATCACCGAGGCGGACGCTCTACCACTACATCACCGAGGCGGACGCTCTACTACATCACCGAGGCGGACGCTCTACTACATCACCGAGGCGGACGCTCTACTACATCACCGAGGCGGACGCTCTACTACTACATCACCGAGGTGGACGCTCTACTACTACATCACCGAGGCGGACGCTCTACCACTACATCACCGAGGCGGACGCTCTACCACTACATCACCGGGGTGGACGCTCTACTACTACATCACCGAGGCGGACGCTCTACCACTACATCACCGAGGCGGACGCTCTACCACTACATCACCGAGGCAGAATTCATGGGTTAACGAAGACATTTTGTTTAATCTCTTCTCTGGTACAAACGACTATTGATGCATTTCGAATCGGTTTAAAGAATAATTGGATAAAGACTGCTTAACCATTTATCCCCTCAATACGCATTTTGACGCACACAAATACAGAAGCCGACTGTTGTCACAATATGTTCGACTCTATTTAACAATGATTCCTTCATTTATAGAGCTTTTCCATCCTATGATTTTGTCTATAACGTTTTCAAATTTGTCTGCTGCAGTTTTTGTGTATGTTTCACTGTTTTGGAGATAAGAAGGTAATAAGTATTGATATTTTCTAGCTGAAGGTAGTACACTTAACACTTTTTTTTAAGCGTTTATAGCAGACGACTTTTGAAAAATTGTGATAAAAGGAGAACTTACGCATACATAGCAATTTCTACTTTAACTACAATATGTTCAACTCTATCCAATTACTATAATTTCGATTATACAAATTTTCGATTGTTTTGCTTAGATGTTTTTAAAAACGTCTGCTGCAGATATGTTTTATGTGGGAAAGGGTTAACTGCATATAACTGCATTGTCTAATGCACGTTATTGATCTTTGTGGAGATCTCCCATGCAAACTTGTTTAACAATCCGAAATGTACTCCTTTTATATATATAGTGTTTATATAGCCCCGAGTTTCACCAAGTCAGGCGTAGATCACCGGAATGTAGGCGACCTCATCCGGAAAATCGGCGAAATTAGGTGGAAATTGCTGATTCGTAATTAGTGATTTTTATGCGGGGGATTCAGCTATGCTGAATACCTCCGTATATGGTCATGCCCAGCTTTCCGGAAGTGTGAATTTGTAAAGATTTTGCGCTGCCCTCTGTTTTTTCAAAATGGACAATTTTTCTTGATTGTCCAGGGATCAGTTAAATACGTTTCACAACAAGCTTAACGGTATGCACATTATACAAAGTAAACGTACACAATGTAAAGTTTAAATCCATAAAGTTGTATACATAATTTAAAAATTTAAGTTAGATATAAGGATCTTCAATGTTTCTTTTACATATATGGAAAACGAGTAGCTTGAAAGCGGGTAGCTCAAAAACCTTTTGAGAAAATCCCTGCAATGAAAAATACGGAAATACGGCTGTCGTGCATCGTCAACATTTTCCCTTGTTAACACTCTACAGGCTATATTTTGCATCGGATCTTCATGAAAGTTAATAAGCACATTCATCTCTATCAAATCGTGAACAAGTTCGAAACTGTGCCATTTGAGATCAAAATCAGGTCACTAGGTCAAATTGAAGGACAATTTGTTAACACTCTAAAGGCCACATTTTCAACTTGAGCATGTTGAAACTTTATCAGAATGTTTGTCTAGATGATGTAAGTCAAGTTCGAACATGAGTCATGTCTGGTCAAAAAGTAGGTCACTAGGTCAAATTGAAGGAAAAGCTTGTTAACACTCTAGAGGCCGCAATTGTTTATAGCAAAGAAAGAAAATAACCAAGTACGTACGGAGACATTGATTTTCCCTGAAGAACTTACAAATAAGTTACAACGTAAGAGTTTATGGGGAAAACTATTTTAGAACGGTCGTACTAATTTAAGTCGTATAACGTGACGCATATCCTGTTAATGGTCCAGTCGGTGATCCGTACTTTAGTGTCTGCATTTTTGGCATTTTACCGCTGAAAATCGTTTATCCCCTTTTCACTTTTGGAGAAAAGAGACTTAATTATCTATTGATCTTTACGTAATTGAAAACCGTTGCATCCGTAATTTTCCCAGGAAAATTGCCTTATTTGGCACAAAGCCTGTGTCGGACGATATCAATCATGCTCCAAGTTTCTTGGCACTGAGAAATTACCTTCACCAGGTGTCGCATACGTCGTTTTTAATTTTCGAAAACGAGGTTGATTGGTCTAGTTTGAAAGGTCGAAGTGAAACCTTTAGTAGCTTACCCGGACAGACGCTTTTCGCCTCCTGTATACCTCTATCCCCTGAGACGGAATGTGTCTGCGCGGATTAGCCTGTGCGAACTGCACAGGCTGATCTGGATCGATACATTACGCAGAGTCCATAAAGTTGCTTTTCATTTGGAACGGCTCATATCTATATATTATATAAAAAAAAACGAAGAAATCGAGGGCTTGGTGTGAAACGGTTGTAACTAAAATTGGTATTTTTTTACCAAGGTTTATCACCTCGCCATAAAGTCTTTATAAGCGTTAACTCATTTTTCTTGGTAAACAATGGAAATTTAGGTGCCATTACTCGTTCTGAGAGAGAGACAGATATATTCTTAAGTGCTATACTAATAAAAGTCGTTCGTTTACAAACACATCTATAATATAATGCTTCATTTTGTGGCGGAGGTTGAATATGAGGTGACATTAAAATCACTCCCGGACAAGGTGTCCTTGGTGATTTTATATAGGTCTCCGCTCGGTGGTCTGCGGTTGAGTAGATCTAAAAGTTAAAGTTAATTTGGAGAAGGTAAAGATCATTTAGGCAGTCTTTTTTAGCCACCATTGGAATAGTGAATTGAAATGTTTTAAAACGTGTATCTCTGTGTTTTACCGCTTCCCTCAGATAAAATTGATATGTCGTCTGCTCTCAAACAGTTGTAATAATACCGATTCAAGTATTGTTTTATTCGTGTAATGTTTAAAACATTATCATTATTTGTAATATCCCATTTTGTCGCAATATTTTCAAAAGTCATTTGCTGCAAAGGCGTTTAAATGTCGTTTGCATCGAGTAATGGATTGTAACACTTTCTTCAAAACATGTGTGCATTTAGTAAAATGGTTGCATTACTAGTATTCGTGTTGAATAAGACCAGCCATGGACAATTAAAACCTCAATGCATGGATTTGCACAATATGAAAAGTCACATCTCCTTTAATGATGACCTTGCTTTAATGATGACATTGCTTTTAAGCCGTGTATGCTACATAGGTTGAAATCGTCGTTCTGCCTTCGTTTTGTGTCAGAAATGATAAAACATGTAATGAAAAACCGTAATTCTAGTTAACAATTTGATTCGAAATATACATATAGGTTTCACAGAAGTTTAATCCTTAATTAGGGCTAAAGCAAATATAAAGTATTGCCAACAAAAAATATCGGTTGTTATATGTGTATTCCGTCATGTTGCTGGTCATAAGAGAAAACTATCTATTTTTGAGAAATTAAAGACTAAAAAAGAATTGCAATTAAATGATGTGTTTTTTTGCATCGAGTTATAGGCCGTCTTTTTACAATGGCCCGTATATCTTATACTAATATATAGCAAGAACGATCAAAGTCATGTTTACTTAAAGTCAATTGTATGTTCTTTGATTCCCTATAGTCAAATATTGTTTTAAAAAAACATCGAGTTATAGGCCGTCTTTTTACAATGGCCCGTATATCTTATACTAATATATAGCAAGAACGATCAAAGTCATGTTTACTTAAAGTCAATTGTATGTTCTTTGATTCCCTATAGTCAAATATTGTTTTAACAACTGAAATGACTTCTGTGACATCTCAAACAATAAGGCAAACTGAATACGGTCGCCTTAAGATACTTTCGCCTTAATGTATGTGTTTTTAGCACGGATGTTCGCCTTAATGTAGGATCCATACTTATATATATATTACACTTCCACGAATTTCTAATTTGCCACCTAGTTTGTATCATATTTTAGGAAAAGAATTCGGAGAAAAATACAAATAACCAAATATAAGTTAAATACAATTTATTCCTAATATGTAAAATAAAACTTCATTGAAATTTGATCACGGGAACAAACTTAACAGAGAGGGTTAACATGGACACCCTTAAAACAATAATCAAAGTACTGAAAGTACTGGTAACGAATTATCTTGAAAATGTAATTAAAACTTGCATTTGATCATGAATTTTGTTTGTTTTAAACACGCTTTAAGACTTAGTAGTTTTAAGACAATCTGGAAATGTTCAATATATACTGTAATATACTGGGTGTAAAGGATAATTGTGAAAAATGTATGGGTAAAACAGGATTTATTTAAAAAATTAAACATGCATAATGTAGTAGCATAACGGGTAAAATATGCTAGCCGCACTGTTGCATACTATGTTTTTTTCATAACATTTCTTACTTTACCCTTTGAGTAAAAACTTATTGAGATCATCTAATTTTGCTTCATTTTTTTAAAGCTTGTTTCATGGTTTGTTAATTAATCCTTTCCCACATATAACACATCTGCAGCAAACGACTTTGAACATATCTTTGCAAAAAAATATAAAAAGCTCTATAAATGGAGGTAAACTACAAAGGGGAAGAAAATATTATGGGCAAATTGGAATTACTTGAATTGAGCAAGTTCTATTTCAGTCAAAATGTGTTCTAAAGATGTCTATCATCAGAAAGCTGCTACATCATAGGGTAACGGCTTCAATATTTGAAATGTGCACAAATATTCTGCAAACAATTTTATGTTAAAAATGTGAAAAGTATAAATATGTCATAAGTGTCTCAATACTGTAGTAGTATGGATATATGATTTGCTGATCCCTGATAAATCAAATGCATCATGACAAACCTGTTGCGGATGGTAACAACAATAGATAATGACAAGCATACTTAACCCTTTCCCACAAATAGACGCTTTTCTTGATAAAACAAGCATTTTGACGCGCACCTTTGCCCGAATGGCTGATAAATATAAATGAATGGTCTATAATTAAATCACCGTTTTCAAGTTGGAAACTGAGACAAAACGGTGAGATTTCCCTGTGTGCGTTTGGGTGTTAACACGTATGTCATTTTATTTTTCTACTATCATCTTAAGGAAACAAATAAAAATGCACAACGATACTTTCACAAATGTGTTGGCATCTCTGTGATACAGAGCTCCAGACAATTACTTGGGTCAAATATGTTTCACTCCCTATAATCATTATTAAAAAGTGAATCACTACAGGAAGCTCATCACTCCAAAATAAGGAAGGTCAACATGTTTTTAACTTATGTATTATGCTTCTTACCTTAAATAGGCAATTCACTGCCTATGTATCTATGTAACAGTTTAAACAGTAAATTAACAACTCTGACTTTAACAATATACACTTGCTGTGTATCCGACCATGAACACAAAAGAGTAAATTTAAAAGAGAGAAATGATCATCATAATGACAACATGTTGATGATACTGCAGCAGGAAGCATTATTAAAACTTGAAAAATTGCTCAATATAAGCATTTGTTCCTTTTACTGCACTATTTTGAATTTACAATTTACTTTATTAAACATTTTATTCATGTTTATAAATCTTGTTTAATTACCTCCCTTTATTTTATTTCTGTAAGTATCTCAAAGGGCTTATGCTTGATCGCCTCATAGTGTGAAATAGGCAGGGACGTAGATAAATGGTTTTGGGGGTCTATTTCATATGCAACGTCATTATATAATGAAATCAATTGTTTGTACAACTTCAAATTTGTCCAAAATGCTTGCTTTACTAAAGGGAATGTTTAATGTTTGTTAAACTAATGTTTAACAACTCTATTCTTACTTGAACACACCTAACAGACTTTTCCGATGGGTTAAAGTCAGGTCTCAAGAATGATTCATTGACCAGAATGTGAATTAAATATTAAATATTATTGGTAAATCACTTAATCTTGATGAACTTTATAATTTGAGGGAAACATCGTGTATTACTAGGGACGAAAAGACAAAATACATAACTTCATCAGTCAAATTCAACCACGGGAACTCCCATATCCAAAGATCTATTGTTTTGGGGAAAACTGTTTCATGTTTTCTTTTAATTGGCTGTTGTTTATTTACCACGTCATCGATTAAATGATTAAAAACGTATTCTGCTATTGCGGAACTCAGCAGTTCTTCCATTTTGATATATTCTAATAACGAACCAGGTTTAATTGGTTGTGCAGACGGATCTTTTTCGCCCGCGAGCAAACATTATTTGTGTATCAATTCCGAAGCGTGAGAACTCGTTGTTCCGTAAGAACTGTACATATCGGTGAAGTGTCATTTAACATACGGTGTTAGGGTAATTTATTCGACCGCGATTATATTTAACGATCGAGATTTCTCTGAAAAATGTGTAACTTTCATTTTGTCTTACGATTAAAACGACGCACAGAAAATGTTTATTTTCGTTTTTCCGCGTTTAAATGCTTGCTCGACGAACAGCAAATATTTTCATTCGTTTTTCCTGCATTTCAATGCGTGATCATGTATTCACGCGCCTTATCTGGTCAATTGGCCTAAAACTCCAAATTCATACGTGCCTACCGACACATGAAATATATGCATTTACTGTTAATTTGATATTTTCTTGAGAATTGATTCTCTGTGTTGATTCGATAGTATAAATATGTGTTTTCGTAATTGAAATAACACATTAAAGTGATATAATATCGGGAAAAAAAAGGACTTTTTCAGCAAAGGTGTAGTCAGGGACACTATATACAATGTAATATAGTGTCCCTGGTGTAGTTTAACAAAACGCGAAATGGGAAATGTTAAAGGTCAAATCACGTATCAAACGCTATAAGAGAAATATTTTTTAAGAAAAAGAAATTCTTTAAAAATATTATTTAAGAAAAGAAAATTCGTTAAAAACTGCAAGATCAAATCACGTCGTAGTTGATTTCGTTTCAATACTGTGTATGTCCACCTGCTGCGGCAATTACAGCAAGGCACCTTGTCCTCATTGATATAATGTATCTGTGAAAATACTGTTGTGGAATGGCCGCCCACATCTGATGAATAACACGCGTGAGCTCCCTGAGATTTGGTTGCAGCGGCTGGGCACGCACCTTCCGCTTCAATAGGTCCCACAAGTGCTCAATCGGATTTAAATCCGGACTTTTTGCAGGAAATTTAATAGAAAACAAGACCTCGGGCTGAGGGTGTCTCGCCCTTCTAAGAAAATCAAATATTAAATGGTATCACTATGCAAAAAGAATGTAAAATTGATAAAATGTGAAAAAGTAAGTGTCTGTCAATGCATTGTTATCAACATGTCATGATAAATAATAAACTCACTACATGTGTATATATCTTAATATATTTATTCACACATGAAGTAAAGAGTGATCAATAATACTACATTAAATTGTAAATAATTGCAATCACTATGATTGTGATAGTAAGTTTTTACACATACAATAACAACATAGTAATTTTTTTTTTTTTTAAATTATCTAACGAAGGTCAAGTTCTGCACAATTATGACCTTGACCCGGAAAATGTTGACGTTGACGGATGTCCCATGACCTAACAATACATCTGACAAAATTCAGAAAAATTCCAGCAGGGGTTGCTGAGATATAAGAAAGGGTCAAGTTCTGCACAATTATGACCTTGACAGATGTCCAATGACCAAACAATACATCTGACAATGTTTCAGAAAAATTCAAGCAGGGGTTGCTGAGATATAAGAAAGGTTAAGCTTTGAGGTTAAGTTACCTAACAAAGGTAAAGTTCTGCACAATTATGACCTTGACCCTGAACATTTTGACGTTGACAGATGTCCCATGACCAAACAATACATCTGACAAAGTTTCAGAAAAATTCAAGCAGAGGTTGCTGAGATATAAGAAAGGTTAAGTTTTGAGGTTAAGTTACCTAACAAAGGTCAAGTTCTGCACAATTATGACCTTGACCCTGAAAATTTTGACGTTGACAGATGTCCCATGACGAAACAATACATCTAACAAAGTTTCAGAAAAATTCCAGCAGGGGTTGCTGAGATATAAGAAAGGGTAAAGTTCTGCACAATTATGACCTTGACCCTGAACATTATGACGCTGACAGATGTATCATGACCAAACAATACATCTGACAATATTTCAGAAAAATTCAAGCAGGGGTTGCTGAGATATTAGAAAGGTTAAGTTTTGAGGTTAAGTTACCTAACAAAGGTCAAGTTCTGCACAATTATGACCTTGACCCTGAAAATTTTGACGTTGACATATGTCCCATAACCAAACAATACATCTGACAAAGTTTCAGAAAAATTCAAGGAGAGGTTGCTGAGATATAAGAAAGGTTAAGTTTTGTGGTTAAGTTACCTAACAAAGGTCAAGTTCTGCACAATTATGACCTTGACCCTGAACATTTTGACGTTGACAGATGTCCCATGACCAAACAATACAGCTAACAGAAGTTTCAGAAAAATTCAAGCATGGGTTGCCGAGATATAGCTATTTGTAAAAGCGGCCGCCGTCGCCGGAAAAGTGACTGCTATGTCTCACTCCATTATCGTGGGCGAGACAAAAACATGTTTCTGTCAATATTTTGCACTAAATAACAAATAATAAAACATATTGCAACTTTTATAACGACGCGTAAAATACCTGTCTGATGGGGGTGCCGGCACGAACATATACATACATAAATTAAATAAAGACTATAAAACATTGAAGGAAGGGGAGAAATTGCTCAAAACAACTATTTTTTCTCATTTTCCAGGATGGCTTCGAAAGAATGTTGTGTAAGTACTGGTGTGTGAAAGCCAGGAAAACATGGGTAGGTGCACTGACCGCCGTGATATGACCAAAGCTGTTGAAAGCGGCGTTAAACTCCAAACAAACAAACAAACAAAAATCATTTTCCAGGATGTTTTAACCCTTCATAAAAATATACACTTCCGCAGATGATATCAAACCAGAACAGTCTATAAATAGCATATAAACCTTTGATTGGTTTGCTTGTCGTAAAGCTGATTATAAGTATCCCTACTTCACACGACTGTTCATAGGTCGTCTGCTTTACAATCATCAGACGAACAATTACGACTATCTAGAGAACTGAAAAAATTATATTGATAAAGGGTTGAAAATATTGCAATAAAAGGTGAAATTGCTCGTTTTGAGCAATTTCACCTTTTATTGCAATGTTTCAAAAGTCATGTGCAATGGCAGGTGTCAAATGTCGTCTGTGTGAAGTAATGGGTTAATTAAACCCTTTCCAACATAAAACACATCTGTAGGCTCGCTTAAGTACAAATTTCTTGAACTCGTTTTAATAAAACGTTACATACAATGACACATACAACTCATGTCAGATCCGATATATATTTTCACCGAGTGAGCTCGAAAAGTGCATGGGCACCAACATTATTATTTACTCGAAAATGAGCACCCAAAAGTTTTACCGAGTCGAGTGAACACCAAAAGTGACATTTACACGAATAAGCACCAAAAGTGACATTTTTACCGAATGAGCACCAAAAGTGATATTTGTACGAATGAGCACCAAAAAGAGGTATGTATACGAGTGAGAACCAAAGTATAATTTACTCGAATGAGCACCAAGAGTGATATTTGCACGAATGAGCACCAAAAGTGATATGTATATGAATGAGCACCAAAAGTGATATTTATACGAATGAGCACCAAAAGTGATATTTATACGAATGAGCACCAAGAGTGATATTTGCACGAATGAGCACCAAAAGTGATATTTACACGAATGAGCACCAAAAGTGATATTTACACGAATGAGCACCAAAAGTGATATTTATACGAATGAGCACCAAAAGTGATATTTTCACGAATGAGCACCAAAAGTAATATTTACACGAATGAGCACCAAAAGTGATATTTACACGAATGAGCACCAAAGTAATATTTACACGAATGAGCATCAAACGTGATTTCCACACGAATGAGCACTAAATGTGTTATTTACTCGAATGAGCACCAAAATAGATATTTTTAACGAGTGAGTACCAAAAGTGATATTTACACGAATGAGCACCAAACGTGATATCTACACGAACGAGCACTAAATGTTTTATACTCGAATGAGTACCAACATTGTTATTTTTACCGAGTGAGTACCAAAAATGATAATGTTCACGAATGAGCACCAAAAGTGATAATTTACACGAGTGATCACCAAAAATGATATAAACACGAATGAGCACCAAAACTGATATATATAGGAAAGAGCACCAACATAGATATTTACATGAATGTGCATTAAAAGTGATATTATAACACAAAATGTTTTAATTACTTTTTAATAATTATATTTGCGTTTATTGAAATATTCCATTGTGTTTGGCCTAGATCTTTCAAAGTCGTCTGCTGAAGATTTGGCGTACGTGGGTTAGGGTTATTGTGTGTTATTTCAGAGCTGATGTCATTATTGCAGACTCTACCTGGGGAGTTCTTGGAGACTGTTGGCACGCTGACAGACGTTGGTACAGACTCAGGGGATCGTCTGCTCTTAGCCACAGATACGGAAGGCAGGTAAATAAACACGTTCTCTGATGCAGACAACATTTATAAAACGCCTTTGCAGCTGACATCTTTTTTAAAAACATTGAGATGTGTGGTTAAAGTTCTGACTGCGCATCTAAAGACAAAGAATGAAGGTATAGTAACCAATTATCTACTACAGACGACATTCAATGTCCGTGTAGCAGACGACTTTTGAAAACATCGTGGCAAAAGAGAAATTGATAGTTAACTTAAGTTACTGATACATTTATGTGTGACCTTTCTTACTCACACTCGACCATTCTTACTCGACACTCAACCATTTTTACTCGACACTCAAACTTTCTTACTCGACAATCGCACTCGACAATTAGAAACCCTCTAAATTTATTTACCACATATGATTTCTAACCCTTTTTCCATATAACGACGAATTTTGAGGGATCTGTAGCAGACGACATTTGAAAACAGTGTGAATATAGGAGAAATTGTTCATAATGAGTAATTTCTTCTTTTGCTACACAGTGTTTAGCTCTGTCCATTAATTAAATCGTTGTTTATAGATATCTTCCATGTATTCAAAGTCGTCTGCTGCATTTTCTCCCATCGATAATGTTTTAAACTACACTATGCATCAAAAGTATATTTCGAAATTTCTTAATGCCATATATAGAATTCTTCAAATGTCTTTGAAGCAGACGACTAATACAATCCATATCAATTCAACCCTCGATTTGATATTACCCGTGTCTTACGGCACAATAGCAGACGACATTTGATTGTGTATTCTTAAAGCCTTTCCAATATGTAACAAATTAGTCGCAGATCACTTAGAAAACATTCCGGCAAACATATAAAAAGTCTCTGTAAATAAACGTATCTAAACATTTAATAAAATTGAATACATTGTGGCAAAAGAACAGAATGCTCACGATGAGCACTTTTTCCAAAGTTGTCAAGTGCAGATGCGTCAAAATGCGTTTGCAAGTGGGAAAGGGATTAATTCGCTGCGTCGAGTGTTTTGTTCATTTGGCTGGTGTATAAATGAAGCATAAAGGATCAATATTTAGATAATAATTGTACTGGAAAGTGAAATTATTTCCTTCTATTCCAGAATTATGATTCATATATTTCAAGACAACTTTTGAACAGTTTTAAAACTTTGACTTTACTATCTATAATCTGGAGTTCAGCATTCATGCCCGGATTAGGTCAATGTAGTCGAGTAATACAGCGGACAATTTTGCCATTACGTTTCCAACGCTATTAAATAATAATTAGTCGCCGAGCAGAAGCCCGCGACTTCTACGTTTAATAGGTTTTCGGAAATGACATGGGAGGGGGGGTTATTATTAGATTATTATTTTTTTTAAATGTCTTGAACATATTACAATTGCGTTTGTTTAAAAACACTAAGTTATGACACATCTAAAATGAAATAAATATTCCGATGTTTTAAGTATGTGCAGTTTCTTTATTTTGACTGGCATTTTCGTTTTTGTGTTTTATTTACGAAGACAAAACAGTCCCTATTAGCTAGACTGGGATACTTTATTTTCATAAACTATGTAATCAAAAGGCGATAACTACAAACCTTTACGTCGCACAGTCTAATTTATTTACATACGCGCACCTGCTTGCAGTAGACTATCGATATATAATCACGTCGAATTCTCCTTTTAATAGATAAGTATCAACATAAACTGGTAACAGAAACAAAAATAAGAAATATTTTGTGAAAATATGTCTCAAATATAAGCCTGTTTATCGGTCGTGAACGTCGAAACGCCTTTTCCTCAGTTCGTGACCTAGTTTCATATTGCCAAAATGTAAACAAAGCGAAGTAACCGGAAGTAAAATGTAAACTTAGAAAAGTGACTTGTTTATGCAGACAAAAAATGTCGCACGACAAATTGATTTCTTAAACGTCACGAAACGAGTGCATGGGTCGAATATAGGAGAAAGAAAGATACTATAGAAATGCTTTTTTCCCTTGAATGCAGTAGAATAAAACATGCACTAAAGCTTTGCCTGATTTTTTATTCACTTTCTTCGATGTCTGACACTACGACTCGATCTTGAAACGAGGGTCAACATTTCGAAAGAATGCTCAAACACCATATTACAGATAGATAGCTAATATTACACACTTAAATGATTAAATATATGTGATATTAAATGTTTATTTGGCTTGAAACAAATTAAGAGAAGAACAAACTCTGATAAACAATAGATTTAGAAATAAAGAAAATCTGCTCTTTCGCACCCATTTAATTTCATACTTGCCACCTTTTATATAGTAATGGGACTCGCAACTGGCATTTCTCTTGCGCCAAACATATATTGTATGCATCATCGATTTAGATAAACAATTTAGCTGATATGTTGTTTCAAGTGTGGTCTACTTTTTAAACATATGAGGATAAATTGTAACATCTGTGAAATATTTATTATAATTATTAATAAAAAAAAGAGGAAGTTCATGTTTTCAGCAATTTAACCGTTTTCTCAATGTTTTAAGTGTTTAAAGGTTTTCATTGTTTCTTCAGACATGGAAAGGGTTTAATAGCTTTTTATTGCATGTAGATTTAAATCCCAAAATGTATTCAATTTGTTGTGGTTTTATTGACAAATACAAAACATCCAAAATCCTGACCAAAAGAAATCCTGAAATTTGTAGATCTATGTGGAATTTCTAAAATATTGGAATTAGTCCTTATGAAAATATCATGTGTATGTTTAGACTATTGAAAGTCAAGAATACATGTGTGTTAAAAAATAAATCAATGCAGTCTTTTCCGGCGACATTGATGCCTTGCATCAACTTTCTCTTGTACCTTCGTTTATAGAGCTTGTCTATATGTTGTACAGATGTTAAAAAAGGCGACTTTTTCAGATTTTCCAAAATTCGATGCCATGCCGGGTCATACCAAAATGGTAGTAATGGCTTTCCCTCGTTGGCGATCTGGGTCAGCATTACGATCGACTCGCTGGTGTCGGGATAATTTGACACGTAGTAATGGTAAATTACCCAGGAAACGCAGTTAACTTTTACTTTTACATCTGATGTTCATGCAAGACTCTTACGTTCAGCCACTTCAGTTGTATACACCAAAACCTAACTTGGAAATATATCGAAATAAATTTATATTTTCCGGTTCATCAGTTTGGAATTCCTTTCTTTCATATAATCAAAACTCAACGTCTATTCTTTCAAATCCTAATATTGACGTTGGATAAACAAATCTTAATTCAATGATAATGGTAGTACAATTGTATTTCATGAAACTATTCATAATATTTAGATATGTGGCTGTTCTACGATACAGTAATAGACCTATCAATTTTAAGTCCATATTTATAAACGCATGTATAATTGTAACATTGAGTAGTTCATATGTAACACACGTTTGTTTGTTCATGTTTCGTTCCATTTTGTTTATGTGTGAGGCCCTCATGGAAGATTGACTTGCATACATGTACTATGTCAAATGAGTGTCCTGTATAAATAAAGCCTTTATTAGTAGTAGTAGTAGTAGAAGTATTATTAGTATTAACTGAAAAATTCATGTAAGCGGCGTAAACTATCATCCATTCAAACAAATCAGATTAACAAGTGGCAAAACTCAAAACGTGCTTGGTTTTTTTTCTCTCAAATCACAGTCACTTATTGGTACATATCTACCGTGGAGGGTTCGTTACCATCGATATTCAATATGCTTCTACGAAACACAACGACAATCTAGTTAAACAACGATGTTCATTTGCGGTAAGATTTCAGACGTACTTCGGGAAAGCCAGCATTAGACTGGACTCAGTCATTAACCCTTTTCCCTCATACGACAATTCTGCAGCAGACGACAAAACATAGAAAATCTCCATAATTGAATGGATAACCTATGACTAAAAGTGGAAAACATAGTGGCAAAAGGAGAAATTGCACGTTTTGTGCAATTTCTTCTTTTGTCACTATGTTTTCAAAAAGCCAAATGCTGCAGAGGCGTGAGAAAGCGTCTATATGAGGGAAAGGGTTAACCCTTTTCCTTTTGTCAAAGCGTTTTCAACTATATTCAATATGAATACTTTCATTTATAGAGAAGTTCTCTATTCTTTTAATAGTTGTTCAATGCCGTCTGCTATAAATGTGTTGTATGTTGGGGAGGGGTTAATGTTATAAGATTATTAACATATCAGCATGGAATTACGTCAGTCTTTATTTCTATAGTAACACTTCATTACTAAACATTTATATTCAGTTCAGGTTCAGAGAGATGTCTTGATTGTTGTTAATTTATTTATAATATAAGTGCAAGTATCTCTGAACTATTTAAATAGTATGACATGTGTCCAGTCTAAGCAAAGCTATGCCGGTTAATGGTGGCAAGAGCAAGTGGTATCCCTGTTCTCACCCACGTCAACTGATATCCCTGTACACACCCACGTCAAATGAGATCCCTGTACACACCCACGTCAACAGATATCCTTGTACACTGCCACGTCAACTGATATCCCTGTACACACCCACGTCAACTGATATCCCTGTACACACCACGTCAACTGATATCCCTGTACACACCCACGTCAACTGATATCCCTGTACACACCCACGTCAAATGAGATCCCTGTACACACCCACGTCAACAGATATCCTTGTACACTGCCACGTCAACTGATATCCCTGTACACACCCACGTCAACTGATATCCCTGTACACACCACGTCAACTGATATCCCTGTACACACCACGTCAACTGATATCCCTGTACACAACCACGTCAACTGATAGCCCTGTACACACCACGTCAACTGATATCCCTGTACACACCCACGTCAACTGATATCCCTGTACACACCCACGTCAACAGATATCCTTGTACACTGCCACGTCAACTGATATCCCTGTACACACCCACGTCAACTGATATCCCTGTACACACCACGTCAACTGATATCCCTGTACACAACCACGTCAACTGATATCCCTGTATACACCCACGTCAACTGATATCCCTGTACACACCACGTCAACTGATATCCCTGTATACACCCACGTCAACTGATATCCCTGTACACACCCACGTCAACTGATATCCCTGTACACACCCACGTCAACTGATATCCCTGTACACACCCACGTCAACTGATATATATGTACTCACCCACGGCAACTGATATCCCTGTACACACCCACGTCAACTGATATCCCTGTACACACCCACGTCAACTGATATCCCTGTACACACCACGTCAACTGATATCCCTGTACACACCCACGTCAACTGATATCCCTGTACACACCCGCGTCAACTGATTCAAATTAACACTGGGTTTTTTCAGACGCCTCGTGCAATTGTCCTTAACCCTTTCCCTCATACGACAATTCTGCAGCAGACGACTTTGAACATATTTTGTCAAAAAATAGAAAATCTCTATAATTAAATGCATAACCTATGACTAAAAGTGGAAAACATTGCGGCAAAGGGAGAAATTGCTCGTTTTGAGCAATTTCTTCTTTTGTCACTATGTTTTCAAAAAGCTGTCTGCTGCAGAGGCGTCATACAGCTTCTATATGAGGGAATGGGTTAAATACAATCAACCCTGTGATAAAGACACTACCTGAGAATAGTGACTCCCTGCCTATAGCATCCACCCTTTTAGTTTCCCAATTACTCATGTTCTGCATACATGACCCTGTATTTAACGATCACCTGTGAATAAAGACCAGAATGTTGCCTTGCCATGGGTAGTTTTAAGCAAGGGGGCCATTCAGAGCCAATTTCTTTAGTATGCGAATTCGGAATGCACTCATTGAAATCTAGTTATACACAGGTTACATTGTATTTGGCTTATAGGCCACATGTCTGATTAAACAACGCAGGTTGTTTTGGACCCACAATGGTCGCATGTGGAAATTGATAGGTCCCAGAACATGGTTGATCTGTTGTTATGCCCCTTCACTGATGCATACGGTATATAAGGCCCAACTGCAACAGGGGTGGGTAGAGATCATTATGGAAAAGAGAGGAATGCAAAGTGAGGAATTTCTCCTTTTTCCCCCGGATTTTGACACCTAAATGACTCTTCACCGTGTTCAGATATGACAATAAATAAATATAAGTTGTATTAAGAAATACAGTGGGCAACATGCCCATGAGTATACAGTATTAAACAAAGTACATATTAACATAGGTAATACACAAATTACAAATATTAGCGTACCCATATATTTTGAAAATTATATCCAGCGTTTGAACACACTGTAATTTTACACAAAACTTATACTTGCCATTAACTGAAAATATAAGTACTGTACATAATACAGTATAAACCTTGAATACATACATGTATGACATAACATAACTTTCCTCGTGATATTTTTCTTCTTCAAAACGCTCAAATGTTTTTCCTAGAATACGTGATTTTTGCTTTCAAACATTATCGATCCGGTGCAGTCGCCCGATCGCCATATGATTCACATATATTAACATACATGTATTCACATTTCTTGACGTACCTTGCAGACTGGGAAAGCGATAGAAATTAGAATCAAAGAGGTTTTAGAGGACAAATGTGAGTTCACACGAAGGTACGCCGATTTCTTTATATGTTTCACAATTTCTATGATACGGGATACTGCAGATGTTTAAAAACAATATAGGAAATAGAGAAATTCCTTTAAACGATTTATACGTTTAAGCTGAAGAACTGTCAACTGGTGTCTTTTCAATGAAAGGAATTATGAAAGAGGGTTATTGATTTATTATAGTTTAACCCTTTCCCTCATACGACAATGCTGCAGCAGACAACTTTGAACATATTTTGTCAAAAAATGGAAAAATCTCTGTAATTGAATGGATAACCTATGACTAAAAGTGGAAAACATAGTGGCAAAAGGAGAAATTGCACGTTTTGTGCAATTTCTTCTTTTGTCACTATGTTTTCAAACAGCTGTCTGCTGCAGAGGCGTCAGAAAGCGTTTATATGAGAGAAAGGGTTACTTGGCGACCAGTTCACACATATAACGTGCTTTTTCCTAGCTTAATGACACTTATTATCTTCGCAATATTCTCATCGGGCACCTTCACACACAGACTTTTTCGCCCATGGAATTCGCAATTTATAAAACATGTGTGCCGTGTCTAGTGGTTTAGGCCCCCTTAACCCGAAGAAGAAAAAAATAAAAATATATATATATATATAAAAAAAAAAAAAACAACATCGCATATACATAGGTATACATATATATATCTATATATATACTAGATAGTCCGCGAGGGTAAACAACGCCAAACAACAACAACAATAGCGGTTTAGGGTCAGAATGAATACGTGTTCAGACTCAGCTGATGATGTACATAAGCTAAGTCACACCATAATATTCACTGATAAACTTCATTGAATAGATACATGTACCTAAATGTAGGTTTTTTGTTATCAAAATAGAAGAATAGCCCCACTTGTTGTAAGTAAGTGTAAACTTTAAATGATGCCAAACAGGAGAGGCAGTAGACGCTGCGTTACCTTGTGGACAGGCGAAATCGTGACGGACGCACATACATAAAAAATGAAGTGATATGCTATTGCGTGACGGACGGACAACGAAATACAGACGAAAGTGTTTTTCGGTATTTAAGACAAAACAAGAAAGCTTTGACTTATATTAACTTTTCCAACACACAATCTTAAGCAGACAATTTTGAAAATGTCTTAGCTAAATATGAAAAATCTTTGCTAATGAAAGTATATTAATTGAAAGGGCTGATATTGTAGCAAAAGGAGAAATTACTTATTATTAGCATTTTTTCATTTTGACACGATGTTTCCTAAGATCGTCTGCTGCAAATGCGATAAATTACGTCTGTATATGTAATAAGTAAGACGAAAAGTATATATACATTTTACCTAGAAACCAATGAATACCATATAAAAAGAATAACTTCTAAGAAAAAAGAACATATCAAGGTATGTCATTTTATATTTGTAATTCTCATGTTTCGGAAACGACTGGCTTTCTTTTCAATGAACCTGCCCTAAATACACGAAAACAACTACAGTTAAAACGAAAAATATGAAAAAGGTTTGATACGCCACAAAGGCCATCCCAACGAAAACACCTCGGTGCTCTACAAAGTTGAAAAGAATAATGATAAAGGTTTAACCCTTTCCCTCATACAACAATTCTGCAGCAGACGACTTTGAACGTATTTTGTCAAAACATAGAACATCTCCATAATTGAATGGATAACCTATAACAAAAAGTGGAAAACATTGTGGCAAAAGGAGAAATTGCACGTTCTGTGCAATTTCTTCTTTTGTCACTATGTTTTCAAAAAGCCGTCTGCTGCAGAGGCGTCAGAAAGCGTCTATATGAGGGAACGGGTTAATACGCAAAATTATTTTAAAGTGTATATAATTCACAACACCGTAAAAATACTCCCTCGTACCGAAAAAACCAGATCGAATCGATCCTCAACAAAGGTATAGATCAACCTGTGTAGACGCACAGATCGATCAGACAATTCACGTTCGAAAAAGACAATCGACAGACTCTACGCTCTACGTTTCCAAGGTTGATCCTGATTACCGAACGTCACTGTTATAGATATAAATTATAACAGATTATCTCATGCCAACATGTAGGCACACGCAGTCTATTTCTTTTTTAATATGAACCGCGTCAGTTGACTTTGGGCCTTATTGACACTCCGACGTGGAATCAATTAAGGTTACAGTGGCTAGTCTATTGGTCTATACTTCTAGTTTTTATGTCAAAAATTACATTAATTAATTCTTTCGCATAATCTCAAGCCTATGCAGCAAGCGAATTTTGAAAACTTTTTAGCAAAAGGAGAAATTGCTCACTATTTGACACTATGTTTTTAACTGTATTCTTAAACTAAACGTTTATAGAAAGAGATTTTACAATTTGTTCAACACATGCTTTCAAAATCGTCAGCTATAGAATTGTTGTATGTGGGAAAGGTTTAATGTTTTTACATGTATAACATTTTGAACAAAAGTGAAGATACTAGTGAGACTATATAGATGCATTAAGAGCCAACATCGCTAGACACGGCGCTTGTGTGTTTTAGCTCCGTGAAAGGTCGGCAATAACAAAAAGATGAATTGTGTATGCCCATCGACATATTTGGCCCAGTACATTATTGACAGTGCCATTGTATTGTTTGTACCCGGAAGTTCAAACTATCGTAAAATCTCGTTGGTCACATGACAAGACTTACATGCCCTATAACAGATAGATGAAATTACTGAGAGGGTTACATAATATGTTTTATGTCCTCGGCAGGCGGATGTTGTGTGTCCCTTTCCATTATACTGTCCACAACTGACGTGTCTATAGCAGACGGGTGTGAAACATGTAAATGAAAACATTATTATTACAGTCTAAATATTGTGGCAAAAGGAGAAATTGCTCGTTTTGAGCAATTTCATATTTTGTCACAATGTTTTCAGACGAGTCCTATATGTATTTCTTGTCTTAACCAATGCAGTCAAGTAATCTGATCTAAAACCACATATAATTGAAAGAAATTTCTTGAAACCGCTTGTGAGTACTTAGCGAATAGAACATATCGGCTCAAAATGATTTCTCATTTCTCCTTTCGCCACAATTTTGTTTAAAGTTGTCTGGTGCAGGTGCGTCAAAATGTGTATGTAAGTGGGAAAGGGTTTTTGTGTATGCAGGTTTTCGATACAGTCCTCCAGGGTATCGAGTTACATTGTATACGCATGCATCTTACAAAGCAGTTTCAGTTTTACCTTAATACTATAAATGCTTTTTACTGTTGTATATTAAATGAAATAACCGATGCAGACTTCGTCTATTGTATCCAGTTTCAAGATAGTACAGTTTACTTTCAGTATACCTAGTCCTTTAAGAAGGGGGAAGGTGTGTCCATATTTCCAGAAAGGCGATGATACGATGTACGAACACGAGGTAGATGAACTGTTGTACGAAACTGACTCAGAATGGCAAAACCTGAAAATCTTCAAAACCCCAAAATTCGGAAACATGCTTTGTTTGGACGACGTTATAAGTAAGTATTTACTTCTCAGACATTGTTTTGTGAAACGTTGTCCGAAATTGACTCAGAATAGCAAAACGTGAAAATCTGCAAAACCCCAAACTTCGGAAACATGCTTTGTTTGGAAGACGTTATAAGTAAGTATTGACTTCTCATACATTGATTTGTGAACTGTTGTACGAAACAGACTAAGAATTGCAAAACGTGAACATTCACAAAACGCCAAACTTCTGAAACATGCTTTGTTTTGACGACGTTATAATTAAGTATACAATGATTTATTATCATATTTCGATCAGATCAATAACCACTGGATCCTGTTCTTTCATTTTGGATAGTCACATCACAGATAACAGAATAGTAAAGGGTAACACAACAAAAATGAAAATAATCACAGTTTAATATTACATCGTAAGATCTAAACAATGATGTAATAGTAATATGTGGATATTATATGCTAGTAATATGTGGATATATATGCTATTTTTAGCATCTTTAGCTGGTCACAATAAAATGTAATGAAACATATAGCTTGTTTTGTTAGCTCGTACGGTATTGGTACCTGTAAGTTACATCACAAAATAGTTCAAATCAAAACTGTTCCAAATGCAGGTACACTTTGATGCATCCTTAGCAGGCACCTTAACCCTTTCCCTCATATAGACGCTTTCGGACGCCTCAACAGCAGATGGCTTTTTGAAAACATAGTGACAAAAGAAGAAATTGCACAAAACGTGCAATTTCTCCTGTTGCCACAATGTTTTCCACTTTCAGTCATAGGTTATCCACTTTCTATGTTTTGACAAAATACGTTCAAATCCGTCTGCTGCAGAATTGTCGTATGAGGGAAAGGGTTAACGAACATTATGAGTAATGGGAAATTGCTCATATTGAGAAATATCTTCTTTTGTCACAAATTGTTCAATTGTAATCACTAATGATCATTTCATTTACAGAGATTTTTTGATTTTTTTTTACTTAGAGGTGATGTTGTCTTAGTCGGCTGCAAATGAAAATTCAAGTATTCGTAAGACGTTTCCCTTTTTAGAACAACTATGTTTAATTGTGTTAACATCAATACTCCTTAAAAGGTTTATATGAGTGTGACTATATTGTATATGGATTTCATGTGTTGCAATCCTCTCTTAACTGTTTCCCACATACAGCAAATCTACATCAGACAACTTTAGAAACAGCAATGCAGAAACATAAAAAAATCTCTATACATGAAAGTTAAATTATTTAAAAAAGTTGAAAACATTGTGACACATGCTGATGCGTCAAAATGCGTCTGCAGGTGGGAAAAAGGTTAACAGAAGAAGAATTTGTTCTCATTCTGTAAGTTCTTTTTTTCTCATAAATTCCATGTGTCGTCTGATGCAAAGGCGTCAGAATAAGATATATGTGTGTAGGGGCATGCGTGAAATCAACTCTTTTGGCGCCTTATTTAAATTGTCGTACAGGGGCGTAGCTCCCTTTAGGCACTGTAGGCACGTGCCTACACATTTTTTCTCAAAATGCCCCCAAAATGCAGCTGCGGCGATAGACATCTGCGTAATGTATCGACCAGATCAGCCTGCGCTCTCCGCGCAGACTGATCCGATCGACACATTCCGTCTTAGGGGGATAGATGTATAGAGTAGTTATTCCTGAAACAGAAAATCCACAGGAGGCGAAAAGTGTCTATCCGGGTAGGCCTGTGTGGCATGCTGAGGCTGATCCGGGTCGATACTTTACGCAGAGTCCACACTGTTGATTTTCTCAGGAGACGGCCTACCCATTGATTATTGCAAAGCTACGCCCCTGTCGTAGGCACCATACTATCTATAAACAATTATTTTGAATTGAAAAAGAAAGAAGCAAAACATTACTCAAATGTCTTGAATAGATTAATGATGTTAGGGCGAGCTAAAAGTTGTGACAAAAAGCGATATTCCTGATCAGACCCGCATTGGGGACTTTCCTATGGCGCCTAAACGGTTAACGATAACTAAACAGAAGCAGCTACCGTCATTTGTCTATTTTCCAGTGTTAGCTGAATCAGACGACATTTACACCCAGACTTTACTTGGTACAGACAGAAACAACTTTACAGATAAAACAGTTCTTATTCTCGGAGGCGGGGATGGTGGTCTACTTTATGAATTACTCAAGCATTCGCCAAAATTCGTACTTATGGCGGAAATATCCTTGAATATCGTTCCTTCTTTTGTTAACAATTTAATCATGACCAATTTCTAGTTTTGCAAAAAATGTTTATAGCTTTTTTCCATATTTTTGACTGAATGTTTTCAAAGTCGTCTGCAGCAGATTTGTTGTTCGTGGGAAAAGGTTAAATTAAATATGTTACATTTAGAGACCCATCAAATTCCTTAACTAACACACATTGACCTTGAAGTAATCAAAGCGTGTCGCACCTACATGAGGAGTATATGTGGAGGGAGTTTAGACCAACTTACGGGAGATAACTACAAGGTAACTATGTGTACAATTTATCTTTCTTGGTAAAGATGGACTGTAGTAACACAGTGTACAATTGGCTGTATTTTTATTTCTGCTGATCTGTATCCACATGTACATGACTGGTTCTTGTTTTGAAAAAAGTTCCTTCACTATCATTAAGTTTTAGGTGAGCAAAGTCAGATCATTAGCAAACACATGTTTCGCTATTCGCAGTTGTAAACATCATCGGTAAAAACTTCAGGCCTTCGTCATTCTCATTGTTTTAAGCATTCGAAAGCATGTTATCAGCATATTTCAATATATAATGTAGATCTTAAGTGTCCACTCAATTGGAAATACTGTGCTAAATGGTCGCTGCTCTGTTGTTCGGCAATATTTTTGTCCATCGTGCTTTTATCTCGAATATACGAGAAAGGTCATACACTTTGATAAAAGGTATTTGTTATTGGCAGGCAAATTATGTTGCTCAAAACATTTTTAATTTGTTGACAGGCCGATAGTACATTGTTTGAACCATTTGTTCATTTCAATTATGCCATATATTCTCACCTTACAGATAAACCTATAACAATTAGTACTTTAAGCGCTTTGATTTATTCCATGTACAGGTACGAACCGATGATTACCAATAGTCAATACAGGTGTTTTATTACACCTTCAGGTAAGAATCGATGACTGCGTTAAAGTATTACAGGAATGTCTGAACAACAAGACAAGGTTCGATTACATTATCAACGATCTGTCAGAGTATCTGATCAACACAGATGTCGGTAAGCTATGCGACAAGCATAATTCGTCTTCTACCAATGTGCTAACAGACTCAGTCTTTGTGGAAAAGCAGCCAGTTTGCTTGGAAATACTGCTTACTGTAGTAATGGTGTGAGAAAGCCAGGAAACAATTTGGTCGGTGAATTCACCGCCGTTATTAGACTGTTAATTGATGAAAACGACGTTAAACAACAAGCAATCTTTTAAAATTACTAGTATGGGTAAAGTCAAACAAAATTGAAACTTTCAGGTTTTTTAACTTAATCCTTCCTTTCTCACATAATAGCCAGTCAGTTGCTTGGAATGATTGTTGTGTGGATTACTGGTATGAGAAAGCAAGGAAACACATGAGTAGGTGAACTGGCCGCCGTGATATGACTGAACAAATTGTTGGCCGTTTAAACCCCAAACAATCAACTCACATAATAAATTTCTGCAGCAGCAGACAACGTTGAAGATTACAGAAAATACCTAGAAATACGATTATAACCATTGAATAAACATGCAGTTGAAAACAATGTTACACAAAGTGAAATTTACCCGTCATGAACTTTGTTTCAATTGGCCACAACATTTAAAATGTCGGGTGCTGCTGAAATGAGCCGTCCCGCGAGAAAACCTACACTGTGGAGTCTGCGTAAAGTATCGACCCGGAACAGCCTAAGCAAGCCGTGCAGGCTTACCCGGATAGTCACTTTTCGCCTCCTGTTGATTTTCTGTTTCATGAATCATTATTCTATACCTCTATCCCCCTGATACGGAATGTGTCGGCCCGGATCAATCAGCTCGGACTGCACAAGCTGATCTGGATCGATACATTACGCATAGGCCATAATGTTGGTTTTCTCGGAGGACGGGTCATATGTCAAAGTGCGTCGGTAAATCTGCACATATGACAGGTTGTTAATTTCATTTGGCAAGTGGCAAAAACGATCAAAATACTTTATTCTTCAGTCGGCCTTTTTTCCCAGAATGTTTTCAGTAATCGTCTGCTACAAATGCCTCTGAAGTTTGTAGACGATTAAAAAGTAGTTTCAAGTTACATTTAATAATTAAATTATCTTTTCATTCAGGACATCAGTTGGACTTCGTGACCTCAGCAAAGATTCTAGAAATGTCGATGGAAATATTGGAGCATGACGGGAAATATTTATCACGGGTAGGAATCAAGTGTATGAGAACAAAAGTATCTTTAGTTTGTGTGCACGGTGTTTTACGCCATTTCGGCGTTTCCTATGTAAGTTACCAGTACTACTGGCCCATTTACCTTGACACCAGCGAGTCAGTCGTAGTGCTTAACTCCACAATCCTCAGTTTCAAGGAGTGAAAGTTATCACTACCATTTCTAAAGTATTTGGTTTGACCCGGTCGGAGTTCGAACCCGCGACCTCCCGCACCCGATGCAGAATGCAGAGACTACATTTATAGTACTTAATGCGACCTTTGCGAGTTAAAGGTCAGATTTTGTAATTCCGTTCAATGTAAATCTGACTTCTGACATGCTAGGGTTAGAAATATTTCGCATAGTCGAGTACCCTGCGTACTTTAATACATAGGCAAGTACGTTGGGATGAACCAATACTCACGATTTACAGTGAAATCTGATAATAAGCATCCATAATCAACCAAACTGTTTCACGGAACGCATGGCTATTATCCAGGGTCCATCATAGTTTTAGGTTTAATTCATAAGTAAAAGGTATTTTGTTGTTAATACGATTTCATGTTAACATTATTTCCACCAAAACCTGGAATGGTCCTACAGAATGGTGCCGTAACATTAACTTGTTCCCAACAAGAGACGAAGTTTGACGCATCTGCAACAGCAGCATCTGTACGCTATTACAAAAGGAGAAATTGCCCGTGGTGAGTCGACTGCCTAAGAGGAGTCAGAATGCGTTTATATATAGGAAAGTATTATCATGAACAGGGTAATTATGTTAATGTGTGGTTGTTGTTTTTGCAACTAAAATAAACCACCAATATCCGCCCTGTATCGAATGCAGATGACTTTTGATTCCTTATGCAGCAGATGCCTCTGCGGTCAATACAGAATATGCTCTAAAAGAGGAAGACTTTTTTTCCCTTTCATAATTTCTGTTATAAGAAAAAAGTCATTCCCATTTTCAGAAATATGTTTTCAAAGCAGACGCGTTTAATGGACGATCATTTAATAAAACTCTGTAAACGGTCTCTGTGTTCAGAATATAGACTCCATGCTCCAAATCCAACTTCTGATTGGTCAAATTTGAGAAAGAACTTGCTTCTGACCAAACAGACACTTGAGCATAAATAAGTATGCGTATTGAGAAAACTGTTATAATGTTCGAGCCTGCAGACTTGGTGTATTTCAGGGTGACTCCGTGTCAGAAGAAAAAGCAACCAAAGCTTTCGAGGGTGACATCGAAACTAACCGATTACAGTATAAGAAATTCATAGTAGATGTTCCCTCATATGGAGAAAAGTATCCTTATTGTATGTGAAATATAAAAGGTGGCAAACGGTTTTACACGAACAGCTTGTCTGACACCCAGCATACTTAAGTAAATTAGTACTTCCGGCACAAATCAAAGGCGACTACATTTGTCACCTCCCTTCATAGGTCGCTTTCATTGCTTGGAAAGTCTGTTGTGTGGAGAATTGGTGTTAGAATGAGTAGGTGAACTGACCGCCGTGATATGACAGAAAAATATTTGAAACTGCGATAAACCCAAACCGATTCATAGATCGCTTTCGCATAAATAGTTAATTAGTAAAACTACGATTGGTTTTCATTAACTCTACGGCGGACCAATCCAACTTGACGTTTGGAATCAATATATGATTGCTGGAGCAAACTACCTTCTGAGTTTGAAAGATTAAATCAGTTGGATCCAAACAGAGGTTATAACTATAGCTGTTTGCTTGCCACGCCATGTCTAAAGGGCGCCGCCATTATTGGTGTTTACCTGACCCGATTATGAAATGATGGGGACAGACAACATCGGACTAATAAAACTTCGAAGGTCTTGAAATGTATTGCAAAAATGATCATTGACGGCCTTAGACAAACGCATACATTAATTGGTCCAATGCCCTCGGGTATATATATGTCAGCTCTACCGATCATGATCCGAGCCCCGGTAGTTCAGTCGGTAGCACCGTTGGCTGTTAATCCATTGGTTGCAAGTTCGAACCCAAGCTCGGCCGACGTTATATCCAACGTTTAAAAAAAATGTCACTATGACAAGTGACATTCGGCTTCTACCAATGGGCTAACAGTCTATGTGGAAAAGAAGCCTGTTGCTTTGAAAAAAAGTTGTGTGGATTGTGTGAGCAAGCCAGGAAACACATGGGTAAACATTTGTTGAAAACGGTGTTAACCCCAATCAATCAATCTACCGATGGTGATTCGTTCCTTTCCGTGGGTTAAATGTTAGCTTTATTGATAGTTATGTTCCAAATCGTGACATTTCTTCATTTTTCCTTCTAAATATTAATGTCGGTACAATAAAAACAGATAACAAGGTCCATTTTCTACCTTTAAGGGCCGCTTAACAACAACAGTTCTTCCTTGATTGATTGATTGATTGATTGATTGATTGATAACGCTGCACTCACAGTTTTTCAGTTATATCACGGTTTTCTTGTTTGTGGGGTGGGAAGCTAACTGTACTACTGGTTCACTTATCCAGAGAAGCTAACAGTACTCCTGGTTCACTTATCCAGAGAAGCTAACAGTACTACTGGTTCACTTATCCAGAGAAGCTAACAGTACTACTGGTTCACTTATCCAGAGAAGCTAACAGTACTACTGGTTCAATTATCCAGACACCAGCCAGTCAGTCGTTGTGCTAACTCCGCAACGCTCAGCGCCAAGGGGGCTGCAGCCATTTCTACTATGTTTAGAGTATTTAGCCGAGAATCTTCCTTGACTCACAATATAGATATTGTTTGTACGAGATATGGAGAGCTGCGATACAGAACGGAGTAGTTTGACACGGCATTGGTGTTCCTTCCGTGGATAAGTTTCAGTTACGCAAATTAGATGCGTTTGTCCTTAATCTCATTAACACTTTCCTACATACAAGAAATTTGCTGCAGACGAATTTGAAAAATAAAGAAGGTTTAAATATGAAACATCTCCATCAATGAAAGTTTAATTATCAAACAGAGTTGAAAACGTTGTGGCATAAAGGAGAAATTGTTCATTATGATCAATTTCTCATTTTGCTACAATGAATTCTAAAGTCGTCCGCTACAGAGGTGCCAGAAAGCGTCTGTTTGCGGGAAAGGGTAAGAACCAGACCTTAACAACATTGCAAACAACCGTTTACGCACACCAAAGTCGATCATACATTCAACTAAATTTGTTTTTGACACTAACGGGTTTTGACATCTTTGCAGCGACGCGCAGTCTGATCTTGGTTGACATTGTCCGTCTTTCTTTTATCAATCATTATCAAACCTACTTTATATATACATGTATTATATTCCTGCACATTGTCCAGTACAAATATATGCAGATTGTCAATACAACACATCGGATTAAAATTCCTTTTTTCTCTAGGTCAAATACGGGACCAAATATTGTTATGGTACGGTACGGCACTGAAGTATGATGTGACTTCATTGAAACATGATTCATGTCATTCAAAATAGCGTAGTGCCGTAGGGCCCGAGTTACACGTCATATATAATTGTGTTATTTCATTATTGAAACTATAGAAATGTAGGCTATACACTTTTTACTATTCTGTCTTGAAAATTATACTAGTTATATAATGAAAGAAAGAAAATATTATTTTGAAGCAGCGATACCTGTCTCTGTATTGACTAGTCGGAGCGTGGGAAAATTGACATCTCTCTTGACCTTCGGTTTCGCGAGATATCCCTTTTTCAAGCCCCTCGAAGTACAATACAATGCCAATTATCGCTACTGCAACATTATGTACCCTATGTACTCAGGAACTAGAAAAAACTCGGTATTGCGCATGCACCGGTTATTCAAGTCGCTGCACGCGGTGTATTGTTACGATAGCTAACGACAGCCAATCTATCAATCAATGTACAGCTAGCCATAATTTGATTGGTGGGTTGACTGACGTTAATTAATGGTAAACTGTAGCAGAAAGTTTTTCTTGTTTATTGTCCCATTTTCCACCTTAAATAGATTTGTTGAACTTATTAGAGAATTTAACTAAAGTTTTATTATTAATTGTGTGTTTTTCCCTCAAATTTAATTATTTCTTTTTATATTTCTGTTATTTTTGCTTCATTTGTTGAAAGCAATTCGAGTTTATGTAATGGCGAACTGTCCATCGTGCGTGCATCAGTCCGTCTACTAATCCTAATTTAGTTTACCTGATATGCAATTTTTACAATCGTCTAATTTAAAAACATCAGAGGAACTGAATTTTGATACAAATATGAAAACATTGTTTGAAAAGGAGAAGTTGCTCTCGAGGCCTTCGGTAAAACATCAAATGTCATCTGTGGAGGCAATTTCCACACAATGTTAACCCAGGTTCTGATTCAAATAATCTTTTTTTCGAGAATGTTTACATGTAGAGTTTATGCAGGGAAATTATGATACACCTATGCAGTACCTTAACATTTTCTCACATACAAAAATAAATCTGCAGCAGACGAATTTGCAAATATCTAGAAAAAAATAAGGAAAGTCTTCATAAATGAAAGTATACATGTTGGAAGGAGTAAGAAGAATTGTAGCAAAACGAAACATTACCCATTTTGCTACCATGTATTCGAAAAACGTCTGCTGCAGATGCGTCAAAAGACATCTGTATGTGGGAAATGGTTAACTTTTTTAGTACATTCCAGTATAACATACAATCGGGTCTCTTAAGCACTTTGAGAAGAAAACAGAACTACTTTTAACTGTCTAAGTGCCAAAGGCAATATTGCGGAATAGATTCAGGTGAGACAGCTTGTAACGAACTGTCTAAGTGCCAAAGCCAATATTGCGGAATATATTCAGGTGAGACAGCTCGTAACGAACTGTCTCATCTGAAATCAGTATTGTTTGCGCTTTAGATATCAAATAAGTCAAACGTTTTTGATACGTGACAAATCGCCCGATTTCGAACAAGGAAAAGTCTACGTTAGGTACTTCGGCGCTGATATTTTGTCAAACGGCAACAAACCCAATATTTAATTGCTATTACTACAAGCGTTATTGTCAAGCGTTATTGTCAAGGTTCTATCATTTTTTTTTAATATAAAAGAAGAAGTACTTGGATTCTAAAATAAAAATCCGTGACCCTTGAAATGTCCTTGCAATTTGAAAAACGTCCCATGGTGATATATATAGAGAGAGTAATGATTCCTGAAGCAGAAAATCCACAGGTAGCGAAAAGTGTCTGTCCGGGTTATCCTGCGCGGCATGCTTAGGCTGATCCGGGTCGATACTCTACGCAGAGTCCACAATGCAGCTGCGGCGATAGACATCTGCTTAATGTATCGACCAGATCAGCCTGCGCTGTCCGCGCAGACTGATCCGGCCGACACATTCCGTCTCTCAGGGGAATAGAGATATTCTGTAATGATTCCTGAAACAGAAAAGTCACAGGAGGCGAAAAGTGTTTATCCGGGTAAGCCTGCGCGGCATACCTAGGCTGATCCGGGTCGATACTCTACGCAGAGTCCACAATGCAGCTGCGGCGATAGACATCTGCGTAATATATCGACCAGATCAGCCTGCGCTGTCCGCGCAGACTGATCCGGCCGACACATTCCGTCTCTCAGGGGAATAGAGATATAGAGTAATGATTCCTGAAACAGAAAAGTCACAGGAGGCGAAAAGTGTTTATCCGGGTAAGTCTGCGCGGCATACCTAGGCTGATTCGGGTCGATACTCTACGCAGAGTCCACAATGCAGCTGCGGCGATAGACATCTGCGTAATGTATCGACCAGATCAGCCTGCGCTGTCCGCGCAGACTGATCCGGCCGACACATTCCGTCTCTCAGGGGAATAGAGATATTCTGTAATGATTCCTGAAACAGAAAAGTCACAGGAGGCGAAAAGTGTTTATCCGGGTAAGCCTGCGCGGCATACCTAGGCTGATCAGGTTCGATACTTTACGCAGAGACCACAATGTTGGTTTTCTCGCGGGACGGCTCATGTGTCCAATGCCACTACCATCACACACCATTAGGTATGATCCGGGAATTGAACCCACAAGAACCCACTCTCAATGTGGAACCCGGTACATCGTGATAGCTTCAGAGGTATAAGTTATCTGCAGAAAAGCGTTGAGCGGACTCGCTTGATTCGAATGTTTTACAAGTTAAATGTATCCCGATTATTGATATATATGTTTATATGTGTTTATACTACAGATAGTAGATTTAGAAAATAAACTAACCCTGAAATGTGTTTGTTTGTCCTATTTTCCGATTCATCATTAATTGAAAAGCACGGTAGACTATATGTGTAATTATACTATTTGAACAACATGTAGTTATCTGTGAAAATGATCAATTAGAAAAAAACGCCTAACATTACAGGCACAAATCTGTTTAAAAATGTGTACAAAAGTGACAAAACGTCACTATTTCTAAATCATTGTACCACTTTTGTATAAAATTATCAATAACGCTTTGCTTAAATATGCCAATAAACATTTTATGAATATGAATACCTTAATTTTTCCATATATCGGAAAAGTCGTGTTCCGGTTTTTACATTTGATGACTAATTTCTTTTACCTTTGAGGGTGTCTTCAAGTGACCTATCTTATACAGTTTTTAACATAATATTGTGATTGTTTGTATATATTAGTTTTAACCAATATTTAATAAAAGTTGTAAAGCCATTGTTGAGTTTACTTCGTAATTAATCACATTGTTAAGGAATACATGCTGCGCCGTTGATGCTTTGCCGATTAGATATTGGTTATTTAAATAAAGAAAAACCTGTGTAATTAAAAACACAACCGAGATAAGTAAAGTTATCCATAATCTCAATTTCTGTTCCTTATAAAAACGAGTTTTTACTTGTTCGGATTTTGCCCCTTTTTCTGAATATAAAAACATTAGTCTTTTCAAAGTTAACCTCGAGTCTCCATATAGAGCAATACCCGTTTAATAAACGAATCAAACAGGACTACAAATCGTCTTTGGATTGGCCGATAAATACCATATCGTCTGCGAATAATAAAAGAATATTACAAATAGCTGTAATGTTAAGACCACAGTTAGATCTATTTTGAAGAAATAGCTCAATATCTTCAAGAAAAAGTGCGTAAAAAATAAGTGAATTGTTTAACCCTTGTCTCAACCATACTGAAATATCGAAAAAATCGTTACCACATTTTACTCAGGATTTAACTATTGCATACATAGATTTAAATATACATGTACAGTGGCGTTGCTCCCTTTAGGCACTGTAGGCACATTTTTTATCTCAAAATGCCCCCAAAATGCAGCTGCGGCGATATACATCTGCGTAATGTATCGACCAGATCAGCATGCGCTGTCCGCACAGACTGATCCGGCCGACACATTCCGTCTAAGGGGGGATAGATAGAGTAGTGATTCCTGAAACAGAAAATCCACAGGAGGCGAAAAGTGTCTATCCGGGCAGGCCTGTGTGGTATGCTTAGTCTGATCCGGGTCGATACTTTACGCACAGTTCACACTGTTGATTTTCTCACGAGACGGCCTACACATTGAGTATTGCAAAGCTACGCCCCTGATGTATCCTTGCGAACGTTTATTGAACTGACCGACAATTAATTGTTTGAAAACTAAAAAATTCGGATGCACGGATTAATTGTCTGTAAACAGTGAAGACTCGGATGCACGGATTAATTGTCTGTAAACAGTGAAGACTCGGGTGCACGGATTGATTGTCTGTAAACAGGGAAAACTCAGAAGCACGGATTAATTGTCTGTAAACAGTGAAGACTCAGAAGCACGGATTAATTGTCTTTAAACAGTGAAGACTCAGAATCACGGATTAATTGTCTGTAAACAGTGAAGACTCAGAAGCACGGATTAATTTTCTGTAAACAGTGAAAACTCAGATGCACGGATTAATTGTCTGTAAACAGTGAAGACTCGGGTGCACGGATTAATTGTCTGTAAACAGTGAAAACTCGGATGCACGGATTAATTGTCTGTAAACAGTGAAGACTCGGATGCACGGATTAATTGTCTGTAAACAGTGAAGACTCAGAAGCACGGATTAATTGTCTGTAACCAGTGAAGACTCGGTGCACGGTTTAATTGTCTGTAAACAGTGAATACTCGGGTGCACGGATTGATTGTCTGTAAACAGGGAAAACTCAGAAGCACGGATTTATTGTCTGTAAACAGTGAAGACTCAGAAGTACGGATTAATTGTCTGTAAACAGTGAAGACTCGGATGCACGGATTAATTGTCTTTAAACAGTGAAGACTCAGAATCACGGATTTATTGTCTGTAAACAGTGAAGACTCAGAAGTACGGATTAATTGTCTGTAAACAGTGAAGACTCAGAAGCACGGATTAATTGTCTTTAAACAGTGAAGACTCAGAAGTACGGATTAATTGTCTGTAAACAGTGAAGACTCAGAAGCACGGATTAATTGTCTGTAAACAGTGAAGACTCGGATGAACGGATTAATTGTCTGTAAACAGTGAAAACTCAGATGCACGGATTAATTGTCTGTAAACAGTGAAGACTCGGATGCACGGATTAATTGTCTGTAAACAGTGAAGACTCAGAAGCACGGATTAATTGTCTGTAAACAGTGAAAACTCAGAAGCACGGATTAATTGTCTGTAAACAGTGAAGACTCAGAAGCACGGATTAATTGTCTTTAAACAGTGAGAACTCAGATGCACGGATTAATTGTCTGTAAACAGTGAAAACTCGGGTGCACGGATTAATTGTCTGTAAACAGTGAAGACTCGGGTGCACGGATTAATTGTCTGTAAACAGTGAAAACTCAGATGGACGGATGCGCAGGGTAATCTGAAAATGAAATTATCGATAATACTCTAATTAGAACTAGGGTATCCACATAAAATCACATATACCTTTTAATCAAGAGGGTCATAATGTATAAAGAGTCAAGGCTTTGGATAAACTATTTTATTGTCATTGCAAAGATACGTTACAAGGTTAAAAGTCATATACATTAACCTGTATATAAAAAAAGCAGTTGATCGATTGAAAGATTGATTGAATGATTGATTGATTGATTGAAAGATTGATTGATTGATTTGAATATAACGCCGTGTCCAACAATTCTACTTCACATCACTCCAATTCTCAACGTTGCATTTATTCCAGACAAGCTAATTGACCGCCTTTCGACATAGGCTTGTAGCCGAAATGGTAGAAGACGAATGACGCATGTCGCATTGACATTTTTCGAACGTCGAAAAGAATGCTTGCCGAACTCACAACCTTTGGATTGAAAACCCATGTCGCTACCTGCTGACCTATCGGGACTCGGCAAACGCGTTGAGGAGAAATATACACACACATTCTATCCGGTAGATCTTTAGCACGGCGTCGGCGTTGTAAGTGCAATCAATGCAATACATGTATACAATATATTGTATTACATCAAGGCGAATTTGTCTATATAAAGGATATTTCATGAGTGTTTATTTATTATCCCATTTAATAAACGAGTATATTAAGATGATATGTCGCGAGCAAAAGTGATAATAACTAAACACGAATGAGATATTATTTTTGTCATGTAATTAATGAGGCATATTTCTAAAAATGTATATTACGTTTACCATATTTCTTCATAAAATTTGCCGGTTTGTCGCCAAAGTGACTTACGTTATAATGTTAAAACGCAGACGTGACGTCATTTTCATAGTCTGGTTTCCGCGTTGTAACAACGCCGACGCCGTGCTAAAGATACCTATATTTTAACGTTCTGAAGCAGGCCAACTATGTACAAAAGTGTTTCAGAGCACAGGCGTCCGAGTTTTCTTTTGAGACCATTAAAAAGAAACACATACCTGGTCAAACTACTACAAAAATAACGACCGTATTGTTATCGTGTGAGAAAACTCGGGTAATCCCAAACAAGACCGTGTTACTATAAATAGACTACCCATTAATAGTATACTATATGGACCGTATAGAGGGGCAATTTATAGTAACATGGATTCCCCAAATTATCATTACGATCATTTTTATCATAGCGTATGGACAAGCATGTAGGCCTACATCAGACGACTTTTGAAATCAGTTTGACTTTGTGCTCCTTCCAAAACCTATGATTGGTCAATTTCGCGAACGTATTTGTTTCTGTCCAATCATATAATTCAGTACAAAATCTGAGTACAGAACACCGCCTCCGTTATGGTCAGAGGGTAGCAATTCATTTTCCATGGGCGAACATTATGGCGTTTTGGGCTATGGCTCTTTCCCAACAAACCAAATAACCAAGAAACCTATATTCATTTAAAGTTTAATTCATAAAACTACCAAAAAGGCACAAAACAAATCACATTTTTTAGAGCTATGACATTAAATCAAAGGTCACCCTTAATTTTACTTTTAATTTCAGAAAAAACATGTTGTTCTGAAAATTGCTCAAACGGTCAATATAGCTTAAATCAAACAATGCTTTGGCTGAAAATCAGTCAGATGCTATTAAACTTTTATCAAAAGCACTTTCAGCTTTCAACAAAATCATTATTGTTAATTGGGAGACAACTTATGTCTTATGGATTCATCTGAAACGCCGATCCGAATTTCTTCCTTTTGACATAGATTAGTGTAGAGCGTCTGCCACGCGTGTAGGCGGGTACGATCGGGTCATACCAAACACATGTTCCTTTAAAAAAAGTTGTTATTTCTTTCCCTCGATTGCACTCGGGATTCCGGTGTTTATAATACGACTGACTTAGGATAAATGGACAAGAAGTACTGGTAACCTACCCAAAACACCGCTTTGATATAACTGAAATATTGATGAAAGCGGCATAAATCACTATTCAAAAAGAGAATATTGTTATAGCGTTGGAGTCGTGTATAATAAATCAATCACTTGGTCAATTAAGTCGGATCGGAATATCAGTAGCTTTTCATTTCCACATATCCAAAATATAGACCTGCAAAAACAATCGATAACAACAGAGACAGAATGAAAAATATTCTATCAAATGTTTCGCTGACATCTTTCCAAGTCGTGTTCGTTATCTTCGTAGTTTCTGTTTTAGTTTCTAAAGTGTAGCTGTCTATTTTCTGTGTTTCCTTGTTTCTATTCCAGGTGGAATTGCTCTGGTAACCGTTTGTATTAATTTTGTCTGTGGTAAAAAAAGATCCAACACCAACCCGTACAGTAGGCTCGATACGACCACTACAATGTATGCTCGACCCAATTCGAGTGTTGATAACTGTATCAGCCGCTTTGTATTTCACCTGGTTTGGTGATACTATGTCATCACGTATGTCCTTCTTTTTACAAAAGACACATGTAACTAGAGAGCTCCATAACGGACCGGGTGTCTCGTCTTCCTTCCTATAATAAAGTTTAACATTCACAATGGTCGCTATACTCATAAGAACTGCTTGAGATAGGACAGCCAGAAGGTAGTAATTGAGTACAGCCACTGATTCCGCAGTTTGTGGCATATCCCCGGACACTAGTGTTAAGAACACCGTGATGGCCAATACAATCGTCATACTGTAGGATATCTTCTCGCCGCTCTCAACCGGAATAATGAACGCTACGCAGTTGAGAAAAGACATAAATACTATTGGTGCAATAACGTTCATTACGATTACACTTGGTCTACGGGCGAAGGTCAATTCTAACGCTATGCCAACATTTTCATAGTGTGTCTTGACGGAACTACTTCTAAGTTCCCAGGCACTATTTACCACATAGAATGTGGTCTCAACGTCGTCCCTTAATGTTGCGAATTGGATTTCGCTGGAATACGATCCAAAAGCCACAAACTCTAAAGGGCATGTTTGAATATCCAAAGGATATAGAGAGATGTCTATTGGGCACGAAACTGTCAACACTTGCACCGGGAAGAACGATATATCACCGGAAGCAAGCACTCGCATTGGCCAGTTCGGGTCATTTCCGACCATTTCAATATTGTCGATAGAATTAACCTCAATAACGAAAGGTATCCAAAAATCCTCACGTTTAACAAGAAATGATTCAATTCCACCGTAATCAGACTTATTCCACTTCAACCTGTCGTCATGCCAATGCATTTCTAACGAAGCAACCACCGACATGAACTCTCTGACATCGTCTATATACTTCAATGTTCGAATAATAAAGCCAACATTCACAGTTAGAGGTTTGGAATCTTCCATTACGGGCATAGCTAGCTTGTTGTGTGATCTTCTCTTGTCTTCGATTAGCCGTTCTAGTGTTGATCTCGTATAATTCCCGTTATTTTTCCCGAACATTGACATCATCATGAAAAACGCAGTGATACTGGCATATCTGTGTGAGTGCATTGTCATGCGATAGTCTTAAACTGTCTTTGATGAGATCTGTCTTTGGTGAGATCTCCACGCGGCTATGTATACATGTATGAACACTATGAACTAACGATAGTCTAAACCCACTATTGATAAACCACCAGTTTAATATGTAGAATTGCGTAATCACCAAGGGATAAGGGATATAATCCTACTATTGAGAACTCACCACGCAGTTATGTAGAATTATGTAAGCACTTAGGGATAAGTAAGTATAAACCCTGTATTGAGAAATCACCTCGAAGTTATGTAGACTTTCGTGAACACCATTGACTCAGATAGTCAACATCCAATGTTGATGTTGTTGTTTGGTGACGTTGTTGGCCCTCGCGCTCGGCATTAATGTTGAGAAATCACCACGCAGTTATGTAGAATTCTGGAACACTATGGAATAAGAATGAAATGACTGACACCAATTGTTCTTTGATCTATGACGTCATTGTCGATCGAGGTCATAGTTCAAATCAATATAAGCCGCGTCTGACGAAAAGGGGCGTGTCGTACCTCTCGTTAATGGAATAACTTTAAGGATTATAGTAATGAAACCCGTCGGGCTACAAATCTAGTTTTTCAGCAGAAGGTGCATGTGTACCTCGTAAAAGATTAGGGGGATATTGAAGGCTCTTATGAGACTTAGAGTATGGACAGTCACCTGTTTGCATATGCTGTAAGATTCCCCCTGTTTCGGGTCGCAATCTTCTATACAATATCGTCAATCCCGGACAACATTGGAATTAACGAGAATATATGATCGATGATATGCAGAAACCGACCGAAATGTACAGTCAAACCTCGGTAGCTCGAACATGGGAAAGCTCGAACACCATGGATATCTCGAACTCGTCTCTCGGTACTCATATAATTCACGTTGTCCTATTACGGATAGCTCGAAATTACAATCTAACTGCACGGTCAAGTTCGCTTAATAAGCGCACACAAATTAGATGGTTGGTCAAACAGGTAAATTGTAACCTTTTAGTCGACTGTTTTTCACACCTTCAATAAATCGCGACAACTGTATTGCTTCTTGATTAAGACAGTGCGTATTTATCACACGTTTGTGATATTCACACATTAGATGTTTTTGCTTCTTGAAATTTAGAACTGCCAGTGTGACCACATATCGGGATTTCTCTTTGTCCTTACCAAGTCTATAAATTTAAGGTAAATGACTTTTAAAACATCCCTTTTACACTCTATATACATGTGTGAGTTTTACAATTGAAAAGAAAAGACAAAGGCCGGTATATTAATTAAATGTATGTACATTTTTAGTTAAGCGAAATTTATACTGTATCTAGTCTAAACAGTAAAATAGAGAACCATTCTACTAAATTGGTTACCTGCCTCATACGCTTTATTATTTCAATAGTTCTCAAACCGGGAGCCAAACAAAGGCGCTTAATGTAGTCTGGTTCCTTTCATCCTATATATTACGCAGTAATAAGAGGAAGGAACTCCAGAAGACAAGTGGTTATATCTCGCCGTAATTACGTCACCTGTGTTGCAAAACCCACTGTGTTGCAAAACCCTTATGCTTATCCGTTATATTCAAACACGCATAACATATACTATGGTTATCTGCTCTTTTCCTTATCTGCTTCATTCGCTTTTCTATGTGATGTAATTGCTTGAACCAGGAACGAAAAAAGGACGTTTGCTCGTTTGCTCGTTTGACATTTTGATAAAACTATATAAGAAAGTGTTGTTTTTGCAGTATACTCGTGCTGTAAATTTCTAACACCTTTACCTTTCATTTTTTTTATACCAATTCAATGTGTTGGGTCTTAATATCTCAACAGGAAACTCTCTCCAATAACAATCTAAATTAACACTGAATCAGGTAATGATTAAATATGTATTTCCTTAATTTCCTCCATTTACGGTTTTAACCCTTTCCCACAAATATACCCTTACCGGACCTCTGCAACAGACGACCTTTGAAATCATTGTGGCAAAAGGTGAAATTGTTCATAATGAGCTTCATTTTCTCCATTAACGGTTTTAACCCTTTCCAGCATACGAGTATATGCCCTTACTGTGGCAACGACTTTTGAAATAATTATGGCAAAAGGTGAAATTGATCATGATAAGCTTAATTTTCCCCATTTACGGTTTTAACCCTTTCCCTCATACGAGTATATACCCTTTCTGAGTTGCAGCAGACGACTTTTGAAATCATTGTGGCAAAAGGTGAAATTGCTCACAATGAGATTAATTTTCTCCATTTATTGTTTTAACCCTTTCCCACATACGAGTATATACCATTTATGAGCCTCTTTAGCAGACGACTTTTGAAATCATTGTGGCAAAAGATGAAATTGCTAACAATGAGAATATTTTTTACCATTTATGGTTTTAACCCTTTCCCACATACGAGTATATACCCTTTATGAGCCTCTGCAGCAGACATTGTGGCGAAAGGTGAAATTTCTCATAATGAGCAGTTACTCCATTTGCCACAAACATTTCAACTCTTTTCAATTATCTTACTTTCATTTAGAGAGATTATCTATGTTTTGTACTTGATGAATTAAAAGTCTGTCAGGTTAAACATCACTGAAATCATTGTGGCAAAAGGAGAAATTGCTCATAATGAGCAATCATGATTTGCATTTACTACAATATATTTGAACACTTTTCAGTTATCATACTATCCTTTTATAGATTGTTTATATTTTGTACTTGATACTTTCAAACGTGTCTGCTGCAGATTTGTTTTATGTGGGAAGTGGTTAAACCCTTATCCACTATCATGACTTACCGATACAAAACAAAAACAGATGTTCTGTGTGTCTGCATTAGTTGACAAAAAATTATCATAACAGGGCTTGTGTTCAATACAAATAGTTAATTGTCTTTGGTACAAATTGAAATTAATCATAACCTCGTGTCTATTTATTTTAAGGTTTAGTCTTATATGTCACTTTTCATGATCAGTTTAACTCTAAATCATCTCATTCACTTAAACAAAAACCAGACCCTTCCAGGTTAAATATCCTACATAATACTTCAATCTTCAAATACCGATATCAGCATTACTAACTACAGATCAAATGTGTGTAATGTTTGCGGATTTGAATGTAAATTTATTTTTATTTCTTCATGAGGAACGGAAATGTGGCTTCTGTATGATGCTCTGCGTCGAACATTCGTCTTGTAGGGTGTTTCTTCATAAGCAAACAAATTGTGTTAATGGACTTCCGATTTTGTATGATTGTTTCTTGATATCGATATTAGAGTTCATCGTTTATCAGACACCAATGCTTTTAGACGCGTCGTTCTTGAATACGCGATTTTGAAGGGGGGAAAACTGTGAGAAAAGGAAACAATATGCTTATATTGTTTCATCTCTCTTCTTTTTTGACATGAGTTTCTACTTACTATTGCCTATTGTGCATTATTTCAAGTGAGAAAATATGAAAATTGCATATCAAGTCACATATTCTTTGTATGCACTTGCATTCTCATATTTATAGGGAGTGCGGCGCTTAAGTGCTTACAGAAAATGGGTATTAATTTGATCGATTTATTATAAAATAAAATTGACACATTCCCAGTCTAAATGTAATATATGGATTGTTTGAGATCGAAAAATTGTGTAGATATGATAATTAACCTGATCATTATAACAGGTTGCCTATGCAGTAGATGACTTTTAAATCACTGTGGAATGAACTGTTTCGTACTTTTCCCATAATGATTTTAACTCAGTTTTTTTATCATTCCGTTTTTGTTCAGGGTAAACTATTTTACAGAGCTCTATATAAGGGGGGTATCTCATGCTCTAAAAGTATTATCTGAAGTCAAAAACATATGTCGTTGGTACTCAAAAGAACTAACTCAGTGAGACAATTAATTTGAGTACCGACAACATAGGATTGAAATGAGTAATCAGAGACTTTGTGACGTGAATACTAATTGACTCCTTCTTATCTAGGCACCGATAAAGGTACTCAAAAGAACCCTCTCAGTGAGACAATCATTTTGAATAACGACAACATAGGGTTGAAATGAGACTTTGTGACGTGAAAACTAATTGATTCCTTCTTATATAGGCATCTGCGGATATACAGGTTCTAGGTTCTACTTTTTGCATCGTACGATTTTAAAACAGATTAATCTTAAATATCTTATCAGAGATTTGTTTCAAAATGATATAAAACTCAGCGAGAACTCGAGCATGTGCTATGGTGTAAAAAGGGGTTGTATTGAAACGATCTAACACAGCGAGAACTCGAGCATGTGCTGTGGTGTAAAAAGGGGTTGTATTGAAACGATCTAACACAGCGAGCACTCGGGCATGTGCTATGGTGTGAAAAGGGGTTGTATTGAAACGATCTAACACAGCGAACACTCGGGCAAGTGTTATGGTGTAAAAAGGGGGTGTATTCAAACTACATAACAGACCGAGTGCTCGGGCGTAATCTATGGTGTTTCCTGGGGTGCATCGAAACTACCTTATAGACCGAGCACTCGTGCGTGTGTGCTATGGTGTAAAACGGAGGTGGATTGTAACTACCTATCACCGATAACTACCCGAGCTGTGCGTCTATCCAGTTGATAAGACGTTCTCAGTAAGCTGCTTTTAAGTGCAGGGTGACGTTTTGTCTGTCATTAAACAGGGTTCTCGTTGTATATCAAAGCACTAAAAGTACGTGTTGGACGATTGAGTTGGAATTCATAAATTAAGGTCAGACAGGCGGTTGCATGTGTATGTACACAAGAGGTCACTGGAACAAATCAAATGAAAACTTTGTAAACGGTCCGGAGTCACATATTACACCCAATCGTCATGAAATTTAGTCAGTGTGTGTGTGCGGATCACCTGAGATTGAAAACAATGTCAACAGATCAGTTCCAAAGAAAACCTTATTGAGACTATAGAAGTCACTTTTTTATAGCAAAAATAAATATCTTGTATACATACACATGAAACCACATGTCTGACCTTTATTTACGAATACCAGCACAACCGTCCCACTAGTACTTTCAGTGCTTTGATATAACAACTGTTTGGCGTGAAAATTAGTGAAAATTATTCCGCTTAGAACTATTTGTTTCGGGGGAGCTGTCTGTGCTTTTAGGAACGTAGTAACTCCGAAAAGCCGTTTAGTGATTGTGTAGTTTGTTGACTCTTGAACGGATGTCTGTTGGCAACCGTCCCAATAATGTTCTATGTATGCGTTATTGCGATATAAGGTGAGGAGGTAAACACTCTAGACCGCCCGTGCATCACAATTTAGTTCTACATATGTAGATTGCAGGAGGACTTTGTCCCTGTTTATGTAACATACTTTATTCCAACTTTTTCCTTCTGCTGACGAATGTACACCAGACAAATTTTGAAATCAGTTTGACCCTGCGCTCCTTATCAATCACATACTTCTGTACAAAATATAAATACAGAACACCGCTTCCGCTATGGTCAGAGGGAAGAAACTCATTTTCCATTGGCGAACATTATAGCGTTTTCGGCTATCGCTATTTCCCAACAAACCAAATAACCCAGAAACCTATACTCAATTAATTTATATTCTTAGAACTACCAAAAAGGCACAAAAAGTTCACATGTTGACCTCCCTCTTAAGAGCTATGTCGTCAAATGAAAGGTCACCCTTATACCGCAGTGTATTTTACTTTCAATTTCAGAAAATACATGTCTTTTCTAAAAATGGCTCTTAAGCTGTCAATATAGCTAAAAACAAACAATATTTTGATTACAAATCAGTCAGAGGGTATTCAACTTTATTAAACAAAAAAGAGAACCGTGACGGCCCCGGATTGCTCACCTGAGTTATGCAATGTGATTGGTCATGTCAACCACATCATCAAGACCAACATTCAGACAAAATGCCAAGCTGATTAAGTAAAAAATGACGTCTTTAGAGTGTTAACAAGATTGTTCTCAATTTTGGCCTGGTGACTTAATTTTTGTTCTCAAATCTGGCCTAGTGACTTTATGACCGGACATGATCCATATTCGACCTTGGCCTAGATAACACCAAGACAAACATTTCAAGCTTTTAAGTAAAATATGTGGTATATACAGTGTTAACAAGATTCTTCTCAAATTTGGCCAGATATCATTTAGACAAACATTCAGAAAAAGTTTCAACATGCTTAAGTAAAATGTGCGGCTTTCAGAGTGTTAACAAGGTTTTCCTTCAATTTGGCCTAGTGACCTAGTTCCTAGTTGTTAACCCGACATGACCCATATTCCAACATGGCATAGATATCATCAAAACGAACTTTCTGACACAATTTCATGCTGTTCAGGTCAAAAATACGGTCTCTATAGTGTTAACAAGAGTTTCCATCAATTTAGCCTGGTGACCTAGTTTTTGACCGGACATGGCCTATACTTGACTATCGCCCCGATATCATTACATTCTGGTTAAGTTTCAACATGCTTAAGTGACCTAGTTTTTTCTTGGATCAAAAAGAATTAAAGGAATTATGGTGAGGGAATTGAGAGGATGCTTTCTTTGAAATTTCATCCCGATTGACCCACTGGTAACAGAGGATAATATGTTGACGGACGACGCACTGCGCACGGCACACGGCACACGCCGGACAAAAGCGATCACAATAACTCACCTTGAGCACTTCGTGCTCAGGTGAGCTTAAAACACCGTCAACTTTCAACAAAATCATTAGTGTCCAATGATTGACATATTCTGTCCTATAGATTCCTCTGAAATTCAATGGACACAATTATCTGTCCGGCACGACGATTTGAATTGCATCATTTTGACTAAAAGTAGTATTAGAACGTCCGCCTCAGGTACTGGAGGTCATGGGTATGATCAGGTCATACCAAAGACATGTTCTTTTAAAATTGTTGTAATCTTTTTCCCTCTTTGGCGCTCGGGATAAATGGAGAAGAAGTATTGTTAACCTATTAAAACAAAATCGCTGAGATATAAATTAAATATTGATGAAAGCGGAGTAAAGCACTATACAAACAGAGAATAGTTTTAAAGTGTTGGAGTCGTGTATAATAAATCAAGCACTTGATTAATTAACTGACTACACTACAAGTATATTAAGCGTTTACTTGGTACAGTCGAAATGGAATATTAGCTGATTTTTGTTTCCAAATATCCAAAATATAGACCTGCAAAAACGATCGATAACAACAGAGACAGAATGAAAAATATTCTATCAAATGTTTCGCTGACATCTTTCCAAGTCGTGTTCGTTATCTTCGTAGTTTCTGTTTTGGTTTCTAAAGTGTTGCTGTCTATTTTCTGTGTTTCCTTGTTTCTATTCCAGTTTGAATTGCGCTGGTAACCGTTTGTATTAATTTTGTCTGTAGTGTAAAAAGACCCAACACCAACACGTGCAGTAGCCTCGATACGACCACTACAATGTATGATCGACCCGTTTCGAGTGTTGATAACGGTATCAGCCGCTTTGTATATCACCTGGTTTGGTGATACTATTTCATCACGTATATCCTTCTGTTTACAACAGAGAGCTCCATAACGGACCGGGTGTCTCGTCGTCCTTCCTATAATAAAGTTCACAATCACAATGGTCGCTATACTCATAAGAACAGCTTGAGATAGGACAGCCAGAAGGTAGTAACAGAGTGCAGCCACTGATTCCGCAGTTTTCGGGCATGTCCTCCGACACAAGTGTTAAGAACACCGTGATGGCCAATAAAATCGTCATACTGTAGGATATCTTCTCGCCGCTCTCAACCGGAATAATGAACGCTACGCAGTTGAGAAAAGACATAAATACTATTGGTGCAATAACATTCATTACGATTACACTTGACCTGCGGGCGAAAGTCAATTCTAACGCTATGCCAACATTTTCATATCGTGTCTTGACGGAACTACTTCTAAGTTCCCAGGCACTATTTACCATAAAGAATGCGGTGTCAACGTCGTCCCTTAATGGTGCGAATTGGATTTCGCTGGGATGCGATCCAAAAGCCACAAACTCTAAAGGGCGAAATGCTTTACGGTTGTTGTTGTTTTTTCAGAACACCCTTTATATTCTTTTTGGTTATCTGAGTGTCAAATGTTCGTACGAATTCGCTTTTAAAATACTTATTGATATACTTAAAAGACTTTGTTTGAACAGTGTTCTAAATGACCCTGGTCATTATTTTCATTGTATTTCAAAGTGGTAATGGACTTCCGGTATTTTATCATTGTTGCTGGATATCGACATCGAAATACATCGTTTATCAGATACCAATGCTTTTAGTCCTCTTTCCCTTGAAAAGACGATTTTGGGGAAAAAATGTGAGAAAAGGAAACCGTATGCTAATATTGTTTCATCTCTCTCCCTCTCTTTTCTGATTTGAGTTTCCACTTACTATAGCCAATTGTTCATTATTTCCTTTAGCTTATTTCAAGTGAAAAGATATGAAAATAGCATATCAAGTTACATGTTCTTTGTATGCACTTGCACTATCATATACAGGTAGGGAGTGTGGCGCGCTTAATTAAGTGCGTACAGAAAATTGGTATTAATTTGCAAAAACAAGCTATATCGTATATGTATAATCGATTGTTTGTTTAAATACAATTAAAACCGTTCCCTGTATAAGTGTTATTTATGGATTGTTTGAGATCGATAACATAATTCGTAGATATGATAATTTACCTGAACGTTATAACAGATTGCCTTTGCAGTGGATGACTTTTTAACTCTTTCAGCGCCGAATTGTTTGAAGTAGACTCTTCCATGTTCAAAATCGGGTGTGTCCATTTCTCAATTTATGAAAGTTTTGGACTATTTTGGTAACTAAAAGGCAAACAATGCTGATCTCAGGTGAGACGACGCAGACGACGCAGACGACGCAGACGACGCAGACGACGCAGACGACGCAGACGACGCATACGCCGCAGACGCCGCAGGCGACCACGACGCAAACGCCGCAGACGCCGCAGACGCCGCTGACGCCGCAGACGCCGCACACGACGCAGACGCAGACGACGCAGACGCAGACGCAGACGACGCAGACGCAGACGACGCAGACGCAGACGACGCAGACGCAGACGACGCAGACGCAGACGACGCAGACGACGCAGACGCAGACGACGCAGACGACGCAGACGACGCAGACGACGCAGACGACCCAGACGACCCAGACGCAGACGACGCATACGACGCAGACGACGCAGACGACGCAGACCCAGACGACCCAGACGCAGACGATGCATACGACACAGACGACGCAGACGATGCATACGACGCAGACGACGCAGACGACGCAGACGCAGACGACGCAGACGACGCAGACCCAGACGACCCAGACGCAGACGACGCATACGACGCAGACGACGCAGACCCAGACGACCCAGACGCAGACGATGCATACGACGCAGACGACGCAGACGACGCAGACGCAGACGACGCAGACGACGCAGACTCAGACGACCCAGACGCAGACGACGCATACGACGCATACGACGCAGACGACGCAGACGCAGACGACGCAGACGACGCTATCAGAAAAGACCGACTTTAATGGTAGCAAAAGCTTTCTCCTCATTGGATATTGGATATCTTACGACTGATGCATCACGGTGAGTATAAATGATAGTGAACACCGTGATATTAATGAAAACGGCGTTAACAACTATTCAAACAAACACTCTGGCTGACCAAAGGCTTTGCTTCCCACTTAACTTATTGCTCTACTTAACTCTTTCCCTCATACGGCAATTCTGCAGCAGACGACTTTAAAAGTATTTTGTCAAAAAATAGAAAATCTCCATAATTGAATGGATAACCTGTGACAAAAAGTGGAATACATTGTGGCAAAAGGAGAAATTGCACGTTTTGTGCAATTTCTTCTTTTGTCACTATGTTTTCAAAAAGCCATCTGCTGCAGAGACGTCAGAAAGCGTCTATATGAGGGAAAGGGTTAAAACCAGAGTTTGGTCTGGTCAGAGTATACCAAATGAATTCCTTCGTTATTTCAATGGAGATCAACAAACAAAAATCAGCCCCCAATTATAACACATTTATAGTCCATGTTTTCGGGTGCAGGTGGCACACACATATTACTGAACATATTTGCCCGTCAGCTTGAAAAGAAATATAATAAAACAAAAACGCTGCGGGAAAAAATATATATGTTTTCAAACGCTTTCACTTCATCAGATATACATGTACATGCACATCGCCTGTAAAACTACTTCCATATAGCTTATGCAGACTACTATGTCTCCAGACCATAAGCATTTAAAGTAAAAGACTTTTTCTTGCGGACTAATTTGGGTCCACCCAGTCACGAAGGTATTTGGTAATGCTGTACCTTATTACAATAGGTTGTTACGGCATGCGTATCATGTTTGCTCAGCTTGATACGGTTCAGATCATTATTTCCCCTTTCGCAATGCATGACTCAAATTATGCTAATCATCCCTTGATAAAGCTTCTATTATTGGTCTGAATATCCGAGTAAAGAAATGAATAAAACGTTCCAGATATGAGGGATCTGTCATAATCTCTCCGCGAAACCTCATCGCGTCATCTTGTTCTTCTTCGCTTTCAGAATCATAAAAGATGACGTCATTTCTATCGTCATCTGAATCTTCTAAGTCGGACCCGCTGAAGTCTAGCGGTACTTCGTTTGGTAGTGTAATTATGTACGGGTTGGCAGACCGAGGTCTGACAGTTCTTTGTTTATCTGCTCTCTTTGGCCTCCAGTTGTATTTTTCTTCAACGCCATAACGTTTGGCTATGTTTTTAAACAGCGTTTTGCGAGCGCGTTTGACGTTCCCCGCACCGTTTGCTTTTGCGAAACGTTGATAATATTTCATCGTCTGAAATTGCAGGTTTGTGAAACACTTGTTTCCAGATTCTTGTTGAATTCGGTCGATCATTCCAAACATTTTAGTCAACTGCAGGGACATTTCTTCGCCAGTGGCTTTGTTATTGAACGGCAAAATGCGATTTTTGCACTGCCGTTTAAATTTTAGGAACTCTGCATTCCCATCGGTCAAGAACGTTTTGAATGACCCTCCTTCGACGCTTAGCCGATCACTTCCAGTCACCAAAATTAAAGTAAAATCGGCGACTCTGTGCCCAAATGTTTTGAAGAATAAGTCTTTAGTTTGAACACATTCAGACGTGAATCGTTCGGGTCCCATTACGAAAACGAGGGCATGAAAACCGGGCGATAAAAACCCAAATATTCTTATCAGTTCTTGCATGATAAAATCATTTCCACGTGACGTATCGAAGAATCCTGGCGTATCCACGACAACCACCCTGTGTCCCAGAACCACGGCCTCTCCAAACTGTGTTCTCGTGGTAACGGATTGTGTCCCTAGCGACGTGGGAAATGCCTCCTGACCAAGGATAGAATTTCCCGTCGCACTTTTCCCGGCGCCTGTTTTTCCCACCAGTAATATACGGAATTCTTTATCTGAAAAAGATAATACGCTTTTTGATAAGAAGAAGAAGAAGAAGAAGAAGAAGAAGAAGAAGAAGAAGAAGAAGAAGAAGAAGAAGAAGAAGAAGAAGAAGAAGAAGAAGAAGAAGAAGAAGAAGAAGAAGAAGATGATGATTACTATGGGGATGATGAGGAGGTAGTGCTGGAGTTTTCGGGTTCGATCCCCGGTCGAGTCATACCAAATACTCTAAAAATGGTGAATTAAATAGTCGCTTTCCCCTTCTTGGCGCTTAGGATTGTGGGGTTAGCATAACGACTGACTCACATGTGTCAGGATAAATATAGCAGTAGCACTCGTAATTTACCCAGGAAACGCCGTGATAGAACTCGAGAAAAAGGTTAAAAACGCCGTAAAACACCAAACAAACAAACATACAAACAAACCTGAATTCTTATCAGACATTTCCACTTTTATTTCTTCCATTTTGAAATATCGTGTGTACACACGAAGTTAAAATTAAACTCTTTCATGTAAAATGGGTTATGGAATATAACGTTACAATAAGCTCTCCACGGTGGTATACGTAAAACAATGAGAAAGTGGATATTTGAGACAGGTCGAGCGATTTGGGGTTTACAAACTTTAAATGCATCTGCGCACAGTGAGCCTATGTTGAGCCTATGTATCCACACGGTCTCAGGACAGTCTTCACTTTTCGCTTAAGTGTCATATAGACCGAAATGCTTCTTCTTACAAAAAGCAAACACTGTAGCCCAAGTACTTTTACGAATATATAACTTTGAATACATGTAGTAGACTGGTCTTTCTTAAATATGGACACAACGTAGCTATGCGTTTGTATAAGAGGATACTTATACTGTCTTGCTATAGAAATACCTTTTTAGCGAAGATGTAGAGTGTTCACCTCCTGGACTAAAGGTCCCGAGTTCGATCCCATGTCTAGGCGGACTTTTTCAGATGGGTTACATAAAGCCAAATCGGACTCCGGGTAATTAGACCCCCAGATCGCCAGACGAGGCCCATTTCTGGTGGTTTGACAATGAAAGTCTTTTGAACCTCGACATGAGAAAAACAGACCATCGAACATCTGTGAACAGTTAGGATTTAGATCAGATGGCACTCTTCGATCCTTACTTACTTGATGCGATATTTTTAAAATCGACTGACTTGAAAACATTGAGGATAAAAATGAAACATCTGTGAAATTGAAAGCTTGTTTTAATCTAAGAATATATTTGTTGGTGCATCAAACAGTTCCTGGAAATATTTCATCAATTAGTGTTTGCCAGGGGCGTAGCTTGGCAATAATCAATGTGTAGGCCGTCTCGTGAGAAAATCAACATTGTGGATTCTGCGTAAAGTATCGACCCGGATCGGTGCCACACAGGCGTACCAAGATATACACTTGTCGCCTCCGGTGGATTTTCTGTTTCAGAAATCACTACTCTATCTACCCCCCCCCCCCCCCCCCCCCCTTTAGACGGAATGTGTCGGTCGGATCTGTCTGCGCGGACAGCGCAGGTGATCTGGTCGATACATTATGCAGATGTGTATGGCCGCAACTGCATTTTGAGGCATTTTTTTAAAAAAATGTGTGGGCACGTGCCTACAGCGCATAAAGGGAGCTACGCCCCTGTTTGCCTGCTCCAGGCCGAAACGAAATAATCGAGCTATTTCACTATGCCGCCATTTGGTTATACCAGAGACAATATAAATGCATATATGTCTCTGGTAAATTAAGACAGTATCTCTGTCGACTGCGTTGTGCAAATTGAAAGTCGGGTTAGCTACCAAACTACATGTAGGTCCAGGGTTCAGGTTAATTACTTAACCTTTAATCTAAGATAACGTTTTAAATGTCGTCTGCTTCAAGCATGTTTTTGGAAAAACGTTAGACATTTCAAAATATAAGAATTATTTTAGATAGAGTAAAAACAATACTTAGATGGGTATATATATTTTTTTCCTTTTAAAAATAATATGTTGCAAAGGCGCCAAGTTCTTTTGAAAGATAGATGTCTAGCACGAGTGGTTACCAGATGCCCAAAATATTTAGTCTCGCGAAATCGAGCATTCTACTGGGATTTAGTCAATACCCTTTTCTTTTTAATTCAGAGGTACAGTCTACGCTCCTTCTACAACGCGCATGCGCAACACAGAAAAGCTTTTCATGCAAGAACTCAGATTCAGAAAATATTATTTGAAGAAAGCTTGATTTATCTAAGGTTAGTACAGGATAATACCCATATCGATTTAACTTTTTGTGTAATTATTCGTTATATTATGTAAAGGAACAAATATATAGAGACACGAACGTTTCTAATACGAAAAATAAAGCGCGTGTTCACCGCGCCCATGATGGCCATGTTTTTCATTGTTTTCTCGAGACGAACGATTGGTTTTGTGTAAGAAAAACGAATATCAGCGTCAAAGTAAAACTCGAACAATTTATATATGCACTGCGAACCAGAAATTGAGTTATTCCAATGCAATCGGGCACAATTTTGTCACTGAAAAATGTTTCGCTTACGTTTTATTTATCAAAGAGCAATTCTGCTTAAAGTATCATGGAATTATCAGTTATCCTACACTATTTGTTGTTGTATTTTGGTTATTTTTGTCCCAAACTATTCTTATACTGTAATAAGATGGCATGATTGTTTCCAGAGCATAAGATAAGACAAGTTTTATTTAATTTAGTATTCTCAAATCATTATTTGACCTTCAAACCCTAGGGTTTCTGTTGTTGGTACTGTACTCAAAAGAGTCTGTAACTGAGATGACTCTTATAAAGTACCCACAACATAAGGTTTGGTTTGAAAATGAGTAGATATATTGGAGAAAAGACCAGTTTACTCCCTCTTATCTGGACCTGTCTGGGGGGATGCAGGACATAGCGTACCACCGTCTTACCGTACCACTGCAGTTATGTACCATTTCAGGACGAAGCGTACCACATATAGATTATATAGTAGTAAATACCTGGTGGGGCGCTCGATAATAGGTGTAAATAACGAGTATCATAACAAGTGTCATTTACCTGGTGGGGCGCTCGATAATATTAAGTTAATACGTGTGAATAACTGTATTAAATGAAAAAAAACACATAGATCGATTTCTGTTTTTGAATAAGCATTTTATTTTTGTCATAACTAATTAATAACCACCAAACATACAAACATTTTTTTTCTTCAAATCGTCCATCAGTAAAAACACATTTTATATATATATAGCACAGTTTACCATTTTATAAATATAGCACATTTTACATATATATATATACATTTTTTTACTCCTCTTAGCCGTGGTCATCAACTCTGGGGATAGGACCATGGCTTATCAGATTGCTACAATCTCTTAGCAGCTTCGAAGTTGTATATTCGTCTTCATATTGGTCCCACAGATCGAACAGACGTCCGTGTAATTGTGTCTGTTGATGCTGATCTACATTCTACGCAAGACCATTCAAGATTGATCTGCCCCCTCTGCAACTGAACATGTGTGATCCCTGCAATAAAAATACAAATAAATAACACATGTCTTTCTTCGAAATTAGATCTATTCAAAATTTAATTATTATTCTCGCTATATTGAAAGTGTTTCATTCTAGCGAAAGTGTTGGCGAAAGAAAAAAAATAGCCAGGGGAGGCCCTGGTAAAACGAATTGATGCAAATTAGACAAGATGAACATTAGATAGATAAGACTGTATAAACCTCTATCAGAGGTAGTTCGTATTCACATTGATATTTACCACCACATTACAATGTTTGAAAAGATATTTGAACAAAATGCTTACCAGTATTACACTAGACGTATTTTAATTCATAAATATAATGTATTGGTTAAATGCTTAAATATTATTTACATATGGCATTTATAGGTGCCTAGAAATAAAAAATAAATAACATAATACACGTTTTAACAGTTTAACAAACAATACATTAATATTATTAAAAAATAATATACATAATACACTTTATAACAGTTTAACAAACAATAATATTATTAAAATTTCACTATATAATCTATATGTGGTACACTTCGTCCTGGTCCGGTAAGGCAGTGGTACGCTTCGTCTGGGGAGCTGGGATGGGGTCATTTACTTGGTAACTTAATTTCGTAATGCATTATGATTTACCTCATTACCATAACATTACATACATTTTGAAGATAATGTATTACCATTAACATGCCATGGTAATGCATTACCATTGCCATTATATTTAAACATTTTAAATGACGTTTATAGTATACTTATCGACACTTTAATTCTGAAAATTGTCACATGTTATGAGTGCACACAGTAAATAACTACTCCTAAATGTATACTGATCAAAAATATCTCTGTTGTCTTGATTACATTCGCATTTGATCATCATCAAAGCGTCGAAGTTTAAGTCACTAAGCCTGCATCTGCAGATCTGTTGGGCCCGAATGATATACTAATTTATACAGTAGCATGGCTGTACAGTGAACAGACTAGTTTTGAGTTAATAGAACAACAAACAAAAACATGACATTTACCAAATATTGGGTTGTACAGTATTTAAGGGTTCATTTTGAATAGGATTAAGGGTTGAAATGTGACTTCATTCTTCAGACCTTCTTGTTTTACTATACCAAATTCACAGGTTACATATATATCATTGTACTTGTTGTATAGCTTTTCCTTCACACCTTATATTTGGTCAAACAATGGACTGTTCAACACCCAGGGATAATTCTAGGTCAGATTTTCCATCGGAGAATTGCTCTCACTTGTCCGAAATTGGTGAGATTTTAAAAGAGAAACAGGTAGATAATGTAATTCTAAGATAATGCTGAACAAAAATTGTGTTGACTAGAATGAAACTTTACCCTTTCCCACACACAACCAATTAGCAGCAGAAGTTGAAAACATTCTGGCGAAAAGAGAAATTGCTCATTAGGAGTATTTTTTCCTTTTGTCACAATGTTATCAACAGTCATTTGCGGCAGAAAAAATATGGATGAAATGGCTAGAATGAAACACTTTAAAGTTTAAAAAACTGATAATTAACTTAGAATATTTTCCTGGATTTTTTCCTTTCCAAAACTTTACGTGCACCCTTAAAGTCAAACTTGTAGGACAGGTGCCTGAATTATAACTCTCATCAGCTGTCCACAATGATCAGGAGAACGTCTTCCTAAGAAGGGTAGTGACAAAGTTCTGGGCTGAGAAGGTACCCTTCACAATCACTTGTGAGAGATGAGGATAAGAGATACTAAGCAAGAGAGTGGAAGTTCTTACTGCCAAGTGAAAGTAAAAGTGCAGGGGTTTTTTTCTGAAAAAGGGGAAGGGGCCTGAGGCCTTTGAGAAGGGGAAAATTACGCGGCATTTTAGAAGAAAAAAAGGGGGAAATTGTAAACTAGTATAATGTGCATGTTTAACTTTTATCATTACAAGGCCATTCTGTCTATTTTTCATGTTCTTGAACTCCTCCACTAGATTTTCATAATCCAGTTCACTCAAACTATACCACTGTCAAGGGTCGAAATTAGCAAGACTTTCTACTTGCAAGTGCTATTTTTTGTTACTTGCTAAATGACAAAAACAACTTTAATTTTAAGCAACACAATGTGAACTACAATAGTGCAATACACTGTTAAGGTCAATCATGAATGTAATGTAAACATGGTCCAAAACATGCTGTGAAAAGAAGCTGCTGAGACTGTCAGATATACAGCATAGTCTAGAAACTGTGTTTCAATTTCTGGCTCCATATGGGGGGTATGGGGTCTTTTCTGTCTTAGTCAAGACAACAACCATCTTGTCACAGCAGTTTTTGGGTCATATTCTCTAAGGGCAACATCAGCAACTTTAATTCTCATCAAAATATCAAGTATTTCAGCACCAAGCCGTCACCTCAAGTCAAATTTTATTCTGTTCATTGTGGAAAGATAAATGAGATTTAAGCTTAGGCCAAGATAAATTGATTGTGTGGTTCCGGTTTCCGACCGACCCTAATTATTCAGCCCGACCCTAAAACATTTTTTCATGTTTTTAAAAAAAAAAAAAAAAAAGTACGAAAATGTTCGGGACGAAAAAAAATGGTGCGAAAAATATCCTCTGGCCAAATGGTTTCCGGTTTTTTCGCTACGAGTAGTTTTAAGAACGTGGTTGATAAGCAGTGTCGAGAACCAGTATATCAACACTGGCTGAGTTAAAAACCAATAATTTAAATGTGTTTTATTAATACAACAAGTTCAAAGTTTACAGTTTTAATAACTTTGTTAGTGTGGTTTACAAGTTTAATAGAGTGTAAGAGCAAGGGCATGTTGCCTCTTCTCCAACATGCTTAATACGGCAAAAAGTAAACATTGTTAACATTTTGGAAAACAAAGTAACAAAAGAAGAAATTGCACAAAACACGCAATTTCTTCTTTTGCCACAATGTTTTCCACTTAAACCGCTTCCTGATGCCTCTGCAGCAGACAGCTTTTTGAAAACATAGTGACAAAAGAAGAAATTTCACAAAATGTGCAATTTTTCCGTTTGCCACAGTATTTTCCACTTTGAGCCATAGGTTATCCATTTAATTAAAGAGATTCTCGATTTTTTGACAAAATATGTTCAAAGCTGTCTACCGCAGAATTTTTGTATGAGAGAAAGGGTTATAAAGTCATAGGTTAATATCCATTCAATTATACATACTTTCTATTTTTTGACAAACTGTTCAAAGTCGTGTGCTGCAGAATTGTTGTATGAGAGAAAGAGTTAAAAACCAATAATTTAAATGTGTTTTATTAATACAACAAGTTCAAAGTTTACAGTTTTAATAAATTTGTTAGAGTTGAGTCTACACACAAATGTATGTGTTTTATTTGTACTTTATATAATAATTATATCCATGTGAACACTTAACCCACACTAAGCATAACAAGAACAAGGTAAAATGGGCTATTTCACTGGGTATCTGGGGAAAAAGCAACTCAACAAGTTAGTTTTGTTTTAAAGCAATTTTATTTTAGAAATTTGTTAAAATATAACATTTAATATCTACATCAGAATGCACAGTAAAACCAGTCAAAACTGGATACTGTAATTAGGCTGAAAAAAAAATGTTTTGAAAAAAAAAAAAAGATTTACCTACCTACCTACCCTATTTTTTTTAAGCATGAAATAGGAACCACACAATCAATTTATCATGGCCTTATGTTCAAAAGTTAAATATAAAAAAAAATATTTATATTTTTAGGGGGAAAACTATTCTTATTTTCCGAGGGGAAGGGGCCGTTAAACGGTCCCTTTTATATAAGGTAAAACACCCCTGAAGTGTATTTGTAAAGTTCAAATTATGACAAATTTTACTATATATATGATCTCTAGCAGCATCATATTTCAGCCAAAAATAAGATTTAAACCATTTTTGCTGAAAGGAACATTTAATTTTTTGGGAACCGTTATAAAATACCAGTTTATTATGCGGCGGTATTTATGAATTATGTTGTCGCCAACCATTTTCGCAATTAAGAAATTTCTTGCGCAATTATTTTCTGCGACAATGGCGATCGCCAGCGGGAACCCTGACACAAATTTAATGTTTTGTTGTCCTTTCATTTTTTTGACAATATTTTTTTATTTAATAACTACATTGAACCTGATAAATTTGACTTATGGTTAATAAAATTGAAATTAATATGTCTTTGTAAAACTGACCCTCGTATCGTACACTGCCCTGTTTTGGTGAGGAACCTAAATCGGTGACCTTATTATTTTGTTATCTTCAATTTGAAATGTGCTATTGCATCATTTGACTATGTAGTTTCAAGTTTAACATTTCTGTCAATAGCTTTTGAATCTTTTGTAAATATGGATAAAATACTTACGTTTTATGCAGAATATTTCAAATAACCTAGTAAACCTTTTCCAAATTTAATTTTTTTTAACTGAATGCTGCACTACAGGTCTTCTGCAATAATGTTATTTGAATTGGTCACTACCCTTAAATCATGTACATGGTGTGCTCTTAATGTTATCTTTATACAGAAATTCCAAAAAGTTTCTATCCGGTTAACTTAAACCTGTGTGGCATACTTAAGGATCCAGATTGATACTTTACGCAGAGTCCATAATGTTGGTTTTCTCGCGAAACGGCCTGTATATACTAGACGTTTCATTTGTAACATTAAAATATAAAAAAAATAAAGTCATTTATGTAGGAAACCTTGATTAGGACTAGGTAATAATATGACTGAGCAATTGCTCCAGTGGTATCAAGTTTGAACCCCAGTTTTGGTCATTCTTACCAATGATTGGCAAAAGTCCTAGCAACTAAACCAGCTTCATAAAGTTCATTTGTTTTCAACCTATGTGAGGAAAAAAACATGGTGGAAGCAAAATGCCGATTTGGTTCAACAGCAAATTTTAAAAATAAATATCAAATAAATGGTGTGAAAAAGTGCAGATTTCGATAACACTCTAAAAAAAATGGTTTTATAAAATTAAAATAATGTTGTAAGTAGCATAAACCACCAATAAATATAAGATTTATAATTTTGAATAACTTTTTTTCAGCAATGTCTAGGCAAGATCTAGACTGCAAGGTTTACATTGGGGATCTAGCCAGGGACTGCACAGAGAAAGATGTAGAACGGGCATGTGGTTACTATGGCCATTTGAAGAGTGTATGGGTTGCCAGAAATCCTGCTGGATTCTCGTTTGTAGAGTTTGAAGACCCAAGAGATGCCGAAGATGCTGTAAATGGTCTTGATGGATCGTAAGTTTTCATGTGGGTTTTTTTACTGTCTACCTGGCCCCAATTCCACCAATGATACTTAGTGCTAAGTAATATTTAAATCCTTAAGTATTGTTGGTCAGCAAAGTAACTATTTATGTCAACTTTGTCATTTACTTATATTTATTTCACCATTCATGTTTTACAAAATTTAAGGGAAACAAAAATGATGAAATATGCCTTATTACTTAGTGCTAAGTAAGGTTGTTGGAATTGGACCCTGAAATGATAATAAATTGGCATGATATGTAGAAATAATAGAAAACCTGGACAAGTGGAAGGATAGTTTTACGACAGTGAAAAGCATTGAGAGCTAGAGAGTTTCTGCTCATTGTGAGCTAATGCTACTTCTCCCATAGTTTTTCCTGCTATAGCCATTCCCTCATACGACAATTCTGCAGCAGACGACTGAACATATTTTGTCGAAACATAGAAAATCTCCATAGTTGATTGGATAACCTATGACAAAAAGTGGAAAACTTTGTGACAAAAGGAGAAATTGCACGTTTTGTGCAATTTCTTCTTTTGTTACTATGTTTTCAAAAAGCCGTCTGCTGCAGAGGCGTCAGAAAGCGTCTATATGAGGGAAACGGATAGAAGAGACCTTTTCAATAAATAGTTTGGTATCTAAGGGAGTAAATTAATTGTTTTTATTCTGAAGGAGATCAAATTTTTATGTCTGGTTGAAATAATTGTGGGAACAACTTTGAAGAAATTTATTGTGATGACTCCTTTTCCCAATATGTTTTCAAAAGTCATCTGCTGCAAACGGGTCTAAAGCTTTCATATATGAGAGGAAGGTTTAAATGTTATCAAAGTATATATTTTACTCTCTGCCTGCACTGGGTTAAAAAATCTTTTTTGTCATCATTTGAAAAGTTTTCACAACTTTTTGAACATGAGACAAATAAATGTTTCAGTGTCTGTTAAGTCAATTAAGATTAAATTTAACTTAAAAAGAAAGATAAGATAGAATTCTGTTGTTAAAGTTGTCAAACCATTTCAAAGAAGAAAACAATGATTCAGTGAGAGACAACAGAAGATGAATTACAAAGACAGCTGCTCATTAATAATAATACCTGTATAATCTTGTCCAAGACTCGTCAAGATAAAGTTTTATAAATAAAAGATAATCTTTAACAAATCCAAACAGGGAATAGGTAGACTAAAGTAGTATATAAAGTATCCAGTTTCATTACAAAACAATGGTAATAATCAAGTCAATGATATTTACTTCAGGAAATTGAATCCATAGTATTTAATAGTTGTGCATCAGAGTAGGTCACTAGGTGTTATGTGGCTACCATTTTATAGCATTACCATATCAATGTTCAGAATGAGGCTGACAAACTTGTTCTTTTTTTAATCGCTAATTTAGATGTGAAATTAATCATGTGAAACTAATTAAATGGTTTAACTGTAATTAACTTAATTATTATGCCCCCTTCGAAGAAGAGGGGTATACTTACATATTGCTTTGCACATGTCTGTCGGTCGGTCCATCTGTAGACCAAAGCTTGTCCGAGTGATAACTCGACAATGCCTTGACCTATGGTCCTCAAACTTGACTTGGGGGTTGGGCCTGACCAGGAGATGAACCCTATTTATTTTGAGGTCACAGTGACCTTGAACACAAAAACCCTTTGTAAGCTTGTCCGAGTTGTACAACTCAACATTGCCTAGACCTATGGTCCTCAAACTTGACTTGAAGGTTGGGCCTGACCAGTAGATGAACCCTATTTATTTTGAGGTCATTGGGTCAAGGTCACAGTGACCTTGAACACAAACACCCTTTTTAAGCTTGTCCGAGTGATAACTCAACAATGCCTGGACCTATGGTCCTTAAACCAGACTTGGAGGTTTGGCCTGACCAGTAGATGAACCCTATTTATTTTTAGGTCATTGGGTCAAAGGTCAAGGTCACAGTGACCTAGAACACAAAAACCTTTTTTAAGCTTGTCCAAGTGATAACTCAATGCCTGGATCTATGGTCCTCAAAGTTGACTTGGAGGTTGGGCCTGACCAGTAGATGAACCCTATATATTTTGAGGTCATTGGATCAAAGGTCAAGGTCACAGTGACCTTGAACACATCAACCCTTTTTAAGCTTGTCCGAGTGATAACTCAACAATGCCTGGACCTATGGTCCTTAAACCAGACTTGGAGGTTTGGCCTGACCAGTAGATGAACCCTATTTATTTTTAGGTCATTGGGTCAAAGGTCAAGGTCACAGTGACCTAGAACACAAAAACCTTTTTTAAGCTTGTCCAAGTGATAACTCAATGCCTGGACCTATGGTACTCAAAGTTGACTTGGACGTTGGGCCTGACCAGTAGATGAACCCTATTTATTTTGAGGTCATTTGGTCAAAGGTCAAGGTCACAGTGACCTTGAACACAGAAACCTTTTTAGCTCACCTGAGCTTTGCTCAAGGTGAGTTATTGTGATCGCCTTTTGTCCGTCGTGCGTCAACTTCTTCTCCTCAGTAACCAGTGGGTCAATTGGGATGAAACTTCACAGAAAGCATCCTCTCAATGACCTCACCAGAATTCCTTCAAATTTTTGGGATCCATGCAGAATTCTGGTTTCCATGGCAACGATACGAAAAAAACTTCAAAATTCTTCTTCTCCCAAACTGGTTGGCAGATTTTGAAATTATTTTGTAGAAATGTTCCTTTGGTAACCCTCTATCAGATTCCTTGAAGCCATGTTGATTGGTCGAAAAACATGGCCGCCAGGGGGAGCGGGGCTTTTTTGCCTTATATGGCTATAGTGAAAACTTAAAAAATCTTCTCCTCCAAAAGTGTCAAACCGATTTTCAAATAATTTTGTAGAAATGTTCGTTGGGTGACACTCTATCAGATTCCTTGAAGCCATGTTGATTAGTCGAAAAACATGGCCGCCAGGGGGGGCGGCTATTTTGCCTTATATAGCTATAGTGCAAACTTAAAAAATCTTCTCCTCCGTAAGTGTCAGGCCGATTTTCAAATAATTTTGTAGAACTGTTCCTTGGGTGATCCTCTATCATATTCCTTCAAGCCATGTTGATTGGTAAAATAACAATGGCCGCCAGGGGGGCGGGGCTATTTTGCCTTATATAGCTATAGTGCAAACTTAAAAAATCTTCTCCTCCGTAAGTGTCAGGCCGATTTTCAAATAATTTTGTAGAACTGTTCCTTGGGTGATCCTCTATCATATTCCTTCAAGCCATGTTGATTGGTAAAATAACAATGGCCGCCAGGGGGGGCGGGGCTATTTTGCCTTATATTGCTATAGTGAAAACTTAAAAAATCTTCTTCTCCGAAAGTGTTCAGCCGATTTTCAAATAGTTTTGTAGAAATGTTCATTGGGTGACCCTCTATCAGATTCCTTCAAGCCATGTTGATTGGTCGAAAAATATGGCCGCCAGAGGGCGGGGCTATTTTGCCTTATACTGTATTACCATAGTGAAAACTTAAAAAATCTTCTTCTCCGAAAGTGTCAGGCCGATTTTCAAATAATTTTGTAGAATTGTTCCTTGGATGACCCACTTTCAGATTCCTTCAAGCCATGTTGATTGTTCAAAAAACATGGCCTCCAGTGGGCAGGGCTATTTTGCATTATATGGCTATAGTGAAAACTTAAAAAATCTTCTCCTCCAAAAGTGTCTGGCCGATTTTCAAATAATTTTGTAGAAATGTTCCTAGGGTGACCCTCTATCAGATTCCTTCAAACCAAGTTGATTGGTCGGAAACTGGCTGCCAGGGGGCGGGGCTTATATAGCTAAAGTGAAAGAAAAAAAAAATCAGGTGAGCGATTCCAGGGCCATCATGGCCCTCTTGTTTAAGCTTGTCGGAGTGATAACTCAACAGTGCCTAACCTGGAGGATACATAATATCTGCAAATATCAGTCAATGGGATTAAGAACTGTACCTACTATCCTCAAACTTTGAATGAACATTGTTCATAATCTTAAAACTGACTCGTAGACATCCAATGTGAAATGACAAATCAACTGGCATTTCGGTCCATGCAAATTTTACTCAATTGTCCTAATATTCCTGACAACATGGCGCTCAGGGGGGGCATAATGTTTGACAAACATCTCTTGTTGTTAATCGATATGCCACGCTTCAATTTTTGGATAAGTCACTACCCACCAACAAAAAGAAATCGTGCATTTAGGTGTCATAAATTGCTAGGTACCCGGATTAAAGATAATGGGAACATCAATTTGTAAAGGATTTACAATTCGGCAAAAACCAAAGTGGAACCAGTTTTGCTATTTTCACATTTGGCAAACAATAATGCCCTGTTTACTTGTCTTTTTCTCTTTGTTTGGCAAATATGGGCCCCACAATAGTTAATCATCCAGCACAGTTCTTTCCTAATGATGTTAGTACAGTTTCTGCTGTTCTCAATCAGGTGGTATTGGGTCTTTCTATTGTCTAGTTTTTAGAGGATAAAAGCATTTTTGTCATTAACAAGTATTGAAATGTTGACAGGTTTTCCTGACCATGATAGCTCAATTATTATAGTATTTTGATTACATTATTTACAGAATGTTAAATGGAGTTAGAATCCGAGCAGAACATTCCACAGGCAAAATTCGTCCAAAGCCATGGCTAAGAGGTGGAAGGAATGAACGTGGAGGTGGAGGTGGCGGTGGTAGAGACGAGGGTAGAGACAGAGGTCGAGACGGAGGAAGAGATGGTGGTCGAGACGGAAGTAGAGATGGTGGTGGTGGTGGTGGACGAGGGGGTGGGAGACGTGCCTTCAATCCAGACGATAAATGTTATCAGTGTGGGGACAGAGGCCATTATGCATATGATTGTACAAGATTTAGCAGAGGAGGCGGCGGTGGTGGTGGTGGCGGAGGAGGAGGAGGTGGAAGTAGAAAATATTCAAGGTACTTGGTTTATATTTCATACATCTTTTTGTTTATTGTTGTTTGACATTTTGTGAGTAAACCACATACAATCAGAGGTCCAGATAAAGAGGGGTATTCAGCTCTATCGCATAACATTATTTTCAAACTAATCCCTATGATGTGGGTACTCAAAAGATCGTCTCACTGAGATGATTCTTTTGAGTACCCACACCATAAGAGTTTTTGGGTCTACTAATGATTTAAGATCATGCAAAATGTCCTTTATCTAGAGCTCTGACAATAAATCATCTGCAGCAGACTACATCGATACCAATCTAGGGAAACATATTGAAAAGCTCTCTAAATGTTGAAAACAAACAGGTGTGAATAAATTGGCTTATCATGAACAATTTCACCATTTTCAAAGATAATTAAACGTTGTATGCTGCAGATGTGTCTACATATGGGAATGAGGTTATTCCCATATTCATACAGTGAATAAGTAATTTTTTAATTTGGATGATGATTCTTCTCACACAATGACAAATGATAACAATGTAAGTTACTGGTTTGTGCTACGTAAGTCAGATCAGGGGTCTTTCAAATTTCTATCTAATGATTCACTGCTTCATTGAAAGACATTTGCGTTCAAATGTCTTTTATTACAATATAATGACCTATTGCTAATAAATATCTGGCAAGAAAAAACTATGCCTCTTTCCTAACCATTTCTTTGTACTTTTGTTTTGCAAGGATTTTTAGTACATTGTATATTTTCAGAGTAACTTTACACATTTTACCAAATTGATAGCATTTTTTGCCTAATTTTTGCAGATTTCATTCTTATTTACCAACTTTCTCGAACTTCATCAAAAGAGAGATTGATATCTGCCATCATCAATGTATGCTCAATGATGAGTGGACCGCCCGAACATCTTGATATGATCCACAAATTCTTCTAAATAAGATCTTCATTAGAATGAGCAGCATTTCGGCAATGATCCTCGATACAATGACATCAAACATCAAAGTCCATTCATCCAGCCATCCGTTGGCCTGACCATCGTTTGAACAAATATTCAACTCAAATGAATGGAAATGAAATGATCGCGCAACATTCATCGATCGAATCGACTAACATCCTCTACATAGAATTGTAATGATAACACTTCATTGGGGAAAGTATTGAGTTGAGCGCGCACACTCTAAGTTGAGATCATCTCATCAAGATGTAGATACCCGCGACACACCTACATCTGATATATATTCTCGGACTGATCAGCCCACTTCTATTATTGTAAAGATACTACAAGTCCCTCTGATTTCAGCTTTCATCTATGCCCTTGAGTGTGTAAGTTTATATTTGATATTCTTTATGGGTATCAAGACTACTTTCTTCTGCCAGTGAAAGTAGGAACATGCATCCCTTCTAAAGAAGAAACTAAAAGAGCCTTATATTATCTTTTTGTGTTGGCTGCCATCACAGAGTGACTCACAGGGATCACTTCTCCATTTGTCTGTCTGTCCGTCTTTCTGTTATACTTTCACTTACAGACTGGTCGACATGTGTTCAGTTTTCTTCATATCAGTCTATATAAACATAAACAATCTAATGTAATGAGTACTAACGGTATTCATATCAACATCATAAATAATTAGCATATATTTGATGTTGTCTTGGATGCAAACTGCCCACAACATCAATTTTGGAGGTCAACGAAGGATTTTAAAACATGCAAAATGCCCTTTATCTAGCACTCTGCATTTACGGTTTGTTGGTACCTGACACTCTTTTCTTCATATAAATTATAATCTGTATGTTACGTTATATCTTTCATATAGTTAAACAAAAATTCTCGAGTGATTTCAATACATCATAACCAAAAAACATCGTAAACTATCAAACATTTGGTTCGGTCAATTGAAAAGTAAATAAAAGTATTTAGAAAAAATTTAAACTCAAAACAGGACTTCTTTAGATCTTCAATCTTTAAAAAGAGAGAAATATACAATGGTAATTTATATATGCTGACTATTGATATATTTAACCCTTTTCCTCATGTAGACACTTTCTGATGCCTCTGCAGCAGACAGCTTTTTGAATACAGTGACAAAAGAAAAAATTGCTAAAAATAAGCAATTTCTCCTTTTGCCACGTTGTTTTCCACTTTTAGTCAGTTATCCATTCAATTATAGAGATTTTCTATTCTTTGTCAAAATAGTTCAAAGTCGTATGCTGCAGAATTGTTGTATGAGGGAAAGGGTAAAGTTTGTAAGCATGTCAAAATGAGAGAGTTTAAATTGAATTATGTTCTTTATTTATTTGAAAGTGTCTTGCAGTATTGATGCTAACAAGTTGTGACAATAAGTTTTATTCCATTCAAAAATAATACATTATTTTCTGCTCTAGTGCAAACTTTTTTGGGGGAGAGGTTTACCACTAAGATTGAAATGGTTTGACACATTGAACCTGAGCCATAATAACTCTGAATGCTCTGAAACTTTTGCATGACTTCAAAACCCTATGTTGTGTAAACTTAGAAGGATCATCGCATGGATTGGATTCTTTTGAGTTTCAACAACATAGGGTTTAAATGCACACAAAGAGAGACATATCTTGGCCACTGTCAATTCTGCAGAATATGTAAGAAATATCTAATGTTTTCAAGTTGAGTAAACAAGATTATGGATTAAAAGTAGATTGTTATATATAATTGCAAAATGCATAGATTCAAGAACCTGTTGACCTTTGATATCTTAGTGAAATAATGCTGTTAAATACTAACATGGTAAGATTTTGAATTGCTGTAGGTGTTTACTTATTAGTACTAATGTTTTCACAGATCAAGAAGTAGGTCCAGGTCTAGGGGCAAGAGAAGCTCATCCCGAGGAAGGAAAAGTTATTCCAGGAGCAGAAGTAGGAGTAAGGACAGGCGAGCTGGCAGTGGAGGAGCAACAGGAGGAGGAGGGTATGTATTGAACCACTATTTACCCAGTTAGTTAGAAAAATATGGAAAATCTCTATAAAAAAAAAAAAAATAACAATTAGAATTAATGAATATTCATGTACTTTACATTATGGCAAAAGGAGAAATTGTTCATGATCGGCAATTCTCTTTTTGTCTCTAAAGCTCTAGATAAGGGATGTTGGAACCTCATGGTTAGCATGGCTGGGGTTCGGAACCACAGATACCAGGTTTTATCCTCACTCATGATAGGCATGCCATTTCCTAACCTAGTCCTGATTTGTTTACACACAGATAATGAATTATAAATTCTCCAATGTTTAATGTTCTAGACTTATCAACCAATAATATCATCAATGGTTTATGTCAAAGACTTATCAACCAATACATTCTCCATTGTTTTATGTTGTAGACGTGACAGGCGGCGTAATAGCAGAGAGAGATACAGCAGACAGAGAGACAGGTTGGTGGAAATTCTAGATTACCTCATTTCAATTTCTTAGCCTTGTCCCACTTTCAACAAATCATTTAAGATGCGTTACAAAAGATATTTGATATCTCTGCTGAATGAATTTTTTTTTTTTCCATCAAACAGTTTAAAACCTTCTGGCAAAAGCCATATTATGCATCTGCAGGTGTGAAACGGTAAAGAATCTATCAAAGGAAAAATTTGTTATACCTTGAATTGTGGATCTTTTGATAGAGAGTTGAAAATAGGGGGACAATCTTATATTTCGGAGGGCGGTAATAATGACATACACTTTGATACATTAAACTCAGTAGCATACAGGGCAGTTTGACTGATCCACTGAAGAAATAAATTGTCAATTTGGGTTTATTAAAAAGTCTGCAAACCTAGTATGCATCAATAACCTATTAAAGTATAAAACAAAAATCTGTCTGCTGTACACATGTAGAAAGGTGTTTGCTGGAAGGAAAAGGTCAACTTTATATAATTTATATCTGATTTTGGAAAGAGAAAAAAAGGGTGTTTTCCTGATATGATAATTTAAGGCTTGCGAGCTTTGAAATTATCTGATGATCATATTTTAGAATCTGATAAAATAGAACTATGATTTTGATACATAGTTGGGAATTAAATGGCAACATAAAAATGGTTGTTTTGAGCAATTTCTGCTTTTTTCAAGTCGTCAAATGCTGTCTGTAGAAGGTAAAGTCACTGAAGGGTTAATGTTAAAAAAAAGTATTTCAGTATTATGTTATCTTACTGTGTTCAACTGAAAACTGTTGGCTATGATTGTTTGCTTCCTCCCTTAACCCTTCTCCTTCACAGTTTAAAGCATCTGCAGCAGACAACTTTTGAAAACATTGAATAAAAAGGAGAAATTGCTCATTATATTGAGCACTTTCTCCTTTTGCCTCAATGGTTTTCAACTGTATTCACTAATTATGCCCCCTTCGAAGAAGAGGGGTATATTGCTTTGCACATGTCTGTAGACCAAAGCTTGGCCGAGTGATAACTCAACAATGCCTGGACCTATGGTCCTCAAACTTGACTTGGGGGTTGGTCCTGACCAGTAGATGAACCCTATTTATTTTGAGGTCATTTGGTCAAAGGTCAAGGTCACAGTGACCTTGAACACAAAAACCCTTTTTAAGCTTGTCCGAGTGATAACTCAACAATGCCTGGGCCTATGGTCCTTAAACTTGATTTGGAGGTTGGGCCTGACCAGTAGATGAACCCTATTTATTTTGAGGTCATTGGGTGGAAGGTCAAGGTCAGTGTCCTTGAACACGAAAACCCTTTTTAAGATTGTCCGAGTGATAACTCAACAATGCCTTGACCTATGGTCCTCAAACTTGACTTGGAGGTTGGGCCTGACCAGTAGATGAACCCTATTTATTTTGAGGTCATTGGGTCAAAGGTCAAGGTCAAAGTGACCTTAAACACAAAAACCTTTTTTAAGCTTGTCTGAGTGATGACTCAACAATGCCTGGACCTGGAGGATACATAATATCTGCAAATATCAGTCATCATCACAATGGGATTAAGAACTGTACCTACCATCCTCAAACTTTGAATGATGTTTGACAAACATCTCTTGTTATACTTTCATTTAAAGAGATTGCTTATATATTTTTCCGAGTTTTTTCAAGTTTGTCTTAGGCAGCTTTTGTTGATAGTGCTACTTTGGGAAATGGTTTAAGTAATGCTACATGGACAAAAAACTATGAATTTGAAATAAACACTCAATGTGGCGCCTTTTACTTTCAGTCCATCAAGATCAAGGAGCAGGTCCAGGGGAGGTGCATCCCCTCCAAGAATCGATCACGTTGACTAGCCTAGCATGAACAAAGAGCAGTGGAAATATATATATTTTAGCGAGGGAAAAGCAACACATATTGGAAAAATAAAACTACTGTATCCAACTTTCCAAAGACGAGAGTGCTTATCATTATATTGTTAAATCGGGCTTTTTTAGACACTTAACTTTCTCAATTTTTCATATATATTTTTTATGGACGATCTACAGTGTATTCTTAACTCTTTCCCACAATGACATAACAAATTTGCTGCAGACTAAATGGAAATTCTCTATAAATAGAAGTGTAATTATTGAAAGAGTTGAAAACGTTTTGACACATTGAGAAATTGCTCATTATGCCACAATGTTTTGAAAAGCTGTCTTCTGCAAATGCTTTAAAATGCGTCTGCAGGGTGAATCATTGATGCTCCTTTGCAAACATTATTCATTAACCAAATATATTCATTAAATTGAATATAAAAGCTGGGAGAAAAAAAAAGTGATTATATGGGTGTACACCTTTTATATTTGAAAGAAAGAAATTAATCCTACTTTACACTTTCTACCTACCTTTGTATGAACTATTTGTGAAAATGTGACAGTTGGATGTCAAAAGGGGTTAACAAGTCATTGAAAATAGACTCATTTTACAGTCACATGACAAGCTGAAGTTAAACAGAGGACTAGATAAGAGGGAGTGGAACAGGTCTTTTCCCACAATATTTCTCAACCAAATCCTTTGTTGTGGGGACTCAAAAGAATCGTCTCACTGAGACGATTCATTTGAGTACCCACAACATAGGGTTTGAATGTCAAATAAGGCTTTCAGGACATGAAAGATTTCCCTTATCTAGAGCTCTTGTTAAATGTTCAAAAAGTTATATCATTTCATTAGTTGTATATATATGTTTTCATAACCTGACATTTTAACTCATGACGAGTTTTCTCACATCACCATTACTTAATGTACGAATATAACTGTCATTAAACGTGTTTATAAATATGTGTGACAAAATGAAGTTTATTTTAATGATCAAATTTATAATCTGAATAGACTTGTCCAAATTAAAACATCAAAAAAGGAAATCTGGTCTAATGAAGATGTTATTCTAAAATGATGAAAAGAATTATAGGCATAAGGCAACTTTCTGCATAGATTTTTCAAATTGTTGAAGAGGCATGTTCGTAAGACTAAGTATAAACAATGCTTGTCATAGAACATGTCTAACAGATGATTTGTAATATCCTTAAAGGGGGAATAATTAAATTTATGATATTAAAAGGACAAGAATTTTTTATACAAGTCATGTGAGCTAGTTTCAGTTATATTGCATTTTGCTTTACCAGTTTGTCTGGCTGCAAACACTTACAAATATCATTAAATGTTAACTGTTTTTGATGTTCGTTTTTATTGCTTCCACTCTTTGAAAATTTGTTCTGATAAGAGAGAGTACTGATTCCTGGAACAGAAAATCCTCAGGAGGCGAAAAGTGTCGGTCCTCGTAAGCCTACGCGGCACGCTTAGGCTGATCCGGGTCGACACTTTCCGCAGAGACAATAATGTTGGTTTTCTCATGGAATTGCTCAAATGCAAGACGACTACTTAATATGCATTGACGCTCAAGATCGCGGGGTTAGCATTTGGACTGACTCGCTGGTGTTGGGATGAACGGACCAGTATTACTGGAAAATTCCGTGATATAACTGAAAAATAGTCTCTGAAGATACCGACCGTGAGCCATTTGGGATCGATGTATAGCCAGATCAGTCATCGTATGTGTGGTTCGCATATAAGTCTGGTTTCAAAAAAAGCTTCTGTGAAGCAGTATCCATGTTGATCCTTAATCTAATTAATCTAAAGCTTCAGAAAGGAACGTTGAAGATAATTGTGGTATGTTGGAGCGAATCCAGAGATTAGAGGGTTCTGCCTTTGTGAGTGTGTCCGTACAAACAGCGCCAGTACGGTTTAGACTACAGGAAGCAGACATCGAACGAGTTGAAATTAACGCCCATTTCCCACATACAACAAATTTACTACACACAACTTTGAAAAAGTATCTAGCAAAAATACGGAAATTCTTTGTAAATGAGAGAACAATGTATTATTGAATGAAATTGAAAACATGGTTCCAAAAGGAAGAAATGGCTCGTTATGAGCATCTCCTGTAACTTACTAGATAAAAAGTACCGGTATTATGTCCGATACAAATATTATAATAATGTTTGCTAAAACTAGTGATCGAATGATCAGAGAGAGAGAACCCGGGGTAGATTCGCGTGGTCGGCCGACGAGTGTCATTTCCTTGCGGAGGACTGATTGGTAAAAAGGGAATCATGAATAAGTGTTCTATTACCGTGATATTACTTAAATGCTGTGAAATTGGCGTAAAGCTCCAATGAAACGAACAAACAGATTGCAACTTAGTTGAATATTGGTTGTTATGTCCCTACTATGTAAAAGGCGTTAGATTTACATAGTCTGCGTTCGTCTGATAACAAAAGTGTCTGCATCATAAATAGAAAGTAGTAAATGTCGCCGAAACTAGATAAGAATGGATCACCAAACTACATTAATCACTTGTTCTAGCAATTCCGGTCTATAGATTGGCGATGTCCGTCTGTCTGTCCGTCCGTTAACATTTTGGTTAAAGTTTCAGGTTGAGGCAAAATCTCTGCACTGGAAAGGGTTACAAACTTGAAACTTTGCCGGAAGGTAACCAGTAACAAGTTCTATCGATTTCTATGGTTACTTTGACATTGGTTTGTCGATTTTCAAGGTCAAATTTCCGACAATCCGGCCTTACCGTCTTCGCGGTTTCTTGTTATTATTTAAATAAAGAGAGACTATTTATAGTTTCACTTTCCTGTCATTAATATTACAGTATATGAACCATATAGATATACTATTTGTAGAAACACGGTCTTGTGTAGGCTTTTCCCAAAACTCGGATTCCTTTGCACTAATGTACGCTCAAATTCTGTCAAAAGAAGGCATTGAAATAGTACAAAAACAAAGTCTCAATAAAATATGGATTTTTTTTCCCCAACATACTTGTTTGATTGGTGTGTTCCCGATACGTCGATTAATGGGCGAGTTCAGATGGGCTTCTCTAGGATAAAGAACTGACGTCATGTCTAAATATAAATTCAGAAAAACATGCGCAATAATGCTTTCCATCTGAACGATGTTTCCTCGTCTTAGTAGTAAACCATTCGGAACTCTCGGGTAATTCCGTAATCCTTCATCATCACCGAGTAATTCCGAATGAGTAGTAAACATCGTTGGTCGCCATTTTGAAATGCTAGTAACCCCCAGGCTCGGATTCGGGTCAAAAGGTCAAAATGACGTCACTAAGGTTAAAAGTATCACCGTTCAAATGGATTCCGAGTGCACTCGGGCTGTTCTCGGATCCCATATGAACTCGCCCATTAACACATATCACTAATCCGGGATTAAGGGGTATAGAGCTATACATATCAATCAATTTATTTGATAATAACATTTTGTTTTTGTTTTTGTGTTAAAGTATGATTTTCTAGTCATTATTAAGTCATCATTAAGTTCAAACTGTCAATATATCTGGCAAGAAGCACAAGCAACCGGTCTCCAGATTCCGTATAAAGAAAACGAAGACGTAAAGACACTCGTCCGGCGTGCAGCAATCCTGCCTCTGCTTCCCTTAGACATGATTGAAGACTTCTGGTTTCAGACCCTAGAAGACAGAGGCGACAGTTATAACGGAACTCACAGAACCGTTCACAGTCTACGTTACAGTACAATGGGTAGTGGACGACAGACCGATGTGGAAACACTTTGGCACACAGAGACCACGCACTACGAACAACATCGAATGCTGGCACAGCAAACATCATAAAATGATGATTTTTTTACAGCTATCACGATGTTCAAAGACATTCAAAACGCAAATGATATTGAGATAATACAGTGAGCTGTCGTTGGAACAACTCGCCCACGTGCAAAGCGGTACCAGACTATTGATCGTAGCTTAACACTTTCCCTCATACAACAATTCTGCAGCAGACGACTTTGAATGTATTTTGTCAAAACATAGAAAATCTCCATATATGAATGGATAACCTATGACAAAAAGGGGAAAACATTGTGGCAAAAGGAGAAATTGCACGTTTTGTGCAATTTCTTCTTTTGTCACTATGTTTTCAAAAAGCCGTCTGCTGCAGAGGCGTCGGAAAGCGTCTATATGAGGGACTGCATCTCAGCTCATTCATTTGAATTTAAACTAACGGTGACGTTTTAGGTGCAGATGTGAAACGTGAATTAATGTTCTGTTACTATTGCGGTGTTCCTGTGATCATATGCTGTTTTCTAATATTTTACTTAATAGTGCTTACACAGATCAGACTGCATAGTTTGAATTTAAAAAATGAGATAAGTGCAGCAATTGACCAATTTGCACGTGCCGGTTACACTTTTCTCAAATGTTTTAAATTTCGCATTTTCAGGGAAATTCTGCATGTATATATTTTCTTAATCATAAATGTGCATACATAAATAAAATTAAAAATAAAACAAATTTAGTTTGTTTCTTGTAATTTCCGTGTAGATCTAGTCGATCAATAAGACTTCTGGATTGTACAATTAACCGTCACATTTTACTGGGAAGGATTCGCTAAAATTAGCAGAAATTCTTTACGGAAATAAAGAAATCAATTGCCTTAGGTAATTCACGATTTTCTACCGGTTGTATAGTGCAAACGCATCAGAAAATCGTATATTTATAAACTATTTATGTCTATACAAGACAATGGGTAAAAGCATCTTAAAGACATTAAAGAAAATGGGAACTGTATCATGTATGTAACAATATATATAACACACCCGTCTTAATAAATCTTCAGGTATACATATTTATTTTCCTGTCACGTAATTACCCTCTACTGGAAGGACCAAGATGATAGGTGAAAGCGACAGCTCATTATACAGGAGAAATATGAGCTGTTTAAGCTCCACTGGCCTTATGTCATGTCGACTTTCCGTCGTGCGTGCTTGCGTCAACTTTTTGCTCCATAACCATTCTGGTTTCCATGGCAACCGAAAGAAAAAAATAGTGAAAACTTAAAAAATCTTCTCCTCCGAAGATTTTCAAATAATTTTGTTGAAATGTTCCTTGGGTGGCCCTCTATTATTTTCTTTAAGCCATGTTGATTGGTCGAAAACATAGCCACCAGAGGGCGGGGCTATTTTGCCTGATATGGCTATAGTGGAATATTAAAAAACCTTCTCCGACGAAAGTGTCAGGTCGATTTTCAAATAATTTTGTAGAAATGTTCCTTGGGTGACCCTCTATCAGATTCCTTCAAGCCATGTTGATTGGTCGAAAAGCATTGCTGGCAGGGGGCGGTGCTATTTTGCCATATATGTCTATAGTGAAAACTTAAAAAGTCTTCTCCTCCGAAATGTTCCATGGGTGACCCTGTTTCAGATTCTTTCAAGCCATGTTGATTGGTTGAAAAGCATGGCCGCCAGGGAGCAGGAATGTTTTGCATTATATGGCTATAGTGAAAACTTAAAAAGATCTTCCGCGACGAAAGTATCTGGACGATTTTCAAATTATTTTGCAGAAGTTTTCCTTGTGTGACTCTCTTTCAGAATCCACGAAGCCTTAATGATTGGACTTAAAATAAAGCTGCCAGGGGGCGGGGTTGTTAAACCTTATATTGGCTTTAGTGGAAACTTTAAAAATCTTCTCCTCCAAAACTGTTTGGCCGATTTTCTAACAATTTTGCAGAAATGTTCCTTGAGTGACACTCTACGAGATTTCTTCAAGCGAGGCTGTTTGAAGATTTAATACTTGCCTTATTGCAGTGGAGCGATACTGGCCCTCTTGGGTCTCAAAGGATGTTGGTTAGACAGTACCTCCTTCCTGTCCTGACAGACAACCGTTTGTACATCAACAGTTAACTGTTGTACATCTTTGAACATTTTATGGGGAAAGAAAAAACAAGTTTTTGGTTAAAGACGAACCAAGAGTAAATGACTTCAATTAATGAAATACCACATTTTTTTTACAATAACTGAAATAATGTTGAAAATGGCATAAAACCCCAATAAAACAAAACTGTTTTACAACGACGTTATAACATTTCTTAATATTTATAATTCCGCTTGTTTTACTCTTTACCACATCTTGAAACCATTCAGGCAGTAGAAGAGTATATGGAAGTATAATTATTGAATAGAGTTGGAAACATTGATGCAAAGGATATATTACTCCGAGCTCTCCTTTTGTCACTATGTTTCCAAAGTCTTCTGCTACACATTATCTGTTATATATTACGAAAAAAAAAACATAAATGGTTTTTTTCGCTTATAGGTAACAGGTGTGAGAATTGTTTTTTTTCAATAACCAATAAAGCTTTCTGAAATGAAACTGGAAAAATCCATGGGGGCCGCCATTTTGGATATGTATAAAAAAGCAGACGTAAAACACAGATTGAAAATTATTGTCGGCTTTTTAATCATTTATTTTAAAATCGTTTTTTTGGGGTATGTATAAAATGAGCAGAAAAACACGGATTGAAAATTATTGTCGTCTTTTTAATCTTTTTTTTTTAAATCGATATTTAAGATCATTAAAGTGCTGTGTTTGTGGGAATTAACATTTGCACGAAAAGTTAAAAATAAATGAAAATCTGTAAGAAATATGTTTTCCCGTTCGTCAAAAAAACGACAGCATTAGCCTTCTACGCCCGAAACTAAATTTTGACTGTATCGTAGCCAAAGAAAGACGTGACGTCATTTCCGTTACACTTCATCTTGGCGTAACGTCAATAGAGCGACGTCGTTTCCCGCAAAAAAGTGGTATCAACATGAAAGACCCCAAATTCCTATACATGAGCTATTGACTCACTCATTCAAAGTATAATTATTTATCAAACATTGTGGCAAAAGGATAACTTTCTCATAAGGAGCAATTGTTCTTGTGGCTACAATCTTTTCCTAAATGGTCTATTTCATAGGCCCCAGAAACCGTCTCTAATAAGGAAAGGGTTTAGCAGAAATGTGACCCCTTACATAATTTGTTCCAGTCAATCATCTTGGCCCTCATGTTTTAACCTCGGTTATTATAAATGTATTCCTTGATTTTCTGAAAGTCTTTACTTTATTATTTTCTGTTCAAATAATAGACAACAACGGGTATCACTAAACAGAGTCTGGTAGAGTCCGGTAGAGTCTGGTCGTCAAATATCCCATTATATCACTGTTTTGTTGTGTTTTTGTATTGAAATGAATAAAATAAAGTGCTATTGTATCATATAAATAAAAAAATAAATGGTATTTGCCTATTTTAGTTCATTTTCGAGTGAATATAGAAATATTATATGCGTGAACACGGACACTGGTAGAGTCTGGTCATTATTAAGCAATACATACAAAGTTTTATACGATTTTTAATTTATAAAATGTTTAATTTGATTTATATGTGTCATATTATATATTTATTTATTATATTATTTCAGCTGATAATCGGGAAAATAGTGGAAGATTGAGGATTTTTAACGATAACATTGTGTTTCGTAAATCAAAATGGCTGGCGTGAAATTTCTGTTTATAATGCGGCCCTATCGTACATCCTGTACGAGTAATACACTAAATTCTCTCTCTATTATGGGCCAACTAATTGATTAGGTGTGATCAACAGATTAGTGTTATAATTATTAAATAATTAAAGATTTTAAATGTATGAAAACTACTAGATTGGAATAATTTTATGTTTTATATGCCATAAACATTAATTAAACCAAATGATTAGAGAGCTATATACTTACTTAAAAGTAATTCATATGAAATTGGAGGATAAATTGAGTGACATTGACCAGAGTAAATTAATATTTTGTCCCTCCGAAGAGTTTTCGACTTGTAAAGCCATTGACATATGTTTCCCATAAGCCACAAGAGTTCTTTGCGCGAAACATTTGAAAGATAATGCGGTAAATTTACTCAGTAAGTGTCTTCCTCAACCTGAGGTTAACCGCATTATTTGTAAACTCTTCGGTCCTAATGGTATCTTAAGTGCTGAAACTGCAACCTCATTCACAGAAATGGACCAAGAAATATCCAATACACATCCATATTTGACATATTTACAAGGGATACTTACCAATTTGGAGAAGCATATGTTTCTCCCCAAACTCAAACATTCTTGGCTACCACAACAATGGTTTAATAATGCAAATGAGTCGTACAACCATGTTATCAAAAGGACGACAAACTGTTTAGTCCAGAAATTGCCCGACATGATAGAAAAGTTCCGAGAACTTGAACAGTGTCGAACTCTTGATGTGAGAGGCGCAATGCACGACTCGGGTAAATATTGTTTGGCGACACAAGCGTCGGTGCTACACGTTTCTCATGCTGCATATGGACATAGTTAAGTCCTGACCAGAGATCAAGGCGATTTATGAAATTATTGAACTTTAAGTCGCATCACATTTCAAACATCACATCAACAGATAAGCAACTAACATTACCCTCCATTACGAGAATTGAACGAAAACTCGGCACTCGCAAACGCCTGAAAAATTGCAAAACATACACAATTGAAAATTTAAAAAAACACAGATTATATTGAAACACATTCATGTTAAAAGGACTGCATATTTTAGTTGCAAACCAACAACAATATATTTTTTATCAATCATTCGCTAATACCTGTATGTCAGTTGTACATTCAACATTTTCAACCATAATTCCTCTATATCCGTCTAAAATGTTAACGCTAGGACCAGGTTTAAATTTGAGTACTGGTTATGTCACCAGGAAGCAGACATAAAGAAGCGGAAAATATAAACCATAAACAATAAATAAAAATCCCAAAAAATGGAGCTCTGTGTAGGGTCTTTTTTGTTAACCTAAAATGAGATCACGTCACCAATTAGAAACGAATTGAATCAAACACACATAAATCTTGAGGATACAAAAGAAACCGGCATACATCTGTTCGAGATTCGGGTTGAGACAAATGTGTTAAGGGACAATTCCTGGTTTGTCCTTTGCGTATCACTCGAGTTTCGTGGGTAATGTTGCCAATGTCTGCATGCTAAACACCCTAAGCAAGCAAGCACGCTCAACAGTGGTGCGGACACGGCCGGTAGCTGGGTGCTGCTGCTCGGCCATGCTTTTGATCTTTATCAAATGAATGTACATAGAACCAAAATCATAGAATAAAAAATTAAAAAAATGGAGCTCTGTGTAGGGTCATTTACGGCCCGGGTCCTCGTCAGGCGCACGGGCTCTATTTTGGTAACCTAAAATGGAAAACATAGAAAAAAAATCCAAAAATGATATAATATAGATCCAAACATTAAATTTTGGACCATGAGAGAGTTCCTCTACGTGTTGTGGCCTGAATACAATATTTCGCAAAATGCATTTTATGAACTATATCAGGATATATATTTATTTTTAAAGTTCATTTAAAAAAAAAATGCAAATATGGTTTAGTTTGATTCTATTTTTTGCGGAATGTAGTCTTTAATTTCATATGAATTACATTGTACTTTTAAGTAAGTATATAGCTCTCTAAGTATTTGGTTTAATTAACGTTAATGACATATAACGACATAAAATTATTCGAATCTAGTAGTTTTCATACATCTGAAATCTTGGCATTGTTAAAATATAATTATAACTATAATCTGTTGATCACACCTAATCAATTAGTTGACGCATAATAGAGAGAGAATTTAGTGTATTACTCGTTCAGGATGTGCGATATTGCCGCATTATAAACAGAAATTTCACGTCAGCCATTTTGATTTACGAAACACATTGTTATCGTTAAAAATCCTCAATCTTCCACTATTTTCCCGATTATCAGCTGAAATAATATAATAAATAAATATATAATATGACACATATAAATCAAATTAAACTTTTTATAACTTAAAAATCGTATAAAACTTTGTATTTATTGCTTAATAATGACCAGACTCTACCAGTGATATAATGGGATATTTGACGACCAGACTCTACCGGACTCTACCAGACTCTACCAGACTCTGTTTAGTGACACCGGACAACAACAATACGAATTCCAAATATGTTTTGATAATGCAAGAAACATGACATTAACATTATTATTGTCTAGTCAATTACTTATAAATCCTTTGTTATGGCCAAAGTATGCTCTTTATTTTTTTGTTTATAATTATCTTGCGTTTTTTTCGTAAATAGGTAGCACCTATAGATATATTATGTACGATTTAGAACGTATCTTTAAATTGTGTTGTTGTTGTTCTTTAGCGCGGTTGATTATGGCTTTCTGAAAATGTTGTCAATGAGCCTGATTTTAATCGTTTAAGCTAATATCCAAATGTTAAAGAAAACTGTCTATTTTCGTCCAGTCTATAAATCAGATATATTATAAATCAGATATATAAGATATCCTTCTTTTTAATGCTATAAGCAACTTTTTATTTGGCTTACTCACAAATTTAGCTAAACAATCAGAATATATTGGTTTACTGTGAAGGAATACATAAACATTCCAAAACGAAGTAACCTATAGCTGCCACAACATGGAGGGCCAAAAAAGATTGCACCACGAACATCGCTTCAAGAAGTCAAATAAAAGGTGTAAAGATGACAGTAAATACAAAAAGTTCGTCGGTAATCGAGCAGAAGGTATTTATCTGTTAAAATATGATTAACTGTATATATCTTTAAGTTGTAGTCGACCATAAATTGGCCTATCAATAAGACAATAATTATGTATTATGCATCATAATGTGTTAAAAAAAGCTGACAATTTTTTTATATCTTATTGTTCAGGTAGATTATTGTAAAACATTGAGCCACTGTCTTAAAAGCAATAACATTTTTAGATCATACAAAGTATTGTAGTCTTCTTATAGTGAAATCTTTGAATGACTCTTGGGAACAGGCAAGACCCTGATCAGTCTGTCCAGAAACGCAGGCTTATCTAGGTCTTCATGATTGATTGATTTGGGGTTTAATGCTGTTCACCTACTTATGTGTTTCCTGGTTCCAGTACTCGACCATTGTTTTTTCTCGCTGTTCTGTGACCAGGTGTTCAATTCTGAAAATAGTGACATGTAAAATGTGATGAAAGGCAGATTTTGTGAAAAAAACGAGTAGTCTTTTGATTGTGAATGGGGCCCCAATTTGGTTTTAAAAAAACCCGATGTAGACATACCAGTCTTTCTGAGAAACTGGCTGCTTTTCCACATAGATTATTAGCCCATTGGCTGAAGACCAATGACGCATGGCCCAGTGACTTTTGTCAAACGTATGAAATAAATAATGTTTGACAATGTGGGGTTCGAACTCACAACACCTGGATTGACAGCCCGCATTGCTACCGACTGGGCCTCGGCTCTCAGTCTGTAATTGTGACAATGTCTTAGGTTGGTTTTCTTAGGATCTGGCTCAAATTCTTATAATGTTCAATTTTATTTTGACTCAGAAATTATTGTACTATTCCAGGACAAGGGTTTGCTGATAAAAGGAAGAAGCGAATACAACATGAGTATTTACAGATGTTAAGAAAAGAAAAAAAGAAGGACCCTTCAACCACAAATAATGCAGTCATGTTTAGAAGGGATGAAGATGAGATACTGGAAGAGCAAATGGATGAAAGAAGATCTTTCCTTATTAAGAGGAGACCTAATAGTCAAACTGAAACACAGCAGAGTGGGGAAAGCGATGGGCAAGCCAGAAATGAATCTGAAGAAACAAACGATACAAAATCAGAAAGACTCACACCAGAACAGTCAACTAGTACCAACCATCAAAGGAATTTTAGGTTGGTGAACATGATTTAAATCTATTTCTGTAACCCTTTCCCACCTGCAGAAACTTCTACAACAGACAACTTTTGAAAACATAATTAGCCATTTTTCTGTTTTCCCGCAATAATTGACCAGAGGTCTAGAACAGGTGATTTTTTTTTTTGCTACAGCTCTCCTATAACCCTTTCCCTCATATCAATTCTGCAGCAGACGACTTTGAACGTATTTTGTCAAAACATAGAAAATCTCAATAATTGAATGGATAACCTATGACTAAAAGTTGAAAACATTGTGTCAAAAGGAGAAATTGCACGTTTTGTGCAATTTCTTCTTTTGTCACTATGTTTTCAAAAAGCCGTCTGCTGCAGAGGCGTCAGAAAGCGTCTATATGAGGTAAAGGGTTAACAGTGAGACTATTCATTTGGATACCCACGGGGTCAAATCATGGCCTGGCACGCTATTTATTTGTATTATCTATTATACATCTATTATACATATACAAGGGCTCTAACTTCCTCATCAGCCAGATTTGCCCCATCATTTGTTTGTATTTTGGTTTAATACAATATGAAGCCCTATCATAGCTATAAACCAGCATGTAGCCAGATATCATACCCTTAGCACTGATCACAAGAATTTTATCCACAATCGCTTGATTCAAGAACACCATGCCTTAAAATCACAACACTAAGAGTGAAATTTGAAAGGTCCGACACAAGTCTGCAACCTTACTTCAAGATCATCCCTGCTTTTAAACCTAAGATACCACTAGTTGCAGCATGAATTTCCTATGACCTTTAAAAATAAACATATAAATGTGAATTTATGAGTGATGTTATCTTTAGCGTATTTTGTTTAATCATGATCACATAAAATGTATGTACACTAACACACTGAAAAATCTATTTGAGGGGGGCTAAGTTATACCGTATAGATATCTGTGGCAAAAGGAGAAATTGCTCATTATACCCAACTTTTCCTAGTCCTAATGTTGTTTAACCTTTCCCTCATATAGACTTTCTGACGCCTCTGCAGCAGACAGCTTTTTGAAAACATAGCGACAAAAGAAGAAATTGCTCAAAACAAGCACAATGTTCTCCACTTTTAGTCATAGGTTATCCATTCAATTATAGAGATTTTCTGTTTTTTGACAAAATATGTTCAAAGTTGTCTGCTGCAGAATTGGCGTATTAGGGAAGGGGTTAAAGGCATCTGCTGCAGGTTGAGTTAAGGTGTGTTTTTTTCTTTTGTAGAAAACAGAATCCGAGAGAGTTCAAGAAGAAAGAAAATGTCTTCACGAAAGCCATTCATGAGGCTCAAATAAGAAAAGATGAGGCACAACAGAGACGAGAGGTACATACATGTACTTGGATTTTCAAAATGTCTTGAGCCGAGCCCCTGTAACTCAGTCGGTAGTGACGCGGGCTGTCAATCCATGGGTTGTGAGTTCGAATCCCATCTCGGCCAACATTCTTTCCGACGTTTGACAAAAGTCACTGTGACCTGCGTCATTCATCTTTCACCAATGGGCTGTTTAACAGTCTATATGGTAAAGTAGCCAGTTGCTTGGAAAGTATGTTGTGTGGTGTACTGGCGTGGGAAAACCAGGAAACGCATGAGTAGGTGAACTGATATGACTGAAATATTGTTGAAAACGGCGTTAAATCCCAATCTATTAATCAAAATACTTCAACCCTTTCCCACATGCAGCGAATCTGCAACAGATTTTAGTAAATAAAATATACTTAATTTAGTTAAGTTGAGTTAACCCTTTCCCTCATACGAAAATTCTGCAGCAGACGACTTTGAACATATTTTGTCAAAAAATAGAAAATTATCCATAATTGAATGGATAACCTATGACTAAAAGTTGAAAACATTGTGTCAAAAGGAGAAATTGCTCGTTTTGAGCAATTTCTTCTTTTGTCACTGTTTTCAAAAAGCCGTCTGCTGCAGAGGCGTCAGAAAGTGTCTATATGAGGGAAAGGGTTAAGCTTATATTAATAATGCCTGATATCTTATTGCTAGAGACATAACCAGACTTGCTTTGTGTTCCTAAAGGCAGAACCTACTCATCAAAGGATTCAAACTCGGGGCCCGGGGGATAAACTTTTTTCCTTCAAATGTTTTAAGTGGCTTACATACTGGACTGTCAATGAAAAGATCCGAGGTTCAAAACCCTGAGGTGCTTTTAATCCTTTCCCACATACAGCATATCTGCAGCAGACGACATTGAAAACATAGTGACTAAAACCTGAAAAGTCTCCATTGAAAATAGCTTAATTGTAAAACAAAGTTGAAAACATTGTGGACAAGGGGAAATTGCTCATAATGAGCAATTTCACCTTTGGCCACATTGTTTTTAAAAGTCGTCTGCTGCTATTGCATCAAAACGCGTCTGCAGGTGGGAATGGGTTAAGTGTCTCCACTTCAACTAGAGGTCAAGTACTAGTCATTTGCAGGAAAAAAGGTTTCACATGTATCATTGGGTTAGACCTTTCTTACATACAACAAATCAGCAGCGAACGACTTTGAATACAATTATAGACAAAAATTGGAAATCTCTCATAAAATTAAAGTATATTTATTGAAGAAAGTTGAAAACATTGTGGCTAAAGAAGAAATGGTTCGTTTTGAGCAATTTCTTTTTTTTGTTACTATGTTTTCAAGAGTCCTCTGCTGTAGTGGCGTCATAAAGCGTCTATATGAGGGAAAGGGTTAAAAATCAAGGAGTCTTTTCAGAAAAGAGCTGGGTAATTGCACCATTGACCTATTATCTATCTCTGTCTCTTGAAATAGTCGGAACCTGTCAGGTGCTTGTACATGATATAGTATATGTACACTATTGAAGCTAAGCAGTTCATGCTTAGTCAATTGGTCATGCAACTACGTAACAAAGCAAATGTCCTAAACTAACCTTTTCACATTTTTAGCAGATGGCTTTTTGATAACAATGGATTAATAACAACATTGCTTAGCCTTAGAATAGTAAATAATATGAGCCATTGAATAACTCACCAAAATGCTTTATTGTTTCAAATATTTGAATTGAACTTAATATTATATTAGTTCTTTCTTTCCATTTAAAGCAAAATCAGAAGGAAAGACAAGAGAAAGAAACGGCATTACAGAATTACAAAAAGAAGAAGCGAGATAATTATTATAAATTTCATTGCAAACGGACAAGTAAAGGCCAACCAGTGATGAAGTACCAAATGGAATTATTATTACAGAAAATAGAGGCACGAAGAGAAATGGAAAATAAATGATTTGTAAATAAGTACATTGTTACAGATTTCTCCATTTAACCCTTCCCTCATATAGACGCTTTCTGACGCCTCTGCAGCAGACGGCTATTTGAAAACATAGTGACTAAAGAAGAAATTCCACAAAACGTGCAATTTCTCCTTTTGCCACAATTTTTTCCACTTTTAGTCATAGGTTATCCATTCAATTATAAAGATTTTCTATTTTTTGACAAAACATGTTCAAAGTCGTCTGCTGCAGAATTGTCGTATGAGGGAAAGGGTTAATCCTCCTCCTAATACAGGCGAAACATTATGGGAAGAACAGAAATCACTCAAAATATGCAAGTTCCAATTGTTCCACATTGTTTCTACTTTCTATATCATGAGGTCATTTTTGAAGCTGAATACTAGACTATAAACAATCAAGTAAACAGCTGAACAAAAATAAAAAAGAAATAATATTTTATAGACATTTCTGTCAGACACAAAAACATATTCTGAAAAGCAGAAATAGCTTATTTTCACAAATTTCCAATCTTCCAACAATGTTTTCATGTCATTAGCTCTAAAGATTGAATAGTAAAACCAAATTTACAATATGCGCCTGTTTAAGAGCCTGTCACTCTAGTGTCAAAGATGATAAGGCATTTTAAGGGCCCGTCATTCATTCATTCAAAGATGAATTAGCTACAAATCAAACACGAGCAAGATGTTGTCTCAACATATACATGGTGACCAAGCTTGGTAAAGATTGGATAAGGATTGTTTGAGGGCGGAGAACGCTTGCGCGTATGCTTGGTATTGGAGATGTCCTGCTAAAAGTAAAATTTATAAAAATTATTGATTTCTATAATTGATTGGTCGGAGAACGTTGCTTGGTATTAATGATGTCCTGCAAAAAGTAAAATGGTTAGATTTTTTGTACCACCTCACTTCTTTTCAAAACCATTAGAGATATTGCTTTGAAACTTACAACACTTGTTTACCATCATTACTTCTATCATATAAGAGTACATAACAGGTTTCTGTAAGAATTATGGCCCTTTTTCGACTTAGAATTTTGGTTAAGTTTTTCGTACAACCCCACTTTTTTTTTAAAACCATTAGAGATATAGCTAATACACTTACACTATTTATTGACCATCATTACCTCCATCAACAGACAAGAGTACATAACTCTGTCAAGGTATTTTTTAAAGAATTATGGCCCTTTTTTTAAATTTAGAATTTTGGTTAAGTTATTCATACAAAATCAATTTGTTTTCAAAACAATTAGAGATATAGCTTAAACACTTACAATAACTTGTTACCATCATAACCTTCAACAACAGCCAAGAGTGCATAATTCAGTGAAGGTTTTTGTAAGAATTATGACCCTTTTTCGATGGTAACATGATAAAGTACTTGGTTATGTTTTCTGTACCACCCAAAAAAGTTTTATTTTATTGGCAAGCACGAAAAAGTCGAGTGTGCTGTCCTCCGACAGCTCTTGTTTACAATGTTTTCAACTGCATATCAAAAAATGAAATTCCTATATTCAAGATGATATTTTTTTCTTAATGCGGGCTTATTATAGGAACACCTGCATCCGATCTTCCTGCATTATTAAAAAAGAATTGGCCTTTTCCGCTCTCTAAGTTGGACAATTTTCACGCGATCTTTATCAAACTTGTGAAAACATATTTGTAGGTAAAATGTCTAGGCCAACTTTGATTATCAGCCAACTTCCTATCAGTCCCATGTCACCTTAGAATTATAGCCCTTAAATTATCAAAAAATGGCCAAATTAGCCTTCACCAAACTCTGTGAACTTGTTTGTAGGCATAACATAACGTCGAACCAGACAAATCGCCTAAGGCACTTTTGGATAAATGCCCTTTCAATTATCCAAAATGTATCAAATATACCTTGTCCACTCTTTTTTTTCTCCAATAGTTCTTATCCAATCTTCACCAAACTTGCTGTGAATGTTTATGGGTATAAAACAACTGTTGGGATAAAAGATCTCTTTAGTCATTCCAGAGTAATAACTCCATGATGGGCGTATCTTGTGACAGTTTGGCACTCCTGTTATTAAGGTCATTTATAAACTTGTCCATACATTTATCAGGTAAAATTCAATCAAAAGGGAAAATCTGTCGGAGCTTTTTTTTTTACTCAATATCACCATCTGCGTGAGGCATATGGTTGACATCTTGGACATGTCAATAGGACCATGATTATGGGCTTAGGTTGATAACAGTATTCCTGCCACAACATGGATTAGGAGTGACTTAGAACTATTGTTTACTAGTCACTGCCTTAACACCCTTTCCCACATACAGACGCTTCTGACACCTCTTCATCAGACAATTTTGGAAAACATTGTGGCAAAAGGAGTAATTGCTCATCATGAGCAATATCCCCTTTTGCCTCAATGTTTGCAACTTTATCCTACAACTAAGCTGTTATATAGAATTACTTTCCGTATTTTACTTCAGATAATTTCAAAAGTTGCCTGTTGCATATTTGTTGTATGTGGGAAAGGGGTAAAGTTGTATCCTATACTTACTTTACAAGATGTTTAGTTTTGACAATGCCATTTCATACTTGTAAAAGGCAACTAACCCTGGGCGCGTTGATTAAGTTATGTTAGTCCCAGGATTGACATTTTAGGTTAAAGTTTGCTGGCTGCAATTGTTGTAACCAATTGCCATATTGGGCTGAAAGTCGGTTGTGTGGATTACTGGTGTGGGAAGGCCAAGAAACACATTGATAGGTGAACTGGCTGCCGTGATATGGCTCAAATGTTTATGAAAAGGGCTTAAAACACAAATCAACCAATCAAATTGCTAAATAAATTCGAATACCGATGTCCGAGCTTGATATTACAGGTTGGCGTGCAGTTTGCTAAATAAATTCGAACACCGATGGCCGAGCTCGGAATTCCAGGTCGGCATTCAAATTGCTATATATATAAATTCAAACATCGATGGCCGAGCTCGATTTCCATGTCGGCGTTCAGTTTGCTATATAAATTCGAACACTGATGGCCGAGCTCGATTTCCATGTCGACGTTCAGTTTGCTATAGTCGAGTCCCGATAGCTCAGTCGGTAACGACGCGGGCTGTCAATCCAGGGGTTGTGAGTTCGAACCCCGGCTCGGCCAACTTTCTTTCCGACATTTGACAAGTCATTGCGACATGCGTCATTCGTCTTCCACCAATGGGCTAAGTCTATGTGGAAAAGCAGCCAGTTGCTTGGGAAGATTGTTGTGTGGAGTACTGGTGTGCGAAAACCAGGAAACATGAGTCGGTGAACTGGCCGCCGTGATATGACTGAGAAATTGTTAAAAACGGCGTTAAACCCCATTCGATCAATCAATCGGTTTGCTATATAAATTCGAACACCGATGGCCGAGCTCGAATTCAAATTGCTATATAAATTCGAACACCGATGGCTGAGCTCGAATTCAAATTGCTATATAAATTCGAACACCGATGGCCGAGCTCGAACTTCTATGTCAACGTTCAGATTGCTATATAAATTCACACACCGATGTCCGACCTCGGACTTTCAGGTCAACGTTCAAATTGCTATATAAATTCGAACACCGATAGCCGATCCTAGAGTGATGCATAACACTTGTTAATATAATGTGTTTTTCTGACAAGACATCTGGCGGAGGGGTTCATATCAAACAATAGTCATCATAGCCGTAAGTAAATGCACCATTTTTATCGTCATGCAAATTGGGAATGATTTAAATGAATTATCGTGAAACCGAGAAAATTTTGCCAAATTTTAATCTCGGTCTCGATATGTAGTAGTAATGGCTCCCCCTCCTTGGCGTTCAAGGTTGCAGTAATAGGCCTATCATTAACCCTTTCCCTCATATATACGCTTTCTGACGCCTCTGCAGCAGACGGCTATTTGAAAACATAGTGACAAAAGAAGAAATTGCACAAAACGTGCAATTTCTCCTTTTGCCACAATGTTTTTCACTTTTTGTCATAGGTTATCCATTCAATTATAGAGATTTTCCATTTTTTGAAAAATATGTTCAAAGTCGTCTGCTGCAGAATTGTCGTATGGGAAAGGGTTTGATTCGTCAGTTTAAGGATATATAATACCGGACGTTATTTACGCAGGAAACGCCGTGATATTACTGAAATACTGTTGAAAATGGCGTAAAACACCATTCAAGCAAACAAAAACATGTGAAGATGAAAAAAGTAAATATAGAGAAGTAAGACTCATTTAGTTAGACATTTTTAATTATGAAAGTAGTTTTTGTTTCTTTTTGTGAAATAACAATACATATATGTAATTTTAAAACAATTATAGCAATTAAATATGAAATGATTTGATAGGTTGAAATCTCTTTTACACTGGATTAGCTTATGGGGAACATCTGAAAAAGAGAGAAAAAACAATAATATGTAATGTTTATTTCTTGAAGGTTAAATAGACATTTCCAAATCGTACAGTAAACATACCGTGAAAATGACAATTGGATAATTCAATAATACTTTCCTCGGATAGAGATGACGTCTCTGCCACAGACGGATTTCTGGGAAACATCCGAGAAAGGATATCTCCTTTTCTCCACAATGTTTTCAACTCTTTAAAGAACTTATACATGTATCCATTTGTAAACCTTCTTTATAATGTTTTCAAACCAGAAACCTCTAAATAGTATGAGAGGTAAACGGTTGCAAGAAACCATTCCTCACTTTTCACAGCTTTAAACAAAATGTCTGCATAACACAGTTTTACTATACGGTAAACATGGTAAAATAGCCTAGACATATTTTATCTACGTATCTGTTGAAAATACATACATTTTCACTGTTTGGAGTCTCCATTTTCTATTTCTTGAACCAGCCCTGTTCTTGCCTCATTAATGATATCTACCACAAACAGTCTCACTGTAAAATATTTAATGGTGTTTTAATACAAACAGTCTCACTATATGATAAACAATGGTGTATTAATACAAATAGTTTCACTATACGATTCACAATTGTTTATTAATACAAACAGTGTCACTAAAAAGATAGACTGGTGTATTAATACAGTCTCACTATAAATAATCGAATGGTGTATTAATACAGTCTCACTGTAAACAATAGAATTGCGTTTTGATACAAACAGTTTTGATACAGTTTTAATACAGTCTTACTATAAAAGATACATTGGTGTATTAATACAGTCTCACTATAAAATATACAATGGTGTATTAATGCAGTCTCACTATAAAATATACATTGGTGTATTAATACAGTCTCACTATAAAAGATACAAGGGTGTATTAATACAGTCTCAATATAAAATATACAATGGTGTATTAATACAGTCTCACTTTAAAAGATACAATGGTGTATTAATACAGTCTCACTATAAAAGATACAATGGTGTATTAATACAGTCTCACTATAAAAGATACAACGGTGTATTAATACAGTCTCACTATACAATGGTGTATTAATACAGTCTCATTATAAAATATAAAACGGTGTAATAATACAGTCTCACTGTAAAAGCTACAATGGTGTATTAATAGTCTCACTATAAAAGATACAATGGTGTATTAATACAGTCTCACTGTAACAATTAGAATGGTGTTTTTATACAAACAGTTACAATGGTGTATCTATACAAAATTTGATGTGGATAGTACAATCAGTCAAGGAATATAATTATTACAAGAATAAATGATTGACTGTTTACGTAATATATGGCATACACATGTAACAAAATGTGATGTTTTATGTTGTATTTGATTTTTTACGAAGGAGGCATAGATCTGTGCAATACTTATGTTAATATTGATTCAAAAGTGTAAACAACACGAGACTTTCAAATTAAAATGATGCTTAAAGATTTATTTAAATAATGGTTTGAAGAGCCGAGAATTCCCGTTATTTTCCAAACACCGGTCAAAATTGAAACATACGAATGTATGACTTCACACCGTAAATACATACCTTGTTCAAGATCGGGCTCTCCATCAATACCACATGCGATGACTGTTGGCTTGTCAACAGAAACAGTAGCTCCAATCCTCTCTTCGTGACCCACTGCTGGTGATTGTGGTGGACTCACAGGTACTTTAGTGATGACCATGTCCGGACATCCAGTCTCGTTCAGAAGGTCTTCGGGACTCAGAGTTATTGATACTTTATTGTCTCTTCGTAATCTTTGTACTAAGGCATTCCTTGCCCTGGCCCACTTAAATAACCAAACGTGAAAAGTGAGTATTAACTTTCGATATATTACTGCCATATACAATAAGGAATTACCGATTCAATTTTCCGTCAATATTATAAACAATGTGGTTAATACATAAACATCAGTAGAAGCTGTCAATAAATGTGAATGATAAAGGCAGTGTCGAATATCTTAAAGTACAATTGTATTCAATAATATCATCACTATTATAAATTATAACTATATATCCACGAGACAGAAGATTATTCAACAATTTAAACATCTAGATTACATGTTTTGATGTACTAGAACATTGTGAATTATAGTATACGAAAAGGCAGTTTCAAAATCATAAGCATTTTTTTTAATAAACGTTTAACTCTTATCTTGACGAATTCCTGCAACTAGTCTCGTCACCGTTTGTTGTTGACGAATCAAACCCTTTCCCTCATTCGACGAACCAAATGGGCACGCGGATCTTGACTATAGTATTCACAATAATTGTTTAAAGTCTCGCATACCATGATTATCAAATGCAAAGCAGGATTCGTTAACCCTTTCCCATATACAGACGAATTATGTCGCCTATGAAGTAGACGACTCTTGAAATGAAAATGAACAATTTCTCCATTTGTCACAGATATTTCAACTATATTCGATAACTTTCATTTGTTGATATATTTTTATGGTTTGATGTCTTCAAAGCTGCCTGCTGCAGAAATGTTGTATGTGGGAACGGGTTAATGTCGTTTGACATCGCGAATAGCTGTTAAAAAATGAATATGAAATAGACAAAATAAACTCACTCTTTCGTTGACGGCCTTTTTTATCCTTACACACCAAGCAAAGCATCCTGCTTGCCTTTCGTCGTTCTGTTTTGTTTTCATTTTAATCGTGCGTTTGAAATAAATATAATGCAATAGCGTGAAATGTACGTGTTTCTAAGCGTTGACAACAATTGTCTTATGCACGCCGTTGCTAGGTTAAACAATTCACGTGACTTTGGTTGACGTTATGACGTAATCACGCAATAGACGCTATCTTTAAATTGTCCGGATTCCGACGTTGAATCTCTGGACATTTTTGTACAATAATTTTAATTTATATCACGGCGTTTACAGGGTAAGTTTCCAGTACTACTGGTCCATTTTATTCTGACACCAGTCAGTCGTAATGCCTAGACCGCAACCCTAAGCGCCAAGCAGGACAGCCATTTTTACCATTTTTAAAGACTTTGATATGACACGACCAGGGATCGAACCTACTACCTCCCGCACCGCGGCTGCCTTACCACTATATATTCTTTATTTCCTCCTAAAATGATGAGAATGACAATACATAGAATACAATAGATTACCTAACACATAGTATTATACAAAAGAAAACATGAAAACATCAAGAAAGAAAAAAGATATCGAACATGTCAAGAACAAACAAAAGAAAAAGAGATCGAACATATATAAGCATGAAAATATGAAAAAATAAGCAAGAAAAAGAGATCGAACATATAAACATGAAAATATGAAAACATGAAAAAATGAACACATCAAGAAGAAAAAACAAAAAGAGATCGAACATATATGCATGAAAATACGATGATGAATAACTAATATGTGTGTGGTTTGTTGGAGGCTAGCGCAAGTTGTAACATGTTTGAAAGGTGGGTGTAGTTAGCATTCTTGTCGAAACGAAAAACAAGGCATGATTGAGTTGGTGGGGTTGATACAAAACAGGATGGATACGGAATGAGTGAGTAAATTAGTAAATATATGAATGAGCAAACGAATGCATGATTGAATGGATAGATGAATGAATGAATGAAGTAATCGGGGTTCGAATTTGTATAGCAATTTGAACGCCGACCTAAAAATATTGAGTGAATGAGCGAATGAATGAATGAATAGAAGAATATTAATGAATGAGTGTCTGTCTGGATGCGTTTTTGTACATTTTGGACATTTTCGTACGATAATTTTAATTTATATCACGGCTTTTACAGGGTTAGTTACCAGTACTACTGGTCCATTTATTCTGACACTAGTCAGTCGTAATGCCTAGACCGCAACCTTAAGCGCCAAGCAGGACAGCCATTTCTACCATTTTTAAAGACTTTGATATGACACGACCAGGCTGCCTTACAACTGCATCACCGAGACGACCTTAACGGATATGACCAATGCTATCATATACGATCAAATCCACGGGACATCAACTTACAAGTACACATATCACTTTCTCACATATACATGCTTTCTGATACTTCTGCAGCAGTTGACTTTTGAAAATATTTTGGCTAACTGTTTATCAACTTCATTTAATAATTGTCCCTTCATTTATTGCTATTTCAATTTTGTTTTAATAAATGTTTTAAATGTCGTCTGCTGCCGATTTTTGTTGTGTGTTGGAAAAGATTAAATCCCTAAGGATCGAACCTCGATAACTTAGTCGGAGACGACCAGGACTATCAATTCAAGGGTCATGAGTTCGAACGTCGACTGGGCCTTTGCAAATATCCTATGTTAAATCTCTGTTAAATGTAGAAATGGATATTTCATATTATAGTCGTCGCATATTGTCAAACTTTGGATGTTCTAGTCATTGTTTAAATGTAGAAAAAGAATAGACACCAACATATTGATTATTGCTTGAGATTCTGTAATATTTGTCTTGATAGAAACTGCTATGTTGTTGAGGATGAATTTAACCTTGTGTTAGTATGTCTAGTTTACAAAGAACTTCGTCTTTTTTATTTCCAAGAAGTCTGGACAAATTCATACCCAACTACAAGGTTGTTTTATGACATAATGAGTGAATGTAGACCAATATATGTACACTCACTGATAAAATATCTAATTGAGGCATTTAAAACCAGAAAATTATTTTAGATGAACAGGTCTCTTATCAAATTATAGAGTAAGTGTCGTATACTAATTATTTCTATATCTGAATATCTTCAAAGAGAAGTTCATTATGTCACTCCAATGAATTTATTCTGTACATGTAAATTATGTATAATGGGCCGGAGGCCTTTCATTACTGAACAAAAGAAGATGTGTTGTATATTTGTATATTTTTTGATTTATGAAAACGGTCAAATTGCCCCCCTTACCTTAGTGAGTTTGAAGCCCAGCTCAGCCAACATTTTTTCCCGACGTTCGAAAAGTCACTGTGACAAGCGTCATTAGTCTTCCACAAATGGGTTATCAGTCTATGTAGAATAGAAGCCAGTTCCTTGGAAAGTCTGTTTATGTGGAGAACTGGTGTGAGAATGTCGGGAAAAACATGAATATGTGAAAACGACATTAAACCATAATCAATTGAATTGCTAAATCAATTCGAATACCCATGGCCGAGCTAGATAATCGAGCTCGACTTTCAATTTGCTTTTAAAATAAGAACATCGATGGCCGAGCTAGATATTCAAGGTCGGCGTTCAGTTTGCTATATACATTAGAACAAATATGGGCTATTTAGATATTTAGTTCATCGATGGCCGAGCTAGATATTCAGTTTGCTATAAAAATAAGAACACCGATGGCCGAGCTAGATATAACAGGTCGGCGTTCCGTTTGCAATATAAATTAAAACACCAATGGCCTAGCTAGGTATTCCATGTCGGCGGAAAGTTTGCTATATAAATTAAAAACACCACTGGCCAAGCTAGGTTTTCAATGTCGGCGGTCGTATTGTTATATCAATTAGAATACCAATGAGGCAATGACCAAGCTAGGTATTCTACGTCGGCGGTCGTATTGCTATATACATTAGAATACCAATGACCAAGCTAGGTATTCTACGTCGGCGGTCGTATTGCTATATAAATTAGAATACCAATGACCAAGTTAGGTATTCCAGGTCGGCGGTCGTATTGCTATATCAATTAGAATACCAATGACCAAGCTAGGTATTCTACGTCGACGGTCGAATTGCTATATAAATTAGAATACCAATGACCAAGCTAGGTATTCCAGGTCGGCGGTCGTATTGCTATATAAATTAGAATACCAATGACCAAGCTAGGTATTCCATGTCGGCGGTCGTATTGCTATATAAATTAGAATACCAATGACCAAGCTAGGTATTCCATGTCGGCGGTCGTATTGCTATATAAATTAGAATACCAATGACCAAGCTAGGTATTCCAGGTCGGCGGTCGTATTGCTATATAAATTAGAATACCAATGACCAAGCTAGGTATTCCAGGTCGGCGGTCGTATTGCTATATAAATTAGAATACCAATGACCAAGCTGGGTATTCCAGGTCGGCGGTCGTATTGCTATATAAATTAGAATACCAATGACCAAGCTAGGTGTTCCATGTCGGCGGTCGTTTTGCTATATAAATTAGAATACCAATGACCAAGCTAGGTATTCCATGTCGGCGGTCGTATTGCTATATAAATTAGAATACCAATGACCAAGCTAGGTATTCCAGGTCGGCGGTCGTATTGCTATATAAATTAGAATACCAATGACCAACCTAGGTATTCCAGGTCGGCGGTCGTATTGCTATATAAATTAGAATACCAATGACCAAGCTAGGTATTCCAGGTCGACGGTCAGCTTGCTTTATAAATTCGAACACCGATGGCCGAGCTCAGAAATCAAGGTCGGCGTTCAAATTGCTATACAATGTCGAACCCCGATTGCCTAGATCGGTCTTCCATATCGGCGTTCAGTTTGCTATATCAATTCGAACAACGATAGCCGACGTCGGAATTCCAGGTCGGCGTTCAATTTGCATAGATAAAATCGAACACCGATGGCCCAGCTCGGTATTCCAGGTTGGCGTTCAGTTTGCTATATCAATTCGAACACCGATGGCCGAGCTCGATTTCCATGACGACGTTCAGTTTGCTATATAAATTCGAACACCGATGGCCTAGCTCAAAATTCCAGATTGCTTTATAAATTCAAACACCGACGTCCGAGCTCGGACTTCCAGGTCAGCGTTCACATTGCTATATAAATTCGAACACCGACAGCCGATCCTAGAGTCATGCACAAAACTTGTTAATATAATGTGTTTTTCTGACAAGACATCTGGCGGAGGGGTTCATATCAAACAATAGTCATCATTGCCGTAAGTAAATGCACCATTTTTATCGTCATGCGAATTGGGAAAGATTTAAATGAATTATCGTGAAACCGAGAAAATTTTGCCATATTTTAACCTCGGTCTCAATAGGTAGTAGTAATGGCTCCTTGGCGTTCAAGGTTGCAGTGATATCATTAACCCTTTCCCTCATATAGACGCTTTCTGACGCCTCTGCAGCAGACGGCCATTTGAAAACATAGTGACAAAAGAAGAAATTGCACAAAACGTGGAATTTCTCCTTTTGCCACAATGTTTTCCACTTTTTGTCATAGGTTATCCATTCAATTATAGAGATTTTCCATTTTTGAAAAATATGTTTAAAGTTGTCTGCTGCAGAATTGTCGTATGATGGAAAGGGTTTGATTCGTCAGTTTAAGGATACATAATACCGGACGTTATTTACGCAGAAAACGCCGTGATATTACTGAAATACTGTTGAAAATGGCGTAAAACACCATTCAAGCAAACAAAAACATGTGAAGATGAAAAAAGTAAATATAAAGAAGTAAGACTCATTTAGTTAGACATTTTTAATTATGAAAGTAGTTTTTGTTTCTTTTTGTGAAATAATAATACATATATGTAATTTTAAAACAATTATAGCAATTAAATATGAAATGATTTGATAGGTTGAAATCTCTTTTACACTGGATTAGCTTATGGGGAACATCTGTAAAAGAGAGAAAAAACAATAAGATGTAATGTTTATGTCTTGAAGGTAAAATAGACATTTTCCAAATGGAACAGTAAATATACGTTGAAAATGACAATTGGATAATTCAATAATATTTTCCTCGGATAGAGATGACGTCTCTGCCGCAGACGTATTTCTGGGAAACATCCGAGAAAGGGGGGCATATCTCCTTTCCTCCACAATGTTTTCAACTCTTTAAAGAACTTATACATGTGTAAACCTTCTTTATAATGTTTTCAAAGCCAGAAACCTCTAAATAGTATGAGAGGTAAACGGTTGCAAGAAACCATTCCTCATTTCTCACAGCTTTAAAATAAATGTCTGCTTAACACAGTTTTACTATACGGGAAACATGGTACAATAACCTAGATATATTTTATCTACGTATCTTTTGAACATACATACATTTTCACTCTTTGGAGTCTCCAGTTTCTACTTCTTGAACCAGCCCTGTTCTTGCCTCATTAATGATATCTGTCACAAACAGTCTCACTGTAAAATATTTAATGGTGTTTCAATACAAACAGTCTCTTTATATGATTCACAATGGTGCTTTAATACAAATAGTTTCACTATAAGATTCACAATTGTTAGTTAATACAAACAGTCTCACTATAAAAGATAGACTGGTGTATTAATACAGTCTCACTGTACACAATAGAATGGTGTTTTGATACAAACAGTTTTACTTTAAACATAACAATGGTGTATTAATACAAACAGTCTCACTATAAAAGATACAATGGTGTATTAATACAGTCTCACTGTAAAAAAAAGAATGGTATATTATTACGAACAGTGCCACTGTAAAAGAGACAATGGTGTATTAATACAAACAGCTTTACTGTAAGAGATACAATGGTGTATTAATACAAACAGCCTCACTGTAAGAGATACAATGGTGTATTAATACAAACAGCCTCACTTTAAAAGATAAAATGGTGTATTAATACAAACAGTATCACTGTAAAAGATACAATGGTGTATTAATACAAACAGTCTCACTGTAAACAATAGCATGGTGTTTTGTTACAAACAGTTTTACTGTAAACATAACAATGGTGAATTTATAGAAATAGTCTCACAATAAAAGATACAATGGTATATCAATACAGCCTCACTGTAAAACATAGAATAGTGTTTTAATATAAGTAGTCTCACTATAAAAGATACAATGGTGTATTTACACAAACAGTCTCACTGTATAACATATACAATGGTGTATTAATACAGAGACTCACTGTAAAAAATAGAATGGTGTATTGATACAAACAATCTCACTATAAAAGATACAATGGTGTATTAATACAAACAGTCACACTGTAAAAGATGCAATGGTATATAGATACAAACAGTCTCACTGTAAAAAATAGAATGGTGTTTTAATACAGTCTCACTATAAAATATACAATGGTGTTTTAATACAGTCTCACTATAAAAGATACAAGGATGTTTTAATACAGTCTCATTACAAAAGATACAATGGTGTATTAATACAGTCTCACTATAAAATATACAATGGTGTTTTAATACAGTCTCACTATAAAAGATACAATGGTGTTTTAATACAGTCTTATTATAAAAGATACATTGGTGTATTAATACAGTCTTACTATAAACGATACATTGGTGTATTAATACAGTATCACTATAAAAGATAAAATGGTGTATTAATGCAGTCTCACTATAAAATATACATTGGTGTATTAATACAGTATCACTATAAAAGATACAATGGTGTATTAATACAGCCTCACTGTAACAATTAGAATGGTGTTTTGATACAAACAGTTTTACTGTAAAGATAACAATGGTGTATCTATACAAACAGTCACACTTTAAAAGATGCAATGGTGTATGAATACAAACAGTCTCACTGTAAAAAAATACAGTCTCACTATAAAAGATACAATGGTGTTTTAATATTTTCACTATAAAAGATAAAATAGTGTATTAATACAGTCTTACTATAAATGATACATTGGTGTATTAATGCAGTCTCACTATAAAATATACATTGGTGTATTAATACAGTCTCACTATAAAATATACATTGGTGTATTAATACAGTCTCACTATACAAGATACAATGGTGTATTAATGCAGTCTCACTATAAAATATACATTGGTGTATTAATGCAGTCTCACTATAAAAGATACATTGGTGTTTTAATACAGTCTCACTATAAAAAAAAAGAATGGTGTATTAATACAGTCTCACTATAAAAGATACAATGGTGTATTTAATACAGTCTTACTATAAAGTATACTATGGTGTATTAATACAGTCTCACTATAAAATATACATTGGTGTATTAATACAGTCTCACTATAAAAGATACAATTGTGTATTAAAACAGTCTCACTATAAAAGATACAATGGTGTATTAATACAGTCTCACTGTAAAAGATACAAAAGTGTATTAATACAGTCTCACTATAAAAGATACAATGGTGTATTAATTCAGTCTCACTGTAAACAATAGAATGGTGTTTTGAAACAAACAGTTTTACTGTAAACATAACAATGGTGTATCTATACATTGGATATATTACAATCAGTCAAGGAATATAATTATTACAAAAATAAATGATTGACCCTTTCCATATTTTATTGACATACACATGTAACAATATGTGATATATATGTCATATATCTGTGCAATACTGTGTTAATATTGATTCAATAGTTTAAAAAACACGAGTTTTCTATCTTAAGACTTTCAAATCAAAATGATGCTTAAAGATTTATTTAAATAATGGTTTTAAGTGCCGAGAATTCCCGTTATTCTACAATGCACCAGTCAAAATTGAAACACACGAATGTATGACTTCACACCTTTTATACATACCTTGTTCAAGATCGGGTTCTCCATCAATACCACATGCGATGACTGTTGGTTTGTCAACAGAAACAGTAGCTCCAATCCTCTCTTCATGACCCACTGCTGGTGATTGTGGTGGACTCACAGGTACTTTAGTGATGACCATGTCCGGACATCCAGTCTCGTTCAGAAGGTCTTCGGGACTCAGAGTTATTGATACGTTATTGTCTCTTCGGAATCTTTGTACTAAGGCATTCCTTGCCCTGGCCCACTTAAATAACCAAACGTGAAAAGTGAGTATTCACTTTCGATATAATACTGCCACATACAATAAAGAATAACCGATTCAATTTTCCGTCAATATTATAAACAATGTGGGAACAAAACGATTAATACATAAACATCAGTAGAAGCTGTCAATAAATATGAATGCTAAAGTGAGTGTCGAATAACTTCAAGTACAATACTATTGTTATCCCTTTTATAAACTGTATCTATATATTCACGAGACGGAGGATTATTCAACAATTTAAACATCTAGATTTAATGTTTTGATGTACAAGAACATTGTGAATTATAGTATACGAAAAGGCAGTTCCAAAATCATAAGCATTTCTTTTAATAAACGTTTAACCCTTATCTTGCTGAATTCCTGCAACTAGTCTCGTCACCGTTTATATTTTAGAGCTTACAAACATGCATTAATACATGGATATCGTGAACAATGTAGACACATATTCGACGAACCAAATGGGCACGCGGATATACTATTCACAATAATTGTTTACAGTCGCGCATACCATGATTATCAAATACGAAGCAGGATTCGTTAACCCTTTCCCACATGCAGACAAATTATGTCGTCTATGAAGCAGACGACTCTTGAAATGAAAATGAGCAATTTCTCCATTTGCCACAGATATTTCAACTATACTCAATAACTTTCATTTGTTGAGATATTTTATAGTTTGATGTCGTCAAAGCTGCCTGCTGCAGATATATTGTATTTGGGAACAGGTTAATGTCGTTTGATATCGCGAATAGCGGTTAAAAAATGAATATGAAATAGACAAAATAAACTTACTCTTTCGTTGACGGCCTTTTTTATGCTTACACACCAAGCAAAGCATCCTGCTTGCTTTTCGTCGTTCTGTTTTGTTTTCATTTTAATCGTGCGTTTGGGTTTGAATAAATTTATATGCGATAGCGTAAAATGTACGTGTTTCTATGCGTTGACAACAATTGTCTTATGAATGCGGTTGCTAGGTTAAACAATTCACGTGACTTTGGTTGACGTTATGACGTAATCACGCAAAAGACGCTATATTTAAGATGTCCGGATTCCGACGTTGAATCTCTTTTAATTGCGTGTACTACTGGTCCATTTATTCTGACACCAGTCAGTCGTAATGCCTAGCCCGCAACCCTAAGCGCCAAGCAGGACAGCCATTTCTACCATTTTTAAAGACTTTGATATGACACGACCAGGGATCGAACCTACTACCTCCTGCACCACTGCATCACCGAGGCGACCCTAACGGATATGATCAATGCTATCATATACGATCAAATCCAAGAGACACCAACTTACAAACACACGTATCACTTTCCCACGTACATATGCTTTCTGATGCTTCTGCAGTAGTTGACTTTTGAACATATTTTGGCTAAATGTTTAACAACTTGATTAAATAATTGTCTCTTCATTTATTGCTATTTCCATTTTGTTTTAATAAATGTTTTTAAGGTCGTCTGCCGCCGATTTGTTGTGTGTTGGAAAGGATTACATCCCTAAGGATCGAACCTCGATAGCTCAGTCGGAGATGTCCAGGACTATCAATTCAAGGGTCATGATTTCGAACGTCGACTGGGTCTTTGATAATATCCTATGTTAAATTTCTGTTAAATGTATAAATGTATCTTTCCATGGATATTTCATTGAGGCATTTGAAACCAGAAAATTAATTATTTTAGATTAACAGGTCTCTTATTAAATTAAAGATTAGCTAGGTATTCGATGTCGGCGGTCAGTTTGCTATATAAATTAAAACACCAATGGCCTAGCTAGATATTCCAGGTCGGCGTTCAGTTTGCTTTTAAAATAAAACATCAATGACCAAGCTAGGAATTCCAGGTCGACGTTCAGCTTGCTTTATAAATTCGACCACCGATGGCCGAGCTCAGAATTCAACGTCGGCGTTCAAATTGCTATACAAATTCGAACCCCGATTGCCTAGATCGGTCTCCCATATCGGCGTTCAGATTACTATATCAATTCGAACACCGATAGCCGAGCTCAGTATTCCAGGTTGGCGTTCAGATTGCTATATCAATTCGAACACCGATAGCCGACGTCGGAATTCCAGGTTGACGTTCAGTTTGCTATAACAATTCGAACACCGATTGCCGAGCTCGGTCTTACAGGTCGGCGTTCAGTTTGCTATATCAATTCGAACACCGATAGCCGAGCTCAGTATTCCAGGTTGGCGTTCAGATTGCTATATCAATTGGAACACCGTTGGCTGAGCTCGGTATTCCAGTTCGTGAAACCGAGAATTGTCATATTTAACCTCGGTCGCAATAGGTAGTACTAATTGCTTCCCTCCTTGGCTTTCAGTGTTGCAGTAATACATGTATCATTCAGACTGATTCGTCGGTGTAAGATACAAATGGCTGGCCGTAATTTGCGCAGGAAACGCCGTGATATTACTGAAATACTGTTGAAAACGGCGTAAAACACCATTCAAGCAAACAAAAACATACAAAGATGAAAAAAGAAGATATAAAGAAGTAAGACTCATTTAGTTAGACATTTTTAATTATAAAAGTAGATTTTGTTTCTTTTTGTGAAATAACAATACATATAAGTAATTTAAAAACAATTATAAAAAATAAATATGAAATGATTTGATAGGTTGAAATCTCTTTTACACTGGATTAGCTTATGGAGAACATCTGAAAAAGAGAGAAAAGACAATAAGATGTAATGTTTATGTCTTGAAGGTAAAATAGACATTTTCCAAATGGAACAGTAAACATACCGTGGAAATGACAATTGGATAATTCAATAGTATTTTCCATAGATAGAGATGACGTTTGACGTCTCTGCCGCAGACGGATTTCTGGGAAACACCCGTGAAAGGGGGCAATATCTCCTTTTCTCCACAATGTTTACAACTCTTTGACGAACTTATACATCCATTTGTAAATCTTCTTTATAATGTTTCCAAAGCCAGAAACCTCTTTATAATGTTTCTAAAGCCAGAAACTTCTTTATAATGTTTCCAAAGCTAGAAACCTCTAAATAATATGAGAGGTAAACGGTTGCAAGAAACCATTCCTCATTTTTCACAGCATTTAAAAAACAATGTCTGCTTAGCACAGTTTTACTATACCAAAAACATGGTACAATAACCTAGTCATAGCTTTCTACACCTGCGTATCTGTTGAACATACCTTTTCACTGTTTGGGCAAGTTTGTGTCCAGTTTCTATTCCTTGAATCAATCCTATTTTTGCCTCATTAATGATATCTGCCACAAACTGTCTCACTGTAACATTTAAAAGTGTGTATGAAATATGTAAAATAGTTAATGCTGTTTATACAGTCTCACTAAAAGATTTATCGAGAGTGATTAATCTAAGCCAAAGGCTTGTTTCGCAATCGATGTAAAATAAATAAGTTTAAACTAAACTAAAAGATTCACAATGGTGTATTAATACAAACAGTCTCACTGTAAAAGATACAATGGTGTATTAATATAGTCTCACTGTAAAAGATACAATAGTGTATTAATACAATCTCACTGTAAAAGATACAATGGTGTATTAATGCAAACAGTCTCACTGTAAAAGATACAATGGTGTATTAATACAATCTCACTGTAAAATATATAATGGTGTATTAATAAAAACAGTCTCACTGTAAAAGATACCATGGTGTATTAAAACAGTCTCACTGTAAAAGATACCATGGTGTATTAAAACAGTTTCACTGTAAACAATAGAAAGGTGTAATACTATACAAACAGTCTTACTGTAAAATATACAATGGTGTGTTAATACAAACAGTCCCACTGTATAAAATATACAATGATGTATTAATACAAACAGTCTCACTGTATAAAATATACAATGATGTATTAATACAAACAGTCTCACTGTAAAAGACACAATTGTGTTTTAATACAGTCTCACTGTAAAAATAGAATGCTGTTTTGATACAAACAGTTTTACTGTAAACATAACAATGGTGTATTAATACAGTTTCACTGTAAAAAATAAAATGATGTTTTGATACAAACAGTTTCACTGTAAACATAACAATGGTGTATTAATACAGTCTCACTATAAAAGATTTAATGGCGTATTAATACAGTCTTACTGTTAAAAATAAAATGGTGTACTAATTCAAACAGTCTCACTTTAAAAGATTCCATGGTGTATTAATACAAACAGTCTCATTGTATAAAAGATACAATGGTGTATTAATACAGTCTCACTATAACAGATGCAATGGTGTATTAATAGAGTATCACTATAAAAGATACAATGGTGTATTAATACAGTCTCACTATAAAAGATACAATGGTGTATTAATACAATCTCACTGTAAAAAATAAAATGGTGTTTTGATACAAACAGCCTTATTGTAAACATAACACTGGTGTATTAATACACACAGTCTCACTATAAAGGTACAATGGTTTATTAATACACTATAAATCTCACTATAAAAATACTATATTAATATTAATACAGTCTCACTATAACAGATACAATGGTGTATTAATACAGTCTCACTATAAAACATACAATGGTGTATTAATACAGTCTCAGTGTAAAAAATACAATGGAGTACTAATACAAAGTCTCACTGTAAAATATACAATGGTGTATTAATACAAATAGTCTCTCTGTATAAAATATGCAATCGTGTATTAATACAAACAGTTTCACTGTATAAAATATACAATGGTGTATTAATACAAACAGTCTCAATGTAAAAGATACAATGGTGTATTAATACAATCTCACTGTAAAAGAAATGGTGTTTTGATAGAAACAGTCTTACTGTAAACATAACAATGGTGTATTAATACAAACAGTCTCACTAGAAAATATACAATGGTAAATAGAATAGAATAGAATATTAATACAAACAGTTTCTCTATAAAAGATACAATGGTGTATTAATACAGTCCAACTATAAAAGATACAATGGTGTATTAATACAGCCTCAACATAAAAGATACAATGGTGTATTAATACAGTCTCACTATAAGAGATACAATGGTGTATTAATATATTATCATTATCAAATATACAATGGTGTATTAATATAGTCTCTCTATACAAAACAGAATGGTGTATTAATAGATTCTCACTATAAGAGATACAATGGTGTATTAAAACAGTCTCACTTTAAATGATACAATGGTGTATTAATACAGTCTCACTGTAAAAATTACAATGGTGTATTAATACAGTCTCACTATAAAAGATACAATGGTGTATTAATACATTCTCGCTATAAAAGATACAATTGTGTTTTCATACAGTCTCACTATAAAAGATACAATGGTGTATTAATACAGTCTCTCTATAAAAGATACAATGGTGTATTAATACAGTATCACTATAAAAGATACAATGGTGTATTAATACAGTCTCACTGTAAAATATACAATGGTGTATTAATACAGTCTCACTGTCAAAAATACAATGGTGTATTAATACAGCCTGACTGTAAAAAATACAATGGTGTATTAATACAGTCTCACTATAAAAGATACAATGGTGTATTAATACAGTCTCACTGTAAAAAATACAATGGTGTATTAATACAGCCTCACTATAAAAGATACAATGGTGTATTAATACAGTCTCACTGTAAAGATTACAATGGTGTATTAATACAGTCTCACTATAACAGATACAATGGTGTATTAATACATTCTCGCTATAAAAGATACAATTGTGTTTTCATACAGTCTCACTATAAAAGATACAATGGTGTATTAATACAGTCTCTCTATAAAAGATACAATGGTGTATTAATACAGTCTCACTATAAAATATACAATGGTGTATTAATACAGTCTCACTATAAAATATACAATGGTGTATTAATACAGTCTCACTATAAAAGATACAGTGGTGTATTAATACAGTCTCACTGTAAAAAAATACAATTGTGTATTAATACAGCCTCACTATAAAAGATACAATGGTGTATTAATACAGTCTCACTATAAAAGATACAATTGTGTATTAATACAGTCTCACTGTAAAAAATACAATGGTGTATTAATACAGTCTCACTATTAAAAGATACAATAATGTAGTAATACAGTCTCACTATAAAATATACAATGGTGTATTAAAATAGTATCATTATAAAATATACAATGGTATATTAAAACAGTCTCGTTGTAATACAATGTAGATACATGTACAATGGTGTATTAATACAGCCTCACTATAAAATATACAATGGTGTATTATTACAGTCTCACTGTAAAAGCTACAATGGTGTAGTAATACAGTCTCATTGTAAAAGATACAATGGTGTATTAAAACAGTCTCACTATAACAAATACAATGAATGGTGTATTAATACAGTCTCACTATAGAAAATACAATGGTGTATTATTAAAGTCTCACTGTAACAATTAGAATGGTGTTTTTATACAAACAGTTAGAATGGTGTATCTATTAATAATTTCATGTGGATATTACAATCAGTCAAGGAATATAATTATTACAAAAATAAATGAGTGACCCTTTCCGTATTATATGGCATACACATGTAACAATATGTGATGTTTTATGTTGTATTTGTTTTCTTTCAAAGGAGGCATAGATCTGTGCAATACTTATGTTAATATTGATTCAATAGTTTAAACAACACGAGTTTTCTATCTTAAGACTTTCAAATCAACATGATGCCATAAAGATTAATTTAAATAATGGTTCTAAGTGCCGAGAATTCCCGTTAATCTACAGTGCACCAGTCAAAATTGAAACACACAAATGAATGACTTCACACCGTATATACATACCTTGTTCAAGATCGGGCTCTCCATCAATACCACATGCGATGACTGTTGGTTTGTCAACAGAAACAGTAGCTCCAATCCTCTCTTCATGGCCCACTGCTGGTGATTGTGGTGGACTCACAGGTACTTTAGTGATGACCATGTCCGGACATCCAGTCTCGTTCAGAAGGTCTTCGGGACTCAGAGTTATTGATACTTTATTGTCCCTTCGGAATCGTTGTACTAAGGCATTCCTTGCCCTGGCCCACTTAAATAAAACCAAACGTGAAAAGTGAGTATTTACTTTCGATATGATACTGCCACATACAATAAAGAATTACCGATTAAATTGTTCGTAATATTATAAACAATGTTGGAAAAAAACGATTAATATATACACATCAGTAGAAGCTGTCAATAAATGCGAATGCTAAAGTGAGTGTTGAATAACTTTAAGTACAATAATATTCAATAATGTTAGTCTTTTATAAACTGTATCTATATATTCACGAGACGGAGGATTATTCAACAATTTAAACATCTAGATTTAATGTTTTGATGTACTAGAACGTTGTGAATTATAGTATACGAAAAGGCAGTTCCAAAATCATCAGCATTTTTTTATAAACGTTTTACCCTTATCTTGCTGAATTCCTGCAACTAGTCACCGTTTATTGTTTAAAGCTTTCATAGATGTATTGATATATGGACATAGCTAACAATGTAGATACATATTCCATGAACCAAATGGGCACGCGGATCTTGGTCTATAATATTTACAATAATTGTTTAAAGTCGCACAATCCATGATTATCAAATGCGAAGCAGTATTCGTTAACCTTTTCCCACATGCAGACAAATTATGTCGTCTATGAAGCAGACGACTCTTGAAATGAAAATGAGCAATTCCTCCATTTGCCACAGATATTTCAACTATATTCAATAACTTTCATTTGTTGAGATATTTTATAGTTTGAAATCGCCTGCTGCAGATATGTTGTATGTCAGAACGGGTTACTGTCGTTTGATATCGCGAATAGCGGTTAAAAAGTTAATATGAACTCACTCTTTCGTTGACGGCCTTTTTTATCCTTACACACCAAGCAAGGCATCCTGCTTGCTTTTCGTCGTTCTGTTTTGTTTTCATTTTAATCGTGCGTTTGCGTTTGAAATAAATATAATGCAATAGCGTAAAATGTACGTGTTTCTAAGCATTGACAACAATTGTCTTATGGACGCGGTTGCTAGGTTAAACAATTCACGTGACTTTTGTTGACGTAATGACGTAATCACGCAAAAGACGCTATCTTTAAGTTGTCCGGATTCACTAGTCAGTCGTAATGCTTAGCCCGCAACCCTTAGCGCCAAGGAGAGCAGAAATGTCCACCATTTTTAAAGTATTTTGTATGACACGGCCGTGGATTAAACCTACTACCTCCCGCATCGAGGTTGACGCTTTAACACTGCACCACCGAGGCGGCGACCTTTACGGATATGATCAATGCTATAATATACAACCAAATCCGCGGGACATCAACTTACAAGTACACGTATCACTTTACCACATACAGATGCTTTTTGATGCTTCTGTAGCAGTTGACTTATGAAAATAGTTTGGCTTAAGCAGAAATTGCTCATGATGAGCGATTGCACCTTTTGTACCAATATTTATGAACTTAATAATTGTCTCTTCATTTATTGCTATTTCCATATTGGTTTACTAAATGTTTTCAAAAATGTCTATTGCCGATTTGTTGTATGTTTGCAAGGGTTAAATCCCTAAGTGTCGAGGCTCGGCCAGGACTATAAATTTGAACCTCGGCTGGGCCTTTGATAATTTCCTATGATTTATGATTAAAGTCAATATGACATCATTTCTGAACAGTGTAGGCTCAGATCATCTCGTCCACCTGCTCAGTCTTATCAGAGTATACAACGGTTGACATAATATTATAAAAAACTTGTTTAATTAAACTGTATAGATCTTGATCAGACTGTGCTGATGTCGATGCTGATCCAGATATATACTTTCACAAATGTCAACGACTCATAATACGTCTCTATAAATGTGCTAAAGATAGTCTTTTAGTGAAGGAAGCCAGTTTCCTGTGAATGGTGTGTTAAGTACCGGCACGAGAAGCCAAGAAACACAAAGCTTATATGAACTTGCGATTAAATTGAACATTGTTAAAAAGTACATTCAACTCCAATCAACCTGAGCGGCGTCTAGCAGTTCTATGCCAGTTCAGCTATTCATGTGTTTTCATGCATTCCCACACCAGTAATAAACACATAATACTTTCCTATGAACTGGCTTCTTTTCAACATTATACTGATATCCTATTGTTGGAAAACGAATTCAAATTAATAGCCGTGCCCACTAGCTCATTGAGTTAGAAGCCCAGCTCGGCAAACATTTTAACCCACGTTCGACAAGTCACTGTGAAAAGTGTCATTCGCTTCCACCGAATGGATATCAGTCTATGTATAATAGAAGCCTGTTCATTGTAAAGTACTGGTGTGGGAATGCCAGGAAAAACTTGAATATGTGAACTGGCCGCCGTGACATGACTGAACTTTTTTGAAATCGTCCTAGAACCATAATCAATTAAATTGCTAAAATAAATGAAAACCCATGGCCGTGCTAGATATTCCAGGTCCGCGGTCAGTTTGCATATAAATTAGAACACCGATATTACGTGTTGGCGGTCAGTTTGCTATATTAATTAGAACATCGATGAGCAAGCTAGGTATCCCATGTCGGCGGTCAGTTCGCTTTATAAATTAGAACACCGATGGCCAAGCTAGGTATTCAATGTCGGCTGTCAGTTTGCTTTATAAATTAGAACACCGATGGCCAAGCTAGGTATTCGATGTCGGCTGTCAATTTGCTATATAAATTAGAACACCGATGGCCAAGCTAGGTAATCCATGTCGGTGTTCATTTTGATATATAAATTCGAACACTGATGGCCGAGCTCTGTCTTCAAGGTCAGTGTTCATTTTGCTATACAAAATTGAACACAGACGGCCGATGACCGATCCTAGAGCTAACTTCACACACATCTAACTATCAAATACAAATTAATGGTCATATCTTTGGAATGTTTTATTTTTAATATGAAAATATCTTTATTGCACAATACCTACACAATGTCCTTTCTATGTTCAAAACTTGTACCATTATTACACATTTTCCTCATGTAGACATACTTTTGTTGATGCCTCTGCAGTAGTACGACTTTTGAAAACTTGTTCTTTTTCAGTAATTATACTTAAAATTTGTATCGATATTTTTGTCCAGATGATTTCAAAGTTGTCTGCTTTAGATTGTTGATTGAGGGAAGGGGTTATTGGACAATGTTGTTGGGAGGGAGTCAAACAGTCTGGTTTTGATATGTATAAACTCTTTCCATAATGCCGACTACTCTTGACAATTCTGCACCTTTAGATCAATCAGAGAGAAAAGCCAGGATAATTGGATATATACACTTTGACACTAATTAGAAAGCATTGTGGAGAAAAGAGCAAAAACGTTTCCAAAAGAGGACTGCTGAGGAGGAATAAACGTTTAGCCCTTTCCCACATCTAGACACATCTGCAGCAGATGACTTTTGAAACAATGTGACAAAAGGTCAAACCTTTCCAAATTATTTTTTTTAAAGAGATTTCCCATATTTTTGCTGAGAAGTTTTCAAAGTCGTCTGCTGCAGATGTGTTGTATATTTGAAAAGGTAAACGTTTTCTGTTTAAGGGAAAGTGAAAACCTCTGCAGCAGACGACTTTAGCAATTTCTCCTTTTACTACAATTTATGTCAACTCTATTTAAGTACTTTACTTTCACTTACAGACATGTTTCGTAATGGAGAGTAGATGTTTTCAAAGTCGTCTGCTGGAGATTTGTTCCATGAGGAAATGTTTAAAGGGTATTTTTAAGAAAGGTAGATAAAGGCTAAACATCTACTTATGTCTCCAAATTAAACTGTTACTAAAAAGTTAATTGTATCTACTCTGTTCTCTGACATAAATGATTTAACACTCTCTCACATGTAGATACCTTTCGGCGCGAACAACTTTTGAAAACATTGGTTTCAACTCTATTCCATAATTATACTTTCATTCATAGAGATTTTCCAAACTTGTGCGTAGATGTTTTCAAACTTGTCCGCTGCAGAAGTGCTGTTAGTGGGAAAGGTTTAATGGGTTTTTTCCTGGAGCGTCACTCTGAATTGATCATTCCTAATATAAACTATTGTGTGGATAAACTGTCCAGCACTGCACTTGCTTGTTTTAATTCTGAAAATTGAGAAAAGATCATTTTACCTCTTACTGCCAGACATTCTTGATGTCTGTGTGATAATTGTGATAGTAACTAACGGACAAACAGTCACCGGTTTTGGGTATTCCAAGTCGGCGTTCAGTTTGCTATATCCATTCGAACACCGTTGGCCGAGCTCACTATTCCAGGTCGGCGTTCAGTTTGATATATAAATTTGAACACCGATGGCCGAGCTCGGTATTCCAGGACATCGTTCAGAATGCTAAATAAATTCAAACACCGACGGCAGAGATCGGTCTTCCAGGTCGGCGTTCAGTTTGCTATATAAATTCAAACACCGATAGCCGATGTCGGAATTCCAGGTCGGCGTTCAGTTTGCTATATAAATTCAAACACCGATAGCCGAGATCGGTCTTCCAGGTCGGCGTTCTGTTTGCTATATCAATTCGAACACCGATGGCCGAGATCGGTCTTCCAGGTCGGCGTTCTTTTTGCTATATCAATTCGAACACCGATAGCCGATGTCGGATTCCAGGTCGGCGTTTTGTTTGCTATATAAATTCAAACACCGATGACCGAGATCGGTCTTCCAGGTTGGCTTCTGTTTGCTATATAAATTCAAACACCGATGTCCGAGATTGGTCTTCCAGATCGGCGTTCAGTTTGCTATATAAATTCAAACACCGATGGCCGAGATCGGTCTTCCAGGTCGGCGTTCGGTTTGCTATATAAATCCAAACACCGATGGCCAAGCTCGGTATTCCAGTTCGTCGATCAATTTACTTTATAAATTCGAACACCGATGGCCGAGCTCAGAATGACAGGTCGGCGTTTAGTTTGATATATCAATTCGAACACCGATGCACGATCCTAGAGTCCTACATCACACACATAACACGTGTTTAATATAAAGTATTATTTGATTAGACATCTGGGGGAGAGGTTCATATCAAAACTATTCATCATAATCCTGAATATACCAGTCTTTTTTTCGTCGTGCGAATTGAGAATGATTTAAATGAATTATCGTGAAATCGAGAATTGCCATATTTTAACCCCGGTCTCCATAGGTAATAATTGCTTCCCTCTTTGGCGTTCAGTGTTGCAGTGTAGCATTAAGACTTATTCGTCGGTGTGAGGATAAATAAGACGGGACGTAATTAACGCAGGAAACGCCGTGATATAACTGAAATACTGTTGAAAATCGCGCACAACACCATTCAAGCAAACAAAAACAGGTAACGATGAAAATATAAATATAAAGAAGTAAAACTCATTTAGTTAGACATTTTTAATTATGAAATTACATTGTGGTTTATTTTGTGAAATAAAAATACATGTAAGTAATTTAAAAACAATTTTAACAATTAATTATGAAATGATATATTGAAATCTCTTTTACACTGGATCAGCTGATGGGGAATATCTGAAAAAGTGAGAAAAAACAATAAGATGTAATGTTTATGTCTTGAAGGTAAAATAGACATTTTCCAAATGGAACAGTAAACAGACCGAGAAAATTCAATTATATTTCCCCCCGGATATGGATGACGTCACTTGACATCTCTGCCCTAGACGGATTTCTGGGAAACACCCGAGAAAGAGGGCAATATCTCCTTTTCTCCGCAATGTTTTCAACTCTTTGACGAACGTATACATCCATGTTTAGACCTTCTTTGTAATGTTTCTAAAGCCAGAAACTTCTTTATAATGTTCTCACAGCCAGAAACTTCTAAATAGTATGAGAGTAAAGACTGTTGCAAGAAACCATTCCTCATTTTTCACAGCTTTAAAAAAAAGATCTGCTTAACACAGTTTTACTATACAGGAAACATGGTACAATAACATAGACATATTGTATCTACGTATCTGCTGAACATACATTTTCACTGTTGGGACAAGTATGTCTCCAGTTTCTATTTCTTGAACCATCCCTGTTCTTGCCTCGTTGATGATATCTGTCACAAACTGTCTCACTGTAATATTTAAAATTTGTGTATTAAGACAAACAGTCTCACTGTAAAATATTTAATGGTGTTTTTATACAAACAGTCTCACTATAAGATTCACAATGGTGTATTAATACAAACAGTCTCACTATAAAATATACAATGGTGTATTAACAGTCTCACTGTAACAAATAGAATGGTGTATTAATACAAACAGTTTCACTGTAAAAGATACAATGGTGTATTAATACAGTCTCACTGTAAAAAATAGAATGGTGTTTTGATACAAACAGTTTTACTGTAAACATAACAATGGCGTATTAATACAAACAGTCTGACTATAAAAGATACACTGGTGCATTAATACAGTCTCACTGTAACACATAGAATGGTGTATTAATACAAAGAGTCTCACTATAAAATATACCATGGTGTATTAATACAAACAGTCTCACTCTAAAAAAGATACAATGGTGCATTAATACAGTCTCACTATAAAAGATGTCATGGTGTATTCTGTAAAAATAAGAATGGTGTTTTAATACAGTCTCACTGTAAAAGATACAATGGTGTATTAATACAGCCTCACTATAAAAGATACAATGGTGTATTAATACAGTCTTACTATAAAATATACAATAGTGTATTAATACAGTCTAACTATAAAAGATACAATGGTGTATTCATACAGTCTAACTATAAAAGATACAATGGTGTATTAATACAGTCTCAATATAAAATATACAATGGTGTATTAATACAGTCTCACTGTAACAATTAGAATGGTGTTTTGATACAAACAGTTTTACTGTAAACATATCAATGGTGTATCTATAAATACTTTTATGTGGATATTACAATCAGTCAAGGAATATAGATATTACAAGAATAAATGATTGAACCTTTACGTAATATATGGCATACACATGTAACAATATGTGATGTTTTTTGTTGTATTTGTTTTCTTTCAAAGGAGGCATAGATCTGTGCAATACTTATGTTAATATTGATACAATAGTTTAAACAACACGAGTTTTCTATATTAACACTTTCAAATCAACATGATGCCATAAACATTTATTTAAATAACGAGAATTCCCGTTAATCTACAATGCACCAGACAACATTGAAACTCACGAATGTATGACTTCACACCGTATATACATACCTTGTTCAAAGTCGGGCTCTCCATTAATATCACATGCGATGACTGTTGGTTTGTCAACAGAAACAGTAGCTCCAATCCTCTCTTCATGGCCCACTGCTGGTGATTGTGGTGGACTCACGGGTACTTTAGTGATGACCATGTCCGGACAACCAGTCTCGTTCAGAAGGTCTTCAGGACTCGGAGGAATTGATACTTTATTGTCCCTTCGGAAGCTTTGTACTGAGGTATTCCTTGCCCTGGCCCACTTCAATAACCAAAACGTGAAAAGTGTTCATAAACTTTCGACATAACACTGCCACATACAATAAAGAATTACCGATTCAATTTCCGTCAATATTATAAACAATGTGGTTAAAAAAGATTAATACATAAACATCAGTAGAAACTGTCAATAAATGTGAATGCTAAAGGGAGTGTCGAATAACTTAAAGTACAATTGTATTCAATAATATTTTCACTATTATAAAGTATAACTATATATCCACGGGACAGAAGATTATTCAATAGTTTTGAAAGGGCACGCGGATCTTGATCTATACTGTTCACAATAATTATTTAAAGTCGCACATACCAAATGCGAAGTAGGATTAGTTAACGGCCTTTCCCACATACAGATGCTTTCTGACGCATATGAAGCAGACGAATTTTGAAATCAAAATGAGCAATTTCCCATCGGTGAAACAATTAATATGAAACAGACCAAATAAACTTACTCTTTCGTTGACGGCTTTTTTAATTCTTACACACCAAACGAAGCATCCTCCTTTGTTTTCGTCGTTCTGTTTTGTTTTCATTTTAATCGTTCGTTTGAGTTTGAATTAAATATAATTTAAAAATGTACGTGTTTCTAAGCGATGCCAAGAATTGTCTTATGAACGTGGTTGCTAGGTTGCACAATTCACGTGACTTTGGTTGACGTTATGACGTAATCACGCAAAAAACGCTATCTTTAAGTTGTCCGGATTCCGACGTTGAATCTCTTTTATCGCTTTTGTACATTTTGTACATTTTCGTACAATAATTTTAATTCATATCACGGCGTTTACAGGGTGAGTTACCAGTACTACTGGTCCTTTTATTCCGACACCAGTCAGTCGTAATGCTTAGCGCCAATTTAGGGAGGGAAATCATTTCCACCATTTTTCTTTGGAATGACACCTACCGCACCGAGTCGGACGCCTTACCACTGCATCACCGAGGCGACCTTAACGGAAACGAGCAATGGTATAATATACGACCAAATCTACGGGACATCAACTTACAAGTACACGTATCACTTTCCCACACACAGATGCTTTCTGATGCTTCTGCATCAGTTGACTTTTTAAACTATTTTGGCTAAATGTTGATCAACTGGATTAAATAGTTTTCACTTGTTTATTGCCATTTCCATATTGATTTACTAAATGTTTTCAACAACGTCTGCTGCCGATTTGTTGTATGTTGGAAAGGGTTAAATCCGTAAGTGTTGACGGCCAGGACTTTAATTCAGGAGTCATGAGTTCGAACCTCTTAGGTCTTTGTTAGTTTCCTATTATTTATGACAAAAGTCAATATGGCATCACTTATGAACAGTGTAGGCTCAGATCATCTCGTCCACTTGCCCAGTCTTATCATAATTAATAAAAGGTTGACAGAATCTTCTAAAAAGCGTGTTTAAATAATATGTGAACTATGTAGATCTTGATGAGACTGTGCGGATGCAGATGTTCTTGTACTGACTCATACTACGTTTCAATCAATGTGCTAAATATATTTGAAAGTATGTTATGTGGAGTACTGGTGTGAGAATGCCAGGAAAACATGAATATGTGAACTGGCCGCTGTGATATGACTGATTTTTTTTGGAAAACGACGTTAAACCCAAATCAATTGAATTGCTAAATCAATTTGAGGACTCATGGCCGCGCTAGATATTCGAGGTCGGCGTTCAGTTAGCTATATAAATAAGAATACCGATGGCTCGGCTCGGTATTCCAGGTCGGTGGTCAGTTTGCTTTATAAATTACAACACCGATGGACAAGCTTGGTATTCCATGTAGGCCGTCAGTTTGCAATATAAATAGAATACCGAAGCCAAGCTAGGTATTCCAAGTCGGCGGTCAGTTTGCTATATCAATTCGTACACCGATGGTCAAGCTAGGTATTCGATGTTGGCGGTCAGTTTGATATATAAATTCGTACACAGATGGTCAAGCTAGGTAGTCTAGGTCGACGGTCAGTTTTCTATATCAATTCGTTCACCGATGGCCAAGCTAGGTACTCGATGTCGGCGGTAAGTTTGCTATATAAATTCGTACACCGATGGCCAAACTAGGTATTCTAGGTCGGCGGTAAGTTTGCTATATAAATTCGTACACCGATGGCCAAGCTAGATAATTCATGTCGGCGGTCAGTTTGCTATATCAATTAGATCAACAATGGTCAAGCTAGGTATTCGATGTTGGCGGTCAGTTTGCTATATAAACTTGTACACCGATGGTCAAGCTAGGTAGTCTAGGTGGACGGTCAGTTTTCTATATCAATTCGTACACCGATGGCCAAGCTAGGTACTCGATGTCGGCGGTAAGTTTGCTATATAAATTCGTACACCGATGGCCAAACTAGGTATTCTAGGTCGGAGGTAAATTTGCTATATAAATTTTGATCACCAATGACCAAGCTAGGTATTCCAAGTCGGCGGTCAGTTTAATATATAAATTCGTACACCGATGGCCAAACTAGGTATTCTAGGTCGGCGGTCAGTTTGCTATATAAATTCAATAATGATGGCCGAGCTCTTTATTGCAGGTTGGCGTTCAGTTTTCTATATCAATTTGAACAACCATGGAAGATCTTGTCCTTCCAAGTTTGCGTTCAAATTGCTATATGTATTCAAACACTGATGACCGGGATCTATATTCTAGGTCGGCATTCAGTTTGCTATACACATTTGAATACCGATGGCCGAGCTCGGTCTTCCTGTTGGGCGTTCAGTTTGCTATAGACTATGAACACAGATGACTGAGCTCGGAATCCAGATCGGTGTTCAGTTTTCTATTTAAATTTAAACACCGATGGCAGAGCTCGGTCTTCAAGGTCGACATTTAGTTTGCTAAATAAGTTAGAAAACCGACGGGAGACCTCGGTTTTCCTTGTGGACGTTCAGTTTGCTATATAAATTTAAACACTGATGGCCGGTGACTGATCCTAAAGTCTAAAAATCAAATACAAAAACTAATGGTTATATCTTTGGAATGTTTTATATTTAATATAAAAATATCTTTATTGCACATTACCTACAAATTTCCTTTTCTGTGTTCAAAACTTGTACCATAATTACACATTTTCCACATGTAGAAAAAATAAGAAAACGATGATGAGGAAAGATCAATAATGTGTTCAAAAGAGGACTGCTGAGGAGGAATCAAAGTTAGTAGACACATCTGCAGCAGACGACTTTTTGAAAAAACACAATTGCTCTTTTCTCAACACTGTTTTCCACATTTTTGCTAAGAAATATTCAGCCGTCTGCTGCAGATTTGTTGTATGTAGGAAAGGGTTAACCTCTGCAGCAGTGACTTTTGCTCATAATGAGCAATTTCTCCTTTTTACTATTTTTTTTCAACTCTTTTCAAGTATTAAACTTTCATTTACAAAATGTTTAAATAATGGACAGTAGATGTTTTCAAAGTAGTCGGCTGGAGATTTTTTCCATGTGGCAAAGGTTTAAAGGGTATTTGTGACAAAGTTAGATAAAGGCTCAATATCTACCCATGTCTCAAATTTAAACTGCTACTCAAAAGCTTCTCTGTGACTGTTTGACGAACAGTGCATTTTCAGAACAAACAGCATATAGAAGGCTTCATGCAAAACGGTTGTAACTACATCTTGTGACAAGAAGTAGTTACAAATACATGTATTTTGCATGAAGCCCACAATATGTGCCTTAACCCTCTCCCACATGTAGATGCCTTTTGATGCATCTACAGCATGACAACTTTTGAAAACATTGGTTTCAACTATACTTTCATATATAGAGATTTTCCATATTTTTACGTATATGTTTTACAAAGTCATCTGTAATAGATTTGTTGTATATGGGAAAACTTTAATGTTGATTTTTTCTGGAGCATCATTCAAAGTTGATAGTTCCTATACTATTGTGCGGCTAAGCTGTCCAGCACTGCACTTGCTTGTTTTAATTCTGAAAGAGAGAAAAGATCATTTGACCTCGTACAGCCCGACATTCTTGATGTCTGTGTGATAGTAGCTAAGAAAACAAGAAAAAGAAAAACTCTTTCAGCGCCAAAGGCAATATTGAGCTTTTTGCAAACAATACAGATTCAGGTGAGTCAGCTCGTAACGGGCTGTCTCACCTGAAATCTGCATTGTTTGGCTGTGAGTTATAAAAATATTCCAAAAATTCTATAACATGAAAATAGAGTCGTCCGAGCTTGAACATGGAAGTCTACTTTAAACAATTCGGCGCTGAAAGCTTTAAAAAGGATTTAATGTGTTTCAATTGAGAGTAGTTTTCTCATTTGGGATATTACCCTGCTTTTTCATATTTATTGTTTCATCAGCTCAGGTGCTTATGTAGCCTCATGCAGACTTTGATTTTTTTCAAAATGATATTAGATTGTTCAAGGAAACAATTATGTCTACAAGGATAAGTAGGCAAAAGCTTGGCATAGATATGACAAGAGAAGTGATCTCTATGTGTAACCCTGCTCAGGCAGATAACACAAAAGGATTGCCATTTCAGCCTAGTCAAAGTCTAGACTAAGTAATTTTGTTTCTAGTGGAAGGGAATATACTTATTTGCCCAATTTTTAAAAAAAGAATTCAGGAATTAAACACTTAATCATCTTATTTTATTTTGAAAGCTTTCGTAAACTTTCAAGCCTAATAATTTGCAGCAAATCTTAACCAATAATTGTTGAAAAGATCTTGATCCTTTCCCACATACAACAATTATGCAGCAGGCTACTTTGAACACATCCATGCACAAAAATGTAAAATCGATATATATGAATGTATAACTATTGAATAGAGTGAAAATGATGTGGCAAAAGGCTAAATTGCTCATCATGAGCAATTGATTCTTTTGTCTCAATGTTTTCAAAAGTCCTCAGTTGCAGAGGTGCCAGAAAGTGTCTGTATGTGAAAATGTTTAAAGGTGATATTTAACAGTGTATTCAACTTGATGATCCTGACTTACCATTTAAGAATACTCTGAATTTATCAGACGATACATTAAATGACACCGGTTTGACTGCCTGTTTCTCATCTTCTTTAATTTTCATCTTGAGTTGTACACTCGGCTCGTTTATATTCTGTAAAATTAATGATATTCAAGAATGTCAAGTAATAGCATACACATTTTAATCCTTTCCCACCTGTAGGGGTAACTGCAGCAGATGACTTTTAAAAACATTGTGACAAACGAGAAATTTGTCATGATAAGCAATTTCTCCTTTTGAAACAAGGTTTTCAATTCGATTTAATCATTATATTTTTATTTACAGAGATGTTTAATATTTTTGCCGATATGTTTTCAAAGAGCTCTGCAGCAGATATGTTGTATGTGGGAAAGGGTTAGGTATGGAATAAACCTTTTCCCACATATAGACACTTTCTGACGCATCTGCAGCAGACGACTTTTGAAAACATTGAGACAAAAGTCCAAATTGATCCAAATTGATCAAAACGACCAATTTCTCCTTTTGCCACAATGTTTTCATCTCTTTTCAATAATCGTACTTTCATTTATAGAGATTTTCCATATTTTGCCTAGATGTTTTCTAAGTCGTCAGTGCAGATTTGCTGTACAATGGTTAAATAACATAGTGGGACTACACTTCTTCCTTTTGACTGATGATACATTTAGGTCTCTTCAACACTTTTCAAGTACAAATTTGAAGCAGTCGACTTTGAACACATCAAGGCAGTTTACAGTTCTATAGTTGATGTTGTTTTAAAACTGGTCTTTTAACCCTTTCCCTCATATAGACGCTTTCTGACGCATCTGCAGCAGACGGCATTTTGAAAACATAGTGACAAAAGAAGAAATTGCACAAAACGTGCAATTTCTCCTTTTGCTGCAATGTTTTCCACTTTTTGTCATAGGTTATCCATTCAATTATGAAGATTTTCTATGTTTTGACAAAAAACGTTCAAAGTCATCTGCTGCAGAATTGTCGTATGAGGGAAAGGGTTAAAGAAAAGAATGAAAAGTTCATATATGTGAGCATCATAACCAGAACACAATGTTTTCAACTCTGTACAAAAAACATGTCTTCAATTTTCCAAATGTTACATTTTTCAGGTGGATGATGTTATAAATCATCTAAAAGGTAAATGGCGTCTGTGTTGTAGTGGTAGAGCGCCCCCCTATGGTGCGGAAAGATGCAGATTCGATCCCCAGCCAAGTCTTACCAAAGTCTTCAAAAATGGTAGTCATGGCTTTCCCTCCTTGGCCCTCAGGATTGTGGGGTTATCATTACGCCTGACTAGCTGGTGTCAGGATTGTGGGGTTATCATTACGCCTGACTAGCTGGTGTCAGGATTGTGGGGTTATCATTACGCCTGACTAGCTGGTGTCAGGATAAATGAACCTGCGGTACTGATAACTATTCAGGAAACATTAACCCTTTCCCTCATACGACAATTCTGCAGCAGACGACTTTGAACATATTTTGTCAATAAATAGAAAATCTCTATAATTTAATGGATAACCTATGACTAAAAGTGGAAAACATTGTGTCAAAAGGAGAAATTGCTCGTTTTGAGCAATTTCTTCTTTTGTCACTTTGTTTTCAAAAAGCTGTCTGCTGCAGAGGCGTCAGAAAGCGTCTATATGAGGGAAAGGGTTAATATAACTGAACAATTGTTGAAACAAAACAAACCGAACAAAAGATTGCACAAATAAAATTGGTAATGATACCTGTAATTCACTTGAACTAATGATGTAATCCACTCGCCATTCCACACCATCAAGTTTTGATACTAGAATAGGAGAAAAAACTTTTAATGTTTCCTCAAAATATCATGTGACTTTTCTCAAGATGCAATTAAATTGAAATTAAAAAACTAATAATTTGGACAAAAGGAAATGTAACTTAAGCTTTTTCCACATATGGAAAATCTGCAGCAGACAACATTGAAAATATCTATACAAAAATATGAAAAAATCTCTATAAATGAAGGTATAATTATTGAAAGAGGTTGAAAACATTGTGGCAAAAACGAAAATTGCTCACTATTAGCAATTTCTCTTTTTCCACAATGTTTTCCAAATTGTCTGCTGCAGAGGCATCATAAAGCGTCTGTTTGTCGGAAAGGGTTAAAAACTAAATATTTCTTAAAAAGAAGTGTAACTTTAGATTGAATTGGTAGAGTAACAGATAGGGATCACTCTTCCATGGTCTGCCTGGCTGTTTCTTTGCATGTCCATTTCACTTTTCTTACCAACCTATGGGTAGAGGTCACACATACATTGCTTTTGACATGCTCTTTACAGGGTCACATATTGACAGAGTGAAAATGTTTAGGAAAATCACAAGCAGTTACTCTGGTTGCCTGCTGGTGGTATAATGAGGGAGAGAGGGAGTTATAAGTTGTATAAGGTAACAAGAGCTGTCGGAGGACAGCGCGCTCGACTATATGCCTCTTATTCACATAAAGCACTATTTCATTATATTGCACTTAAGTACTTTTAAATTATATATACTCTATATGTAAAAGCAACTGAATAGATACATACATTTAAAAGTCAATCAAGGGCAATAACTCCATATTAAAGTTAAAAATCATGAATGAAAGGTATTAGATGTAATTATATTCCAAATATGAAAGCCCTAGCACAAGTACTTATTGAGAAAAATTAAAAATTAAAATAAAATTCCAACTTGCCCTAAAACTTTAACCACCCAAAATCATGTTTTTTATCCCAAAAAGAAGGTCATACTCAGCATCTTCAGCATTCAATGTGAAGAAAGGTATTATATGTAATTAAATTCCAAATATGAAAGCCCTAGCACAAGTACTTATTGAGAAAAATTAAAAATTAAAATAAAATTCCAACTTGCCCTAAAACTTTAACCACCCAAAATCATGTTTTTTACCCCAAAAAGAAGGTCATACTCAGCATCTTCAGCATTCAATGTGAAGAAAGGTATTATATGTAATTATATTCCAAATATGAAAGCCCTAGCACAAGTACTTATTGAGAAAAATTAAAAATTAAAATAAAATTCCAACTTGCCCTAAAACTTTAACCACCCAAAATCATGTTTTTTACCCCAAAAAGAAGGTCATACTCAGCATCTTCAGCATTCAATGTGAAGAAAGGTATTATATGTAATTAAATTCCAAATATGAAAGCCCTAGCACAAGTACTTATTGAAAAAAATTAAAAATTCAAATAAAATTCCAACTTGCCCTAAAACTTTAACAATCCAAAATAATGTTTTTTATCCTAAAAAGAAGGTCAAACTCAACATCTTCAGCATTCAATGTGAAGAAATGTATTATATGTAATTATATTCCAAATATGAAAGCCCTAGCACAAGTACTTATTGAGAAAAATTAAAAATTAAAATAAAATTCCAACTTGCCCTAAAACTTTAACTACCCAAAATCATGTGTTTTACCCCAAAAAGAAGGTCATACTCAGCGTCTTCAGCATTCAATGTGAAGAAAGGTATTATATGTAATTAAATTCTAAATATGAAAGCCCTAGCACAAGTTCTTATTGAGAAAAAATAAAAATTAAAATAAAATTCCAACTTGCCCTAAAATTTTAACCATCCAAAATAATGTTTTTTATCCCAAAAAGAAGGTCAAACTCAACATCTTCAGCATTCAATGTGAAGAAAGGTATTATATGTAATTATATTCCAAATATGAAAGCCCTAGCACAAGTACTTATTGAGAAAAATTAAAAATTAAAATAAAATTCCAACTTGCCCTAAAACTTTAAACATCCAAAATAGTGTTTTTTATCCCAAAAAGAAGGTCAAACTCAACATCTTCAGCATTCAATGTGAAGAAAGGTATTATATGTAATTAAATTCCAAATATGAAAGCCCTAGCACAAGTACTTATTGAGAAAAATTAAAAATTAAAATAAAATTCCAACTTGCCCTAAAACTTTAACCACCCAAAATCATGTTTTTTACCCCAAAAAGAAGGTCAAACTCAGCATCTTCAGCATTCAATGTGAAGAAAGGTATAAGATGTAACTATATTTCAAATATGAAAGCCCTAGCACAAGTACTTATTGAGAAAAATTAAAAATTCAAATAAAATTCCAACTTGCCCTAAAACTTTAACCACACAAAATCATGTTTTTTACCCCAAAAAGAAGGTCAAACTCAGCATCTTCAGCATTCAATGTGAAGAAAGGTATAAGATGTAACTATATTTCAAATATGAAAGCCCTAGCACAAATAATTATGAATGAAAATGCCAACTTGCCCTAAAACTTTAACTGGACGCCGACGCCGACGCCGGGGCGAGTAGTAAAGCTCTCATATTCTTCGAATAGTCGAGCTAAAAATGTTCCGAGAAGGTTTTATCAAGTTCTTACATCTCAAACTTTCTTTCCTAAATTGGGTCTGTAACTTCTCCAAGCTGTCACCATATGACTTACACAGGGATGTGGAGTGTTCTGTATAAATTACAAACAACTTGAAATATATATATAACATCAATTTCAACCCTTTCCCAAATATATTGTGAAGCAGATGGCTTTCTTAAGATTTGGTTTAACATATGGTAAACCTCTATAAATTAAAGTTTAAATAATCACTGAAAATATTTTGGCAAAGGAATAAATTGCTTATTAGAAAAAATGTCTGCTGCAGAGGCATCAGAAAGCATCTGTAAATGGGAAAGGGTTAACCTTTGCCCTGATACAGGTGACATCCAGACAGATATCTTAATATTAGAAGACTAGCAGCTAAAATCTTAAATCAATATTTACAAATTTTAAATAAAAAAGAAATGCGCTCCTTCCAATCAGAAGCAAATATGAAGACTGGAGAAAACTTTCACCAACAGCACAAAACACATGGATAAGGAAATGACCTGATATGACTAGAATAATGTCAGAGGTCCAGATATTTAATAAGGAGGAGTATACGGCTCTTTTACCCATAATATCTCTCATATCATCCAACCAAACCCTATGATGTGGGTACTCAAAAGAAGACGATTCTTTTGAGTACCCACAACATAGGGTTAGAGGATTTCAGAACGTACAAAACCCCTTTTATCTAAGAGCTCTAATAATGTTGAAATCATTTTCAAGTTTTATTTATATCTGCCACATACATTAAATCTGCAGCAGACAATTTAGAAAACATGTAGCAAAAATATTGAAAATCTCTGTAAAAGAAAGTATACTACATGTATAGAGTTGTAAACATTGTTGCAAAATGAGTAACTAATTATTATGAGCAATTTCTTCTTTTGCCACAATGTTTTCAATAGTCGTCTGCTGCAGATGGGCCAAAATGCATCAGCATGTGGAAAAGGGTTAAGTCAAGCTTACAACTTGACAACTCTGCAGCAGACGACCTTTCAAATGTTTGCGGGAAAACAAGAAATTGCTCAAAATGGGCAATTTCTCCTTTTCCCACAATCTTTTCAGTTCTATACACCAGGTTTTCTAGATTGAAATAGATGATCTTAAAAGTGTCATATCAGGTAAATGGTTTAACCCTTTCCCACATATAGATGCTTTCTGATGCCTCTGCAGCAGATGACTTTTGAAAACACTGTGACAAAAGGTGAAACTGCACAAAACAAGCATTTCTTTCCTTTTGCCAGTATTTTCAATTTTATTCAATTATTATACCATTGTTTATAGAGATTTTTCCTATGATTTTGCCAATATGCTTTCAAAGTCGTCTGCTGTAGATTTGCTGTATGTGGGAAAGGGTTAATAATGAACATGATGTACCTTTCGGAAGACCCAACTGCTGTAACTCATTGGATAGGGAATCTCCGTCCACATTGTATTTAGCTGCACTGGAAATAATGAAATGCAGGGCTGCAACGCTGGCTTTCACGTCTCCCTCTTCTGCAAATCACAAACGAAAAACTGTGAACTTATCAACTCAAACATATATTGTTGAGATATATTTTGAATAATTAAATTTGCTTTTAGAAATGTATTTTGTAATTAACATCTAGTAATGATAGCTAATCATGTTGTCTTTTAGAGATAATTTTTATTTAAATAAAAACCAAATATGCAGATATGTCTAAATGTTACTGCAAGACTGAAGATGGTTCATTAACCCTTTCCCACTTGCAGACGCATTCCGACGCATTTGCAGCAGACGTCTTTTTGAAAACATAGTGACAAAAGAAGAAATTGCACAGAACGTGCAATTTCTCCTTTTGCCACAATGTTTTCCACTTTTCGTCATAGGTTATCCATTCAATTATTGAGATTTTTTATGTTTTGACAAAATACGTTCAAAGTCGTCTGCTGCAGAATTGTCGTATGAGGGAAAGGGTTAAGTGACCTGGAGTTTTATTTCATAAATATTTTAGATATTTCATCGTTTGGCAGCAGATAAAACAATCATTTGTACATGTATTTTAGCCCTTTGACAACATGGAACAAATTGTTAATGTCATCGCCTGGTCATGCTTAATTTGATGACTTTGCAGCATACATTTGAAAAGTGTACGGGTATTTCCCCTTTTCAATGATGTTTTCTATCCTGTATACACATTTTATGAGTCAAATCATTTCCAATAAGCACATGCATAAAAAATAACAAATAATTATTTATTTTATATAACCGCCTTTTATATACAGAACTTACCGAATTTTGCATCAGTTGTTATTTTGTATACTTTCCCATACTGAAACATAGAAATAAGTTATGTGTTTGATATTGTAATATGTACACATGTAACTCTACATGTGTACTCATGTAAGTTCTTAGTACATTTACTTGTCCTTTTTAACCCTCTCCCACATACAGCAAATCTGCAGGAGAGGACTTTGAAACCATCTAGTTGTTAATATAGAGAACTCACTACAAAAAAAAAAAAAATAATGATTGAAAAAAGTTGAAAACGGTGTGACAAAAGAAGAAATTGATCATCTAGAGCAAGTTGTCCACTGTAAAAATTGCTACTGTGGGGAAGTTTTATTTACTAATATTACAAATAGATTTCACTGATCATGATGACACCAGTGGTGACCACTGATAAATCAGTAACATGTTTGTCCTTAAAAGCCTAAAGACAAAGTCATCTAAACATAGAAAGCCAAAACAGAGAGTTTTGAAGTCCAGAGAGGCCAAAGGGGCATTACTGAATAATTATTAAAGCCATAGTTATGTGACTTGGTATAGACATGTGTAATGTTGATTGTTTTTTAAGATAATAGGTAAGGTTAACATTTTATGATGATGCAGACAATGATGCCGCCAAGGGTATCATGATATCTAACAAGAGCTGTCGGAGGACAGCGCGCTCGACTATATGCCGCTTATTCACATAAAGCACTATTTCATTATATTGCACTTAAGTACTATTAACCCTTTCCCTCATACGGCAATTCTGCAGCAGACGACTTTGAACGTATTTTGTCAAAACATAGAAAATCTCCATAATTGAATGGATAACCTATGACAAAAAGTGGAAAACATTGTGGCAAAAGTAATTCAAGGGCCATTACTCCATATTTAGGATACAATGGAGTTATCTAACCTATTTGTACGATGGTCCTTAACAAATGTATGAAGTATGAAGTGATTTGAATTATGAAACTTTAGCGTTGAGCTAAACGCAAATGTTAAAACTGACCGAGTCCAAAAATAGCAAAACCTTGAAAAAAGGTTTACCAAATGTTTGACATCATGCAAAACCCGTTTGATATGTTGAAGAATTATATTTGATAAATGAATGATCACAATTAGAAAGGAATGTAACCAAAAATTATGAATTTATCTAAAATTCTCAAAGTCAAACAAAAATCATGTTATTTATTGCCAAAAAGTCACACTCAGCATCTTCAACATACAATGTGAAGAAAGGTATTATATGTAATTATATTCCAAATATGAAAGCCCTAACACAAGCACTTATTGAGAAAAATTAAAAAATTAAATGAAAATTTCCAACTTGCCCTAAAACTTTAACCACACAAAATCATGTTTTTTACCCCAAAAAGAAGGTCACACTCAGCATCTTCAGCATTCAAATTAAAGAAAGGTATAAGATGTAACTACATTCCAAATATTAAAGCTGAAGCACAAATACTTATTGAGAAAAATTAAAAAATTAAATTAAAATGAAAACTTGCCCTAAAACTTTAACCACCCAAAACCACCTCTTTTACCCCGAAAAGAAGGCCACACTCAGAATCTTCAGCATACAATATGAAGACAGGTATTAGATGTAATTATATTCCAAATATAAAAGCCCTAGCATAAGTACTTATAAATAAAAAAAAACTAAAAAAAACTAGAACTATCACTGAATGTGATTAATACCCCCAAACGCCGCCCTGATAGGAAAGGTTGTGAAATATTTAGAAACCCCACCTTAAAAGGACAATGTTATGGATCGGGTTATTCTTGTTTTGTTCATTTTTGGATAACAAAGGGCAATAACTCTGTAATTATGTAAATTAGAGTTATGGTTCTTGTATACTGCACTTCCTCTGATTTTGCTCTACCGTTGTATGTAGTTTTATTAGATTCCATCTGTTAGTTATTAAGTAATTCTCCGGACAAGAAAAAGTAACAAAGGGCAATGACTCTGTATTTAGGTAAAATAGAGTTATGGTTCCTGTACACCGCACTTCCTCTCAATGTGTTGTATCATCCTATGAAGTTTTAATAAATTCCAAGAATTAGTTTTAAAGTTATGCTCCGGACAAGACTCTAGGAACAAGAAAAAGTAACAAAGGGCAATAACTCTGTAAATATGTAAATTAGAGTTATGGTTCTTGTACACTGCACTTCCTCTGATTATGCTCTACCATTGTATGTAGTGTTATTAGATTCCATCTGTTAGTTATTAAGTAATTCTCCGGACAAGAAAAAGTAACAAAGGGCAATAAATCTGTATTTAGGTAAAATAGAGTTATGGTTCCTGTACACCGCACTTCCTCTCAATGTGTTGTATCATCCTATGATGTTTTATTAAATTCCAACAATTAGTTTTAAAGTTATGCTCCAGACAAGACTCTACGAACAAGAAAAAGTAACAAAGGGCAATAACTATGTAATTATGTAAATTAGAGTTATGGTTCTTGTACACTGCACTTCCTCTGATTATGCTCTACCATTGTATGCAGTTTTATTAGATTCCATCTGTTAGTTATTAAGTAATTCTCCGGACAAGAAAAAGTAACAAAGGGCAATAACTCTGTATTTAGATAAAATAGAGTTATGGTTCCTGTACACCACACTTCCTCTCAATGTGTTGTATCATCCTATGAAGTTTTATTAAATTCCAACAATCAGTTTTAAAGTTATGCTCCGGACAAGACTCTACGAATAAGAAAAAGTAACAAAGGGCAATAACTCTGTTATTATGTAAATTAGAGTTATGGTTCTTGTATACTGCACTTCCTCTGATTATGCTCTACCATTGTATGCAGTTTTATTAGATTCCATCTGTTAGTTATTAAGTAATTCTCCGGACAAGAAAAAGTAACAAAGGGCAATAACTCTGTATTTAGATAAAATAGAGTTATGGTTCCTGTACACCGCACTTCCTCTCAATGTATTGTATCATCCTATGAAGTTTTATTAAATTCCAACAATTTGTTTTAAAGTTATGCTCCGGACAAGACTACAAATAAGAAAAAGTAACAAAGGGCAATAACTCTGTAATTATGTAAAGTAGAGTTATGTTTCTTGTACACTGCACTTCCTCTGATTATGCTCTACCATTATATGTAGTTTTATTAGATTCCATCTATTAGTTATTAAGTAATTCTACGGACAAGAAAAAGTAACAAAGGGCAATAAATCTGTATTTAGGTAAAATAGAGTTATGGTTCCTGTACACCGCACTTCCTCTCATTGTGTTGTATCATCCTATGATGTTTTATTAAATTCCAACAATTTGTTTTAAAGTTATGCTCTGGACAAGACTCTACGAACAAGAAAAAGTAACAAAGGGCAATAACTCTGTAATTATGTAAATTAGAGTTATGGTTCTTGTACACTGCACTTCCTCTGATTATGCTCTACCATTGTATGCAGCTTTATTAGATTCCATCTGTTAGTTATTAAGTAACGGACAAGAAAAAGTAACCAAGGGCAATAACTCTGTATTTAGATAAAATAGAGTTATGGTTCCTGTACACCGCACTTCCTCTCAATGTGTTGTATCATCCTATGAAGTTTTATTAAATTCCAACAATTTGTTTTAAAGTTATGCTCTGGACAAGACTCTACGAATAAGAAAAAGTAACAAAGGGCAATAACTCTGTAATTATGTAAATTAGAGTTATGGTTCTTGTACACTGCACTTCCTCTCATTATGCTCTACCATTGTGTGTAGTTTTATTAGATTCCATCTGTTAGTTATTAAGTAATTCTCCAGACAAGAAAAAGTAACAAAGGGCAATAACTCTGTATTTAGATAAAATAGAGTTATGGTTCTGTACACCGCACTTCCTCTCAATGTGTTGTATCATCCTATGAAGTTTCGTTCAAATCCTATGATGCATGGTTAAGATATGGGCCGGACAAAATATGGCTTCTGACCGACCGACCGACACAGTGACTCCTATATACCCCCCCCCCCAAAACTTTGTTTTTTGGGGGTATAAAACCGAAAATCAGGTTTTTTACCCCAAAAAGAAGGTCACACTCAGCATCTTCAGCATTTAATGTGAAGAAAGGTATGAGATGTAACTACATTCCAAGTATTAAAGCCGTAGCACAAATACTTATTCAGAAAAATAAAAAAATAAAAAAAATTCCAACTTGCCCTAAAACTTTAACCACTGAAAATCATGTTTTTTACCCCAAAAAGAAGGTCACACTCAGAATCTTCAGCATACAATATGAAGACAGGTATTATATTCCAAATATAAAAGTCCTAGCATAAGTTATTATTGAGGAAAAAAAAAAAAAAATCCAACTTGCCCTAAAACTTTAACCACCGAAAATCAGGTTTTTTACCCCAAAAAGAAGGTCACACTCAGTACCTTTAACATTCAATGTGAAGAAAGGTATAAGATGTAACTATATTCCAAATATTAAAGCCCTAGCACAAATACTTATGAATGAAAATGCCAACTTGCCCTAAAACTTTAACCGGACGCCGACGCCGACGCGAGTAGTAAAGCTCTCATATTCTTCGAATAGTCGAGCTAAAGACAGTCGAGCTAACAGGAATTGGGACTATCTGACATAGATGCAAGAACTTAAGGTCCCCTGTTTGACCAATGTATATCATAATAAAATTGGCGTTCTTATCAGGTCGCAAGTCATATGTGGTGCAGAAATATAAATAACTTAAAATTATGATATGTGGGTTTTCCTAAGCCTTTTTAGTTAAGTTTTAATATGATTATAATGTAGTCATGGCTGAATGCTTGAAGTATTTTTAGCCCTTTCTCATATATAGGTGGTTAAGATGCCTCTGCAGCAGACAACTTATGAAAATATTGTGGCAAAAGGCCATATTTTTGCCTAGATGCTTTCAAAGTCCTCTGCTGATGATTGGATGTATGTGGGAAAAGGTTAAATAATTTCCATGGTGTTAAATATCCTGATAACGTTTCATGGCTGTAGGTCAAATACTTTAGTACCAAAGGTCTATATAACCCTTTTGGAAACACAAGACACATTTTGCTGTATTTGAAGCACACTACTTTTGCCACCATGTTTTGATCTTCAATAAAAAATACTTTCATTTACGGAGATTTGTCATTTTTCAGTTCCTGGATGTTTTCAAATGCTGGTGATTTTATAGGGTACAGGAAAAGGTTAATGTAGGCTCTGATATGATACACTATAAGTCAGGATCTGTAAAAATAACCTTTTGTTCACATGTAATTGCTTTATGACGCCTCTGCAGAAAACAACTTTTGGAAATATAATGGCCAAAGCAGAAATTGCTCATGATCAGCAATTTCTCCTTTTGCCACAAAGTTTTCATCTTCATTCAATTAGTGTTCTTTCATTGATACGGACTTTCTCTATATTTTTTACTTATTGCAGATTTATTGTTATTGGAAATGGTTAAAGTATTATTAATAATAAAAGATTCTGTTTCTCGGATAGTTCAAATTATTGGTCATACATACATCTATTCCTTCTCCAAGCATATCTTTAATAACTTGTATAACCAGTAACTTCATCTTCACAGAGGTCTGAAAGAAAGTTGCAAATTTTGCATAATATACATTTTATATGTCTCCTTACTTACTTATGTTCATGTATCCATTTAAAATTGTGAACATTATCCTCACCTTTTCATGATTATCTCCCCTATTGATTTTAATTGCAAATTAAAAGTAGATTAATTATTCAAAAGTATACTAATTATTTACAAGTATTTTAGAATAGTTAATTCATCTGATCTGGATCTGCACTGTCCAACAATTTGTCACAGATGATATCTGACAAAGCTTATATTTGGATAAGATAGCATGGAAGCATAATGCAGATCTTAACATTAGTTACAAAAAATCCGCCATGTCACAGCGAACCAAAGCTAGGGTCTTTGCGACTAGTGAAATTATAGATTAACAAATACTCAGTCTGATCAGGGACGTAGATAAGAGGGATACGTAACTAAATTGTAAACTAAAAATAAAATATCACCCGTCCCAACATTGGATCAAGTAAAACTAAAAAACTATTAAGATATGAAAATAACCAAGATATTTTCCTGAAGTTTGAACATTTTTCTGTTGCAATAGATAAAAACATTTTAATACACTACACTTTTTGATACTATTTTATCCTGAATAATGTCAGTCTATCAATTTTTGGAACAAAATTAATAAAATTCTGAAATCACAATACCCATGCCTTCTAAACAAGTCATTAATCAAAATACAAGGAAATTCCAGTTGTTCGATGTATTTTTAACTTTAGTTGAAATTTTAAGCTTTCAGAATATGTATGTTTTGTTTATGTGCCAAATTTGACTTCAAAGTTTTATTTGCTACAAATTGTGAACATTTGGACAATTTTATTTCTCCATGTGATATTATAACTAGATAACAGGTGTACAGGTGGAGTTGCTTATCCCTCTTATCTATTTCCCTGTTCTGATATATATATTGATGATAGATGTTAGCCATCTTGTTGTACATACATCCAGGGAACCTTTCGGGAATAAGCATGACCAAAACTCTTGTAATTTAACTAAGTACAAGTGCAATTAATCATAATTGCCATAAACTTAACCCTTTCCCACATACAATAAACCTGTACACATTTAGACAATAATATGGAAGCTCTATAAAAATGACAGAACATTTATTGAAAACATTGTGGCAAAAGGAGAAATAGTTATTTATGATCAATTTCTCCTTGTGTCACATTGTTTTCAAAAGAGATGTCATAGAGAGTTTGATGTGGGAAAGGATTAAAACTTCTAATACATGTCTAGTAGGTTTTCCAGTGGCTTAGCTCAAATAAGGATTACCAGTTTTGATAGAATGCTGATCTCTGCCAACACCCAGTCAGGGCAATCCAAGTCTCCACAAAACCGAAACCTCTGAAAAAAAGAGAAGAGAAGGTAATAAAAAATATTTCATGCTGCTCAAACTCCCAGCTGCTTTTCTTATTTTAATGAAATGAATAATTGAATTAAGATTTAATTAAATGTGTCTCGAAAAATGGCGAGTGCGAATCCACTAGAAGTTTGACTCGCTAAATGACAGCTTATGAAACATGACACATGCGTGTCTGTGCAATGACAAGTACATGTATGTTACAATAAAGGTTTTAAGATAGCAAATGTCTTTTGAGTCGTGTCGCTGACAAATATTTCTGATACGGAAAGAAAAATATCCACCTACCATTCTTGTTTTGGGTGTTCTTGTTTGTCTTTGTCAAATACGTTGACTCCGAATAAATTTTAATCGAACCAAATATCTTCGGAAATGTACCGATTATTTTGCTTTATAAACGTATGTGCATGTGAAGATCAAAGACTATATTAATATATAAAGTAGTTTGGTTATTTTCAAAACAATAAGACTTTGGTCATAGAAGATCGAAGCACACGGGACATAACAGTTGTTTGCCCGATTATGTAAATAAACATGTATAGATCGTTGATAACCGGTGAGTTCATACTGCTGATAACACACTTTTAGTGACAATCTGTATAAATATCCATTTCCCGCATACAGACGTCTCTGCAGCAGGAGACACTTGAGAACATTGTGACAAAAGGAAAAATTGTTCTTAGTGAGCAATTTCTCCTTTTGCCACAATGTTTTCAATTCTATAAAATAATATTACTTTTATAAAGAAAGTTTTCTTCTTTTTGTTTTCAAAGTCGTCTGCTGCAGATTTGTTGTATGTGGAAAGGGATAGAGTAAGTTTCAAGGTCATATAAGTTATAAGTGAAGGTACGCTGTTGTCGTCGCTGTCTTTGCATCATACAGGGACACTAGCCTAGCTATATTACATGTATATATATGTCCCTGCATCATATAACTGTGTAACTGTGGAATTCCACTTCTAAAGGTCAGTATCACATGCGTACATGTATATCTTTGTTTTTATTAAATTTATCCACGCCACACGATAACCGACATTCTAATGTTTCCGATTGGAAGACAGGCAGCTACAATAAAATTGCTTATTTCTACCGCCTCGGTGGTGTAGTGAATCTATGGTGCGGGAGGTCATGGGTTCGTTCGCCGACCGGATCATAAACCGCGTTCAAGATGGTAGAGGCCAAAGCCAGGGTGTTTCTTCTTTCGCACCCATTATTGCGGGGTTAACATTACAACTGATGTCAGGATAAATAGACCAGAAGTACAATTAACTTACACAGGAAACGCCGTGATATCACTGAAAATGTTGAAAGCAGCGTAAAACACCATGCTTTTAAGTTGGGTTTTGTCAGGGGCGTAGCTTTGCAATAATCAATGTGTAGGCCGTCTCGTGAGAAAATCAACATTGTGGATTCTGCGTAAAGTATCGACCCGGATCAGCATGCCACACAGGCCTACCCGGATAGACACTTTTCACCTCCTGTGGATTTTCTGCTTCAGGAATCTCTACTCTATACATCTATCCCCCTAAGACGGAATGTGTCGGCCGGATCAGTCTGCGCGAACAGCGCAGGCTGATCTGGTCGATACATTACGCAGATGTCTATCGCCGCAGCTGCATTTTGGGGGCATTTTGAGAAAAAATGTGTAGGCACGTGCCTACAGTGCCTAAAGGGAGCTACGCCCCTGTTTGCAATAACCGTCCTCCTGAGGCTCCCGAATTTTACGACAATTTTAAGTTTAGAACTGGAAGATCGTGACCAACATGTGCCAATGCACAGGCTGATCAGGATCTTTGCTCTTCGCAACCACCCAAATATCAATTTTCGTGTGACGAGACCGAAATTGTTTTCTGACACATCGAGGGCTTGGTGTGAAACGGTTGTAACTAAAATTGGTATTTTTTTACCAAGGTTAATCACCTGGCCATAAAGTCTTTAAAAGCGTTGAATCATTTTTCTTGGTAAATAATGGAAATTTAGGTGCCATTGCTCGTTTTGAGCAATGGCACCTACATTTGCAGTGTTTACAAAAGGGTCAAAATTGCCCTTAAACCAAGGTTTTCACAATAGGTTTTTAGTTACAACCGTTTCACGCCAAGCCCTCGACATTTTTACTACTACATATATTGGAAAAGGTATATTTTGTATTTCTGAACAGTATAAGTTCTGATCCGCATGTCCATATCTTTCGTCATTATCAGAATCTACACAAGCTATCAGACTGATGTAAGTAATATATGAACAGTGTTGATCTTGATCAGACTGTGAGAATTTACTGGCTGATCTGAATATACAATGTTCACATACGCCAACTTGTACCTTTTGCCATGGACACAGGCTATCATGTATTATCAGACTTATAATGCCGAGTTGTTAGAGTCGCGGATTTGGAACCGAACGTCCCGGGTTCGATCCTGCTGCGGCATTCGTGGCTGAGTGCCCTAATGTAATGTTCATTGTTTAGCCTAGTACTGGATTCTTTAGCCAGGGATCATGAATAAGTGAACTGTTTACGTAATATAACTGTAATAGTGTTTGAAACGGCGTAAAACCCCAATGAAACAGTCAAATCGAATATATATATGTTCTACAGTGTCAGAAAAGTATATCTTACTATTATCAAAGTATCAGACAATCCAATTATATTTGACAGTTTGAGTATACCGTTCCAGGAAACATAACGGCAACATAAAGCACGCTTTATTTGATACACAAAGTAATGGTGGGATACAATGTTCGAAAAGTAGACACAACTCCAATAGCATTTCCATGTACATTTATTACAAAGTCGTATACAAAAATTAAATCAGAATTATAATCTTATATATTTACAGTGAATTGGTAGATTTTTGCAGTGACTTTATAACTGTTTTTTAAAAAACTTTTGCAATGAATTCATTACTTTTGAAGTGTATTTAATACTATTGAAATGTATTTATTACTTTTGAAGTGTATTTTATAGTGTATTTATTACTGTTACAGTGTATTTATTACTTTTGCCGTGTATTTATTACTTTTGCAGTGTATTTATTACTTTAACAGTGTGTTTATTGGCCTACTTTAACAGTGTATTTATTACTTTTACAACTTGTATTTATTACCCTACTTTAACAGTGTATATATTACTTTAAAGGGTATTTATTACTTTAACAGTGTATTTATTTATTTTAACTGTGTATTTATTAGCCTTCTGTAACAGTATATTTATTTCTTTTTCTGTGTATTTATTAGCCTACTTTAACAGTGTATTTATTACGTTTGCAGTATATTTACTACTTTCAGAGGTGACCGAACTACCATTTGATCTCAATGAAAGAGAGTTTGATTATACGCTGAAACAACAAGTATCTTTTTCAGAATCATGAAACTCATAAATGCTACGCTCTCCCTTCTGACACTGTGCATGACAATAACCACGGCGGTGACGGTCGATTCATTCACAGCAGCTGTTCTCGAACATGACGTCATATTTCCTGCAAGCAGGTCACACGTGGTAACACGCCCAGAAGCCCTAAAGGATATGACGAAGAACCTTCAGGTGTACGCGGAACAAGCACGTAACGCTTCAAAACAGGTGAATAAATAAAACATAAATTTAAATATACGTTCCAAGTTATAATGAAACTAATTTGAGCTGTAATCTGCGAAAACCAGCCTTAACGTAATTATAACACAGTATAGAAACAGACTTGTCGGCCCATTCACGTTAATGATTCAAATTGCTTTAAAACACCTGTGATTATTTGGTGAAACATTGCAGAACCAGTAATAGACTGAGTCGACGCGCTGGCTTATCTGGATATATGTACTGATCGCAGATTTTATTATAGCGCCGTTCCAAGGTCACGATCTTATGCTCCGTATTTCATGACAAATGTAGAGACATAACTGGCTGTCAATTCATGCAATTAATCCAAATGGATATTATTTGTAAAATCTTTCTTGGAGCCTTCTGTGACTTATTAGCGAACAGTGCAGAACCGGCGGTGTAATCGGCACGGATGCGCCTTTCGATTTGGATCTGCACTGGTCCTTTTTGTTCAGTTGTTGTGTTTTGTACAGCTCGGCTTGAACAATTTGAACCGCAGTTTTTTAAACATGTAAAGGGGGTTTTGCAACAAAATCCCATTAATCTTTACACCTCTCATATACTTCGTTTTTCAATTATGCAATTTGGGATCACATTTGACTATCCTTAACGGGATCATATAAAGGACAATTGGCGTGACTAATGGGGCTTCAGTTAGATTATGGTTTGTCAAAAGCTGTATCTTGGACACGTTACATGTAAACGGACAGTGAAGGCTCTGGCGAGACTGTGCGGATGCACGTCCTCACCTGAGTACAGTATTCACTATTCGCAGATGCCAACATTGCTAGATGCTGCTCATACTTACATTTCACATATTCTTACAGAATGCCTCGATCATCGTGTTTCCTGAATATGGTATATACGGTATCGGATGGACACGGCTGACTATTGTACCTTACCTAGAATACATTCCCGACCCGGACGCTATTTCATTGAACCCTTGTGAGAAACCAGCCGGCTTCTCAAACAACGAAGTCCAAACCTATCTAAGTTGCATAGCAAAGAACAATTCCATTTACATCGTAGCCAATATGGGCGCCCGTCAGCCATGCCATAATGCAGACCCCGTTTGTCCGTCAGATGGCGCCTATTACTACAGTACAAACGTTGTTTACAATCAAAATGGCGACTATGTCGCTCGATACTTCAAGTACAATATAGGCAAAGAAGAAAACTATTTTGATAAACCGCCAGTTGTTAACCTAACAACATTTGACACTCCTTTTGGTCGATTTGGAACGTTTACGGCGTCAGATATTTTATACAAAGATCCTGCAGTTACTCTTATAAAGAAAATGAACATTACCAACATCGCCTACCCAACTGCTTGGAAGGAAGAGTTACCACTTATGTCTGCTATTGAATTTCATTCAGCTTTCGCGGAAGGAATGTTGATCAATCTTTTGGCAGCTAACCTTCATATTCCTGAACTTGGTTACTATGGTAGCGGATTATATTGGCCAACAGGAACGTCGATCGACGGTAAATACGTTTATCTAGATTCAAAGGAAAGTCCGGGAGTTCTTGTCGTCGGATATCTAAAACCGTTCGTTATCCCACCATCTGAAGTTTATGACAAAACCAAAACAGGTATCCAAATAAATGAACCATTAGACAAGTCAAGTGAATTGCCAACTAAGACTCACAAACTGAATATAAATGGAGACGAATATACAGCGCTCGTTCTTACAAGGGACACCGGTATCAGTAACGCTCGTGTATGTCAAGGTCAATTGTGTTGTGGTGCAGGCATAGAAGGTTTATTTCCCGAGAATGAACACTTTGCATTTGGAGCGTTCGATGGTTACCATGGTGATGGTGACAATGCTTACTACTTACAGTCTTGCGTGTTCATTAAATGCGCCAATGACACTCCAGAGAGCTGTGGAAAACCCGCGAAAATGTCCCAGAGTGAGATTAGTAAAATGTCGTTCGTTGGAAACTTTTCATCCTCGGGGATAGTGTACCCGGAAGTGCTGACAGCAAGTGACGGGGGACTCGGGCTTGTGACCCGGACATGGTTATATCAAGGATCAATCATCATCGATGTAGGCATATACGGGGGACCGATATCAATTGCGATGCTCAACAGAGATTATTCTAAAGATAGAGTACTGGATCGATCATAATAAACAATGCTTATATATCCACATGTATTTTTATTTTATTTAACCCTTTAATCCTTATATGGAATTCACCGAGCCAATTAGGAAGGTTCTGTATTACGCGGTGCTGAAGGAAAAACCAAACAACCTTGTATACTGTAAGCCAAATAAACTCAGATATACCAGAGATGCCATGACAGACAGTGTATCGAGGGCTTGGCGTGAAACGGTTGTAACTAAAATTGGTATTTTTTTACCAAGGTTAATAACCTCGCCATTATGTCTTTATAAGCGTTAAATCATTTTTCTTGGTAAACAATGAAAATTTAGGTGCCATTGCTCGGTCTGAGCAATGGCACCTAAATTTGCATTGTTTACAAAGGGGTCAAAATTGCCCTTAAACAAGGGTTTTCAAAGTAGGATTTTAGTTACAACTGTTTCACGCCAAGCCCTCGGTTTACACTCATGTTCTATTGCAATTATATTCGACCACATGGGTGCACCTACAGATCCTTATTTGAACTTATAACATATTCCAATATTCTTTAATTGATTGATTTGGGTTTAACGCTTTTCCAGTCATATCATGGCGGCCAGTTAACCTACTCATGTGTTTCCTAGCCTTCTCAAACCAGTACTCCACCCAACAGACTGCTTTTCCACATATACTATTAGTCCATTGGTAAAAGACGAATGACGGTTGTCACGTTTACATTTGCCAAACGTCGGAAGATTGTTGGCCACTCAAAACCTCTGGATTGACATCCCGCGTCGACTAAGCTACCAGGCATCTCTAATAGTGTAGTTCATTCATCCATTCCGATTGTGTAGATGCTGAGAGTTTCATGGTTTTCCAATCGATGGGTATGCATGTATACTACCAGAAAACCAACATTATGGAATCTGCGTAATAAATCGACCCAGATCAGCCTAGGCTAATCCGGGTCGACACATTCCGTCTCAGGGAGAAAGAGGTATAGAGTAATGATTCCTGAAACGGAAAAAAATACACGAGGCGAAAAGTGTCTGTTCGGGTTATCCTGCGCGGCATATTTAGGCTGATCAGGTTCGATACTTTACGCAGAGTCTTCAATGTTGGTTATCTCGTGGAACGGCTCATATATATTGTTTCTAGCACTGCATTAACGTGTTTTTCACGTCCAACAATTCTGCAACACACGGCTTTGAAAACATTTAGACAAAACTATTGAACCTCTCTATAAATGAATGTATAACTTATGAACATTGATTTATACAGCAATTTATCCTAATGCCGCAATGTTTTCAAAAGTGGTATGTTGCATAGGTATCAACAAGCGTCTGTATGTGGAAAATGGTTAAATACAAGCCGTGGCAGTTGAAATCGGATCTTGTTATATTTGCGTTTGTCAATTTGAGGTATTGTTGACTCTCCAATTGAACTAGACTTAACACCACGTTGTTCTCGGCCGAAGTAGAATCCGGGTAACTTTTCAATCAGTTGTTTATTATTTACTCTCCGGGTAAGCATCAGTGAAATAACGTTGACATTGGACTAGTGGGGTTTCTCGGTCTAAAATGCATTTAGTTTTATATCACATATTGACGAACAGTAACGACTTTGGTTTGATTGCGCGCATTTGTAGGTTTATATCACATATTGGCGGATATTAACGACTCTGGTTTGATTGCGCGCATCTGTAGGTTTATATCGCATATTGGCGGACATAGACGAATCTTGTTTGACTGCGTGCATCTGTAGGTTTATATCACATATTGGCGGACATAGACGACTCTGGTTTGACTGCGTGCATAATATTATGTAGGTTTAAATCACATATTGGCGGACATAGACGACTCTGGTTTGACTGCGTGCTTAATGTTATGTAGGTTTAAATCACATATTGGAGGACAGTAACGACTCTGGTTTGACTGCGTTCATATGTAAGTTTATATCACATATTGATGGACAGTAACGACTATGGTTTGATTGCGTGCATATGTAGGTTTATATCAAATATTGGCGGACATTAACGACTCTGGTTCGACAGCGTGCATATGTAGGTTTAAATCACATATTGGCTGATAGTACCGACTCTGGTTTGACTGCGTTCATATGTAAGTTTATATTACATATTGGTGGACAGTAACGACTCTGGTTTTACTGCACGAATGTGTAGGTTTATATCACATATTTGCAGACAGAAACGACTCAATTTGATTGCGTGTATGCGTGTATGTGTAGGTTTGTTACACATATTGGTGGACATTAACGACTATGGCTTGACTACGCGCATATATAGGTTTATATCACATATTGGCAGACATAAATGACTCTGGTTTGACTGCTTGCATCTGTAGGTTTATATCACATATTGGCAGACAGTAACGACTCTGGTTTTACTACGCGCATGTGTAGGTTTTCACATATGTGTCGGATAGAAACGACTCTGGTTTGATTGCTTGCATCTGTAGGTTTATATCACATATTGGCTGATAGAACCGACTCTGGTTTGACTGCGTTCATATGTAAGTTTAGATCACATATTGGTGGACAGTAACGACTCTGGTTTTACTGCACGAATGTGTAGGTTTATATCACATATTTGCAGACAGAAACGACTCTGGTTTATCTGCTTGCATGTGTAGGATTATATCACATATTGGTGGACAGTAACAACTCTGGTTTGACTGCGTGCTTATATAGGTTTATATCACATACTGGCGGGCAGAATCGACTCTGGTTTGACTGCTTGCATGTGTAGGATTATATCACATATTGGTGGACAGTAACGACCCTGGTTTGATTGCGTGCATATGTAGGTTTATATCACATATTGGAGGACAGTAACGACTCTTGTTTGATTGCGTGTATGTGTAGGTTTGTTACACATATTGGTGGACATTAACGACTATGGCTTGACTACGCGCATATGTAGGTTTATATCACATATTGGCAGACATAAACGACTCTGGTTTGACTGCTTGCATCTGTAGGTTTATATCACATATTGGCAGACAGTAACGACTCTGGTTTTACTACGCGCATGTGTAGGTTTTCACATATGTGTCGGATAGAAACGACTCTGGTTTGATTGCTTGCATCTGTAGTTTAATATCACATATTGGCAGACGGTAACGGCTATGGTTTGACTGCGCGCATCTGTAGGTTTATATCACATATTGGCGGACATTATCGACTCAAGTTTGGTTGCGCGCATGTGTAGATTTATATCACATATTGGCAGACAGTAACGACTCTGGTTTGATTGCGTGCATATGTAGATTTATTTCACGTATTGGTGGATAGTAACAAGTTAACAACTCTGGTTTGATTGCACGCATTTATAGGTTTATATCACATATTGGCAGACAGTAACGACTCTGGTTTGACTGCGCGCAAATGTAGGTTTATATCACATATTGGTAGACAGTAACGACTCTGGTTTGACTGTGCGTAAATGTAGGTTTATATCACATATTGGTAGACAGTAATGACTCTTGTTTGACTGCGCGCATATGTAGGTTTATATCACACATTGGCGGACATTAACGACTCTGGTTTGATTGCGTGCATATGTAGGTTTATATCACATATTGGCAGACAGTAATGACTCTTGTTTGACTGCGCGCATATGTAGGTTTATATCACACATTGGCGGACATTAACGACTCTGGTTTGATTGCGTGCATATGTAGGTTTATATCACATATTGGCAGATAGTAACGACTCTGGTTTGACTTCGCGCATATGTAAGTTTATATCACATATTGGTAGATAGTAACGACTCTGATTTGATTGCACGCATATGTAGGTTTATATCACACATTGGCAGATGGTAACGACTCTGATTTGATTGCGCGCATATGTAGATTTATATCACATAATGGCAGACAGTAACGACTCTGATTTGATTGCGCGCATATGTAGGTTTATATCACATAGTGGTAGATAGTAACGGCTCTGGTTTGATGGCGTGCATATGTAGGTTTATATCACACATTGGTAGATAGTAACGGCTCTGATTTGATTGCGCACATATGTAGGTTTATATCACATATTGGCAGATGGTAATGACTCTGATTTGATTGCGCGCATATGTAGGTTTATATCACATATTGGTAGACAGTAACGACTCTGATTGTATTGCGTGCATATGTAGGTTTATATCACATATTAGCAGACAGTAACGACTCTGGTTTGATGGCGCGCATATGTACAGGTTCACCCGAGTAGTCAATGTATGCAGTTGCAATAAGACCCCAAATAGCTCATTCATTTTTGATATTTTTTGTTGGAAAAAAGAGGGACGTTTTAAAGGGAACAGGTGGCTCAATGGATTTCTTACACTTTCTAAACTTCAGATGACACTAACGGTCTCTGCAACAGACAGATTCTTGACATTTCATCAGGTAATTATGAAAACTGGACCTTTGAAACCTTTTGAGCATCACGTCACATGGTTTTTGGCCGAAGTGGCACCCGGGTAACTTGGCATTCAGGATTTGATTGGTGCTCCGGGGAAATCAAACGTTTTGATTGGTTGACAAGGGTACATATATATTTACCGGCGCATCCTTGGAATCGGACCATTACGAAAAATGCTTGTCAGAAATTTCTTTAAACCGCCTGCGAATAATTAGCCAACAGTGTAAAGCCAGATCTAACTGCGCGAATATGCAGGTTGAACATGATCTTCACTCGTCGCAAATGACCTTAGGTTGATTAATTTTAAACGTTCTATTGCTTTAACATACACATATTATGGGAAAATCTGCTACGTAATGCTAAGAGTTATGATAAGTACGTATCTCTCATAAGTCAGAACTGGCTGGTCATTGAAATAGGGATGACAACTACAATAATAAACTATTTACTTTTAACTTTTTATTCTGACACTACTTGCCCGTTGACATATCTTTTATATCTTTAGATGGTGTTTTGAACATTACGGAAACAGCCTTGTGTTATCCAATGCCCATCCAATCCGAGCATAATTCATGTTTTATCATTTATAGCACTTTCAAGTCCTTTTTACACAAAAATCCATTTAATGCCGCTTCCTTTCGCATAATCTACAGACTCAAGTTTTGTACTTGTTACCCCAGTTCTTCACATTAAAATGATTAAATTCATCCGTTCAAGAAAATGTCTTTCGGACCTTATTCGCATACGTACATCTCGCCCATACTTCTATCCCTTCATCACCATCAAGATGTGTGGCCCTCCCTCTATTGTCTTCTATTACTTTCTCAGTGCTAATAGCCTTCAATTTCCTTGCGTTGTTAACACCTACCGACATGATGTTCCCCAATACAGCCTATAATACCATTTGCATTTCCTTTCCCAATTTTGCTACAGGAATGTATTTCCATTCCACTTTCCGAGACATGAATATTGCTTCCCTTTCCATCTACAACATAGATGTACTAGTATTTCCTTTCCTGCTGCCCCTACCTTTACAAAAAAGTTTTTAATTTCATGTTGATTCCCTTTTCGTCTTCCCCTATAGAAATGTATTTCCCTTTTCCTACTTCCCGTATAGAAAAGTTTTTCAATTCTCAATTTCACTTACACTATTGTATTTCCTTCACCTCCCCCCCCCCCCCCCCCCCACCACCCCCCCCCCCCCCCCCCCCCCACTCCCCACCCCCACCCCAACCCCCACCCACCTAGCTTCCAGTAACCCCATCTCGGTCAGAAAAAATCCCTCCCCTCGCCAACCCAGACCCACCCCCGATCGACCTTTTAATGCAATTCCCTATCCCCACCCCCTCCCCCGTCCCCATGACCCCACCTCCTATGTTTAGCCTTGTTTCTCATAGCCCTGGCCTTCTCTCGGATTGCAGTTAAATAAGCTTCTCGGAGTTCTCCAGCTTGAGCTTGTTTCTCTTCTAACTCTTTCTTCAATCGTTCCTTCTCCTCTACCTCCAGTAATATCTCATCCATTAGGCGCTCGTCTTCTTCGTTCAGCTAAATCAAAGAACACAGATATGAAATATTTAAATCAAGCAAATATTTCGGAAGAGATACTTTACATGAACCTGCGGCCGACGAGTTAGGGTCTCGTTGCATCTCCTTATTGCGAAAATGTACAAGTTTGCTTTTCAGAACAGTGTAAAAGCAGATCAGCCTGTGCATCCACATAGTCCGATAAAGAACTACATCGTTCCATCGTTCCATAATACTTACTTTAGCTTGTTAGAAGCTACTGTCAACTTGTGTGGATTCTGATAAGACTTGGCAGATGTACAGGTCGAAGTGAATGGCTACACGGTTCTGAAATGCCACTTTGTACCCTTGCCCCACGGACGGGCTCATAATTGAGCCGTTCCACGGGTAAATGAACATTGTGGAATCGACCCGAATCAGCTAAAGCATGCCGCGCAGGCTAACCCGGACAGACACTTTTCGCCTCCTATGGTTTTTCTGTTTCACGAATCATAACTCTATACCTCTACCCCCCTGAGACGGAATGTGTCGGCCAGGATTAGCCTGTGCGGACTGAAATATATGTGGGGCTACAATTCTAGACTTTTGTCAGGCGCTCCTTCTGCGATTCTCTTAAATTTAAGCGGACAATGTGAAGGCTCTCGGGAGACTGTTTGCAAAGATTCCCTAATGACCAAATGCGGTTCAGATATTATATTTTATTTTAATTTTGAACTTAAACAAACACATTTAGAACTAGATAATTTACATAGGCTAGCTACACGAAAGATTAAAAATAGCTGACAATATTGATGAATTTGCATAATGTATTGTCGGCTTTACGTCATACCCGTTATTAAGAAAATTCCAGATATCTTGTTAGACTAGATGTAGAGCTGTTGAGCTCCTGTTAAGACAGCGCAAATACCCGAAGGTCTGTTGTCGTTTGACAGTTTTCACAAATGAATCAATAACTGGCGTAGATTATGAATTGTGAGCGTATCATCTGTAGACAGATAACGACACACTGTTCAAACAGAAACCTGCTTGGAATTAACGGTATTGTAATAATAGTATACATGTTGGTTAATTCAATTTATTATTTCTGAAGTTTTGACTGAAGAGCAAACGTCTATTGTGGTAAGCCAGTCTACATATCAATCAATAACGATACTTAGAAATCAATCATCGAATACCATAAATTATTTCAAAAAAGCAATCATTAAAGGACACATTCTAATTTGGGAAATAATAATCATCTCTTAACCCTTTCCCTCATATAGACGCTTTCTGACGCCTCTGCAGCAGACGGCTTTTTAAAAACATAGTAGCAAAAGAAGAAATTGCACAAAACGTGCAATTTCTCCTTTTGCCACAAGGTTTTCCACTTTTAGTCATAGGTTATCCATTCAATTATGGAGATTTTCCATATTTTGACAAAATATGTTCAAAGTCGTCTGCTGCAGAATTGTCATATGAGGGAAAGGGTTAAAATGTGTAAATGATCGGACATGTATGATAATAAGAGAATTTCTTTTAATAGACACTTCATGTTTAACCCTTTCCGTCATATAAACGCTTTCTGACGCCTCTGCAGCAGACGGCTTTTTGAAAACATAGTTACAAAAGAAGAAATTGCTCAAAACGAGCAATTTCTCATTTTGCCACAATGTTTTCCACTTTTAGTCATAGGTTATCCATTCAAATATAGAGATATCCTATTTTTTGACAAAATATGATCGAAGTCGTCTGCTGCAGAATTGTCGTATGAGGGAAAGGGTTAATACTTTCAAGACGGACGCAAAATAGTGTGTGATCTTTGTTAAATATAACCTGAAGAAGGACTATGTCCGAAATATTGAACCATAGAATGTTTTTATTTTTATCTTATATATTAATTCCCTACGAAATAGATCTTTTTAACATAAGTAAATTGGAAAACGTAAATATTACCTTTGGAACCGACTTAATGGGCCTCACATTCAGTCTAGATACAGCTATCTCGGCCAGTCTAGATGGCATACGTTTGGGTCTACCTTCAGACAAGTCAATTACGTAACTGAACCCTGGTTTCTCGAGGAGGATTTCTTCAACTGTAATAGTAAAATGAATATTTGCAGATCTAAAACATTGTGTAAAAAGGAAAGCTCGATTGGCAATCAATGTAAAATAAATAAGTTAAAACTACCATAACCAATCAATCTAACAACGTACCTTCAGTGTATTCAATGGTCTCACTGATGTTTTCAAGCTCGGATTCAGTTGACGAGGCGTCATTCTCAAACTCGGAAACGATCAACTTTTCAATCATTTCTTTCTCTAACTTCGAACTGGGCCTGCTTCTTCGTGGAGAAAATCGGCTAAGGATCTCAGACACGTTTTTCTCTTTTTTACTTCTGAATTTCGCAAAACAATTACCCATAATTCAGCTTAAAAACCGTATTTTTTATATGTTCTCAGAAATATTATCATAAAGGCTTTAATGTCGTTGCGACGTTGCAATAATGCTAAGGATACGACGTCTTTACGTCATAATTTACGGCTCCGTTTTGCATTCGGGTTAAATCGGCAATTTCCGACGCGCCGAGTATTCTATTACGTTTAAAAGTAATATACGGATCTTATTAATGTTATTAAAATGGATAAATTCAAAACGGTATGGATCATGAGTATACATATCTAACTATGAAAACAGTCGTGCTTCAGGACAACCTACCTTAACGGAAAAATTAAGAGCGTTGGAAAAGCTCTACTTTGTTTTATTGGGATTTTACGCTGTTTCAACATTAATTCAGTTCACTAACTCATGATCCGGTGATAAATAAACCGGCTTCGATCCCGTCACGGAGGTCATGAGGGACTGCCCTCGGGCAAGGCATTCTTTTCTAGCATAGTACTGGTTTGTTCACCCAGAGATCATGAATAAGTGAGCTCTAGCATAATGTTGAAAACCGCGTAAAAAACCAATAAAACAAACCCATAAAACTTATATATATGGTTCGCTTTGTCAACAAAGTATATCATACTCATATCAAAGTATCAAACAAACCTTCAGTATTTGAACATTTTCAGTGTATAGAGTTTCCAGGGAACATCCTGGATTCAATGTTGGAAAACTAGACGAAACTCCAATAGTAACAAACGGCGTTTCAATGTTCACCAATGCACACAAAGCGGAATTGTAATCTTATACATTCACAAGGAATTGATAGATTAGTGCAGCGAATTTATTACTTTTAAAGTGGATTTTTTACTCTGTGTATTGATTGCTTTCAGGTGACCGAACAACCCTTTTCCCTCAATGAAAGAAAGTTTGAGTGTACACTGAAACAACAATTATCCTCTGTACAATTTTTTTTTTCAGAATCATGACACTCATATGACAATAACAACGGCGGTGACGGTAGATTCATTCACAGCAGCAGCTGTTCTCGAACATGACGTCATATTTCTTGTTAATAGGACACACGGGGTTACGCGCCAAGAAGACAAAGAACCTTCAGGTTTACGCGGAACAATCACGTAACGCTTTGAAACAGAACATAAGCTCGAATATACGTTCCAAGTTATGAGAAATTAATTTGATCGGTACTCTGCGAAAACCAACCGTCAATTATGACACGTATGGAAACAGACTTATCTGCCCATTCACGTTAAAGATTCAAATGGATACTGCATGTAAACGTCGATGCGCTGGTTTATCTGGATATACACTGATCGCAAATGCCCTAAGGTTGGGTTTAATATAGCACCGCTCATATGTCACTGCGATGTTATATGCCTCGTATTTCATAACAGGAAAAGACATATAACTGGTTGTTAAGCCATGCACTCAATCCAAATGGATTGTGTTTGTATAAACTGTCCTGGAGCCTTCTGTGAATTATTAGCGGACAGTGCAGAACCGGCGGTGTAATCGGCATGGATGCGCAGTTCTATTCGGATCTTTATTGGTCATATTTGTTCAGTGGTTGTGTTTTGTAGAGCAGGGCTTGAACAATATGAACCACAGTTTTTGCAACAAAATCCCGGTTAGCATTACACCTTTCATATATATAAATTAAATTATGCAATATAGAGTCATATTTGACTCTCCGTAACGGGATCATATAAAAGAAAATTGACGTGCCTTATAGAGCTACAGTTCTATTCTTTTTTTGTCACAAGATGCATCTGGGACAAAATGACGTGTACACGGACGGAGAAGGCTCTGACGAGACCGAGCGGATGCATGCGCTTATTAACCATACGCAGATGTATTAATAAAATCGCTACATACTGTTCTTACGTACATTTAACCTATTTCACAGAATACCTCGATCATCGTGTTCCCTGAATTTTGTATATACGGTATCGGATGGACACGGCTAACTATTTTACCTTACCTAGAATACATTCCTGACCGGGCGCTATTTCCTTGAACCCTTGTGAGAAACCAGCCAGCTTCTCAAACAACGAAGTCCAAACCTATCTAAGTTGCATAGCAAAGAACAATTCCATTTACGTAGCCAATATGGGCGCCCATCAGCCATGCCATAATACAGACCCCTTTTGTCCGTCAGATGGCGCCTATTACTACAGCACAAAGGTTGTTTACAATCAAAATGGCGACTATGTCGCTCGATACTTCAAGTAAAATATAGGCAAAGAAGAAAACTATTTTGATTAAACCGCCAGTTGTCAACCTAACAACATTTGACACTCCTTTTGGAGTTGGAACGTTTACGTCGTCAGATATTGTATACAAAGATCCTGCAGTTACTTAATGTCAAGGTCAATTGTGTTGTGATGCAAGCATAGAAGGTTTATTTCCCGATAATGAACACTTTGCATTCGGTGCGTTCGATGGTTACCATTGTGATGGGGGACGATGCTTACTACTTACAGTCCTGTGTGTTCATCAAATGCGCCAATAATACTCCCGAGAGATGAGGAAAACCCGCGAAAATGTCCCAGAGTGAGATTGGTAAAATGTCGTTAGTTGGCAAGTTTACATCCTCGGGGATAGTGTACCCGGAAGTGCTGACATCAAGTGACGGGGAACTCGGCCTTGTGACCCGGATAGTGTTATATCAAGGATCACTCATCATCGATGCAGGCATATACGGGGGACCGATATCAATTGCAATGCTCAACGGAGATTATTCTAGGGATATATTACTGGATTCCTTGTAAAGAAAAAACAATGCAGGCATATACGGGGAACCGATATCAATTACAATACTCAACAGAGAATATTCTTGAGATAGAAAACTGGATCAATCGTAATAACTTTAATCCTTATATGTAAATCACCGAACCCATTAGGAAGGTTCTACATTACGCCGTGCTGATCCACTGGGTATGCACTGTTAGCCAAATAGCCTAAGATATACCAGAGATGCCATGACAGACAGTATGTATATATACTTTTTCAAGTGTACCTATGTTCGACCATACATATTCCAGCAATTTTTTAATTGATTGATTTAGGTTTAACGCCGTTTTCAACATCATTTCAGTCATACCACGGCTGACAGTAAACCTACTCATTTCTTTCCTGGCTTTCCCAACTCCACACAACAGACTTTCCGAGCAACTGACCTGATTGCTGTTTTACATAGGCTATATATATTAGCCCATTGGTAGAAGACGAATGACGCTTGCCACGTGACTATTGTCAAAAGTTGGAAAGAATGTTGAAATATATTATAATCATCTTTTACATTTTTGTCTTATAAATTGCATATATCAGTGGTGCAATTGTCATTTGACAACGCTGCAATAAACTCATTCAAACTATTGGGATTTAAAATGAATTCAAAAGCAATGCATTTAAAACTGTTCACCTATGCGTTGTGAAACATTTTAAGACATTGTTTAATTTGTGTGTATGATGTTTTACGTTGCTTTTAACAATATAGATAACACAGGATTATATTTCTGCTTTGATAGTAGAAATGGGCTCTCAATATAATTATCATAGTTAGGTAATTTTGATTTTGATATGACATGTTTATGCGTTAATTGCATAAAAAAAACTCGGCTTAAATCCATTGTAAATTCAGGAGGTATGCTTAGCAGAAACTATCCAGATAGCAGATGCGCATATGTATGTCAAATGTTAGTAAATCGATAGACCACCATACTGTGTGTACAGTATTTTGCGTTCAACTCCTTTATCATTCAATATATGGAAATAACAAAGTGATATTGTAAAGTGTTCAAGTTAGACTTTTGTGATCGTTTAATCCATGTCGAAATGTAATCTACAGTTAGCCCCTTGCTGAAAGCACTTTCAGTGCTTTGATTATGTAAGTGACATAACCACGTCAATGCCAAGCTTACGCCAAAGATAACGTGATTAAGCAGCGGGGATTCAGAAAGTGACATTGCATTGCACTTTGGGGTTCATAGGTCAACGATTTCTCGTCTGTACCACTGGAATCACAACAGACCGACATCGGAGTAGACGTCCTATGGTGAAGTCACATAATCAAGATCGCTATATCAGGCTGACCCACTTACGGAACTGGTACTTGGTACAAGCTGTGACGGCCGCAAAAACAAGAGGGTTATATAACAACAGGATCAGTGTACAAACTGTCAGGAATCGACTCCGTGAGGCAGGTCTGCGCACCCGACATCCGTACGTTGGTCCACCACTTTTCGCACGTAGACGACAAGCGAGAATGGCATTGTTGAATGCACATCGGCCAAGAGTTTGGATACGGCAATGGTGGAGGCAAGTTCTATACTCGGACGAATCAAAGTACCTTTTATACCGATCAGATAGAGGGCAGCGAGTTAACAGACGTCCTGGGGGGTTACGGTTCTTGGATGCATGTTTACCGGGGTATGACCGATTCGGTGGAGGAGAAGTCTTGGTGTGGGGTGTCATATGTCATGGACACAAGACACCCCTGGTCTTTGTTTAAGGAAATCTGACGGCAGAACGTTATCGTAACGTCATCCTGATTCCTCATGTCGTCCCGTTTGTGCATCATTACAACGTCATTTTTCAGCAGGACAATGCCCGTTGTCACGTGGCAAGATTTAATAATAAATTCCTGGCAGCTAATAATGTTGATGTTCTTCCATGGCCAGCATTTAGCCCGGATGTATCACCAATAGAACATCTTTGGAATGAACTGGGTGGGAAAGTAAAGGGACGTAACCCTGCACCAACAACCATTCAGCAACTGCGTCTGGCGCTTCACGAAGAGTGGGACAATATTCCAATTGCTACAGTCAACAATCTGATCAGTTATATGACCAGGCGGGTGCAAGCAACACTTGATGCAAGTGGGGGACACACCCGCTAGTGAATTGTCATTGTGTGTGTTTCAAACCTTTGCACCCTTGGTGCATAAAAAGACCAATATAAACATACACTATGTAACCTACAAGAATGGAATTTCTCGATTAGTGTACCAAATGAATTGTCTACACACACACCTAAATACCATACGCCTTTGTAGATTGATTAAAATTTATGATACAAAAATTGTTCTTGTTGCGTTGTGTTTTTTTTAGTATATATTATATATATATAAACAGAACTGTCGGATCAGGTTAATATTGACATGTAATAATGGTCTTTCGGGTGTTCTGTTTTATATCATCTATAGTGATTGTATTATATGCGCATTATAATGATAAGATGTGTCCATATAATTTCATCTCATCGCCTGTCTAATGTAGAAGTCAACGTTTCTACTGACCACGTGACTTACGCACAGTATGGGTATCATCCGGGTTCAATTGGGTCGACATATGAGTTTTATCCCGAGCACACTGTATGTGTCGGCCGCTGGGTAAAGATATCTTTATTAGAAAATACAGAGTACCTGGCACTGTGCGAGGTGGAAGGAATGTCTAACATGACATACAGAAAGGGTAAGAGATATGCCAATTGGTCCGAGATATCGACTTAACTCCACTGCATAACTGTTTTCAAAATTATTAACATTAAGTTCCAGCGACCTTTGCAGCAGGGAAGTTATAAGAATCTCATTGTTAAAATCTGCCTTTAATTTTGTCTTGGTTGTTTTTTGTGTCGCCTTCTTTTGCATAGTAACACATTTGAATCACTTCTCCGTCGTCTGTCCCGTCTGTCAGTCCGCTTTTAATTTATTCGCTGAATTATTAGCAAGCGACACACGTGCTCATTTGATACTCTTGTGTATTATAAAGAGCTTGTTTTAAGAATCTGTCAACTTGTGTAGATTCTCATGTTTTTTATATATCTATTTTAGATCATGTGCATGCCATCCACAACGTCGAAGGAACCGGCACCATTATTGCATCCATCCCTGTTGTAAGCAAATCACAATGCGTGTTTCACTGCTTTCAAATTGAAGCCTGTCACAACTTCAATGTCAGACAGGATATGACGTCATCCTTTGCGATGTTAGGTCAGCTGCTTAACCACGTTTCATACCGCACGGCTTCAGACAAAAGCGTTGCATTTTGGACTAGGGCTACCGATTTATAGTTGCATATACGGTCTTTTTAGCCGCTTTCAATTTTACTTCAGTTATATCACAGCGTCTCCTGGACAAATCACCAGTACTTCCGGTAGTATTTGTCCTGAAACCGATACATCAGTCGGACAGCTATTTCTGTAACCCTGAAAGGAAACCATTCCTACTATTTTTAAAATATTTTGTACAAATCCACTAGATCGCTAGAGAAAAAGCCTGATTAGCTCCTGGTGTCCCTGTCCAAAAAGCGTTTAAACTCCCTACGGCTCTAGACCCGATAGCTCAGTCGATAAGGACAAGGACAATCAATCGAGTTTTGCGAGTAATGTGAAATAGAAACCATGATATAACTGAAAAATGCTGACAATTCTAATCAATCCAATACTAAGCAAACTTCTTATTTGGATATTATTTTCTATAACAGAAGCTTGGTGATACTTCAAACTCTAATTATAGCTTGTTATCATACTGACAATTGAGTTAGCTTGGGTCATTTAGTGCTTGCGGATGCCATTGTTATCCAACAGGTATACTCCTACTTTGGACACATGGGAGTCCTGAAGCCTCCTAGGAAACTACGAAATTTTCTTTCATTTCTGTAATTTTCATAAACGTGTAGACTTCCGTTGAAAAGCACAATCTAAAATTGAGTTTATCATTATATTGTAATTCTTTGAAGACGACAATACATGCATATTGAACGAACATCTATATTGAGTAAATTCACTGTGTGACTAAAACATTATTCGAAATTATTGCGCCCGTATCGTTCACATTGACGAATGAAATATTTTGTTTTCACTGTTGATACCTCTTGTCCTTCATATTAACATTTGTCGACTTAAAAGGTGTGTACCACTATGTATACAATGTATATATATTTCTATGTTATTTTTGTTCGCATGTCATTCTAGGAGAAATGGCGATCCTTGCCCAACATTATCACGCCCTTTTCCTCACTGGTATTCACACAATGTATAACAAATCATTGTGTAACCATTTTTCCTGATTGTGTAATGGGTATAATAAATTGTCAATTACTGTGCAACTAGTATCCTTAATGGATACAAGTATAACACATTATAACAAATTGGTGTACAAGTATGTTACTTGCCGTATATTCAAGATTCAAGATTAAAGAACGGTATTCAGTAACGTAAAACTTTGCAAATTTTCTAGTTACATACATATCGAGGGCTTGGCGTGAAACGGTTGTAACTTAAATTGGTATTTTTTACCAAGATTAATCACCTCGCCATAAAGTCCTTAAAAGCGTTTAATAATCTTTCTTGGTAAACAATGGAAATTTATGCCCCTAAACCAGGGTTTTCAAAATAGGTTTTTAGTTACAACCGTTTCACGCCAAGCCCTCGATATGTGCATGATATAATGTGTAAAACAAAGGTTTAGTGAAGACAACTACGTGCACAATATAAATTCGGTGGCATTGTGAGGGCCTGAAAAAGGTTCGAAACAGAAAAAGAATATTAAAACTATGGTGAGCAACATATTACTCTAGATTACTCTATTAGATGTTGTTTACATTCATTAAATTGCATATAATACATAACGAGGACCTACCCATCTTAGGTATAGTTGTGAGGCCGTAAATTTGAGGACCTATATTTGCATAGTTCACACAAGTTCCTATCAAACAGTCATTGTGAGGACTCGCACAATGTTAGGACATTCCGTTTTCTGAGGACTTGCACTCCGGTCCTCGGATTGTGTTTTGAATAGATGCCGTACGGCACCTACTCAAGGTACATTTTTATCAGATTTTCTTTGCGTTAATTTGTTCTAAATATTTTAAAGTTAATTTGTATCTTAACGGAAAGGACATTTATTTTCCTTTCAAAAGATACCAATTTTTGTTTTTAAGTACTCAAATGAATATCTTAAATACTCATATGAACATCTAGAGTACTTAAATGAATATCTTAAGTACTTAAATGGACATGTAGAGTACTCAAAGGAACATTTTAAACATTTACTGTATTTCAGTCCGAGAGATGATTTATTTAGCATAAAGCAATTATATACAACTGAAACACAGATAAATTGATTATAGCAAATTACAAAAACATCAACATAAATAAAAACCCTTTACACACACCCTGCACTTCAGTCTTTTGACCACCTCTTCACCTTCTACAAATAGCCATGGAAACTGTTCAACCCACGATTGATTTTCTTTAGTTCTTCTGGAGTTTTCATGTATTGATTAACATTCAAGTAGTCCATAAACCCAGTATGTTGCATTGGTTCCGTTTTTGAATGCATACATTTTCTATAACCATCATCGTGTATTTGAATATACAAGTACAAACAAACAATCAAATACTTCACTACCATCCAGTAACGAATATGAAGAACGATGCTGTTTTAGGACAAAACGGTCTGTTTTTCTCGCACCTTCATTGCTGTGTCTTTTAACGAATAAAAATGACTATTATTCCATGGATACCAATCCACACCCGTTGCTTTGTTGAAATAATATCCCCCTTGATAGTATTGGCCATTTAAATTGGACTTGTGACAACTGTTATACCACCAGGCCCCGTTATATCGACTCGCACAGTTGTGTGCAGACTTATCGTTGTCGTTGTCGTATGTTGTAAACATCATTCCATGTGTGTTCTGCGTAGGGTCATTCATACCATCTCCGGCTGTACCTGTATAGTATTTACGGTCAATGAATAGTCTTTATGGCTAATGGTCTTTGTTTTAAAGTATTTATCAATCTGTGTCTATGTATCTATTTACGTATCGGGGTTTTCGGCGTATTCAACTGCATTTCAGTAATTGGAAGCCTGTAGGGATGCTTTAAATGTTCGGTCAAGGAGAATATTTAGACCTGCCAGCGTGACCACATATCTTGATTTCTCTGTGTCCTTTCTAAGTACATTAATTTAAGGTAATGAATTTTAAAATATCCCTTTTACACTCTATATACATGTGTTAGTTTTACAAATTAAAAACAAAAGACAAAGGCCAGTATATTAATTGAATGTATGTACATTTTTATTTAAGCGAAATTCATACTGTATCTACTCTAGACAGTAAAATAGAGAACCCTTCTATTGAATTTGTAAATGTAGTCTGGTTCCTTAACATTTCATGCTATGATATATTACGCAGTAATTAGACGAAGAAGCCTCGTCCCGTATTCACTAAACTTTTCAATTTAGATATTAGTCTAAATCTAAAGCTTAATATTTAGCCACGTTTTAGATTTAATCCGTATTCACCAACGCGTTTTAAACCGATCTCAATTTGGTCTAGTGTGTAAATGTCGTAAGCGGCCACGCAGCGACACTGGTTCCCGAATCAAGTTAAGAGCTAAAATAAAAGACAGTACCATTCATCTATAGTCTATTTATAGATTTTCATTTTTATCGCAATTTCACATACATTTTTCATTTGCTTTGCTTTTAATAATCTGACTTTCATGTTCAGTACATACTGGATTCAAAATTAACTTTTGCGTACAATTGTCATCGCAAAATGCAGACATGAAAAGATTTAAACCACAGAAATATCTGTTTCAAGATCAATTTCGTTCTTTTTTGCTGTTGCAGTTCCAGATTTCAGGAATATCGCGGTAAACACGATATCGGTGTATTTAGCCCATGCCAACAACATGTTTTATCACGGATGCAATGTGAACATCCAGAATACTTAAATGAAATGAAATCTTCTGGTTCTTACAAACAAAGTGTGATCGGATTAACTGAACTGTATTTAACTTATCACTGTAAATGTAGACAGCATTTCAACTCTTATATCAACTGGTAAATTTACAGTTTGAGAACAAAAATGATAAAATACGGTCTTAAGTAGTTAAGTCTTACTTAGCACTAAGTAATGATGGTGGAATTGGTCACTGTACTTAGCTATGAAAAGTTATTTGAGTCGTTCCACGAGAAAACCAACATTATGGCCTCTGCGTAATGTATCGACCAAGATCAGCCTGCGCAGTACGCGCAGGCTGCTCCAGGCCGACACATTCCATCTCAGGGGGATAGAAGTATAGACTAACGAATCCTAAAACAGAAAATCCACAGGAGGCGAAAAGTGTCTGTCTCCGGTTAGCCTACGCTGCATGCTTAGGCTGATCCGGGTCGATACTTTACGAAGAGTCAACAATGTTGGTTTTCTCGTGAGAAAAGACGGCTCATTTATCAAATGACACTCCATCATGACCGCCGCGAGCGGAGATCGAACCAGGAACACGGAATCTCAATTAATTCCCGCAGCCGTTACCATTCATCCTCGGCCGTTTAAAGGACAGTCAATATAATAAACGAGCCACGTCAGGCCTAAATGGGTCATGTTGCATTTTCGTTTCAGTATTGCATCAGGATAAATCGGCCAGAGACCAGTGGGGACATACTTCTAGTATTTTGACAAAAATACTATCTAGCGCTACATGTATATTACATACATGTACATGTTAACGTTTTAAATGTACGTACACATTTTGACTGTTCTCATATGCCTTAAGACCCGTCTCTGCTTGACGCCAGTCAAAAACAGTTGGTCTAGTCAAAGGAAAGTTCACCTTGGGACAAAACTGTTGATCTATTTTAAAATTGATTGATTGATTGATTGATTGGAGTTTAACGCCGTTTTTAACAATTTCTCAGTTATATCACGGCGGCCAGTTCACCTATTCATGCATTTCCCACACCAGTACTCCACACAACAATCTTCCCAAGCAACTGGCTGCTTTTCCACATAGACGTAGCCCATTGGTGGAAGACGAATGACGCATGTCGCATTGACTTTTGTCAATCGTCGGAAAGAAAGTTGGCCGAGCCGGGATTCGAACTCACATCCCCTGGATTGACAGCCCGCATCGCTACCGACTGAGCTAACGGGGCTCGGCCTATTTTAAAATGAAGAGTAGGATATTATAGGACTTATCACATTGTACATCTGACAAACCCTTTCCGAATATAAGACGCAGTTTGGGTAGATTTGTTACGCATCTGCAGCAGTCGGCTTTTGAATAGCTTGCTGATAATTAGCAATTTCTCGTTTTGTCACAATATGTTCAACTGTCTTCAATAACTGCACTTTTCATTGATATAAATGTTTCATATTTTTGTCTTGATGATTTCAAAGTCGTCTGCTGCAGATTGGTTATGTGTGGAAAGAGTTTTAAAGTATATATAGTTCAAAATGATATGTATCGTTTCAGTTCGTAAAATACTTCGTTATCGGTTATATGTGGGAAAGTTTTTAAAGTATATGTAGGTCAAAATGATATGTACCGTTTCAGTTCGTAAAATACTTCGTTATTATAATTATATAAATTATATATTTTAAAGATCTAAATTGTGTTTGATAGATCGATTGCATTTAACAAATGGGTTATCCAAGATGTATTCATGTAGAAAAACTCAGATTGTTTTATATCCTAACTTTTTCCATTAAAATTAAGATGTAATTACAGTCGGGTAATGGCAGTAACATAAATTCCTATTCGTCCAAACATGTACACATTTATTAATTTACTAATCAGCAATAATAAGCAAAAACTGTTACACCTTGCAAAATATATCAAGGAAGCCTTAACCCGGAGAAGTAGTATAATTAACAATACTCTGTAACAAATTGAAACTTCAAGATAAGAGATTAAGTAGTATACTCCTATTACACCAGGGAGGTATTCGAAACAGTAAAAGTGCTACTCTTCCATATTTATTATTGGTAGTATTGAGGAAGTATTTCTTTTCTTTCTTTTTCCTTTTTCCTCTTTTTTTTTTTTTTTTCAATCTATTTTAAATGATAAACATTCGCTTTTGTGTATATTTCATGTTGGAATCCGCTGTGGTCGAGTGGTTAGCGTCGGGGATTTCGAAACTGGGTGTCCCGGGTTCGATCCCCAGTCCCGGCACTATGGTGGAGTGCCCTTGGGCAAGGCACTTTTGCTAGCCTAGTACTGGTTTGTTTACCCAGGGATCATGAATAAGTGAACTGTCGCCGTGATATTACTGAAATATTGTTGAAAGCGGCGTAAAACCCCAATAAATATATGGGTTTTTTTTGTATTGTAAATATTAATATGATGTGTTGTTTGACTAGAGCTTACATCAATAACATATTGTCTAATTAACTCCCATAGCCTAATACTGGTTTTACATCCACTAAACAGTACGTACCTGAATATCCCTGACAGTGAAGCATATAATTGTCGCTCTCTCCAGCTAGATCAAACTCGTTGTAAACAGCAAATCTTGATTTTCCGGCCCAGTCTTCGAGATCAAAACGCAACTCGAATGATGCACACGAATTGTTCAATATAGTGTGAAGATTTTCCAATCCTGTAAATATATGTATATAAAAACAGCACGTAAAAGTGCTATAGCTTATCGAAGACTGTACAACAAAAAATAATATGATGTGAAAAACGATTTTATTCTGTAGACGTTGATATTTCTCCAGAATTTAAGTCTGCAGTAATATAAGCCATTTGTCGATTTCTCTATGATTCCAATTCGCGAATTTGTTTGATATTTCAAAGTCATTTACGTTGCCACGTTTATGTATTATTTTGGTAAAAGCATGCCTGTTGCTTCTTCTTATAGAAACATATAAGTGTTTTAGTCGAGCAATATTTCTAAGTATTATGTTTGAAGCAAATTGTAAAAAAATAATTTGTAATTGGGTATAATTTAGAAATCTTCGGGGGGGGGGGGGGGGGGGGGGGGGGGGGGGGGGGGGGGGGGGGGGGGGGGGGACATAAGAGAATAAACATATGTCTACTTCACTTTCCCGACGAAGTGATCAAACGTCTTCATGCATGGCAACTTGAGTCGTTCAACGAGAAAACCAACAGTGGCGACCCTGTGTAAATTATCGACCCGGATCAGCCTAAGCACACCGCGCAGGCTAATCCGGTCAAACACGTTTCGCCTCCTGTGGATTTTCTGTTTCAGGAATCATTATTCTTTATCTACATCCCCCTGATATGGAATATGTCGGCCCGGATTAGTCTGCGATACATTACACAGATTCCATAATGAAGTTTCTTGAAACCTTCGATGACAAATTTGCGAACAGTGCAGATCCAGATCACTGGTCGCAAAGGCCGTACTGTTAGTTATCGTAAATTGCCGCTCAATTGATTTCACAGAATTCATTATGTGTTTAGAAAAGCATTACCGAACCAGAATTCACCGCCCAAGTCACCAAACCCCATCTTATATTCTGTCCAGTTTCGATAGAAATCAACGGAGCCATTTGTACG
>JASEVX010000001.1:210773287-211283389 GCA_031761405.1 Serripes groenlandicus | reverse complement strand
TAAAACCCCCACTAAAATAAAGCAACACTGAGCGGCAAGGAGGGGAGTCATTACTACCGTTTTGAAAGTCTCTGGTATGACCCGACCGGGGATCGAGCCATGGTTTTTCGCTTCCAAGCCTGATGCTCTTATCACTGCACCACGCAGAAGGTTTCCTAAGAAATAAAGCTCGAGTTCCTTGATCAAAAGTTGGAATTCCATGTAAAGCAAGATAAGCATTTATGATTATGTTTTATTTCGGTTCGAACGGTGAAGACCATTTCTTTTAACTGCTCGTCAAGTTTGAAAAATAGACGATTTTTTTTTCCGATGCGCTATCTGTTCTATAATAGGAAACAGTTTTGTAATATTTTCGCATTTACGAGTAAAAATTTGTAAATCATTTTAAAATGTATCATAAGTAATCCTTTTTAAACAATTGCCACTGTAAATTATCAATGTGTTACATTGAATATTTCGTAATAAATAACTTAATAATGAATTTAAGGTTAAGCTTAAAAGTAATAGCAAATGGTCAGATGTGTACCAGCAGCCCAATGAATATATATATTAAATTAAAGTTCACTCTAACACCTACGAAAAAAGACACAGACATCTATTATAGGTTGAGTTTCCATTTATTCGCTATGAAATCAAATCAAAGGTCATCCTTATGTCGCAGTGAAAATGGCTCTTAATGTATCAATATATCTAACAGCGACACTATCTTTGGTTACAAATTAGTTAAAGGTTCTTCAACTTTATAAAACAACACTTGCAACTTTAAACAAAATCATAATTGTCCAATTGGAGACAACTTCAGTCTCGTAAATTCATATGATCAAAGGAAAGCAATTCGGATAGGCTTACTAGGCAGACAATTTGACTGATTGATTGATTTATCCTAATTGATTGATGGATTGATTGGGATTTAACGCCGTTTTCAACAATTGTTCAGTCATATCACGGCGGCCAGTTCACCTACTCACATGATTCCTGGTTTTCTCACACCAGTACTCCACACAACATACTTTCCAAGCAACTGGCTGCTTTTCTGAATTATCCTGACACGAGACAGTAAGTTGTAACCCCGCTACCCTATGAGGGTAGCCAATGCTGGCAGCCATTACCTCTCACTTTTGAAGTATTTGGTATGACCTGGCCGGGGCACATAATTTGATTTCATATGATTGTATAAGGTTGCTCAAACCGTGAGTGATATATTTTCAGTGTCAGTACTTTCTTTTTTCTTTCCAATAAGGAAAATCATTATTAAATTAAATCGATCGATTTTAAAATGACTGCAACTAGTTTTGTTATACATGCAAACTTGCCTGTTGTTGAGCATTTACTTTTTCAACCATTTTTTATTTAAATATCATTCTATAAGAAATGTTGTTGGGGCATTTTCAACCATTTTTTAAATTCTCCATTAATTCTACAATCTTTTGAGACTTGTTATCTCAATTCAGGTTCTCTTTATTGTACCACTTATTCGATTTGAACTCGAGTTAACCCTTTCCCACAAATAATATTTTTTGAAAATATGAACAAAATCTTAAAAATTATTGTGAACAATTACTCCTTTTGTCACAATGTGCTTGTTTGCAAAAGGTGCCTGCTGAAGAAACGTCAGAAAGTGTCTGTATGTGGGAATGGGGTAAAACTTTCATTAACAATGTAAACAAAAAAGATCGTGTTTATAAATAAGAAGTTCCGTCCCCTGAAAGTCATTCAATAAGAAATTTCTAGAATTTAAAAGTAAGCCTAAAAGCTATCGATTTTCATGTTTTTCCACGGCAATTTCGCGGTATTTGAACACACAATTAAACAGAGAGAAATATGAATTATTTACCAGCCAATTTCCGCCGTCTGTATCAAAGTCACAGAAGATTGACATTTTCAAAGCGTTCTTGTAGATTCCTGTTCGGGCATTAGGGTCACGTCGTTTGATATGACGGCACGTGATATCTGCAAAAGTTTCATCATCATTATCATCATGATCATTATCTTTATTATCATGATCATCATTATTATCATCATAATTATCATCATGATCATCACCACTGTCGTCTACTTGGCCGTCAGCATCATCATCATTATCATTAATATTACTGTCATCATAAAAACATCATCAGTCTTTTCCATCACTATCATCGTCTTCGTCAACCACCATGATCGTTATAATCGTCATAATCATCTCTCTCTCTCTCTCTCTCTCTCTATCTCTCTCTCTCTCTCTCTCTCTCTCTCTCTCTCTCTCTCTCCCTCTCCCTCTCTCTCTCTCTCTATCTCTCTCTCTCTCTCTCTCTCTCTCTCTCTCTCTCTCTCTCTCTCTCGATCTTTACCTGATTCCCATCTCCCCGGTTCCGTGCAGGTTATCTCTGTAAAATCATGCTTCTCACGATCAATAACAAGTTTGCTTCCGACTGTATATCGATTTCCCCCGACAATAAGACCAACATCAGGGTATCCGCATTCTTGATTTCCCCCGACGATAAAACCAACATCAGGGTATCCGCATTCTAAAACATTTTATTATATACATACTCATGCATCATGTTTATTTTGTTCATATTTCGTTTTCCGTTGACAGTCTAGCAATAAGTAATGATAAGCATTACCTAACGTTGTTGAAAGAGATAACTATTGGATGATCTTTCCACCGTCCAACTTTAATCGATTTAACTAGATAATCTGCTTCCTCTTCATACTGAATTTGACGATAGTCAATAGCTTGCTAGTTACGACTTTCTAACGTGCGAACTATCTGAAACAGTTCGATAAAATGCTTCAGATAATAAACTAAAACTTTGCCAATCAGCTGTAAGTAATGCCAGTTCTTTGATTATCATGAGCCATTGCAACAGATAACACATCGTCTCAACACAGAGTAAACCGTTATCAGTACATTATACGAGCGGTGACCTGCGAAAACCGACCATACGTTATCAGTACATTATATGAACGGTCATCTGCGATATCCAACCGTACAATATCAGTACAGTATATGAGCAGTGAACTGTGTAAACCAACCATACGTTATCAGTAGTTCAGAACATTATATAAACGGTGAAAGCGGTAATCTGCGAAATCCAACCGTACATTATCAGTACATCATCATATGAGCGGCGACTTGTGAAAACTAACCGTACGTTATCAGTACATTATATGAGCGGTGATCTGCGAAATCCAACCGTAAGTTATCAGTACATTATTTAAGGTGTGAACTGCGAAAACTAGCCCTACGTTATCAGTGCATTATATGAGCGAGATCTTCGAAAACCAACCATACGTTTTCAGTGCATTATATGAGCGGTGATCTTCGAAAACCAACCATACGTTATCAGTTCACTATATGTGCGGTGATCTTCGGAATCCAACCGTTCGTTATCAGTACATTATATGAGGTGTGCACTGCGCAAACTAGCCCTACGTTATCAGTGCATTATATGAGCGGTGATCTTCGAAAACCAACCATACGTTATCAGTACACTATATGAGCGGTAATCTTCGAAATCCAACCGTTCGTTATAAGTACATTATATGAGGTGTGCACTGCGCAAACTAGCCCTACGTTATCAGTGCATTATATGAGCGATGATTTGCGAAAACCAACCATACGTTATCAGTACATTATATGAGCAGTGATCTGCGAAATCCAACCGTTCGTTATCAGTACATTGTATGATGTGTGCACTGCGCAAACTAGCCCTATCATGGCTATGTTATTAGTACATTATATGAGCAGTGATCTGCGAAATCCAACCGTTCGTTATCAGTACATTATATGAGCAGTGATCTGCGAAATCCAACCGTTCGTTATCAGAACATTATATGAGGTGTGCACTGCGCGAACTAGCCCTACGTTATCAGTAGGGCTGTAACGATACATTCGAATATTTTATAATATGAATTAAGGCAAAGCCTCTGAAAGTTTCGGGAAGTGCATTCAGTCTCAACAGATTTAATCCCCTACTAAGCTGTTGTGCACTAACGCTTTGACTAATTGCTCAATTGATAATGGTTATAGTTGTCAATCCAGGGGTAGAGAGTTCCAGTTCAGGCTGAGTCAACTTACTTATATAAATGTCAAAGACTACTTTTACCAGTGAATATTGAACATTTTTCTAAGAGCTTTAAAGAGTATAGATCATATTATGACCATGAAGTTTGAGGGAATATCCTGATAGCCATAATAAATGCATAAATTAACATATAAAATATGTTTATGTCTAGATAAACGCATCAACATTTTGAATAAAAAAAAAACATTTCTGCCAACTGAACTTGAAATCAGACAAGCAGTTGCAGAGGAAAAACGTTTAGATTTTTTAATTTTACCGTTTTTCTGGTGCCACATTTCAGCATTGCTTTGAACTAATCAATATCCCTTGAACAATTTATGTAGAGGGTAAGGTTAATTAAAGAACGTTTTTTGCCAAACTATCTTGACATATTGATTGATTGATTGATTGGGGTTTAACACTGTTTTTAACCATTTCTCAGTTATATCACGGCGGCCAGTTCACCTACTCATGCATTTCCTGGTTTTCTCACACCAGTACTCCACACAACAATCTTCCCAAGCAACTGGCTGCTTTTCCACATAGACTTAGCCCATTGGTGGAAGACGAATGACGCATGTCGCATTGACTTTTGTCAATCGTCGGAAAGAAAGTTGGCCGAGCCGGGATTCAAACTCACAACCCCTGGATTGACAGCCCGCGTCGCTACCGGGGCTGGGCTATCTTGACATAAGACAAGCAGTTTAAGAGGAAAATTGTTATCTTACTCCCTTTTTGATACCACCTGGCATCATAATGGTTTTTTTAAGCCAAATTATCTTAAAACAAGACCGCAAACTCTGATGATGCCTGGCAACATTGTTTTTTAATTAATAAATATGACTTGAATAATCGTATGGATGGTCTCATAAGGAAAATTAATGCAACAGTCTTATAACTTTGAAATGATACCAGCAACTTCCTTCTTTTCTCATGCCACATGCAGATAATATTTTTCAACCAATCAATATGATTTGAATATTTTTAGGGTTGCTGGTGGATATTGCATGATGGATTGAGGATTATCACAAAATCTGTGCTGATATTGATTAAATTGTATGTATTTAGCTACAGTGTCATTTTGTCCCCACTGAGATTTGAACTCAGAACTCCTGGCTAGACCAGGTGTTTTACCAGTTAAAACTATAAGGTCTCAAAATGTAGCTAAACACATTTAATTTACGATCAAGATTGTCCTCAAAGAAAGTCACAAGTGGTAAATGCCTCATGTTCTTTACCAAAAAAGGGAATTCCTAATAAATCAGAGCTTGTGATAGTTTAATTGTAATTTAAAAAACCTTACAAATGATGTTTTTCTAAACATTGAATTGTTATCTTACCACACTATAATATTCTTATAACTGTTTAGACTGATGCAACCATGTCCCTTATATGGTCTCACCTATTTGCTATGTAAAACATGAGTATAAGAAGTATTTCAAATTCAATTACAAGTAGAATAAGCCATGCTTTTCAAGGATTGAAATAATTTAATCAATTTTGAAGAGAATAACCGAAGGAACATTTGGGCCAAATTATTTTCAAATAAGGCCACTATTTTTAAAAAAAAATGCATTTCCATTGCAAAGAGGATAAGAATTAAGGAACATTCTTATGAAGGTGGATTGCAATGGACAAAGTGGTTTAGAAGGAGACATTGTTTAACACTTTCCCACTTGTAGATGACTTTTGAAATCACTGTGGCAAAGAGAGATAACACTCATAGTGAATATTTTATCCTTTTGCAAAATTGTTATAAACTGTATTCCATAGTTTAGCTTTTATCCGAAAAGATTTTCAATATTTTGGCCTAGCTTTTTTTAATGTTGTCTGTGGGAAAGGAATAAAGAAAATACAGATGAGGAATGTCACTCATTACATCACATGATGCAAACCGACAAGACCCTGGAAAGAAAGTTCAGAAGAAGCTTTAGACCCTTTTCCTCATATGGATGCTTTCTGATGCCTCTGCAGCAGACGGATTTTTGAAAACATAGTGATAAAAGAAGAAATTGCTCAAAACGAGCAATTTCTCTTTTTTCCACTATGTTTTCCACTTTTAGTCATAGGTTGTCCATTCAATTATAGAGATTTTTTTATTTTTTTACAAAATATGTTCAAAGTCGCCTGCTGCAGAATTATCGTATGAGGGAAAGGGTTAAACATATTGAGCAATTATTTCTTAGTCTTATCAATAATTTTACATTCATTTATAGAGATTTTCCATTTGTTTTGCTTAGATGTTTTCAAAATGGTCTGTTGCATATTTGTTTTATGTGAGAAAGGATTTAGGTTAATATTTTTAATTTAAACTGATATTCAATTCTCATTTGGGGCTACACCCCTGAACTCCTGCTTAATCATTAATTCAATTATACTGTGCAGAGACAAAAAATCAACAACTTTGTAACAAAGAACAATAGGTGACTAGGTCAAACTGAATACACTTTGTGGCAACATATCATAAACAATGTTTTTATGCCTGTTAGTAAAAATAACCATGTTCAAGAATGCAAATCTTTTGAGTGGACATGCACAGTACATTTCACCTATTTGAATCAATAAAATCTGTTCACAATTGTAGGTTATAATTTCATGCCAATCTAGTTTAAAATAATTTTAACAGACATCATCAATTAACCCTTTCCCTCATACGACAATGCTGCAGCAGACGACTTTTAACATGTTTTGTCAAAACATAGAAAATCTCCATAATTGAATGGATAACCTATGACAAATAGTGGAAAACATTGTGGCAAAAGGAGAAATTGCACGTTTTGTGCAATTTCTTCTTTTGTCACTATGTTTTCAAAAAGCCGTCTGCTGCAGAGGCGTCAGAAAGCGTCTATATGAGGGAAAGGGTTAAACACTTTGAAGCTTTCCCACATTTGACAAATCTGCAATAGATGACTTTGAAAATGTCTACTAAAAATTAAGGAACATCTCTATAATCGTAGGTACAATTAGTGACTCAATTACTGAAAAAGGTTCAAAACATCGTGGCAAAAGGAGAAACTGTTTGTTTTGAGCAAGTTCTCCTTTTGTCACGATGTTTTTAAAAGTTATCTTTGCCGGACACATCAAAATGTGTATTTAGGTGGGAAAGGGTTAATGATCAGTTCAGAGACCCATGTACAATATATATGTAATTACTAAAGTTATTTAAAATTCAAAAACAAACACACAAGTTTACAAACAAGTGAAAACTATAGCATAACATTCTTTTCATTTAACTCTTTCTGTGCCAAAGGCAATTTCTAGGTATCTTCAAACCATGCAGATTCAGTGTAGACAGCTAATAATTAGCTGTCTCATTTGATTCTGCATTGTTCATCTGAATATTTTAACAAATATCCTGTCAGTGTGCAGATAATGTTGATTTAGACTGCTGACTGCTCTGTTTATTAAAATGAATTTGATTATACAACAAAGGAACCATCATTCATTTATTCACATCTATATACACTATTTATCAAACAGGCAGTCAAAAAGATGCTTTACAATGACACTATGCACAAACAAAACATGTCACAATGCTCTTACCTAATCGACCTAATAACAACCCTGATCTCCTTGACATGTCCTTGAAAAATCCACCATCAACCATTTCAAATATTTACAAAATTGTTGTTACTGGAACATTTTGTACTTTAACTATAAAAGTTTTAAATCAAAGCAACATTATACATGTATGTATAACAGAACTTTAAACTAACATAGATCTGACGAGACACCTGTACAGATTGAAGATAATTTGCCACACATTGATCACCATCAGGCATCAGCCATTTTGAAGTTTATTTCATATTGCCAGACGCATCTTAATTCTGATCAGGGGCTGATCCACCAAACCCCTGCAATTTCAATCTTTAAAAACCAAGTCAATTTGCACACATAATAAAAATTGTTTAGATCTTCTTTAAAATTTACATAGACATTCCAGCTCGCAAAAAATCATGATTTCAGGGGACTTGTATCTATAGATCTTTGTCGATTTAACATGTATCTGAATAAACCTGTACAGAATGAAGATAATTTGCCACACATGGGTCAACATCTGCCCTTTTGAATGAATGTTAGAATAGTTTATTTTATATTGCCAGACAAATTTAAAATCTGATCGGGGGCTGTGTCCCAAAACCCCTGCAATTTCAATTTGAAAAACCAAGTCTAGTTGCACAAATAATAACAATTGTTTAAATTTTCTCACAAACTTACATGCACATTCCAGCTCTCAAAAAGACATGATTTTTCAGGAGACTTGCATCTATAGATCATCTTTGCCATATATTTAACATCTGAATAAACCCATACAGAATGAAGATAATTTGCCACACATGGGTCATTATCTGCCCTTTTGAATGAATGTTAGATTAGTTTATTTCATATTGCCAGATGAATTTAAAATCTGATCAGGGGCTGTGCCCCCAAACCGCTGCAATTTCAATCTAAAAACCAAAGTTAAGCTGCACGCATAATACAAATTGTTTAGATCTTCTTAGAAACTTACACACATTCCAGCTCGCAATTTTTTTTTTAATTCAGGTGACTTGCATCTATAGATCTTTGCCATGGATTTAACATCTAAATTATAAAATAAACCTATACAGAATGAAGATAATTTGCCACTGTACATTGTTCAACATCAGCCCTTTTGAATAAAAGTTAAAATAGTTTATTTTATGTTGCCAACCGCATCTAACTTTCTATCATCATCAGGGGCTGCGCCCCCGAACCCCTGCAATTTCAATCTGAAAGAACAAGTTTAGTTGCACACATAGAAAACTAAAAACCAGCATGTACATTCCAGCTTGCAAAATTCTTGATTTCATTGACTGTGTAGTGTACATGTACTTAAATAATAATTATTATATGTTAATTATGTTTAAACTTTAACCTATATGAATCCATAAAATCTTGTCATAATTGAAGGTAGTAACAGAGTTTAGTAAATGAACATTTTTAACCAGTGTGCCTAAAACACAGTGGACGAACTCGGCGGTGTTTTTCGTAGAACGTCTGCCTTTGGTGCTATTTGGACTTGGGTGTGGGAGGTTGCAAGTCCGATCCCCGGTTGGGTCATGCCAAAACCTTAAAAAATGGTAGTAATTCTTGATGCTCATGTTAGTCATGGTTGCGGGGTTGGCATTTCAACTGACTGGCTGGTGTCTGAATAAATGGACCAGTAGTACTGGTAACTTAACCAGAACACGCCGTCATATAACTAGAGAATTATTGAAAGCGGCAAATTTTTTTTAACAATGACACAGTTGAGAGACATAACAAGTAGTCGAGGTAGCAATGCCATAAAGCCAAAGTGTAACCATACAGTGTCAGGGCAAGGACCTAGTCTCAATATATGGCCGTTAAATATTGCATTGTAACTAATGATGCGAACAGTCAAAATAAAATATCGCATTCCTAGTACAGAAACCTGGACTAGGCAAGTAAAAAGCTGAAATAAAGAAAACCATAAAATTTACTACTTGTCATGATAATGACTGTTCATTGGTTTAAACCAATACAAATGGGCAACTTGGATAGGGAATTGTCTTTTCTACAGATCTGCCCAGGTTCATTAGATTCTACACATTCACACCGATGGACCCAACAATTGATCACTTATAATTAATAAGCTGATCCATTGGTTAAATAAATAAAAATCGGTATTAACTAAATATAAAGAAATGTTATCTTTATCCATAAAGAAGTAACAAGAACACAATCTAAACCATCACTATAATGTCTGCCTCAAGATTACAACATATATGAACAGAGAATATCATCAGTGGTTCTACTTATCAGAGAAGCAGATGAACACAAGACGATACATACTGTTCACAACTTGAACTTCACATTTGACTGAGTGCGTTAAACATTGGGTACGAAACGGAATCCTAGTTTCATTTTAAGCAATAAGAAGCATTGGCCATTGGACATGTCTGACATGGAAATAATGTTGCGATGTGCTTAAAAACTATTTATATAATCATATGCTTGTGGGGATGCAGCTCAAACTTACATTATGGCTCGGCAAAACACTCCCGAGTCTGCACAGTTTTGTTGTCTTTACAAGCATGTCAAACCCGTCAAACATGAACGGTAGCTCTTAACCTGAACCGGAACAATGCAAATCGTTCTCATGTTTCGCTCTAATATGGTTTCGTGACACACAGATTAAACAAAACAACATGACTCCCTAAACATGTCATGTGCAACAATTTGCCTTCGAATAAACTAAGTGAACACAATTTGTGACAAATGGGCCATGATCAGCCGTTTTGAATGAATCACGATAGCACCAGCTTACCTGACGGTCGTTGACTTTCGATAGTTATGGACAGTTTAACACAATAAATCCATTGAAAAGTTGTCTAAATGATAGAATGAAGGGTGTTTCCAGTATCCTGTTACCAACGAAACGCATATCGGATCTACTAGACCGAAAAATTAAATCGAGTCGAGCCGGGCCAGAGGTCAAGAATCGGCCATTTTTAACGCGGTTAATGAAAAGCTTGAAATTTGAATGCGCTTAGTGACACCGACGTCAATTTTTATGGAATTGTTCTCTGAACAGAATCTTCGATACACGTTCAATGATGTAAACATTTGATATACAGTCTGAAATCGGAAAGCGGATGTCCGAGTAGATCCCAAATGACCCATAGAGTTCGTTTTGTAACAAGCAAAAATAGCACCATAGTATATGTGACCTTTGACCCTGACCGTAAGAAGTTTCTAACCGAAACTTTAATATGAATTAAGGCAAAGCCTCAGAAAGTTTCGGAAAGTGTATTCAGTCTCAACAGATTTAATCACGTACTAAGCTGTTGTTCTCTAACGCTTTTACTATTTGCTCAATTGCTCAATTGATCAAGTTCAAGCCGAGTGAGTAAACTTACTTCCCGAATGTCAAAGACTACTTTTACCAGTGAATATTGAACACTTAAAGAGCTTTAAAGAGTATAGAACATATTATGACCATGAAGTTTGAGGGAATATCCTGATAGCCATAATAAATGCATGAATTAACATATCAAATATGTTTATATGTCTTTGGATAAATGCATCAACATTTTGAAAAAAAAAAAAAACATTTCTGGCAACTGAACTTGAAATCAGACAAGCAGTTGCAGAGGAAAAACCTTCAGATTTGTCATTTTACCATTTTTCTGATCCCACATTTCAGCATTGCTTTGAACTAATCAATATCCCTTGAACAATTTATGTAGAGGGTTAATTAAAGAACGTTTTTTGCCAAACTATCTTGACATAAGACATGCAATTTTTTTATTTTACTCCCTTTCTGAGTTTTTCTGGCAGCATTGATCTTAAACCACTCTGGAAAGGGCAACATAATGTTTTTTTAAGCCAAATTATCTTGAAACAAGACCCTACACTCTGATAATGCCTAGCAACATTTGTTTTTATTTAATAAATATGACTTGAATAAGTGTATGGATGGTCACATAGGGAAAATTAATGCAACAGTGTTATAACTTTGAAATTATACCTGCAACTTCCTTTTCCCATGCCACATGCGGATACCATTTTTCAACCAATCAATATGATTTGAATATTTTTAGGGTTACATAAGGAACTTTCCTGCCAAGTTATACAGCAATACCAGAATACCTAAACATAGTGTCACTTTACTTCTTTTCTGATGGGGTAGTTTCCAGAATTCAACACAGAATTTATTCCTTTGAACATTTTGAAAGAGGACACCAAATCAATATTTCTGTGCAGTTCAGTTAAAATTGGTCAAGTAGTTTAAAAGCAGTCATTGTTTAAATAAATAGTTGCTGGTGGATATTGCATGATGGATTGAGGATTATCACAAAAGCTGTGCTGATCTTGATTAAATTGTATGTATTTAGCTACAGTGTAATTTTTCCCCTACTGAGATTTGAACTCAGAACTCCTGGCTAGACCAGGTGTTTTACCAGTTAAAACTATAAGGTCTCAAAATGTAGCTAAACACATTTAATTTACGATCAAATTGTCCTCAAAGAAAGTCACATTTAGTAAATGCCTCATGTTCTTTACCAAAAAAAGGAATTCCTAATAAATCAGAGCTTGTGATAATTTAATTGTAATTTAAACAACAGCCCCAAATGTCACAAAATACGACTGTCCTGTTTTTTTGAGACCAAGTTTAGTGATAATTGGTTGTACGTCAGGCAAATTTAGAGAGCGAACACTGTTAGTACAGTTTTGGCCATTCTGAGGGACATAAGTGTGTAGTGACTAAGATAACATGGTAAGTTATTGAACCCGACCAAAATATTCTGCCCGTCAACATATTGTCTAAATTTGGTGATGATCGGATAAAGGCTTCACAAGTTATTTAGCTGACAAGACCAATTTTAGGTAATTTCTATAATAAAAGGGTGATAACTCTCGATTGACTGAAGCGATATGGCTAGTTATCAAACTTGTCCGAGATATTATGCCAATACACATTCTGACAAAATTTGGTGTTGATTGGTCAAATGCTTCTAAAGTTATTGAGCTGACAAGACCAGTTTTAGGTAATTTCTATAAATAAGGGCAATTTAACTCTCGATTGACTGAAGCGATATGGCTAGTTATCCATTTTGTCCCGAGATTTTATGCCAATACACTTTCTGACCAAAATTGATGATGATTGGCCAAAGGCTTCTTAAGTTATTGAGCTGACAAGACCAATTTTAGGTAATTTCTATAATTAAAGAGCGCTAACTCTCGATTGACTAAAGCAATATAGCTAGTTATCGAACTTGTCTGAAATATTATGCCAATACACATTCTGATCAAATTTGGTGATGATTAAACAAAGGCTTCTAAAGTTATTGAGCTGACAAGACCAGTTTTAGGTAATTTCTATAAATAAGGGCAATTTAACTCTCGATTGACTGAAGCGATATGGCTAGTTATCCATTTTGTCCGAGATTTTATGCCAATACACTTTCTGACCAAAATTGATGATGATTGGCCAAAGGCTTCTTAAGTTATTGAGCTGACAAGACCAATTTTAGGTAATTTCTATAATTAAAGGGCGATAACTGTCGATATAGCTAGTTATCAAACGTGTACGAGATATTATACTAATACACATTCTGACCAAATTTGATGATGATTGGACAAAGGCTTCTTAAGTTATTGAGCTGACAAAATACTGGATGCCGCCCGCCTGTACGCCTCAGGTAAAACTATAATACGTTCCGTTAAAAAACGGGCGTATAAAAACCTAACAAATTATGCTTTTCTATAACATTGAATTGTTATCTTACAACACTATAATATTCTTATTACTGATTAGACTTATGCAACCATGTCCCTTATATCATCTCATGTATTTGCTATGTAAAACATGAGTATAAGAAGTTGTTCAAATGCATTTACCAGTAGAATAAGCCATGTTTTTCAAGGATTGAAATCATTTAATCAATATTTGAAGAGGATGAACAATTGGGCCAAATTATTTTTAAATCAGGCCAGTATTTTCAAAACAAATGTATTTTCATTGCAAAAAGGATAAGCATTAAAGAACATTCTTATGAAGGTGGATTGCAATGGACAAAGTGGTACAGATGAAGACATTGTTTAACACTTTCCCACTTGTAAATGACATTTGAAATCACTGTGGCAAAGGGAGATAACGCTCATAGTGAATATTTCATCCTTTTGCAAGTTTAGCTTTTATCCAAAGAGATTTTCCATATTTTGGCCTAGCTTTTTTTAATGCTGTCTTTGGGAAAGGGATATGAGGATGGAAAGAAAGTTCAGAACAAGCTTTAGACCCTAGTTTGGAAGAAACAAACAACTAAGTTTAACCCTTTCCCTCATATGGACGTTTTCTGATGCCTCTGCAGCAGACGGCTTTTTGAATACAGTGACAAAAGAAGAAATTGCTCAAAATGAGCAATTTCTCCTTTTGCCACAATGTTTTCCTCTTTAAGTGATAGGTTGTCCATTCAATTATAGAGATTTTCTATCCTTTGACAAAATACGTTCAAAGTCATCTGCTGCAGAATTGTCGTATGACGGAAAGGGTTAATCATATTGAGCAATTATTTCAACACTTATCAATAATTTTACTTTCATTTGAAGAGATTTTCCATTTGTTTTGCTTAGATGTTTTCAAAATGGTCTGTTGCATATTTATTTTATGTGAGAATGGATTTAGGTTAATATATTTTATTTAAACTGATATTCCATTCTAATTTGGGGCTACACCCCTAAACTCCTGCTTCATCATTAATTCAATTATACTGTGCAAAGACAAAAAAAAAAAAAACTTTGTAACAAAGAACAATAGGTGACTAGGTCAAACTGAATACACTTTGTGGCAACATAATATATAAACAATATTGTTATGCCTGTCAGTAAAAATAACCATATTCAAGAATGCAAATCTTTTGAGTGGACATGCACAGTACATTTCACTTATATGAATCAATAAAATCTTTTCACAATTGAAGGTTATAATTTCATGCTAATCTAGTTTAACTGCCAATTTATCAAAGAATAATTTAAACAGACATCATCAATTTAATGCTTTGAAGCTTTCCCTCATATGACAAATCTGCAGTAGAAGTCTTTGAAAATGTCTACTAAAATATAAGGAACATCTCTATAATTGTTAAAACCTATATAGAATGAAGATAATTTGCCACACATTGGTCAACATCAGCCCCTTTGAATGAATGTTAAAATATTTCATTTCATGTTGCCAGACGCATCCTAAACTTTTTATCAACTGAAAACAACATCAGGGGCTGCGCCCCCGAACCCCTGCAATTTCAATCTGAAAGAACAAGTTTAGTTGTACACATTAAAAAAAAAAATTGTTTACATCTTATTAGAAACCAGCATGTACATTCCAGCTTGCAAAATCCTTGATTGTATTGACTGTGTAGTGGACATGTACTAACATTATATGTTTAAACTTTAACCTATATGAATCCATAAAATCTTGTCGTAATTGAAGGTAGCAACAAAGTTAAGTAAATTCTGATTGAGAAGAAACTTTTTTCACCAGTGTGCCTATAACACAGTGGACGGCCTCGGCAGTGTTTTGGTAGAACGTCTGCCTTTGGTGTGGGTAGTCCCACATTTATTTGGACTGGGATGCGGGAGGTCGCGAGTCAGATCCCCAGTCGGGTCAAGCCAAAACCTTAAAAAATGGTAGTTGTGACTGCCATTCTTGATGCTCAGGGTTGCGGGGTTAGCATTACAACTGACTGGCTGGTGTCAGGATGAATGGACCAAAAGTACTGGTAACTTACCCAGTACACGCCATCAGATAACTAGAGAATTGTTGAAGGCGGTGTAAAAAACTAAAACATTTAAATACACACCAAACAATGAGTGAATGACACAGTTAAGAGACATAGCCAGTTACAGTACAAGAGAGGTAGCAATGCCATAAAGCCAAAGTGTAACTGTACGGTGTCAGGTAAAATTTACTACTTGTCATAATGACTGTTCATTGGTTCAAACCAGTACAAATTGGCAACTTGGATAGGGAATTGTCTTTTCTACAGATCTGCCAAGGTTCATTAGATTCTACACATTCACACGGATGGACCCACCAATTGATCACTTATAATTGATAAGCTGATCCATTGGTTAAATGAATAAAAATTGGTATTAACTACTAAATTTAAAGAAATTTTATCTTTATCCATAAAGAAGTAACAATAACAAAATCTAAACCTTCACTATAATGTCTTCCTCAAGGCGACGCAAGATTACAACATATATGAACCGAGAATATCTTCAGTGGTTCTACTTATCAGCAGATGAACGAAAGACGAAACATACTGTTCACAACTTCAGACTTGACTTCAAGTGCGTAAAACATAGGGTACGAAACGGAATCCTCGTTTCATTTTAAGCATTAAGAAGCATTTGACATGTCTGACATGGAAAGAATGTTGCGAGGTGCTTATAAAAGCTATTTATATAATCATACTTGTGAGGATGCAGCTCAAACTTACATGATAGCTCGGCAAAACACTCCAGTCTGCACATTTTGGTTGTCTTTACAAGCATGTTAAACACGAACGGCAACTCTAATGTAACGGGAACATTGCAAATAATGATCATGTTTCGCACAAGTATGGTTTCGTGACACAAAGATTAAACAAAACAACATGACCCCCATTGGGCCTAGCAATAAACATATAATGTGACCACGATTTGTGACAAATGTGCCATGATCAACAGTTTTGAATGAATCACGCTAGCACCAGCTTACCTGACGGTCGTTGACTTTCAGCAGTTATGGACAGTTTAACGCAATAAATCCATTGAACAGATATCTAAATGATAAAATGACGGGCGTTTTCTGTATTTTGTTACCAACGAACGCATATCGGATCTACTAGATCGAAAAATGTAATCGAGTCGATACGGGCCAGAGGTCAAGAATCCGCCATTGTTAACGTGGTTAATGAAAAGCTTGAAAGTTGAATGCGCTTAGTGACACTGACGTCATTTTTATGGAATTGTTCTCTGAACAGAATCTTCGATACACGTTCAATGATGTAAACATTTGATATACAGTCTGAAATCGGAAAACCGGATGTCCGAGTAGATCCCAAATGACCCATAGAGTTCGTTTTGTAACAAGCAAAAATAGCACCATAGTATATGTGACCTTTGACCCTGACCGTAAGAAGTTTCTAACCGAAACTTTATAACCGAATATAGGTCTGTTACGATACGTATTCGTTATTCGCTTCATCCAGAACCGAATATTTACGAATATAATCAAAAGCTGTATGATTTAATAAAGGGTTTAATGTATGTTTTGGTACAGTTATAAGAGTTTATTATACCTCACGTGACTTTGTAATGTTAAATTCTCATATACTCATCATGGGCAATTTCTTACTGTTTCATGCTAACAGTACGTTTTTGACCGGTTAACAGTATACTGTTACATGGCAGGCGCGTGAAAATGTTGGTTATGCACGTGCATGACGTCATTTCAAACAATAACGTCACCTTTTAGATGCGCGTGCCATGTAACAGTATACTGTTAACCGGTATATTCATATGTGTGTGTTACATTGTTGTAGATCTACCCATGTTCACCTCCCCTACAAAGGTACAGAATAAGTTAAATAAACGTGTAATTTTGTTCGGTATAATAAAATAAATATTGCATGGCTTCCAGTGTGACAGTACATATTGTCAACATTCGGTAAAATACTGTTAACCTCGGCTTCGCCTCGGGTAACAGTATTTTCCTCATGTTGACAATATGTACTGTCACACTGGAAGCCATGCAATATTTATATAATAACACGAAATTGCCTAATTACTCAGCAAATAATGCCCGAAGGGCATTATGTCAGCTGTGTAATTTGGCAATTTCGTGTTATACTCTTATAACTGTACCAAAACATACATTAAACCCTTATAATTGCAGTTTAAGAATCAAAGTACAAAGTACTGAAGGTAGAATTGCGATCGTTTAAGAAGAGATACAGAAGTGCATATATGAATATTTATTTTACCGGTTACCTTCAGGCAAAGTTTCAAGTGTGTAACCCTTTCCAGTGCTGAGATTTTGCCTCAACCTGAAACTTTAACCAAAATGTTGACGAACAGACAGACGGAGAGACAGACATCGCCAATCTATAGACCGGAATTGCTAGAGCAATCCGGCCAAAAATAAAAAATAAATCATCAATTTTAGCAGTAAAATCCTGCCAAGAAGTAATGAATTGAGAAAAAAATGTGCTGAGAGGTCCATAATTTCAAACTTGCTAAGATTTGGTCTGTGCAATGAATGTACAAATTGAAAAATGTATTGTTGACATGTATTTTCTACACCATCATTGTAATGTTGTTTATCATAAATAAAATTATTCCTTTTTTTAAATAAACTTTTAATCAAAATGTGTGTCTCAGTGTTGTCTTCTTCAGCAATTTGACAGAAACAAAGCCTAAATCTGAAATTGTGTCAATGTGTTATTTGTCAACTCTGTCCCATAAGTTTTGCTTGTGATTTGAACTCTCATAAAAAAAGCACGGAAAGGGACAACTTTCCCAACTTTGATTAAATATGTTTTCAATTAAATTGTAAAAAATCTTTTTCTTGTTTTTTGAAAGTTTTGTCATTATTATTTAAGACGGACATTATATACTAGAATAGCCAACTGACTATCATTTGAAAAAGTGTTTCTTATTTAAACCTTTCCCACTTGCATACGTAATTGCAGCCGACGACTTTTGAAAACATTGATGCAGAAGAAGAAATTGCTCATAACAAGCTTTCTCCTTTTGCAACAATGTTTTCAACTATATTCAATGATTACACTTCCAATAAATGTGATTTTCTGTATCTTTGCTCAGATTTTTTTTAATTCGTCTGCTGCAGAGTTTTTATATTGTGGGGTGGGTTGTGATTTGTTAAAGGGCAAGCAGGATTGGGAATTGAGTGTTGCACTTATCCTAATGAAACACTCGCCTGCCTGTGCATGTTTTAGATTAACTTAACTTGTTAATGTTCTTTCCATCATCAACTTAGTCATCTGTTAGTAATCAACTCTATGAACGAAATAATCGCGTCAAAATCTTGAATCGCGTCAAAATCATAACGAACAAACTGTCAAAATCTAATTTTGAACTGTGTAATACAAATTTAGAATAAAAGGACGAATCAGTTATGTTGTAACAACCAATATCCGCGGGTCATTTACCTGATTTTGGCCGAAAGAAATGATCGACTTCTTGCAAGATTTATTCGTTATTCGTTCTGCCTATTATAATCAAAGTATTCTAAACGCTTTATAAACAAGTGATTTAAAGCGCTCAAATCATTTGATGAAATTTGTTTCTTTAGACGCGGACCTTGTCGAAAGCACCTATCCAAAATGCAAACGTCATCGTTAATCGTTGTCGAAGGAATAGATGGACTGAGAGAAAGAGAAAGAAAAGGCTTAGCAATGCATATTATCTTTATGAATAAGGACATGAACGAATATGTATGGACTAGCGCCTAGAATTTCGTACTAGCCGATCCTTCATTCCACTCGCTTAAGCTAGCGGGCGAGTGGATGTTTACATCTCTGCCGAGAGGGAAAAAAGGGTTACAATTTACAAAGGGTAATTGCGCGGTGCAGTGCTATATTGGCGTAGTGATATCTAAATAATTGTGTACACTTTAAATATGATATTTACACTTACAAGACTTGTTATTTTCTATTATAAGCTTGAATAATCGGATTTTTTTTCGTTACTCTATGTTTGCTTTTGTGAGCATTCGTAAATTAGTCAAACAAAAAATTGCACTTAATTGTTGGTGGTGAAGGGCATATACATCACGTGACTTCAAACTCACTATGACTATGGCAGCCTCTGCGCATGCGCAAGTCTACCAAAAAACCAGCTATATTTCATCGAAAGAATTGTTTGAAAAGGGACATATAAATTTGAAAATTGGGATTTCTTTTTTATGTTCTTTACGCGGATGAACATGACCTAATACTAGGAAAATTATCTAATACTAGGAAAATGACGTCACGTCAGCGTTTTGACGTCATACGTTAGTCACTTTGGCGCCCAAAAACCCGTAAATTTCATCTAGAAATATTGTAAACGTTAAGTACATTTTTATCGAAATACGCCTCATAAATCTCTTTATGTGATAGATATAATATCTCATGAGTGTTATTTATTATTACTTTCACTAAACTAAGCTGAATTTGACCTCGGCATAATTATTTGTGGCATTGTTTTACGGATAATTGCAGTTGCTTCAAAAGCACGGTGAATCGCTCGTTTTGATTGGTTCAAAACCGATCACGTGACTAAAAGGAATTGCGTTTATTTTCCAATAACTGCAATTGATCACATGACCAGTTCACGGAACTACTTTCGGAAAATACCTTTAATTTCGTCAGTAAACCGTAAAACAATGCCACAAATATTTATGCCGAGGTCATATTCAGCTTAGTTTAGTAAAAGTAATAACAAATAACACTCATGAGATATTATATCTATCACATAAAGAGATTTATGAGGCGTATTTCGATAAAAATGTACTTAACGTTTACAATATTTCTAGATGAAATTTACAGGTTTTGGCGCCAAAGTGACTAACGTATGACGTCAAAACGCTGACGTGACGTCATTTTCCTAGTATTAGATAATTTTCCTAGTATTAGGTCATGTTCATCCGCGTAAAGAACATAAAAAAGAAATCCCAATTTTCAAATTTATATGTCCCTTTTCAAACAATTCTTTCGATGAAATATAGCTGTTTTTTTCTTAAACTGCAATTATTAAAGGGTTTAATGTATGTTTTGGTACAGTTATAAGAGTATAACACGAAATTGCCTAATTACTCAGCAAATAATGCCCGAAGGGCATTATGTCAGCTGTGTAATTTGGCAATTTCGTGTTATACTCTTATAACTGTACCAAAACATACATTAAACCCTTATAATTGCAGTTTAAGAAAAAAACAGCTATATTTCATCGAAAGAATTGTTTGAAAAGGGACATATAAATTTGAAAATTGGGATTTCTTTTTTATGTTCTTTACGCGGATGAACATGACCTAATACTAGGAAAATTATCTAATACTAGGAAAATGACGTCACGTCAGCGTTTTGACGTCATACGTTAGTCACTTTGGCGCCAAAACCTGTAAATTTCATCTAGAAATATTGTAAACGTTAAGTACATTTTTATCGAAATACGCCTCATAAATCTCTTTATGTGATAGATATAATATCTCATGAGTGTTATTTGTTATTACTTTTACTAAACTAAGCTGAATATGACCTCGGCATAAATATTTGTGGCATTGTTTTACGGTTTACTGACGAAATTAAAGGTATTTTCCGAAAGTAGTTCCGTGAACTGGTCATGTGATCAATTGCAGTTATTGGAAAATAAACGCAATTCCTTTTAGTCACGTGATCGGATTTGAACCAATCAAAACGAGCGATTCACAGTGCTTTTGAAGCAACTGCAATTATACTAAATTCAATGTAATTGAACTACAAACATAATAAACCTTTTTCCACACTTAACCTCTTTAGTTTCATAGTGCATTCGGCGCTATATTTATATAGTACCCCACCCACAATAGCGGAACACTGATTTTGCGACATTTCTTTTTCTTTTCCTTTTCTCAAAATATATTTGATGTTAAGTTCTAGGGATGGCAACGATTAATCGGTTACCCGGTTAACCGTACGTTTTCCGATTAATCGATTAGTAATTTCGGTAACCGAGTACTCGGAAGAAAATTTAAAAATATATACACAGTTGTGTTTCACCTTTTGTTCTTTTCAATTTGTCACTCGTACCTGACATGAGAGGTTAATTATTCACACCTCGATCGGCCAGTGTTTACATTACTGCGATTACAGCCGCACTCGATTTTATTGATGATCGTTTGTTTGTGTAGTGTTAATCGAATAATTGTCAATTAAAGGACGCTTTGTTTCTTTTAAAAAAAGTTTCATGTCTAATAAAGGCGGAAATTATAAGATAATGACTTGTTAATTATAGTCGGCGTTTGTTTTGATAATACAACTAATTGGAGTAAGTGTGATACATTTGAATTGTTGTTTTTGGAAATTATTATTTACCAACACGATTAGAAGATTTAAAGAGTAATTTGAAGTTTGTAACACATTTTCCCCTGAGTTGTATTTAACGATATGCAGCTATGTACCTTTTTCATTCGACATATTATAAATCGCATAACAGTCACTTCGTTAAAAAAGATCAACAGAATATATTGCCATAATGACGCCTGCTACATCCTTTGTTTGGAAGTATCTAAAACGCTGTGCCGATGATAACAAAGTCAATTGCAGTTTGTGTGGTAATGAACTGTCTTGGGCTGGTGGAACCAGTAACATGCGCAACCATATTCGACTAAAACAGTGGATATTTATTGTCTATGAATCCATACGGTTAACCGGTTACAAAAGTGTACGAGTAACCGGTTAGTAATATCGGTAACCGTTGCCATCCCTATTAAGTTCGCTACGATTTATTTTGACATACGTTGTTGTGTGTTTAAAATGTGTTTTAAATGAATTTTGAATTATTATTCGATTGAAAATAGAGAATTCCCATTTAATGACAACACAAACCCGTAAACAAAAAATGGCGAACCACACGGAAATTTAAATTACTGAATCTCAGGCCAAATATACGTCACTTGTATGTAAACATTTCGGATTTCCAAAAGGAATTCAAGGAAGACATTCCATCTCACACTATGACATCGGGTAAAACTAGTTAATCGCAACATTAAATTCATAATTTCCTCCATTGACTATGCCTGTAATAAAATCAAAGTAATGAAAGTATTTAAGTTGATATTCCTTTAGGGATCACAAGCATGTCGACTATGGACAGTGGACAAAGACTCGAAAATGTTATTAACTTTTATACTGTTCTAGTTGGATTTTACTTGTCACAAGACTTACTAGTCAATCATTATACTTTTTCTAATCATTTGAATTCTGATTTAATTTGTGTTTACATATTGTTAAATTCATGACAATATTCGTGAATACATATTCATATTCGTTACCCTGTATTCGTGATACATATCGTATTCGCCACCTAGTGTATTCGTTACAGCCCTAGTTATCAGTACACTATATGAGCGATGATCTGCGAAAACCAACCATACGTTATCAATACACTAGATATGAGCGGTGATCTTCGAAAAACAACCGTACATTATCAGTACATCATGGGCGGTGAACTGCGATAATCAAATGTACGTTATCAGTACATTATATGAGCGGTGAACTGCGATATTCAAACGTACGTTATCACTACATTATATGAACGGTGAACTGCGAAAACCAACCATACGTTATCAGTACACTATATGAGCGGTGATCTTCGAAAAACAACCGTACATTATCAGTACATCATGAGCGTTGAACTGCGATAATCAAACGTACGTTATCAGTACATTATATGAGCGGTGAACTGCGATATTTAAATGTACGCTACCAGTACATTATATGAGCGGTGAACTGCGATATTAAAACGTACGTTATCAGTACATTATATGAACGGTGAACTGCGATATTCAAACGTACGTTATCAGTACATTATATGAACGGTGAACTGCGATATTCAAACGTACGTTATCAGTACATTATATGAACGGTGAACTGCGATATTCAAACGTACAGCATCCACAGTTCTAATCCGACTCTTCTCTAAACAACTATAGCTATTAGGATTATTTAGCATGAAAGCTCATGCAGGTCTTTTTTTATAGTAACCGTAGACTGGTTGGTTCAGTGCACCACCTATTAACGAACAGGGGTATCCAACGTAACAGATAATAATGAATTAACAAAAAAACATTGAATGTACCAACAATAAAATCATTAGGTACCATTATAGGACAAAGAAGCAAATGTTTGAAATAAACATTGGCGGCATGCAATTGGTTTGCTTGACGCGACTCATTTTGACAACGGGTGCCCGTCCTGCTGTGTCGATCAATCGATACAATACCTGTTACGATACAGTTGCTGGTTCTAGGATCACAGGTCTCATTTTCTCTACACGTTTGGTTCCCACAGTGCCTCTACAATTACACAAATACATGTATGTGTTTGTTTATTATGAATTATTGTCAATTCCTGGAATAAACTTTCCGTCGAATTAATAAAAAATAAACAAATCGTGAGACATAAGCAATAAGTCTCAATTTTTAAAAGCTTTTTAGAATTCACATGTTAGGCCAAGTTGTTATTATGATTAACTAAATGTAAATGCCTCGAAAACACGAAGGTTGCAATTGTTTAAATACAGTAAGTCATGATACATTTGAAAAGAAATTCGTGTTTCCAATTTGTGATTTTCTTTTTATTATATGCCTGTACATACATGCAGATTGACATGCGCAGTTCAGACACGACAGATTAAAATTCCGTATCTACAAGATTGTGACGTCAGACAGTGCGCGGACTACTTTTGGCGAGGTTCCCGTTTTGAAGTGCGCCACGTAGTAAAATATGCCAGTACTATTCAGAAAAATTGTTTCTATTGTATGTATCGATAACCTAGCGTCAAATTTAATGAAACCCACAAATAAAGATTGTGTTGATTTTTTCTACCACAAAACAACGAAAATTTAATTTGATAGTGTTATTGGGCGGGACCTACGTATTAGCATAATTTTTAGGGGCGTGGCCTAAGTATTGTAGTAAATATTCAATCGCCATTCATCTTTTCATTTCCACATCACAAAATTGTATCCCCAATAACACATATATTGAATCTGTATATTTGTTAGTTTTTTCGCTCTTCATTGATCGTAGGTATATAATAAAAGAAATATTACGTTGCAGGAGCGATAAATGTGTTCGTATTGCACCACTCGAAGTGCAATACGAACCCTTTTATCGCTCCCCGCAACGTAATATTCCGTATTGATTACATGCTCTTTGCGATTATTCACTCGTGCCTGATTAGACATGCAGTAAAAGTTAATGTTGAAGTACCATTACAATATCAACATTAAATAACGTCATTTTGTCTTTTGAAAAGTAGTTCCTCGTTACTGAAAGTTCTAATTCCCCACAACAACTTAAATCATTTTATTCAACACAGAATATATTATTTACACGAAAGAAAATATGTTTCGCTTTTTTCTCTCAACAATGCAATGTTGTATGGAAAACATGCATAGCACTTTGATTGATTTCTTATTCATTTTCGATGATGAACGATCGTAATATTACGATGGCACGATGATACTTTCTCTTGATACGAGTTAAAAACTTCCAAAGATGCTCAAAAACCTAATATAATACCATAAAGAGATGAACTAAAGGTGCTTCAGGATGTTTTATTTGTCTTGAAACAAATTTGAAAAAGAACAAACTCTGATCAAACAAACCAACAGAAATAACAAAATATGTGGTCTCGCACCCACTAAATGTCGTAAAACATGTTTTTCAATCTGTAATTGGGCTACAACAGTCACTTTGCTTGCATCATGCATATATTGTTTGCATCAATGACCGAGGGCGCTCATCCTGTTAACATTTTTATTGTTTGGTGGTTTTTTTTGCATTTTTTCCACTTATTATAACAAATTAATAAAAATTAATATATGAATTTACATGGTTTGTAGGCTTAGACTACTGTTAATGTTTAAAGTAAAGTTTGAAATTACATAAATACAACGCTTTAAATGTAAATAAACTGCTTAGCTGATATAGTTTTACAAGGGTGATCTACCTTTTTAAACAACATCTGTGTACTTATTATTATAATACCGATGCAAAAGTTTCAAAAGTAGACTGCTGCTAAGGTATCCAATTTTTCTTTAAACAGAAAACTTCAACAAGGGACCCAAGAGGGCCATAATCGCTCCACTGCCATAAGACAAAAATTAAATCTCCAAACAACTCCGCCTCTTAGTGGCTATGGTATTTTTACCATTCACCATGGCTTGAAGGAATCTCGTAGAGTGTCAGCAAAGAAACATTTCTGCAAAGTTATCTGAAAATCGGTCAAATAGTTTAGGGGGAGAAGAGATAATGCTAACAGCCCCGCCCCCCTGGCAGCAATATTATATTTCAAAACCAATCAACATAGCTTGTTGGAATCTGATAGAGAGTCACCCAAGAAACATTGCTACACAATTATTTGAAAATAGGCCACATACTTTCGTCGGAGAAGATTTTTTAAGTTTTCACTATAGCCATAAAATGCAAAACAGCCCTGCCCCCTAGCGGCCATATATTTCAACCAATCAACATGGCTTGGATGAATCTGAAAAAAGGTCACCCAAGGATCATTTCTACAAAATTATTTGGAAATCGGCCAAACAGTTTAGGAGGAGAAGATTTTTAAAGTTTTCACTAGTTTTTCTTTCGATTGCCATGGAAACCAGAATGTTGCATGGATCCAAAAGATTTGAAGGTATTTAGAAGAGGACATTGAGAGAATGCTTCCTAGGAAGTTTCATCAAAATTGGACAAGTGGTTAGGGAGGAGAAGTCGTTTGAAGCAAAAAGTTGACAAACGCACGCACGCACAGACGCACGACGGACAATTCGCCATGACATAGGCTCGACTGGCTTTCAGCCAGTGGAGCTTACAATTCTGACCATGATGACTCATTTCTACAATTTTTTTATTCATGATGTGTGGTAAAAAAAAATTAATGCAGTCTTTCGGCGAAATTGATTGTTTGCATCAACTTTCTGTTGTATAGTATTTATAAACTAATACATCTAAATGTATTTACAACAACACAACCTGCCATATGTATCACGACATGAACCAGTCTGGAGCTTTCCAAGTAAATACGGGTGTCGGCCAATCAATTTGAATTTAATTATTTTCGGTAAAGGGTAACCTTAGAGAAATTGGGCTAGTTGAATATGAGCGCATATTTGCGCTATAGATAATACATTGAGGACTTTTTCATTCTCTGTCAGCCGTGTTAGATAGCTAAGCAGTTTGTTTAAGCCGTTTTAGTAGAGGGTCACACAATTAGAAGTTATTTTTCTGTCTTTAACTAGGGGCGCTTTAGAGCAAATTACCATAGCAGGCGAATTCCAAAGACACTCACCGAAATCTAGGCTGGAATCAGTCCATTTTGTCTTATTACAATATCAGCAATGAATTACTTAAAATATATATTTCTACAGTAGCTCTCCATTACTGAACACCATTTCGGGTTCAAAGAGTTGTCTTGCTATTCGTAGAATATATATACATGTAATGTCAATATAAGCACATGCATCTGTGGAATATGTTCTATAAATGAATGTACTGGTCCCAGAGTATCCATGTCTGCAGTATCGTACCGCCAAATAATCCGTCACTAACATAACGAAGTTCGTTAACTTCGTGGGATATAAACCGGACAATGGATTTTATTTGACGCAATAAAAAGAACTACAAGGAAATGGGCTGTTAAGAAAATAAAAAATGTATTTCTGTGCTGTCAACAAACGAATTAATGGAAATACATGTACATATCCGTGAATCGAGTCGAAGCAGATTTTCAATTGTTATCAAAGCATTATTTTTACAGATAGTCAAGTCCCAGTAATTAAATATATATACTAAAAAGGAATAAAAATATTGAAATGAAAAGTAAATAATGGTTGATATAACAAATGTACATGCTTTAACCCTTTCCCTCATATAGACGCTTTATGACGCCTCTGCAGAAGACGGCTTTTTGAAAACATAGTGACAAAAGAAGAAATTGCACAAAATGTGCAATTTCTCCTTTTGCCACAATGTTTTCCACTTTTTGTCATAGGTTATCCATTCAATTATAAAAAAATTCTATGTTCTGACAAAATACGTTCAAAGTCGATTGCTGCAGAATTGTCGTATGAGGGAGGGGGTTAAATGTTATAAACGTAGTCATGACCTATATGTATTTGTTACAGCGAAAGTCTATACAGATTTGAAGTGCCGTAAACATAAGTAGGCGCTGCTTGGTAAAATGGTGGTAATTACTGCCCTCCTTGGCGCTCATGACTGCGGGGTAACCATTACGACTGACTGGCTCGTGTCAGGGTAAATGGGCCAAAAGTACTGGTATATTTCCCAGGAAACGCCTTGATATAACTGAAAAATTGTTGGAAGCGACGTGAAACACCAAACAATCAATCAATCAATCAATCAATCAATTCACACTCAGGTGACCTAAACGTGCACAAATAAAACATTTTCCCACATATGACAAATCTGGAGCAGACGACTTTGAAAACAAACAATCAAAACTATGGAAACCCTCTATGAATGACAGAGCAATTACTAAATAAAATTGAAAACATTGTTGCCCAAGGAGAAACTGATCATCATAAGTAATTTCTCTTTTTGCAAAACTGTTTTCAAATATCGTCTTCGTCTGCAGAAGAGGCGTCAGAAAACGTCTGTGTGTTGAAAATGATTAAAACATGTTGACAATTATATCAAATAGGCATAAAACATATTACCGCGTCCGTAGCGTTAAAACCAGTGACCGTGACAAATCCAGGTGTTTTGTCGATGTCCGAAATGGTGCGCCTTAGACTGCAGAACTTCGCCAAATTCCTGTATTCTACGGCTTCACAGCGAGGTCTTGCGCTGCATTCCGAAATACACTCAGTGAATGACACGTCAATGAAAGTGTTCAAAACGGTCTCGTCTGCTTTTTGAAAACGCGAGTTTTGATTTATTCTCAGAGAAGAATTGTGCACGTTTCCATTAAATCGTAAAGCGAAAGCACTATCAAAGTGTTCAAATGAAATTAGAAGATAGAAGACAAAAAATGGAAACTTCTTCATGTTCAACATGTTCGATGTAGCTCCGTATGAAGTATATATGAGTTGTATAACAATTTATTATCACCTTTGGGGTTTTTTTTTGTGTTTTTTTTTCAAATATAATTTTTAATATTTAATTTTAAATATGCAACAAAACTCTGGTTCTAAATATATCCAACATCATTTTTGAAAAATCAATGATAATTCAAACTGTAGATTCCCCATCTGCACATTTTTAAGTCAGCGCTGAACTTGCAATGGTCCATATACCAAACACCCAAGTAATATTATCACAGAAGGTTTCAGTTTTGCAGATATATTCGTTTCACTTCGTTGATCCAACGTATAAAATAGCACATATTGATGAACTGATATAACAAGAGGGTCAGAACTGGGGTTGGGAGGGGGGGGGGGGGGGGGGGCCTTGATCGCTCACCTGCTTATATGCTCTCAATCAGAGAAGCAGTGCATCGTGTTCTAATCCCTTGGGGCCCTTTTTTTTAACCTATCAAAATAAGTTGAACACACGTTGTAGATGATCGACTTGGGAACATTTCTGCCAAATTATCTTGAAACTAAATAAGCGCTTTAAAGTCTTATCAACCAACTTATTCTCTAATGCACATTTGTCATTTTCAATAAATCTAAATGGCTTAAACACCTTTTTGTAGAGAAACATTTGAGGAACATTTCTTGTTACTCGTTTTGGAATCAGACTGGCAAGTTGAGAAGAATGTAAACAAATAATCAGTTTACCCCCTTACTGATGACTTCTGCTGTCAGTCATGTATATTAACTATTTTAATATATTTTAGTACATGGCCACCTTAAAGAATGCAACTTGGTGCCAATCTGTTCAACCAATGAATACCGCTTGGACATTTAAGTAGAGGGTCACACAATCAACTTTCCTGCAAAATTATCTTCAAATTAGACATGTACTTTCAGAGCAGAAGAGTTGTTTAAGTGTTGTCATTTAACTTTATTTCTGATGCCGTCCAGTGGCCATATTGGTTTTATTTCAACTGATCAATCTGGCTTGAACATTTTTCTTTAGACTGTCACTTAAGGACACATTATGAGAAGAATATTTTTAAAGTTAAGTATTAAATTCGAATTCTATGAATTCCACCGAAAGAACATTCCTGTGAAGTTTTGCTGCAATAGACACAGTGGTTTAAGATGAGATGTTGTTAAGTAGATTGTTGACGACGACGGACGAACGAACGACGAATATCAAGGGACGACGATGGACGAAATGCGAATGTTAACGGATGACTAATATCGACGGACGACGATGTTAAATGATGAATAACGACGGACGACGACGGACGACGACGGACGACGACGGACGAATGACGAGTGTCGACGTACGACGAACACAAGGTGGTCGCAATAGCTCAGGTGAGCTTAAAATAAATAATTGTATGACAGAGGTTATCACATTATGTTAATAGATACAACTACTAAACCAATCCATTAGTCTTACTCAAGAATTCCGCTTGATAGTCTAAATGAACGACGTAGCGTTTGGCAAGAGTTAGAATCGCTCGCGGCAAACCAAAAAGGTGACAATAGAAACACAAATAAAGGAAAGTGTTATCTAGCTTCACGTATCTGGATTTTAAAACGGTGAACACGAGCTAACCCTTATCCCACTAAATTCGTACGACTGTTATCATCAATCGTGATTGTTGAAAAGCTGTATAGCATGGTTATAGACCGGGATTTTATATATATTGATTTTAAGATAATAGCGAACAATGTGGACCAAGATTAGCATGTACGAACGTGAAGTTTGATCTTTATACACATTGTTCGCTATTTAACAATATCCGCAATTGTTGTTTAAAGCCGCATATGCAACATATCGGTGCAAGGGTTAGTAAAGCAGTCACGCTAGTTAACATTTTATATTTAGTTTGGGATAACGAAAACTGTTATCACCAATTCTTTCGTTTAATGTGGTTATAGTTTTTAGAGGCAGAGTTCGATACAAAGGAGTCCGGGCGATACCCTAACTCTTTTCCGGGAAGAGCCCTTGTTTCTTTAAAGGGATTAGTGTATATAGCACCGATACACGCTAGGCCATTTTTCCTGGCAATATCTAGTTGATTAGGAAAAACGTAAAAGTACCTTAGACATTTCCAGAACCCTGACCGTGATTTGAACTCCAGACCGTTGGATTGACAGCCCAGCATGGTAACCACTAGGCCACCGTGCACCTGCTTTTGAACAGATACCAAGTCATGAAATGCAAAATGATGCGCGGCTCAATTAGAACAAAGTTTCTGAGTCCAGGTCCATCCTAAATTCATCCTCATTGGCTACTCGAAGGCACGTATGTACCCAATTATACAACAGTCAGTTAGGCGTCATTTTATAGTTTAACCTTTTCACACATAAAGCAACTCTGCAACAAGTGACTTTAAATAGATTTATATAAAAAGATAGGGAAATCTCTATAAATAAACGTGCAATTATTGAATATAAGTTAAAAACATTGTGGCAAAAGGATACACTGCTCATAATGAGCGTTGACGCTGTAAACATGTATTGGACGTGACATACTGAAGAAGAGTGCGACATCTTGCCCTCATTGTATGACACACTGGGTTGTTTGAATGCTGTTTTATTCCGTTTGCAACATTATTTCAGTTATATCATGCCTTGCCCTCGGTGATGATTCTGTACTACCGGTATTATTTATGTCTTTTCAGTTGTTGGTATGATCCGACCAAGATCGAACTCTGGTCTTCCGCCCGCTGCCCGATGCCAAGGCGGACGCTCCCTAACCAACACTTTGTGTAGAGGGATTATACCACAATGAACTGCGTAACTTGAATGGAACTGCCATTGATTTATAGTTAATTATTTATCTTTTGTATAAACGTCTAGACAACCTTTGGTAACCCAACAGCTTACGAATTTTTAAAACACTACGAAAACTTCAAATAATGGGCAATACATGTATTCTCAACTTTGCCTCGAGACAAAAACTTTCATGTTTTACATACATATATTTTCAAAGCAGGCCCTTAACATTTTATCAAATGCAGCCTCCTTTTAAAACATCTGCAGCAAACAACTTCTGAAAACATTGTGGCAAAAGGAGAAATTTATCATATCATGAGCAATTTTCCCTTTTGCCACAATACTTTAAACACTATTCAATGATTATACTATTTCATTAATAGTAATTTCCATATGTTTTCCATGTGTTTTCCCAGATGTGTTCAATGTGATGTGTTGCATATGCGTTAAGGTTGAATGTGTGACAGAGTTAAACCTTTGCAATAACTGACCACTTTCGATCGTCCAACATAAATTGATTCACTGAACTTACTACATCCTCTTCAGGCTGAAATGGACCGGCTCCGTGATCGAGTGGTTCGAACCTCAGCCTCGGAGAGTGGCGGTCAGGGTTTGATCCAAGGTAAAAGTCATTCAAAATACTTTAAAGTTATAATAACGGTATCCCTCATTAGTATTCAGGGTAATTTTAACAGTTAGTTAACCCTTTCCCACATACAACAATTCTGCAGAAGACGACTTTGATAACATCATTGACAAAAAAACATGAAAAATAAGTGAGAGTTTACTGATAAAAAACAGAGTTGAAAACATTTTGGCAAAAGGATAAATTGCTCGTTTTGAGCAATTTCTTCTTTTGCCACAATGTTTTCAAAGTCGTCTGCTACATAGGCGTCAAAAGGCGTCTTCGAGTGGGTTAAACTGCGATATAACGTTAACGGTTACACTCGTCACTCATGTTATATTCATTCCACTTGGAAACGGATTCTCCTATGTACTTAAAACATATTAATATTGATAAGTTTTGAAAGCAAATGATCAGACAAGCAGAACCAACCTAAAGTGGAAGACAGTGGAGCAGTGTTAGAGCTTCGACATGTCATACCAAAGGTCCCATGTTTGAATCCCGTGATCAATGGGCGCGTTCTGCCTTTGGGATTTTACCAAGTCTCAAGGAAGCAGGCAGACTTGATAAATATAAGCTGTTATATTGTTTTGCCCATCGATGTAAAATTAACAAGAGATGTTTGTCAAACATTATGCCTGTTGTCAGGAATATTTGGACAATTGAATAAAATATGCATGGACCGAAATGCCAGCTGGTTTGTCATTTCACATTGGATGTCTATGTGTCAGTTTTAGGATTATGACCAATTTTCATTCAAAGTCTGAGGTGGTAGGTACAGTTCTTAATCACATTGAGATGATGACTGATATTTGGAGATAGACATATATCCTTCTGGCAGCAGGGAATCAGTACACATGACGTAAATTTGAATGAGCAATTTGAGTCATAAAAATATACCGGTCACCCCAGCCTCCATGTTAAGTTTTAGGGCCATGGATGCAGGCAATGTCGAGTTATCACTCGGACAAGATTTCGAGTTCAATGTCAGTGACCTTGACCTTTGACCCGATGACCTCAAAATCAATAGGGGTCATATACTGGTCACCCCAGCCTCCAAGTCATGTTTGAGGGCCATGGGTACATGCAATGTCGAATTATCACCGGACAAGCTTTTCGCGTCCAATGTCACTGTGACCTTGACCTTTGACCCGATGACCTCAAAATATATGGCGTCATCTATTGGTCAGGACCTACTTCCAAGTTTGAGAACCATAGGTCCAGGCATTGTTGAGTTATCACTCGGACAAGCTTTAGTCTACCGACGGATCGACCGACCGACATGTGCAAAGCAATATACCCCTCTTCTTCGAAGGGGGCATACTAAATTTAAACAATGATAAAGATTGTGCGTAATAGAATCACTGTATTATATATACAACGGGTGGACGGATGATTTAAGATGTCAACATACATACAGTTACACATTTTCGTCCGATGTTATAATAAATGTAGGCTACGAGTTTGGAACCGGTTTGTTTAATGGTTTACATAGGAAAATTCCGAAACCATTGTGCAAACTGATTCCAAACCAACACTTACCGATACCATAACAATGCACGAAAATGTGAACATCTCGGATATTTCAAAGCACCTGTTTACCGTTGTAGATTTTAAACTTTTTTTTATTTGCTTTCAGTCTCGGCATTCTGGTATCATTTATGTGCGTTAGTTCGTATAAATTGCAGGACTTTTCAAATGTGTGCAACCGGTTCCCAAAAAGTTCGGGTGAAGGCTTCATACCAGTAATTTGCAGCGTGCATTTTTACGACTGCAAACTTTTCTAGACTAGTACTGGTTTGTTTACCCAGCGATCATAAATATTTATACTGTCGCCGTGATTAAACTGAAATAACGTTGACAACGGCGTAAGTCCCCAAAACAACAAACAACTGCAAACAGCAATAGAGTATGCACAAATCATTAATGGTCAAAACACAGCAAATTTCACTCTATATTTGATATAACAAACAGTTTCCACATTAAAATACTCTTGAGCAATGACGTCACATTGTTTCCTAGGAAACACTATAAGGATAAACACGTATAAGCCCGAACGTAAAATCCGAGTCAGAGACGTGGGAGAGAGTCCCCTTTCATTATATTATCGTATGTGGTCAAAGGGAAATACATCATTTTCCATAGACGACCATTAGAGCATTATGGGTCATGGATCGTTCCCAACAAGTCAAACAACACAGAAACCTGTATCCAAATAAAGTTCAGCATTAGAACTACCAAAATAGCCAAGAAAACATACAGGTTGTCGGACCATTTTTCGATTTATGTGGTCAAATAGAAGGTCACCCTTATCCCGCACTGAATTTTACTTTCAATTTCAGAAAATACAGGATGTTCTAAAAACGGTTCTTAAGGTGTCAATATAGCTAAAAGCAAACAATATTTTGATTATAAATCAGACAGAGGTTATTCAACTTTCATAAAAATCAGTATTGTCCAATGGGAGACAACTTCAGTCTTATATCCCTCGACAAAATTGTCGTCCCGGCAAGCCGATCCGAATCACTTCCCTTTGACCATGTAAGTCTTATCAGAACGCAGGGAACCAGACTAGGGGAGATCTTGGCTATATTGGAACGCCGCAACTGACTTATTCGACGTTACAACTTGACGTAAAGTCGTAACAGCATTACATGTGACTTTTTCACCTGGACATGTGACACGTAAATGTATACATGTGATGGCATTCTTAATACATGTGACGGTATTATCAAATCGAGGGCTTGGCGTGAAACAGTTGTTACTAAAATTTGTATTTTTTTACCAAGGTTAAGAACCTCGCCATGAAGTCTTTATAAGCGTTAAATCATTTTTCTTGATAAACAAGGGAAATTTAGAACGAGCAATGGCATCTAAATTTGCGTCAAAATGTCCCCTAAACCAGGGTTTTCAAAATAGGTTTTCAGTTACAACCGTTTCACGCCAAGCCCCCGACATGCATATGACAGAAAAGTCATTGTGTGTGATGGAGTCAATATAACGAGTGATTGCTTTACCCTGCTGTTGTGTGATGACACTTCTAATAGTAATCAAAGATATAATATAACAAAGACCTAGTATTATTAGGTCTTTGTAGTAATACATGAGACGGTTTTATCATTATATAATTTATTCATACATGTCACGGACATTCTAATACATGTGACGGTTTGCTAATTACATGTGCCAGAATCGTTATTCTATGTTGTTTGGTAAAGCTTACGTGTGGTAGTTTCACCTTCATGCGTGACACTTGTATTCATGTAATGACGAACCCGTACAATGCTGCTTCGACACAATGTGTGGTAGTTTCACCTTGACATCTGACACATTTATTCATACATGTCACGGACATTCTAATACATGTGACGGTTTGCTAATTACATGTGCCAGAATCTTTATTCTATGTTGTTTGGTAAAGCTTACGTGTGGTAGTTTCACCTTCATGCGTGACACTTGTATTCATGTAATGACGAAACCGTACACTGCTGCTTCGACACAATGTGTGATAGTTTCACCTTGACATGTGACAAATGTATTCATACATGTGACGGTTTTATAATTACATGTGCCAGAATCGTCATTATCTGATGTTGCGTAAAGCTTACGTGTGGTAGTTTCACCTTAATTGTTTGACACTTTTATTCGTGTAATGATGAAACTGAACAGTGCTGCTTCGACTGCACGTCAAGTAGTAACGTCAAATAAGGCAGTTACACGGAGTTCTTCAAAGATACGTTTTTTCTATATGAAATAGTTTTATAACCGAGGTTACCTTTATAATAACTGACCACTTTCGATCGTCAAACAGAAGTTGATTCACTAAACTTACTACATCCTCTTCAGGCTGAAATGGACCGGCTCCGTAATCGAGTGGTTCGAACCTCAGCCTCGGAGGCTGGCGGTCAGAGTTTGATCCAAGGTCGAGTCATTCAAAATACTTTAAAGTTATAATAACGGTTTCCCTCATGCACCTTTTCATTTTGTGCCACAATGCTTTCAAAAGTGGTTCACGTACTCAGGGTAGTTTTAACAGTTAGTTAACCCTTTCCCACATACAACAGTTCTGCAGCAGACGACTTTGATAATATATTGACAAAAAACATGAAAAATAAGTGAGAGTTTACTGATAAAACAGAGTTGAAAACATTGTGGCAAAAGAAGAAATTGCTCGTTTTGAACAATTTCTTCTTTTGCCACAATGTTTTCAAAGTCGTCTGCTACATAGGCGTCAGAAAGCGTCTTCGAGTGGGAAAGGGTTAACTTTAATAAGATAAACACCAGAGATGAAATGTCCGTAGACGAGATAGACTCCATGTGTCCCTGTAAACTACTGGTGACTTCAGCAATCTATAAAGAATTATTGCGCAAAGCCAAGTCCAGACTCGAACCTAGAACTTACCTTAAACAACCAGTATAGTGACTATGCGGTTCTTTATAATCGGAAAATGAGCGACTACCAGAGAAATTAACTGCATTATTAAATACAACCTTGTAACACATATGCCGCGTACATTGGCTAACCAAAACCAACTTTTAACAAGAATACCAATTCACGAACAATTATCATACCTTTGTACAAGGTATTTTACACACTTTAGGCGAATATACCATACGGTATGAATTAAAATGTCAAGGAGTGACTACTGTCTTATGTAGTAAATGCCTCCGTATGAAAGTATAGATTCTTTATAATCTGGAAATGAACGACTAATGGAACAATTAACTGCATTATTATATACAATTTATTGTAACACAATTGCCATACATTGCCTAACCGAAACCAAATTGATATAAGAACACTTCTACTATTGACAAAGTGATAGCTACTGTTGCTGGTTGTACGTGCGTTTGTGCTATGGATTAAAATATGACAATATGACATATGTAATCAATATTTCAATCTCGAGAAATGTTATCATACCATTGTAAAAGGTAGTTTGCACATTTAAGGCGAATACGATATTAACTGAATTATTATATATAATACATTGTAACACAGAAGCCGTACATTTTCTAACTAAAGGCAGCTTTAAATAATAATACTATTGCTATTGACAAGTAATAACTACTGTTGGTTGCGGTACGTACTGCTGTGCTATGGAAATAAATCAATGTTTAAATGTGATGAAATGTTATCATACCTTTATACACGGCATCTTGCACACATAACCCACTCATGAGAACCTGCTATATAACTTAAAATGTCATAGAGTTGCTTCTGTCTAATCTAAACATTGCTTCCGTTTGAAAGTATAGATAATCTGGCAAATGTCTGCGCTGAACGTAACGGAATAATAATCATAACTTGAAACCACAAAACTAACACTTAAGGCAAAAATGTACCGAATATAGTAATAATAATAACAAACACTGGTTGTCGTTAAATATCCAATATGACGTTCTTTTTAATCTGAAAATGAATGACTTTCTAGAATAGCATTATCTTATTTATTATATACATCACATCATAAATCACAAATATAACGTCTGCTTACGAAACGCAAATTTTTACAATAATATTTTTATTGCGAAGTAATGGACACGGTTGTCCGATTTGCTTGCCTCCGTGACAACTGACTCAGACAGAAAAGGAAAGGAAAGAACTTAAATGTCACAAAGTACTATAACTGTATACATGTCTTCTGCTCATTTCAGGCGAACCGGCAACGCTACATATAAGTTGAAATGACAAGGAGTAACTAAGGGGTTCTTTATAATCGGAAAATGAACGGCTTTCTGAACAATTAACTGCATTATTAAATACAATACCTTGTAACACATATGCCGCGTACATTGGCTAACCAAAACCAACTTTTAACAAGAATACCAATTCACGAACAATTATCATACCTTTGTACACGGTATTTTACACACTTAAGGCGAATATACCAAACGGTATGAATTAAAATGTCAAGGAGTGGCTACTGTCTTATGTAGTAAATGCCTCCGTATGAAAGTATAGATTCTTTATAATCTGGAAATGAACGACTACTGGAACAATTAACTGCATTATTATATACATTATATTGTAACACAAATGACGTACATTGACTAACCGAAACCAACCTTTAACAAGAACACTATTACTATAGACAAAGTGATAGCTACTGTTGCTGGTTGTACGTGCTTCTGTGCTGTGGAAAGAAATATGACAATATAACATATGTAATCAATATTTCAATGTCACGAAATGTTACCATACCATTGTACACGGTAGTTTGCACATTTAATGCGAATACAATATTAACTGAATTATTATATATAATACATTGTAACACAGAAGCCGTACATTTTCTAACTAAAGGCAGCTTTTAATAATAGCACTATTGCTATTAACAAGTAATAGCTACTGTTGGTTGCGGTATTTTCTTCTGTGTCATGGAAATAAATCGATGTTTAAATGTGATGAAATGTTAGCATACCTTTTATACAAGGCATCTTGCACAAATAACCAACTTATGGGAACATGCTATATAATTTAAAATGTCATAGAGTTGCTTCTGTCTAATCTAAACATTGCTTCCGTTTGAAAGTATAGATCATTTGGCAAATGCCAGCGCTTGAACATAATGGAATAATAATTATAACTCGAAACCAAAAAAACTAACCCATACAAAAAACAGGGCTAATAAACACCATTAATGAACACCAAAGAAACTGCGGTTTGTTACTGCGCCATTGCCTAACAAACACCATTAATGAACACCAAAGAAACTGCGGTTTGTAAGTGTTCCATTGACCTCAACAAACACCAAATAAACCGCGGAAAATTTCACATGCAAATGAGCTAATGAAACTACGTTGGATAGGGCTAACAAACACCAAACAAACCGCGGAAAATCTCACATGCAAATGAGCTAATGGAACGCGGTTCGATAGGGCTAACAAACACTATTAACAAACACCAAATAAACTGCGGTGTGTAAGTGTTCCGCTGGCCTAAACAAACACCAAACAAACCGCGGAAATTTTCACATGCAAATGAGTTAATGGAACGCGGTTTGATAAATGTTTTAATGGAACACTAGCACAATTGAACACTACCAAACTATAGTCAAAAAAATAATGCACCACTATCGGATTACTAATGGAACGCTTTCAAACCACAGTTGCACCATTAATAGAAAGCTATGAAACCATAGCCTGTTCATTAATAGTAATTTGGTAGTTGGTCTGTTCATCAATGGTGTCTGCTAGTTGGTGGGGATCACATCTGGTAGTCAATGGCGTCCACTAGTTGGTCTGGATAAAATATAGTCATCAATGATGTCTGCTACTTGGTCTGGATCAAATCTGGTCATCAATTGCTACTTGGTCTGGATCAAATCTGGTCATCAATGACGTTACGTCTGGTCATCAATGGCGTCTTCTAGTTGGTCTGGATCATATCTGGTCATCAATGTCGTCTGCTAGTTGGTCTAGTCACCAATGGCGTCTGCTAGTTGGTCTGGATCACATCTGGTCATCAATAGCGTCTGCTAGTTGGTCTCGTCATCAATGGCGTGTACCAGTTTGTCAGGATCACATATGATCATCAATGTCGTTTGCTAGTTGGTCTGGTCATCAATGGCGTCTGCTTGTTGGTCTGGTCATCAATGACGTCTGCTAGTTGGTCTGGTCATCAATGCCGTCTGATAGTTGGTCTGGTTCACATCTGGTCATTAATGGCGTCTGCTAGGTGGTCTGGTCATCAATACCGTCTGCTAGTAAGTCTGGATCACATCTGGTCATCAATGGCGTCTGCTAGTTAGTCTGGATCACATCTGTTCATCAATGTCAAGTGTTAGTTGGTCTCGTCATCAATGGCGTCTGCTACTTGGTCTGGATCACACCTGGTCATCGATGTCGTCTGGTAGTAGATCTGATCCTCACTGGTGTCTGAATCACATCTGGTCATTAATGTCGTCTGCTAGTTTGACTTGATCACATTATGGTCATCTATGGCGTCTGGTAGTTGGTTTGGTAATCAATATCGTCTAGTAGTTGGTCTGGTCATCAATGTCGTCTGGTGTTTTGTCTGGATCACATTTGGTCATCAATGGCGTCTGGTAGTTGGTCTGTTCATTAATGTCGTCTGGTAGCTTGTCTGGATCACATTTGGTCATCAATGTCGTCTGCTAGTTGGATTGGTCATCACTTGCGTCTGGTTGTAGGTCTGGTCCTCACTAGCGTCTGCTAGTTGATCTGGATCTCACCTGGTCATTAATGGCGTCTTCTAGTTGGTCTTGTTATCACTGGCGTCTGGTAGTCAGTCTGGTCATCACTGGCGTCCTGCTAGTTGGTCTGGACCACATCTGGTCATCAATGGCGTCAATAGTACCCGAGCTCTCATCAATATAAACAACATGTGCAAGTTTGAAAACTGTAAACTGTTAACAAGAAACAGTTTACAAACGGATGGACGGACGGACGTACAGACGCAAAGACCGACGTCAGGAACAATGTCATCCCATAAACTATGGCCTTCGGCCAGTAGACCTAAAAAGAGTAGCGTAGGAAAGTAAGGTCGAAAATACTCATATGATACATAATTAACTTTAATTAAGAGTTAATTGCAGAAACGGTAGATGCTGTTTGTCTTCTGTACTAAAATTCGTACAATAAACTTATTTAAGAAATATTCATTAAATATAAGAAGATATGTAATTTTAAACGTTCGTCATTATGCTGTTTTTATAATGAGAAATAAGTTCGACCTAAGTTATAGAAAAATGGCATTTCCCCTTAATGTAGTATCCATATATATTCTCGCTTAGAGCATATTCTAGGACCATATGTCAGTTCATTCATGCATTCTGATATTAAAGATGCAGAGAATGTCACGGTTTCGAAATCGATGCATAATAATTCATGAAATTGATTTTCACGATGTTGTACATAAATATGCGTACCACATGATATATTTAAAAACATATACATATACCGTACAAGCATCTAGCATTGATTTAACTCTTTCTCACATACGACAATTTTTTAGCAGACGGCTTTGCCAACATGTAGACAAAATATTGAAAATCTCTATAAATGATGTATAACTAATTAACTATTGACTATAGTTGAAAACTAGTGTGGCAAAAACGAAATTGTTCATAATGAGCGATTTCTCCTTTTGCCACATTAATTTCAAAAGAATCTGCTACAGATGTATCAGAAATGTATCTTTATGTAGGGAAGGGTTTAATACAAGCCATGTCAGGTGAAATCAGATCGTGTTATATTTGAGTTTGGCGATTTGAGGAGGTCTTGTTGACTCTCCAATTGAACTAGACTTGAAACCATTTGATCATCTTGGTCGGAGGGGCATCCGGGTCAATTTGCACTCAGTATTTGATAGGTGTTTCGGGAAAATCAACCATTGTAATTTTTTGACTATTGAATATAAATATTAACCCGTGAATCCTTGAAATCGTATCGCAAAATGCTTGTCAGAAATTTCTATAAACCGTCTGCGACTAATTGTCCAACAGTGTAAAGCAATATATAACTGAGCACCGTTCATTAAAAACGTTTAGTCATGTTGAATTAAAGATTTGGACTTCTCCATTACTTAAAATATACACGTGTTATTGAAAAATCTGCTGATATGGTATGTACATGTCTCTCATAAGACATAAATGGCTGGTCATTTCAATAACGAAAACAACAACAATAATAAAAAAATTTACTTTTTACTTTTTATTCTGACACTAATTGTCAGTTGACATATATTTTATATCTTTAGATGTGCCTTAAAAACGGCGAAGCAGTCTTGTTTAATCCAATTCCCATCCTATCCAAGCATAATTCATGTTTTATCATGTATATCCCTTCTAACTCCTACTCACACAAAAATCCTATTAATAGCGCTTCCTTTCGAATAATCTACAGACTAAAGTTCTTTACTTGTTATCCCAGTTCTTCATTTCAAATTCATCCGTTCCAGAAAATGTCTTGCGGACCTTATTCTCATATATACATCTCGCCCATATTTATATCACCTCATTACCATCAAGATGTGTGGCCCTCACTCTTGTGTCCTCTATTACTTACTCAGTGCTAATAGCCTTCACTCTCCTTGCGTTATTAAAATATACAGACCTAATATTCCCCCAATACTCCCTATAATCTCATTTGAATTTCATTTCCCACTTTCCCTTCGGAATTGTATATCCATATCACGTCACCTACGGAAATGCATTTCCCCCTTCCATTTTCCCATACATAAATGTCTCAAACCGAAATTTGCTTCCCTTTTTCCCTACAAACATGTTGTTTCTCTTTCCATCTACAACATAAATGTATTCCCTTTACGACTATAGCTTTCTCTATATAGAAATGTATTTTACTTACTTTCCGTATAGAAAAGTTTTTCAATTCTCAATTTCCCAGGAGGTACTTAATTGTATTTCCTATCTCCCCCACTTCCAGTACCCCGAGTCCCGATCATAAAAAACCTCCCCTCACCCACACAGACCCACCACCGATCAACCCATTAATGCAATTCCCTATCCCCACCCCCTCCTCCGTCCCCATCACCCCACCTCCTATGTTTAGCCTTGTTTCTCATAGCCCTGGCCTTCTCCCGGATTGCAGTTAAATAAGCTTCTCGGAGTTCTCCAGCCTGTGCTTGTTTCTCTTCTAACTCTTTCTTCAATCGTTCCTTCTCCTCTACCTCCAGTAATATCTCATCCATCAGACGCTCGTCTTCTTCGTTCAGCTAAATCAAAGTACACAGATATGGAGTATTTTAATCCAACGTACTTTTTGAAAGATATGCTTTACATGAACCTGCGTCCGACGAGTTAGGGTCTCGTTGCATCTCCTTATTGCGAAAAGGTACAAGTTGGCTATTCAGAACAGTGTAGAAGCAGATCAGTCTGTGCATCCACATAGTCCGATAAAGAACTACATCGTTCCATCGTTCCATAATACCTCCTATAGCTTGTTAGAAGCTACTGTCAACTTGTGTATATGTACAGGTCGAAGTGAATGGCTACACAGTTCAGAAATGACAACTTGTAACCTTTCCCCATCGTGACGCGTTCACATGAGCCGTCCCACGAGAACACCAACATTGTGGACTATGCGTAAAGTATCGACCCGGATCAGCTTAAGCATGCCGCACAGGCTAACCCGGACAGACACTTTTCGCCTCCTGTGGATTTTCTGTTTCAGGAATCATAACTCTATACCTCTATTCCCCTTAGAAGGAATGTGTTGGCCCGGATTAGCCTTCCCAGACTGCGCAGGCTGACCTGGTTCGATACATTACGCAGAGACCATAATGTTGGTTTTCTAGTTGGACGTGCTCATATTATGAAGGTGTAAAGCAGTGAAATGTATGTGGTGCTACAATTCTAGACTTTCGTCAGGCGCTCTTTCTATGGTTCTCTTAAATTTAGACGGACAATGTGAAGGCTCTGGGGAGACTGTTTGCATGCACAGGCTTACCATAATTGGCAATGTGCGCTAAGATTCCCTAATGACCAAATACGGTTCACATATTATATTTTATATCAATTTTGAACTTAAATTACAATAAACTGTACTGTCGGCTAAAAGTCAAACCCGATATCAAGGAGCTTCCAGATTGCTTAATGTTGAGATTCTGATAAGACTGCATAGATGGGATGGTCGCAAATATCCGAAGGTCAGTTTTCACGTGGCGAGTATTCACAACGGAAACAATAGCTGGCTTACATTTTGATAACTACACAATATTCAAACAGAAATCTGCTTGGAATTAATGGTATCGTAATTATAGTATATATGTTGCTTAATTTATTATTTCTGAAGTTTTGGCTGAAGAGCAAACGTCTATGTGCTAAGCCATTCTAATCTGGAAAATAATAGTTATCTCTAAAAATATATTAATAATCGGAAATGTATGATAATTTAGGAATTTCTGTAATAGACACTATTATGTTCAATACTTTCAAGATGGATGCGACATAGTGTGTGATCTTTGTTTTAAAATATAACCTGAAGAAGGCCTATGGCCTAAATATTAAATCATGGAGTGTTTTTATATGTATCTTTATATATTCATTTCCTACGAAATAGAACTTTTTAACATAAGTAATTTAGAAAACGTAAATATTACCTTTGGAACCGACTTAATGGGCCTCATATTTAGTCTAGATACAGCTCTCTCTGCCAGTCTAGATGGCATACGTTTGGGTCTGCCTTCAGTAAAGTCAATTACGTAACTGAACCCTGGTTTCTCGAGGAGGATTTCTTCAACTGTAATAGTAAATTGAAGATTTGCAGATCTAAAACATTGTGCAATTAGGAAAGCTCGATTGGCAATCAATGTAAAATAAATAAGGTTAAACTACCACAACTAATCAATCTAACAATGTACCTTCTGTGTATTCAATCATCTCACTGATGTTTTCAAGCTCGGAGTCAGTTGACGAGGCGTCATTCTCAAACTCGGAAACGCCCAACTTTTCAATCATTTCTTTCTCTAAATTCGAATTGGGCCTGCTGCTTCGTGGAGATGATCGGCTAAGGATCTCAGAAACGTTTGTCTCTTTTTTACTTCTGAATTTCGCAAAACAATTACCCATAATTAAGCTTTAACTTAATTTAATATATTTTCTCAAAAATGCTGCCGTACGCGCTATTATGTCGTTGCGACGTTGCAAGAATGCTAAGGATACGACGTCATGACGTCATATTTTACGGCTTCGTTTTGCATTCGGGTTATTTCGGCAATCTCCGACGCGCCGAGTGTTCTATTACGTTTTAACATAATATACTGATCTTATAATTGTTATTAAAATATATTAATTCAAAACAATATGGATCATGCAATATGTATGAAAAGAGTCGTGCTTTAGGTCGTTTGTTCGTGTTACCTTAGCGGAAAAATTAGGAGCGTTTGAATTTATTCGGGTTACGCAGTTTCAACATGAATTCAGTCCACCTACTTATGATCCGGAAATAATAAAAAACCATTAAGTACTAGGCTATGAACCGTGCCTTGGCTAAGGACACGACACCATGACCGGTTACAAATTCCCGATGCTAACCACTAGGGGGAAAGCTTCGTCATACATTACATCCTGATTAATATGCATTGAGCGTTTACATTTTAGATCAGTATAATGCATAATAACAACATACGAAATAAACGAAAAGCAAATCCGCTCAAATGTTCTTGTTGGCCAAGCCATCAATCAACAAACTATTTGCTGATGACAGATGACTGTTTAAAGTCATAAGAAACAGCAGTGACAGTAACCTGCTCGAGGAAGTCCTGTCTGCCATGGAAACATTTTACCTTGTTTACCTTGTTGTTGAGACCAATGTAAGCCTCCGCCTCTCGGGTCCGTTTTGTACTTGGATTATTTGTCCTGCTTCCGGTCTTCCATTGTAGGGCACACATTTGAATGCTGAATTTAGAGCGAGAAGATCCCATCAATCCCATCAATTAAGTGTGTTGTGATGAGGATAGCCCCTAAATGGACCAACTCTAAATACAAACTACCACCTGCATGGAAACACACTATAAATAGTGGACAGTAACAGCAATACCTTGGCGTTACAATAACGGAAGACCTCAGCTGGCACAAACATATACATAATTCAGTCAGCAAAGTCAACAGCTTAGACAGTTTTCTACGCCGGAACCTCAGAGACTGCAGCCTGACAGTCGTCAATGTTGCTTCCTATAGCACCATAGCTCGACAGACAGATGTAGGATCCCCTCTCGCAGTCTTGGACAAGTCTAGATGCGAGCTGCTATATGTGTTGTATACGACTATACCAATAAGACCCCCTATATAAATGCGTCTAGAAGAAACGCTTGAAAGTCGCCGTACAACTCCTCTTCAAAAAACGTCCTGGGCAAATGAACTTACCAGCAACCGCCTACCTTAGGCAGAGTGATACCTACATCAGAGGAGGGATAAGGGTTTTCGCAAAGGAGCGCCACGCTGACAAGACAAGATATATCCTCGGTTCTCTTTTCCCTTGAACCTTGAATAAACTGGGACCACCTACCACCGAAGGTCACATCAGCGACTACCTTGGAGGACTTCCATACATTCCTCCAGGCCTCAGTATAGATACGATCATCGCCATCACCAGATACATTTTTTCTCTAAGCTAAATGCGATATCAATACTTGGAATTAGAAGAGGAAGCTAAAAATTTAACGACGCACGACGGCCAGAAAGTGGTCAGAACTGGTTCCACTATTGTTCTTTATAATGATACGCCAAAAATGAGTTAGATTTATTAACCACAAATCTCTCAAATCGAACGCGCTTATCTGAATTGGGCATGCGCACAACTGTTTTCCGCGAAAAACAAAAACAAGTTTTCATGATTTTTAGTCTCAAATGTCTTATATTCCGATACAGTGATCGTTTACGATGGACAAAGAAGACAAAAAATCATTAGAATGTAAGTTTATGACATAATGTGCATAATTTGTCAAAAGAAAAGGAAATATTGGGCAAATGTTCATTATTTGTTTTATAGATTCGTCCCGATTTCTTTCGCGACTAAGTTCTAGATTCGCTAAAGGATCAATTATAAAGTTAGGATTTAATTCAACCAGGGACGTAGATAAGAGGGATACGTAACTAAGTGGTATACAAAAATATCACCCGTCCCAACATTTGTATCAAATAAAAAGATAAGAAAATAACAACGATACTTTCTGGAAGTTTAAACATCCTTCTATCGCAATAGATAACAAAATATTTTAATGCACTACACGTTTTCATAACATTTATTTTACCTTGGTCTACCTTGGGTTCGAGACCGATGTAGGCTTCCGCCTCTCAGGTCCATTTTGTCTTTGGGATATTATTCCCGCTTCCGGTCCTTCATTTTGTAGCACAAATTTGAAAGGTGCGTTCTTCCAGCATTTGTTAAGTATAGATTTAAAACTGTTTACACTTTTGGCATTAATAACTTAATCAGGCAGATTATTCCAGGGGTTAATTATTCGTTGAGAAAAAGAGTATGTCCTTATATTTGTTCTGCAGTGATGTTTGTAAAGTTTAAAGTTGTGGCCTCTTGTTCTATTTTGGTTTAAATGGAATATTTTATTAACTTCAACTTTGTCAATATTGTTCAGTATTTTATAGGTTTCCACCATATCAGCTCTCAATCTTCTATATTTTAAATTAGGTAGTCCCAATTCTTTTAATCTTTCTGGATATTCTTTATATTTTAATTTGGGTATCAATTTGGTGGCTCTTCTTTGGACGTTTTCTAAAAGTATTTCCTATTTTTGGTTGATGACTGACAACACTGAACTTCCATATTCCAGATGTGGCCTTACTAATTAAGCTTTTAAATAAGATTAATAGCTTTTCTTTGTCCATGAATGTGAAGGTTCTTTTAATTATCCCGAGCATCTGATTAGCTTTTTTGACTTTTGTGTTTATGTGCTGGATGTGAATAATGTCAGTCTACTGATTTTTGGAACAAAATTAACAAAATTCAGAAATCGCAATACCTGTGTCTTTAAACCAGTCATTATTCAAAATACAAAGAAATTCCAGTTTTTAGCTCGACTTTTCGAAGGAAAGGCTAGCTATACTACTTGCCCCGGCGTCTGCGTCGGCGTTGGTGTCACACCTTGGTTAAGGTTTTTGTACCAATCCCCTTTTTTGTCAAAATCATTGCAGATATTGCTTTGAAACTTGCAACACTTATTCACCATCATTACCTCGATCAACAGACAAGAGTACATAACTCTGTCGAGATTTTTGTAAGAATTATGGCCCTTTTTTTTTTACTTAGAAATTTGGTTAAGTGTTTTGTACAAATTCACTTTTTTTTCAAAACCATTACAGATATTGATATTTTTCAAAACCATTACAGATATGGATTTTTTTTTCAAAACCATAACAGATATGGATTCGAAACTTACAACACTTATTCACCATCATTACTTCTACCAACAGACGAGAAAACACTGTCAAAATGTTTGTAAGAATAAACTTATTTAAGAAATATTAATTAAATATAAGAAGATATGTAATTTTAAACGTTCGTCATTATGCTGTTTTTGTTAATAATGGTAGTAATACCATTTAGGTGGAGACTGCGCGAGAAAAATAGTTCAACATGGATTCAACAAAATTTTCAAAACTGCATTTCAAAGGTTAAGATCTTCCAAAAGAAGATCATGATAATATTGTTTGAACATCAGTGCACAACTTAAGGCGTGCGCACTCCAATTTAACAAATGTTTTCGAAAATAATGCGCCGAGAGGTCAAATATGGAAGGTAATTTACTATTAACATTCGCGAAGCAGAACGGAAAAGTACAAACGGTCCCGTGACAAATGCAGTGGCGGATTTGGCGATGGGCCATAGAGCCCGTGCCCACCAAATTATTTTATCCAAGGGTGTATCACCCTTATCTTACCTATCAGCAACGATTGACGACTTGATTAAGCAAGTCAAGCGATCCGAATGCCCAAACAATTCGTTGGATAGTGATCACATTGTTGGTGACAGGTTGCGAGTTCGGAGACTATTGGCCTCGTGAAGTCCAACTGAAGATCACCAATGGCGAAGAAAATGCTTACAGGAATAAGCCTTATAACTGCACAAAGAGATATGGATATCAACCTTTATGTTTTCAAAAGTCTTCTGCTACAGATTTATATTGTTATCAAAATTTCATATTTATGAATTAAAAATATAGCCTACCTAGTATCACTCAAACCCCAGTCACAATTAGCTTGCGATAGGTTTGCGAGTAATTTGCGGCGAATTTCTAGCTATTTTCGGCCGGAATCCTTCGGGGACTCCTCGCGGGCATCCAGTTACTTTAAACTCAGACTTAAAACCTCATTGCACATTAATCGGCTGATGCCTGGCCGATGTCCGGCCGGGCATCACACATATTGGGTGAGCACCGGGCCAAATTGTTGACTACCCAGACAATCCAGACGCCGCTCAGAGCCCGGCCGGAAACCGGGCAGACATTGCCGACCACCCACTGTGGATCGCAGGTTCCGAAAGCCGGCTCATCGTATTTTTCATGCTTTGATTATTGTCAGAAACGTACTTGAGGGACGTTTTAACGACTTGAGGGGACTCGTATATTCGCCTTTACTTAAGGCAAAGCACTTAGGGAGAACGCTGTCTTAGTCTGGGGTTTAGAGTAAAATTAGAAGACCACGGAGATAGTTTATAAGGTGATAATGTATGTAGTAAATTGATTCTCTAAATAACCTTTATAATTTTTCAAAAATAGTTCTTAGAAATATGTTCGCCCTAAGTTATAGAGAAATGGCATTTTCCCTTAATGTAGGATCCATATATATTCTCGATTAAAACATATTCCAGGACCATATGTCAGTTCATTCATCCATTCTGATTTTGAAGATGCAGATAATGTCATGGTTTCGAAATCGATGCATAATAATTCATGAAATTGATTTTCACGATTTTGACTGTACATATATATGCGTACCGCATGATAGATTTAAAAACATATATATACATATAGTGTACAAGCATCTAGCATTGCATTAACTCTTTTTTACATGCGACACTGTTTTAGTAGACGGCTTTGACAACATGTAGACAAAATATTGAAGATCTCTATAAATGAATGTACAACTAATTTTAAAACTTTTGATTATAGTTGAAAAATATTGCGGCAAAAACGAAATTATTCATCATGAGCGATTTCTCCTTTTGCCACATTAATTTCAAAAGCAGTCTGCTGCAGATGTATCAGAAAGGTGTCTGTATATAGGGAAGGGTTTAATACAAGCCATGTCAGGTGAATTCAGATCGTGTTATATTTGAGTTTGGCGATTTGAGGCCTTGTTGACTCTCTGACTGAACTAGACTTGAAACCATTTGATCATTACGTCTTGTGGTTCTTGGTCGAAGTGCCATCCGGGTCAATTTGTACTCAGTATTTGATTGGTGCTCCGGGAAAATCAACCTTTGTAATTTGTTGACAAGTGAATATAAATATTAACCGGCGCATCCTTGAAATCGTATCAATTCGCAAAATGCTTGTCAGAAATATCTTTAAACCGTCTACGAATAATTGACCAACAATGTAAACAATATCTAACTGAGCACCGTTCATTAAAAACTTTTAATCATGTTGAATTAAAGATTTGGACTTGTCCATTACTTCAAATATACACGTATTATTGAAAAATCAGCTGATATGGTAAGTACATGTCTCTCATAAGTCATACATGGCTGGTCATTTCAATAAGGAAAACCACTACAATAAACAAACAATTTACTTTTTATTCTGACACTAATTGTCAGTTGACAATATCTTTTATATTGTTAGATGTGCCTTAAAAACGGCGAAGCAGTCTTGCTTAATCTAATTCCCATCCTATCTGACCATAATTCATGTTTTATCATGAATATCCCTTCAAACTCCTACTCGCACTAAAGTTCTGTACGTGTTACCCCAGTTCTTCACATTAAATTCATCCGTTCAAGAAAATGTCTTTCGGACCTTATTCGCATACGTTCATCTCGCTCAAACTTCTATCACCTCATTACCATCAAGATGTGTGGCCCTCACTCTGTTGTCCCCTATTACTTACTCAGTGATAAAGGCCTTCACACTCATTGCATGCATTGTTTAATCCTACCGACATAATGCTCCTCAAATACAGCCTATACTCCCATTCGAATTTCATTTCACACTTTCGCTAAAGAAATGTATTTCCATTTCAATTTCCCGCACAGAAATATGTTTCCTTTCGAACGTCGCCTACGGAAATGCATTTCCCCTTTCCATTTTCCCCTACAGAAATGTATATCATTTCTAAATGTCTCAAACAGAAATGTACTTCTCTTTTCTCCTACAAACATATTGTTTCCCTTTCCATTTACAACATAGATGCATTTCCTTTCACACTCCTCCCACACTTACAAAAAAGTTTTTAATTTCATTTCTTCCCTTTACGACTTCTCGTATGTAAATGTATTTACCTTTTCCTACTTCCCGTATAGAAAAGTTTTCAATTCTCAATTTTACTTACAGAATTGTCTTTCCTACCTCCGTCGTTTCCGGTTACCCCTTTCCGGTCATTAAAAACGCCTGCACTCGCCCACCCAGCCCCACCACCGATCAGCCCTTTAATACAATTCCCTATCCCCACCTCCTTCCCCGTCCCCGTCCCCGTGAGCCCACCTCCTTTGTTCCTCATAGCCCTAGCCTTCTCTCGGATTGCAGTTAAATAAGCTTCTCGGAGTTCTCCAGCCTGTGCTTGTTTCTCTTCTATCTCTTTCTTCAATCGTTCCTTCTCCTCTACCTCCAGTAATATCTCATCCATCAGACGCTCGTCTTCTTCGTTCAGCTGAATCAAAGTACACAGATATGGAGTATTTTAATCAAACGTCATTTTATAAAGATATGTTTTACATGAACTGGCGTCCGACGACTTAGGGTCTTGTTGCATCTCCTTATTGCGAAAAGGTACAAGTTGGTTATTCAGAACAGTGTAGATCCAGATCAGTCTATCCATCCACAGAGTCGGATCAAGAGCTTCATCGTTCCCATATTACTTCCATTAGCTTGTTAGAAGCTTCTGTCAAAGTGTGTATATTCTGATAAGACTTGGATGATGTACACATTGAAATGAACGGCTACACTGTTCAGAACTGCCAACTTGTACCTTTTCCCCACGGACGGGCTCATAAGAGCCGTCCCACGAGAAAGTCAACATTGTGGACTATGGTAATTTATCGACCGGATCAGCTAAAGCATGCCGTGCAGGCTAACACGGGCAGACACTTTCCGCCTCCTGTGGATTTTTTGTTTCAGGAATCATTACTCTATACCTCTATCCCCCTGAGACGGAATCTGTCGGCCCAGATTAGCCTTCGCAGGTCGGTTCATTACGAAGGGTCAACAATGTTGGTTTTCTATATTATAACAGTCTATAACAGTGAAATTTAGGTAGGTAACAATTCTAGACTTTCATCAGGGATTCCTTCTATGGTTCTCTAACATTTAGGCGGACAATGTGAAGGCTCTGGGGAGAATACATGTATGCACATGCTTACAAGAATAGGCACTGTACGCAAAGATTCCCTAATGACCAAATGCGGTTCACATATTATATTTTATATCAATTTTGAACTTAAACAAACACATTAAGAACTAGATGATTTACATGACATGAAACAAGCTACACGAAAATAGACCTTCAGAGATTTAAAATATCTGACCATATTGATCAAATAGCATAATTGTACTGCCGGCTAAAAGTCAAGCCGTTATTCAAACAGAAACCTGCTTGGAATCATTAACGGTATCGTAATAAAAGTATACATGTTCGTTAATTAATTTTATTATTTCTGAAGTTTTGGCTGAAGAGCAAACGCCTATGTGGTAAGCCCATCTTCATAGTATATTCAATTATGATCATCGAATGCCAGACACACTCAAATTTGGAAAATAATAAAAATCATTTGAAATGTGTAAATAGTCGGAAATATATGATAATTTAGAAATTTCTTTTAATAGACACCATTTGTTCAATAATTTGCTGATGACACTAAACTATATTCAGTGACAACAACAATAGAAGATAAAGAGAAACTACAGAACAATATATAAAGCTTGTGATTGGGCCAACACATGGCAGATGACGTTTAATATAAAGAAATGTAAGACCATGCATATAGAGCAGAACAAACAAATTGACTTCTTCATGAAGGACATAGACAACAATCAATACAAAATCCAAGAAGTTGATCACGAAAAAGACTTAGGGGTTATATTCTACAAGAAACTTAAGTTTGACATACACATCAAAACCAAGCTCAATATTGCCAACAGAAACTTAGGCCTAATCATGAAAACTGTTACATTGATATGTTTCATCAACTATATAAAGCCCTTGTCAGACCTCATTTGGACTATGCATCTGTCATATGGGGACCATCTTAAAAAATATATGCAGTCCTAATAGAAAATTTCTAAAGACAAGCCAGTAAGATTATTTAGGAGATTAAAGGGAATACCTACAAAGACCTTTTACATCTGGGACAACCAACGCTAGAATACAGAAGAGCAAGAACTGACGTCATTTAAACATACAAACTCCTGAATAATTTAGATAGGATTTCTATAAAATTACTGGACATGTGGGATGTTGCTACACAAACTAGGGGTCATATATATAAACTTTACAAGACGAGAGCTAGAACAGAAATAAGAAAACATAATTTTAATATTAGGGTAATTGATAACTGGAACAACTTTACACTCAACAGTAGCTGAAGCACCTACACTCAATAGTTTCAAATCCAGACTAAATAAGCATTGAGTTTACCCTTACAAATTCAATGCAATATGTTATATTCCCTATTAAGTGACACGGATTGTGTCAAAGGTCATTCCAAAATAAATGTAAAATTGACAAGTTAATAGGAAAAAGAAAAACTGTAAGAAAGTTAAACAACATCACATAGAGGAAAAACAAACATAATGGACCTGTAAAAAGCAAAATGCTTATAAGTTTCGACTTATTTGGTCTCGAATACTATTTGAACTATTACGTTCAAGATGGACGCAACATAGTGTGTTATCTTTGTTAATTATAACCTAAAGAAGGCCTATTGCCGAACTATTAAAATATAGAGGTTTTCTATATTTATCTTTATATATTAATTCCCTACGAAAATAGAACTCTTTAATATAACTAAAGTAGAAAACGTAAATATTACCTTTGGAATCGACTTAATGGGCCTCACATTTAGTCTAGATACAGCCCTCTCTGCCAGTCTAGATGGCATACGTTTGGGTCTGCCTTCAGTCAAGTCAATTACGTAACTGAATCCTGGTTTCTCGAGGAGGATTTCTTCAACTGTAATAGTAAATCGAAGATTTGCAGATCTAAAACATTGTGCAAAAAGGAAAGCTCGATTCGCAATCAATGTAAAATAAATAAGGTTAATTAAACTACCACAACCAATCTATCTAACAACTTACCTTCGGTGTATTCAATCATCTCACTGATGTTTTCAAGCTCGGAGTCAGTTGACGAGGCGTCATTCTCAAACTCGGAAACGCCCAACTTTTCAATCATTTCTATCTCTGACTTCGAACTGGGCCTGCTTCTTCGTGGAGAAGATTGGCTAAGGATCTCAGAAACGTTTTTCTCTTTTTTACTTTTGAATTTCGCAAAACAATTACCCATAATTACGCTTTAAACCTAATTTTATATATTTTCTCAAAAAATGCTATTGTACGCGCTATTATATCGTTGCGACGTTGCAAGAATGCTTTAGGATACGACGTCATGACGTCATATTTTACGGCTCCGTTTTGCATTCGGGTTATTTCGGCAATCTCCGACGCGCCGAGTATTCTATTACGTTTTAACATAATATACGGATCTGATCAATGTTATTCAAATATATCAATTCAAAACGGTATGGATCATGCGTATACATAAATTACTATGAAAAGAATCGTGCTTCAGGACAACCTACCATAGCGAAAAAATTAGGAGCGTTGGAAAAGCTATACTTTGTTTTATTGGGGTTTTACGCAGTTTCAACATTAATTCAGTTCACTTACTCATGATCGAGTGATAAACAAGGACACGCCACCATGACCGAATATCCCCGATGCTTACCACTCGGGGGGAAATACATTGCATCCTGATAAATATGCATTGAGCGTTTACATTTTAGAGCAGTCTAATACAAACTAACAACATATGTAACATACGAAAAGCAAATCCGCTCAAATGTTCTTGTTGGCCATGTCATCAATCAACAAACTATTTGCTGATGACAGCTTTCTGCTTAAAGTCATAAGAAACAGCAGTGACAGTAACCTGCTCCAGGAAGTCCTGTCTGCCATGGAAACATTTTACCTTGTTTACCTTGTTGTTCAGACTAATGTAAGCTTCCGCCTCTCGGGTCCGTTTTGTACTTGGATTATTTGTCCTGCTTCCGGTCCTCCATAGTGCGGCACAACTTTGAATGCTGAATTTAGAGGGAGAATATGAGCTTCAATCCCAACAATTAAGTGTGTTGTGATTAGGATAGCCCCTAAACGGACTAAGACTCTAAATACAAGCTACCACCTGCATGGACGCAGACTAGAAATAGTGGACAGTAACAACAATACCTTGGCGTTACAATAACGGTAGACCTCAGATGGGACAAACATATACATAATTCAACCAGCAATTTCAACAGCTTAGACAGTTTTCTACGCCGGAACCTCAGAGACTACAACCTGACAGTCTTACTATAGCACCATCGCTCGACAAACAGATCTGGGATCCTCTCTCACAGTCAAACATCAAAGGCATTGAACAATGGGCTACCAGAATGTTCGACCCCAAGATTTCCTAAGAGTTTTCGACCCCAGTTTTTATAGGCGTGAATGGAGGATGGTTCTTTTGTAATAAAAATGTATATTCAACCCATTATTTATCGGTACATTTTGTTTTATAATGTGTTTAGTTTGTTGTACATTCACTACATTGTATTAAAAAAGTATATTCAACAATTTATATATCGGTACATTTTGTATAATTTGTTTAATTTGTACATTTCTAATAGGGTGTGTTTACATTACAAATTACACATTTTATTTGGTACATTTTGTGAGGAGTTCCTCAAACTAATTAGAGAACTCTACTGGAGTTTAATTACTTTTATTTAATATGTATATATTAGAGTTGTGCATACTACGTTTTATAACCATTCCCCCCACGTATAGACGCTTGCTGATGCCTGACTGCAGCAACTTCTGAAAACATTGTGGCAAACGGAGAATTGATCAGAATGTATCCTCTTGCCACAATGTTTTCAAGTTCATTTAATAATTGTTTATTTTTTTCATTTACATCACCCCAAACATTTAAATAATCAATCAAGCATGACTGGTCAATATTTGGATAACGCTTATCTGTTTATGACACCTAGGGTCGAAAACTCTTAGGAAGCTGGGGTTGAAAAATCATGGGGTCGAAAACTCTGGCTACCGAACAATGTCCTCGGTTCTTGTTCCCCTAGAAAAGTGTATAAACTGAGACCACCTACCATCCAAGGTCACATCAGCGACTACCTTGGAGGACTTCCATACATTCCTCCAAGCCTCAGCAAAGATACGAATCATGTTATTGCAGAATTTTAATAGTAAGCCTATATACTGAATTTTATCGCCTTCACCAGAGACATTCTTTTTTCTGAGTTTCAAGATCCAAGCTCAATACTTGGAAGTAGGATAGAAGAAGAATCTAAAAGTGAACGATGCACGACGGCAAGAAAGTGGTCAGAACTGGTTCCACCATTGCACTTTATATTGATACGCCAAAAATTAGTTAGATTTATTAACCACAAATCTCTCAAATCAAACGCGCTTATCTGAATTGGGCATGCGCACAACTGTATTCCGCGAAAAACAAAAACAAGTTTTCATGATTTAAAGTCTCCAATGTCTTATATTCCGAGACGGTGATCGTTAAGATGGACAAAGAAGACAAAAAATCATTAGAATGTAAGTTTTATGATATATTGTGCATAATTTGCCAAAAGAAAGGGAAATATTGGGCAAATAATCATTATTTGTTTTATAGATTCGTCCCGATTTCTTTCGCGACTAAGTTCTAGATTGGCTATAGGATCAAGTATTAAGTTAGAATTTAATTCAACTGAAGATGAATGACTGTAAAGGCACAACAGTTCTTAATTACATCATCACTTTCAACATATAGACATTTCAATTATTTGACTTTTAAAAATTATATTTAAATATATACTTTTCGTCTTCTTCCAATTTTAAAGTCATCAGATATACATGACCAAAGGATGAGTCTGCCTGTCACACTTTCATTTCATAGGTCAGTCATGTGTTTCTTCAAAGGACCTTATTTACTATGCTGATATACTTGCTGGGTCTGTGATGGTACAGGAATGTAAGAAATGTAATACAAAATTACTTAATCTGGTTTTTGTTAAAATATTGAAATATATATTTGTGTTGATGCTGTCTGACAGTTACATATTAAAAAAAAAGCAATGATTGCAAAGAAAGATCAACATAATAAATTTATTCATAAGATTGCTTTTTACCTCCTATCCAAAAAAAGAACGATCCAAGGGTTGTCTGCTTTTGGTGACTAATTTATGATAACCGCTTTTTCATTACAAAAAAGACAAGACTTTAAAATCCTTTTTTTATTTTTTTTAAATTCTACAATAACCAACTATAAGAGCTATAAATCCACATCCAACATAAGAAACAACTAATTACTCAAAATGAAACAAAATCAGTCAAATTTAACTAAGATTTAAAATTAAATTTCACCTCACAAAATACAAAGCAATTCAATTATTGAATAGAATTGATATAAACCTGAAATTTGTAAATTTATGTTTAAAATAATTTTAGATAAGTCGTCTTAATATTTAGGTTGAGTTGTCTTGATACAGGTGAGGTTGATTAATTCCAGTTTATTCCGTATTTTTCTTATTTTCTTGTTCAGATCGAGCTGGTTGATTGTTACCTCACTGCAAACATAAATTTTTGTTTATACTATTTCATGCTTATTCATGCGCAACTGCAGAATCTCTTAATACTATATAATAAAAACAAATAAGTCTGATTGAAATTTCGGAGCAAATCATGAAGGATTGACAATAATATTTAAACGTTTCCCACTTATACGAGGGACATTCGGAAAAATTTGAGACAACGTCCATTTAACAATGTTCCTTTGACAAATCGTTATGAAACTTGAACATGAGGATATTATATTTCAAAAGCTTATGTTCTGATTATAATTATTGTGATGTCAGCAATTTTTGTTATATTCGTATCCATAGCAACATGCGTTGTTAACACCCGCGCAACCCTAAAGTTCTCGATTAAATTACACTATATTGAACACACAATCGTAATAAAAACGCTTGAAACATTGTAAAACATACATGACGACATACTTGATTCATAACGACATTTGCTGAAAGTATTCCGGAAGTAATAATTAAAACACACGCACCTAGAGAAGCATACTTAATAAGCGCATAATGCAAATGCCAACAAAAGAGGAGCTGTGAATTTTCTTAAACTTGCGTGTCAACCTCGGAGAAAACGTCGACGGAAACAAAGGAGATGTTGGAGAAGGCTAATAATTGAGAATCTGTGAGCAGAGCACTTGTGGACAGATGGCATAAAAATTTCCGTTACTGTAGAACATATACACAGGACAAACACATATCTGGTCGTCCATCTGTGGTTGATGAAAAGGTTGCGATTGTAACAAACGCACTTAATACATATCGGCGAATTACTGTAAAGGATATTGCATATTTGTGCAATATTGGTGCAGCGACTGCTCACAGGATTTTGACAGAAAAGCGTATTTGAAAAGTGGATGTAAAGACATGAGAAATGTGAATAATATATCGGGCGATACATTGAGGCGTAAAGTTAGGAACTGCATTAAAACATTTTTATTGTTTTAGACATTGCATGAAAACGACGTTACTACGTCGGGGACCTTGTAGATATCGTTTTCTATCTTTTGTTGTTCATGTATATATTGCGTTATTTGTATGAAAATTGTACCATTCAGTAGATTATAAGTAGGGATGGGACCGGGTACCCGAGTACTCGATCGGACGTCCGAATACCGGTTATTAAAATAGGTACTCGAGTACTCGGTTATAATTTCGCCATTTTTTGTTGTTCATCTGATAAAAGTAAGCTAATTAAAACTTAAAAAATAAAGAATTTGTTGTTCTCTCTCTGATCCATTGATACCCGTTTTAAATGGCGACTTGATTGCAATCACGAGTCAATAGAGATTTTAATGTTATCTCCAGTCAATTTGCAACAATATGTCAAAATGGGATGTCAAAATTTCACACCTTTGTTGTAATTGTGTTTTCATTTGTCATCGCGTTTTAATTGAATAGTTGTAAGAAATACATCTCACAATTATTAAATAGGAACTTGTACGTTAAAGCATAATAATTCTCTTCAACAATTCTGGTTTATTCAAATAAAAAATTAACGTATTCATTATAAACAACTGTGATATCTAGGTTTCCTTTTATACGAACGCGGCTTATTTTTTGTTTATTTTTAGTCATGTAAATACGGACACCGGTTGATTAATAAACCGAAAGTACAAACCAAATTTAATTGTTCATCTACTTTTCTTATTTGTATAGGTACGTGCTGTTTATCCTAGCTATTCGTTATGGTAGCTAACAGTTGGTTATTGCTTCTTTTTGCGCCTTTAAAAGCGGATGCAAGTCTGTACTAAACGTTTGATGTTTACGCGAATACAATTTCTATGTTTTGTTGTTGTGAATTCTTTGGTGTTTTCTTTTAAAGTAAAGCAACTTGTTTCCTTCAAATTTCAAATTAAAAGAAGGCCAATACACGCACACATAGTACTTATAAAAGACAATAAAAAGTAAGTGAACAATGGTCAGAATATTACGAGAGACAAGACTTTTTGATGAATAAGTGAACACATTTGGATTTCTTGCGAGTACCCGAGTACTCGATCGGAAGAGTATACGAGTACCCGAGTACTTATATCAATACTCGTTCCCATCCCTAATTATAAGATACTCGGTGCAAATTTGTATTCACTGTTTCCGACTTAACATTAAAAAACAAAGCTAGTCTCAAAACTTTCCGAACGTCCCTTGTAGACACTTTCTGACACCTCTGCAGCAGATGACTTTTGTAGACATTGGGACAAAAGGAGAAATTGCTCATGATGAGCAATTTCTCCTTATGCAACAATGTTTTCAACTTTTTTAGGCATTTATACCTACATTTATAGAGATTTTCTGCGTTTTGGCCTAGATCTTTCTAAAGTCGTCTGTAGCAGATTTCTTGAATGTGGGAAAGGGTTAATACGCAGTTACTCTTGACTTAATTAGAAAGTTGTCAGACCCAGAGCTGTAAATAAGCGGCATTTTTCATTTTCTAAAATCCTTATTTGACATTCAAATCCTATGTTTTGGGTAGTCAAAAGAATTGTCTCAGTGAGATGTTTCTTTTGAGTATTAACAACATTGGATTTGGTTGAATAATAAGAGAATTGTGGGGAAAATACCTCTTCACTCCCTTTTATCTGTAGACCTTTCTAATCCTCAAACCCTTTGATGTACTTACAGATTACAAGAAACAAAAGTACAAAGCGGAGAGAAATGAGAACTTGAAAAGTCATGCAGAAGCCTGCAGTGTCCTTGGAGACATTTATTCCAGATACGGTATGTGTATACATTCTGTGCTTGCCCTTCAAGGGTGCAACTTCTTTTAAGGCCATTAGGGAGAAATTGTCTTCCATAACCTTTCCCACATACAACAAATCTGCAGCAGATGACTTGGAAAACATCCAAGCAAAGTTTTATTAATAAATACAGTTGAAAACATTGGGGCAAATGGGGAAATTGCTCATTATGAGCAATTTCTCCTTTTGCCACAAGGTTTTCAAAAGACGTCTGCTGCCGATGCGTCAGAATGGGAAACATTATCCCATATGTAGACCTATTTAGGCACATCAGCAACAGACAATTTTTGAAATCCTTGTGACAGAAGGAGAAATTTCTCATGATAAATAATAATAATACATGTATACTCTAGGTGTCTTATGAGAAAGATTGAAATACATCATCAGCATTTCACAGTACGTGTAGTTTGAATGCTAGTGGTTTGATAATTGTTAGCAAACTATTTGATTTTAAAGTTCAGAGCTGAATAAGGGTCGCTTTGCATGTTCTAAAATCCTTATTTCACCTTCTAACTCTATGTTGTGAGTACTCAAAAAAATCCTCTCAATGAGACAATTATTTTGAGTACACACATCATAGGATCTGGTTTGATAAAAAGAGATTTATTGTGGGGAAAAGAGCTGTTTGCCCCTTCTGATCTGGATGTTTTTATTTCAGAGAGATATGATGAGGCAATCGAAGAGCATCAACAAGAACTGTTACTTAGTGAGGCACAAAACTGTATTCTAAGTATAGCTTTAGCCAACAGAAAACTCGGGGAATGTTACTGCAAGAAACAGCTATTTGACAAGGCCATCCCCCTGCACAAGAAATACCTCAGTTTAGCCAGGTAATCCAAAGCACCCTTCCCTCTCATATAACAAATCTGCAACAGACAACTTTGGGGGAAAAGATGGCAAAGTATTGAAACCTATAAAAAATGAAAAGCGTGATTACAGAAAAGAGTTGCTTACTTTTTACATTTAAACAATCAAATGTTTTGAACTCTAAAATGTTCTTGTTGCGTCAATTGGCATGGTATGACGTGACAGACAGTAGAAAGAGCAACCATAAATCACACAAAAAGGTTGTCATTCATGCAAACAAATAGTTTTACAGATTATTAATTATTTATTACCGATGGTTTGCACTTTGTTTTTGTTAAGATTGATGGATTAAATAAAGTTGAGTACTGGTTACCGTTCGTAATTAGTTGTCTTTTGAATTTAATCATGAATACAAGTCTAGTAAAATTGAAATACTGATGAAATGGCATAAAAAAAAAAACCAATATTACACATTTTCCAGAGAATGTGGTAATAAAGTAGAAGAACAAAGAGCCTTAGCTACCATAGGTGCCACCTACATGGGTCAATGTGAATGTGAAACGACATACAAAGGGAAGAGAGAGACGTATAAACTAGCCGAGCAGTCATTTATCAAAGGCCTAGAAGCCACTGAGGAGATTCAATCAACTCTGAAAGAGGTGGATTATATGGATATGAAGGGCAGATTGTACCAGAATCTGGGTAATATTGGACTGGACTTTAGCTCCACTGGCTGAAAGCCAGTCGAGCTTATGTCATGGCGAATTGTCCGTTGTGCGTGCATGCGTGCGTGCGTTAACTTTTTCCTTTAAACGACTTCTTCTCACTAACCACTTGGCCAATTTGGTTGAAACTTCATAGGCTATTTTGCCTTATATGACCATAGTGAAAACTTAAAAAATCTTCTTCTCTGAAAGTGTTGAGCAGATTTTCAAATAATTTTGTAGAAATATTCCTTGGGTGACCCTCTATCAGATTCCTTCAAGCCATGTTGATTGGTTAAAAAACATGGCCGCCAGAGGGCGGGGCTATTTTGCCTTATACGGCTAAAGAGAGAACTTAAAAAATCTTCTCCTCCGAAAGTGTCAGGCTGATTTTCAAATAATTTTGTAGAAATGTTCCTTGGGTGACCCTTTATTAGATTCCTTCAAGAAATGTTGATTGGTGGAAAAACATGGCCGCCAGGGTCGGGGCTATTTTGCCTTATATAGCTATAGTGTAAACTTAAAAAATCTTCTTCTCCGAAAGTGTTCAGCCGATTTTCAAATAATTTTGTAGAAATGTTCATTGGGTGACCCTCTATCAGATTCCTTCAAGCCATGTTCATTGGTCGAAAAATATGGCCGCCAGAGGGCGGGGCTATTTTGCTCTATATGACCATAGTGAAAATTTAAAAAATCTTCTTCTCCGAAAGTGTTGAGCAGATTTTCAAATAATTTTGTAGAAATGTTCTTTAGGTGACCCTCTATCAGATTCCTTCAAGCCATGTTGATTGGTTGAAAAATATGGCCGCCATGGGGTGGGGCTATTTTGCCTTATATGGCTATGGTGAAAACTTAAAATATCCTCTCCTCCGAAAGTGTCAGGCCGATTTTCAAATAATTTTGCAGAAACATTCCTTGGGTGACACTCTACAAGATTCCTTTAAGCCATGGTGGTTGGTAAAAAATATGGCCACTATGGGGCAGGGCTGTTTGGAGATTTGATTTTTGCCTTATGGCCGTGGAGCGATACTGGCCCTCTTGGGCCTCTTGTTTGCTTTATATGGCTATATGATTTAATTTTTTGCCTCATGGCAGTGGAGTGATACTGGCCTTCTTGTCTTGACAATGTTTTCAACTCTTCAGCAATTATTTCTTATTATGTCTCTCAGCCTTTTCCTGATTGCTCAGAATGAGAAAATTCTGCATTTCTCACAATAATTTAAATTGAAACTAGAATGTCAATTGAGAACATTTTCTTCCTTGGATGGATTCAATGTAGAAAAAGACAGATCTTACATAAAATTTTAGTTAAATGAATAAACATACATCAAATCTACAGCAGACCATCTGTATTAAAGTATAATTACTTAAAAAGGTTGAAAACATTGTGGCTAATGGAGATAATGCTTGTTTTCAAAAGTTATCTGCTGCAGATGCGTTAAAATGCTTCTGTAGATGGAAAAGGGTTAAGAATAATAGTATTTATACATGCAAATGAATAGAGTAGAAAATAGTATATTAAAAGGGTAATTACTCAATACGTTAATGTTTTCAAAAAGTTGCAGATTCCTCAAATTCTCTAGATTCTATCATGAATCATTACATACTGATGCAGTGTCTAATCTAGGATGCGAAAACAAGGGGGAAATTTTATTGGAAAATTGATTTTATGAAAAAATTGAGGTACTTTTCCTTCTTTGTCTATGTTAAAACAATACCCTCCCCTTTCATACAAGATAAGGGGGGAATATTTAAAACAGTGAGAATTAGCATGATCCTAGGATGTATGCTGAAAAGGCGTCAAAAAGCGTCTGTATGTGGGAAAAGGTTAATTAAAGATTCTTCTTTATCTCTCGTTGGTCAGGTTTGCTTTATGATGAAATGAACCATGGGGATACAAGCAGCCAGTATTTCCAGAAAGCTTTGACCATTAACAAGTAAGTCTTTTTAACCAATATACAACAAAGCTGCAGCAGACGACTTTAAAATCATTTAGACAAAGATATGGAAAGTCTCTATAAATAAAAGTAATATAATAAAACAAAGTTAAGCACATTTTGGCAAAAGGAGAAATTGCTTGTTTTGAACAGTTCATCCTTTTGTCACAATATTTTCAAAAGTCATCTGCTGTCAGAAATTGTCTGTATGTGGGAAAGTGTTTACTTTAATTCTGATACATCATCACATGTATATGTGCCATAAAAATGCATAGCTATATGATATAGCTATAGGGCTATATTCAATATAATATCTTAAAAAAATATCTAATCTAATGGAAAATGATTATGAACAAAAAAACTAATTTCTCCTTTTCTCACATTGTATTCAAACCATAATATATGTTGATTCTCTTTCTTAGATGTTATCGAAGTGGATGGCTATTAACCCTTTCCCTCATATAGACGCTTTCTGACGTCTGTGCAGCAGACAGCTTTTTGAAAACATAGTGACAAAAGAAGAAATTGCACAAAACGTGCAATTTCTCCTTTTGCCACAATGTTATCCACTTTTTGTCATCCAAAAGGTTATCCATTCTATTATGGAGATTTTCTATGTTTTGACAAAATAAGTTCAAAGTCGTCTGCTGCAGAATTGTCGTATGAGGGAAAGGGTTAACACACTCACTTCATCTAAATGATAAACGTTTATTTTAGGAAATACAATCTTCTGGAGAACCTGTTTTTGTGCCAGAGTAGTTTAGTCAGTGTCTACCAGAAGCATGGAAATATCCCGGAGGCAAAGAAGCATGCAGAATTGTGTGTGGAGACGGCCAGACGCATGAAAGCTAGAGAAAATGAAGCAGTTGCTCTCATGTTAAAGGCTATGGTAAATTGATGACTGACTTGTAATATTGATGCATCTCTTTGTATTAAACCTTTTTTCACATACAACAAATATGCAGCAGACTTCCAATTCATCTTGACAATCATGTTGAAAATCTCTATAAATGATGAGATTAAGCATTGAAAAGAGTTGAAAACATTGTGGCAAAAGAGTAATTTCTTCTTATTGAGCAATGTTTTGAAATGTCATCAACATGTTGAAAAATAGTATGAGAAGTTAACAAATGTCACACATATATTCACCCTTATTTATATTACATGTAAATTATATATAGTTCTAACAAACATATTAAATTTTTTGATAATACAACATGAACTTCTCTTTTAAATTTTAATGCACACTTAATAACCTTAGCTGTCGGTGCGCCATAAAACACTTTACATTCATTAACAAATGTCATTTTGATTTACTTTTCAACATTATTTTAGTTTTTTCACTTGTTCATATTCTCTGGGTAAAAAATCAGTACTAGGCTAGGAAATGTGCCTGCCAAAGGACACTCCTCAATGACTGCCGTAAATGGGGATCGAACATGGGATGCACAGTTCCAAATCCCAAACACTAACCACTTGGCCACAGTGATTTCCTTTTGATTTGAAGAATCAGATGAAATTATAAATTAAAGTACTGAAAGTGCAAGTGTAAGTTATGACTGAGATTTGATCCCTATGTGTCACCCTGCCATTGCAGTCTACACAATAAATGTCCAATTAAGTATACAGAGAAGGTAGTAAATTGAGTTGGGCAGTTATTGTGTCGCCTGGCTTGACAGGGTGTCACATACGGATCACTCCTCAATCTTCTGTCAGTCACACAGTGACTTATTAGCTGGTGACACATGTGTTCCTTCAAACACTTCTGACAGTTTGTTGTATGTGGGAAAGGGTAGAGAGATTTATGAATAACATTATAAATTTAGATCAGATTACACAAATATTTAGATATTTGTCTACACCTTTTATCAATGCGTGCATGAAATGTTTATTTTATTTAAGATTCTGGTACAAGAAAAGGAATTCGATCTCTCAAGACATTTATTTAAAAAAGCGCATAAAATTGGAATACCCGCACAGAAAGAGAAATACGAGAAATGCTTTAAACATGGTTTGTACTTCAGAGCTTTAAATAATGTGCGTATTTCATAGTCTTTTTGAATTCTTTTTCGCATACAACAAATCTGCAGCAGACGACTTTGAAAACATCTAGGCAAAAATATGGAAATTCTATATAAATCAAAGTGTAATAGAATAGAGTTTAAAAACATTGTGGCAAAAAGAGAAATTGCCTCATAATAATGAGCAATTTCTCCTTTTGTCACAATGTTTTCAAGAGGCATCTGCTGCAGAGGCGTCAACAAGTGTCTACATGTGGGAAAGGAATGAGTCCTTATTTAATCATTCTTTTGAGTACCCACTATATTGAGTTTAATTGATTCATAAGAGAAGAGATGTTTTCAAAAATCCATGAGACATCAAAGTACATACATGTACAAATAGTAGCTTGACACATTGTTTTAAAACATTGTGGCAAAAAAGAAAATGCTCATCTTTGTTCAATTCTCTAGTTTTACAAATATAAGATTGACACATTGTTTTAAACATTGTGGGAAAGGAGAAACTGCTCATCTTTATTCAATTCTCCATTTTCACACAATGATTTACAAAGTCATCCACTACAGAGAGGTGTACCTTTTTGTCTATTTTACAGTTAAGATATTACACCAAGGTACAGAGAAACTGGCTGATGTCTCGGCAGGGAATTCCAATCAGAAGATCAAGCTTTATGATAAAATGGGGGATGCGGCTGCGAATTTGGGACTTTACAAACAGGCCATCCATTACTATGACAAACTGGTGTGTCTATTGTTCTTACACTGTGCAGTCAAATCTATCCTTAAGCAATTTCCTGTCTATAGGAACCACACTTTTAATTTCCCAATAAATTTAGTTTCCGCATAAATGACCCTGCAATTAACGACCACTTGTGAAAAAAGACCAAATTTTTCTCTTCCTAAGAGTGGTCTTTAAACTCACTGTATACACTTTACCACATACAGAGGCTCTCTGACACTGCAGCAGATTTGTTTTGAAAAGGAGAAATTGCTCATGATGCATTTCCACAATGTTTCCGTTTTCCAGCTTAAATCATTATTATTTCTTCATTTATCGAGAGTTTACATATTTTTGCCTAAATGTTTTCAAAGTCTTCTGCATAGAGCAAATCTGCAGCTGACGACTTTGAAAACAATGTCGGAAGGAGGGTAAAATTTTGGGTATATAGAGCTTACATAGAATCCTATCATTCCAAGATTTTTTCTGCACCAGTCTTCAGATGGGAAATACTATGGGAATGCTTGGGGTGGACAGCTAGGCATGTGCTGTTCACAAACGTTGTCTGCTAAAGGGCCTCTTTTATATCTAATCTTCACCAAACTAATATCTTTGCCAAGTCCACTATTCAGCCAGAATCATCAAATCACACTTAAGTTATGGCCCCTTGACTGACATATAAATGAGTAGTTTTCCACTTTGTTGTGTGGACCAAGTCATTTGGTCATTTTATCTTTCTTTTTCTTTCAGATTGCAACATGAAAGCAGATTTGTTGTTTTAACCCTTTCTCACATACAACAAATCTGCTGCAGACAACCTTTAACCCATTTATATAAAATTATGGAAAGACTAAATAAAAGTATTATTATTGAATTTGGTCGAAAACAATGTGTCAAGAAGAGAAATTACTCATTATGAGTAATTTCTTCTTTTGTCATTATGTTTCAAAAAACATTGTGGCAAAAGGAGAATTTTTTTTTCAGTAATTTTACCTTCATTTATAGAGATTTTCCATGTGTTTGCCAAGTTTGTTTTGACTGATTGATTGATTGATTTCACAAAGACTGTTAGCCCAATGGTGGAAGATGAATAACGCTTGTCACAGTGACTTTTGTCAAACAAGGTTTTTTCAAAGGCGTCTGCTGCAGATTTGTTGTATGGGGGAAAATGTTAAATTCTATATTGAAACTATTTATATATCAAGGAGAAAAACTAAAAATGGTCAGTGTATTTAGGAAGCTATTAACATAATATCTTTTCAGTTACAAGCATCTATAGACGAACATAAAGACAAGAAAATGATAGCCACAGTGCACGTTTCGCTGGCTGAGACTTTACAAGATGACCGACAACTAGAGAAAGCAATACAACACTATAAGCATGAAATAGATTGTAGGTCAGAACTGGAACAGGATCAGGTATAACCCTTTCCCTCATATAGACGCTTTCTGACGCCTCTGCAGCAGACAGCCTTTTGAAAACATAGTGACAAAAGAAGAAATTGCACAAAACGTGCAATTTCTCCTTTTGCCACAATGTTTTCCAACTTTTGCCATAGGTTATCCATTTAATTATGGAGATTTTCTATGTTTTGACAAAATACGTTCAAAGTCGTCTGCTGCAGAATTGTCGTATGAGGGAAAGGGAAAACGCCAACTTGTTTTCCACCTCCCACTTACAGACGCTTTCTGACGTCTCTGCAGCAGACTACTCCTGAAATCATTGCGACAAAAGGAGAAATTCCTCATAATGAGCATTTCCTCGTCTTGCCACAATGTTTTCAACTCTATTCAATTACTATACCTTCATTTGTACCAGATTGGCATGCTTTTGTCTAAAAGTTTTCAAAGTCATCTATTGCAGTTTTTTTGTATGTGGGAAAGGGTTAAACAAAACTAAATCAAAGTTTGTTGGGGGAATCCCAGTGTTGATTGGTATATTGGTTGGACCTTCAGTTTGACATTTGAACTTTATGTTCAAAGCAAACAACTTCACTTATGAAGATATTTTGATGAAACTTCATATAAATGATAATCATGAAGGTAGATGGTGCCAAACATAATTTTGGGTCATGTCTGTTCTGGCATTCTGGAGTAATATTCCCTTGAACTGTGAACCTTATTTTCATACTATCAAAGCTGTTTGCAGGGATAAAAGGTCACCTTAAGTTAACCCTTTCCCAAATGAAGACGCATTTTTGACACATCTGCAGAAGCTGACTTTGCAGAAACATTGTGGCAAATGAGCAATTTCTCCATTGATACAATGTTTTCAACTCAATTCCATGATTACACTCTCCTTTATAAAGATTTTCCATAATTTTACCCAGATGTTATCAAAGCCTTTTGCCTCCATGTTTTCAACTTTATTTAAACAAAATCTTTCGTTTCTACAGATTGTCTGCGTTGCTGCCTAACGCATCTGCAGCAGACGGCTTTTTGAAAACATAGTGACAAAAGAAGAAATTGCACAAAACGTGCAATTTCTCCTTTTGCCACAATGTTTTCCACTTTTTGTCATAGGTTATCCATTTAATTATGGAGATTTTCTATGTTTTGATAAAATACGTTCAAAGTCGTCTGCTGCAGATTTGTTGTATGTGGGAAGGGGATATAGATCACTGATCTGTCAGCTGGCTCTCATATCTGTCTGGTGTCCAATAGGCTTACTAAATCCTTTGCCACATACAACAAATTAGCATCAGACGACTTTGAAAACATCAAGCCAAAAATATTTATATCTTTATAGGTTACAATACCCCAAATAAATTCCTTCTTCGTTTACATGTAAATCGACTAGTTTCAGTCCTCAATTTTCACACTTTCTACGTGTTTCTCATGTAGAACACCATATATCATTTAAAAGATTTACCTCTAAGATTTAAAACAATCCAAAAAAAATTGGAGGTCATACATTATGCAAGAAAGATCTCACCAGGCGAAAATGGTTAACGTCACTTTGGACCAAATCGGGCCCGGACAAAACTGGTGTTTAGCATTCTCTACTTTCACTTTCAAACAAGGTCAAAATACTAAAAGTGATCAAATCAATCATTTCCAGTGCATCCTATACACATTTACAATGCATTTAAACTCAATGTCAGGAGGCATATGTTTGTGAAGAAAGGGTTAATAAATAAGAGTACACTAAGAACTTTTCAACCAAATTTTGTTCTAGGTTTGCAGGTCTTGGATGAATATAGGGGCCATACAAGAACTTTACTCAGAAAGTCATACTCAACCCCAGGACTCCTATGTGAATGCTTTTAATGCGGCCAAGATTGCGAAAAACAGAAAACTTCAGGTATGTGGTGAAAATGTGCTTTGGCTAGTCTAAGAGTTAGAGTTTCTAGCCTCCAGAGAATTAAAGAGCGCTTAGAATGACCAGATTAACCCTTTCCCACTTATAGATGCCTTTTTTACAGATCTGCAAATGAGCAAATTTTCTTTTTATCACAATGAGAGTTTCTCTATTTTTAACTTAATGTTTTCAAAGTCGTCTGCTGTTGGAAGGGTTTCATTTCGTTTTCTAAAAATCTCAGAAATGTCAAAATGTGTCTGTATTAGGGCAAAGGGTTTACTCATTAAGTGATTCATTTCATGTTCTAAAAACCTCCAAAACCTATGCTGTTAGTATTTGAAAGAATCATCTTGGTGCAATGATTTTCTTTAAGATTTTATGTAATCACCTGGCTGTCTACTCCATGGTGTAATGGTTGAAGAGGCTGTCTAAGGTTCGATCCCCGGTCCCGTAATACCATAGACTGTTAAAGTGGTAGTAATTGCTTCCCACTTTGGCGCTCAGGGTCCCATGGATAGCATTACGACTGATTCATCAATGTAAGGATGAATGCAGTTTACAAAGGAAACTCTTTGGTATGACTGAAATAAGGTTGAAAGAGGTATAAAACGCCATTCAAACATACAAACAAAGAAACTGAAAAGAGTAACTGTTACAATCAAATTGCATGCTTGTTTGCCTTAAGTTACAACTGATATCCGGAGGCTTTCAGAATGTTTGCACATGAAGATGGCAACAAGGGCAGATTCTGCTTAGACTTTCCTGACGCGAAGGCTGAACTTGATTGTGGAAGGAAGTGGTAGAGCCTCAGTCTCTCGTTCCTAAGATCTAAGGTTTGAATCCTATGAACAGCGGGTTCTGCCCTTGGGATTTTTTAATGCAAACAGTGAAAGTACTGATAAAGTCTCAAGGGAACAGACATGGAGAGTGATCAATATAAACTGAAAGCTTGTTTTGGAATCGATGTTAAATAAATTAGTTTAGACTAACTTGATTTTCCCTGGTGGTAATTTCCTGAATTTTGACTTTGCCTTTATGATTTCTCTGAGGGCCTTGCATTTTGTAAGCTGGTTTAGCATTTCCATCTGCTAGCCATACTCTTCTTTTATATTAACCCTTTCCCACATATGACATATCTGCAGCAGACGACTTTGAAAACATCTAGACAAACCTATGGAATTTATCTATAAATGAAAGACCATTATTGAATACAGTTGAAAATATTGTGTCGAAAGGAAAAATTGCTCATGAGCAATTTCTCCTTTTGCCACAATGTTTTCAAATGCGTCAAAATGTGCCTATATCTGTGAGAGGGTTAAAGTTACAAAAGTGATTGAATTGCCTTTATACTTTCAGGTACAAGCTTTAAAATATATAATAGCTCTGTGCAAATACCATAAAAAGCCAAAACAGCTGGAAAGAAGTCAGGACAAATTGAACCAATTTTTAAGCAAATACCACCTCACAGATAGCGAGTTAGAGGAAGACAGTCAGGACCTGGAAGCAGTCGATGGTGATGATGATGATGATGTTAGTGAAATGTCAGAATTAACGGAATCTGGTAGGTGACGAAACGAACAGGCTTTGGCTCTATTTTAGCAAGTTTAGATTTTAAAGTGATTTTACAGCACTTTAGCTGTTTGTTTATTATTTATTAACACTTTCCCACATACAATCTAATCTGTAGCAGACGACTTTAAAAACAGATTGGCAAAAAATGTATAAAATATCTTTAAATGAAAGAAGATTTTTTGAGTAAAGTTGAAAACATTGCGGCAAAAAGAGAAATTGTTCATGATAAACAATTTCTCCTTATTGCCACAATGTTTTCAAATGCCGTCTGTTGCCACAGAAATATCATAAATGCTTTTGAAAGAAATCATTATCAGTAATTAAAGTACATAAAAGAGATGATTTTTGTGGAGCCTGATATGGAAGGGTTACACAAAAGGATCACTTTTCCACCGACTTATTGGCAGGCAACACATGTCTCCTTTAAAAGACTCAGGTAAGTTTCTTGCAACTCATCAACATTTTTTTCTTTATCAATGATAGTTTTTGAACAAGTCTATCATGCTGCCTTGCAGTTTTATAGACTGCTCTTATATTGTGTAAAAGTTGTCATTTATTACCATTTTTTTTTTACTTTGCAGAAGATGAAGAAATCCCATCCAATACAGTTTCGGCTACCACTGTCAGATCGGGTGGAACAACTAGAAGAAAAGTCATTAAGGTTAGATCATACTTTTGTCAAGGAGTTTCTTATTAACCCTTTCCCTCATACGGCAATTCTGCAGCAGACGACTTTGGACGTATTTTGTCAAAACATTTTGTGCAATTTCTTCTTTTGTCACTATGTTTTCAAAAAGCTGTCTGCTTCAGAGGCGTCAGAAAGCGTCTATATGAGGGAAAGGGTTAACAAATTCCCACATACAGACACATTTTGATGCCTCTGCAGCAGCTGCCTTTTGGAAATGTTTATCTGTCAATATATAACCTTTTACCTTAGCCCATTCCCAATTGCAGATGCATCTGCAGAAGGCTTCTATTGAAAACATTGATGAGTAATTTTCCCTTTTGCCACAATGTTTTCATCTCTACTCAATCATTTAAAGAGATATTCCATAAATTAGTCTATAGCATACCGGATTATAGGTTAACCCTGCAGCAGACAACTTTTGAAAACATTGTTGCAAAAGAAGAAATTGCTCATAACAAGCAATTTCTCCTTTTGCCACAATTATTTTCTACTTTATTTAATGGTTAAACTTATTGAACCTTTTCAGGTTTTTGTCAATACGTTTTCAAAGTTGTCTGCTGCAGATTTGTTTGTGTGTAAGTTTCTTCTTCTAAGAATAGTATTCTAGATTATAGGGTTTTTATTACAGAAAAATCTAAAAGGAGAGACGCCACTTCATACAGCCTGTATAGACGGAAAACTACAGGAGGTTCAGAAACATCTAAGTCAAGTAAGTAAGCATGTCTGTCTATTAATGTACTATCCTAAGTTGATTGATTGATTATTAGGTGTTTTATGTCGCTTTTAACAAGCTTTAGCTCCACTGGTTGAAAGCCAGTAAAGCTTATGTCATGGTGAATTGTCCATCCTGCATGAGTCAACTTTTTGCTTCAAATGTAAAGTTCTGCGAAGATCTGATAGGATATCTATAACTGTGAAGTGAAACTTCACAGAAAGCAACCTCTTAATGTCTTAAAAAGATTTGGTGACCCTCTACCAGATTCCACTCAACCATGATGACTGGTAAAAAAACATGGCCACCAGGGGGCTGTGCTTTTTTGCCTTGAAGGCTAAAGTGAAAACTTTAAAAATATTCTTCTCCAAAAGTATCTGGCTGATTTCCAAATCATTTTGTAGAAATGTTCCTTGGGTAACCCTCTATCAGATTTTATCAAAAAACATGGCTGCCGGGCTGTTTGGCCTTATATGGCTATAGTTATTTAATTTTTTAATTTTTAGCTCCACTGGCTGAAAGCCAGTCGAGCTTATGTCATGGCGAATTGTCCGTTGTGCGTCCGTGCGTGCGTGCGTAAACTTTTTCCTTTAAACAACTTCTTCTCACTAACCACTTGGCCAATTTGGTTGAAACTTCATAGGAAGCATCCTCTCAATGTCCTCTCTTAAATTCCTTCAATTTTTTTTGATCCATCCATAATTCTGGTTTCCATGGCAACCAAAAGAAAAAAATAGTGAAAACTTAAAAAATCTTCTTCTCTGAAAGTGTCAGGCCGATTTTCAAATAATTTTGTAGAAATGTTCCTTGGGTGACCCTTTATTAGATTCCTTCAAGAAATGTTGATTGGTCGAAAAACATGGTCGCCAGAGGGCGGGGCTATTTTGCCTTATATGACCATAGTGAAAACTTAAAAAATCTTCTTCTCCGAAAGTGTTCAGCCGATTTTCAAATAATTTTGTAGAAATGTTCATTGGGTGACCCTCTATCAGATTCCTTCAAGCCATGTTGATTGGTCGAAAAATATGGCCGCCAGAGGGCGGGGCTATTTTGCTCTATATGACCATAGTGAAAATTTAAAAAATCTTCTTCTCCGAAAGTGTTGAGCAGATTTTCAAATAATTTTGTAGAAATGTTCTTTGGGTGACCCTCTATCAGATTCCTTCAAGCCATGTTGATTGGTTCAAAAATATGGCCGCCATGGGGTGGGGCTATTTTGCCTTATATGGCTATTGTGAAAACTTAAAAAATCTTCTCCGAAAGTGTCAGGCCGATTTTCAAATAATTTTGCAGAAACATTCCTTGGGTGACACTCTACAAGATTCCTTTAAGCCATGGTGGTTGGTAAAAAATATGGCCACTAGGGGGCAGGGCTGTTTGGAGATTTGATTTTTGCCTTATGGCCTTGGAGCGATACTGGCCCTCTTGGGCCTCTTGTTGTAATGCTAACAGCACAATCATGAGTTTTAAGGAGAGCAGTCATTACTACCATTTTTAAAGTCTTTGGTATGACCCAGCCTTGGATCGAACCAGCGACCTGACACTCAACCTCTACACCAAGTTAGTAAGCATGTCTGTCTATTAATGTACTATCCTAGGGGTGCCATCGTTATAAGGTTATATTTCCAACAGCGTAAAGAAGAAGTTTTGAATAATCCTTCAAAGAACCTTGCTTTGTGTTTAGACATGCATGCAAAGCATCACATAAAAATAACAACCAAGGCAGATAAACTCAACCCTTTAGACTTTAAATATATAGTGAAAACTTTCAAACCTATCTCTGAAACCATAAGAGCTGGAACTGTAATAGAAGTAATGAAGGAAAAAGTTAAATTGCAGAAAAAATGAGATATCGTTTTAGTTGGTATTTACTTTATATTGTTAAATTTTAATTTGATAGAACATTTTGAAAGTCATCTACTGTAAACAAATCTTAGAAAAAGGATACAGTGTCTTCTGGCAAACTGGAAGTACAATTATGATACAGATTTGAGAACATTGTTAGAAAAGGACAGTTGCTTGTTTTGAGCTATTTTTGGTTTTGTTGCAATGTTTTCAAAAGTTATCTGCTACCACCAGCATCATTTATTGTGTTGCTTGCCTGTGCGTTTGACATAAAGCGATCTCTAATCTGTGACAAATTCATTTAGTGACTTAGTGGCAAGTGACACATGTGCTCCTTCAAACACTCTTGTTTTATTGAGGAATCCACCGAGTGGTTATTACCTGATTTGGAAACAAGGTATCACAGGTTCAATCCCGGGTCGCAGTCATGATCATAGCTGAGTGCCCTTTGGCAAGGCATACTTCCTAGCCTTGAACTGATGTGTTTACCCAGCGAGCATAAATAAATAAGTGAACTGCTGTCATGATATGACTGAAATAATGTTGAAAGTGGCTTAACCCTTTACCGCATACGACAATTCTGCAGCAGACGACTTTGAACATATTTTGTTAAAAAATAGAAAATCTCTATAATTGTATGGATAACCTATGACTAAAAGTGGAAAATATTGTGGCAAAAGGAGAAATTGCTTGTTTTGAGCAATTTCTTCTTTTGTCACTATGTTTTCAAAAAGCCGTCTGCTGCAGAGGCGTGCGAAAGCATCTATATGAGGGAAAGGGTTAAATACCCAAGAAAACAACCTTGTTTTATTCAGGGACATCCTGTGAATGTAAGGGATAATGGAGGATGGACCCCGTTACACGAGGCTACTAACTTTGGATATACCGTCATAGTGAGGTTGCTGATTGAGCATGGTGCCAATGTTAACGATCGTGGTGGAACCGAATGTAGCGGTCTTACACCACTGATGGATGCCGCCAGTAACGGAATGGTTGAATGTGTACAGATGTTGATAGATGCTGGAGCCAATGTACATGCTAAAGATGATAATGTAATGTGTTAACAATCTTCTCATTTTTTGGTGTTAATCTAAACATTTACTCTTACTATTTTCACCTTTTTCAAGAATAATTTTATGTGTCCATTTAACCTAGAAATGTGCTTTTAATGATAAATTTCTATTTTACCTTTCACTGTTTCTGCTAGGTCTCAATTCCTCATTTCATTTGTCTTCATTTGTAATTTGACTGCCTCTGTGATGTAGTGATGGAGCATCCACCTTGGGTGCGGAAGGTCAAAGGTTCGATCCCTAGCCTGGTCATACCAAATACTTTATAAATTGGTCACGGGGTGAGCATTATGACCGAGTGGCTGGTGTCAGGATAAGTGGACCAGTAGTACTTGTAACTTACCAGGGAAATGCTGTGATATAACTGAAAAATTGTTGAAGCGGTGTAAAACACCAAACAAACAATTAATCAATCATTTGTAATTAATGAACCCTTTCTTACAAACAACAAACCAGCAGCAGACGACTGAAATAATCTAAGCAAAAATAAGGAATATCTCTTAAGATGAAGGATATAATTACTTAAAAAAAAATGAAAACATAGTGGCAAAAGGAGAAATTGCTCATTTGGAATGTTTTCAAAAGTAAGTCTTCTTTTGAAGAGGCATAAAAAAGTGTCTATATGGGGCAAAAGATTAAAATTCTTCCATTGTTTGATAAAGATATAGTAGTTGTTAAGGGATTTCAGCAAATAGAGATCATGTTGCTTCTGTAAAAATTAAAGACTCAGGAACGGCTGTGTATACTCACACTACAGTCTCGAGAGAGTCTTTTCCTGTGTCTGCTAACAGTTAGTAGAAATATAGATGACAAGCATGATTTGCATCAACAATTGATTCTTTTCTGTACCTGTTTATGAACTAGCTTTTCATCAAAGTCCTACCTGGTTATTTGAGTTGTGATGTAGTTGTTCAAGCACACATTTGAGTGTAATTATGTCTCCCCCATACATGGGGGTGACATATTGTTTTTGCCCGTTCCGTCCGTCCTTCCGTCTGTCACACTTGTTTCCGCTCAATAACTGAAGAACGCTTGGGAGTAGGAACTTCATACTTGGTATGCAGGTTGGTAATAACCAGTAGCTGACCCCTATTGATTTTGATAACAGAAGGTCAAAAGTCAAGGTCATGGTGACCTTGTGAGGTAAAAAGTGGTTTCCGCTCAATAACTGAAGAACGCTTTGGCCGAGGAACTCCATACTTGGTATGCAGGTTGGCCATGCCCAGTAGAAGACCCCTATTGATTTTGAGGTCAGTACGTGTAACGTCAAGGTCACAGTGACCTTGAGCTGAAAGGTCACTGTGACAATGAGCTGAAAAATTGTTTTTGCTTGGGCCCAGGAACTTCATACTTGGTGTGCAGGTTGGTCACCACCAGCAAACAACCCCTATTCATATTAAGGTCACAGTGGTCAAGGTCACGTCCGTCACACTTGTTTCCGCTCAATAACTGAAGAACGCTTAGGCGTAGGAACTTCATACTTGGTATGCAGGTTGGTCATGACCAGTAGATGAGCCCTATTGATTTTGATGTCCAAAGGTCAAGGTCATGGTGACCTTGTGGGGTAAAAAATGGTTTCCGCTCAATAATTGAAGAACGATTGGGCCGAGGAACTCCATACTTGGTATGCAGGTTGGCCATGCCCAGGAGAAGACCCCTATTGATTTTGTTTTAATTTGAGGCCAAAGTCAAGGTCACGGTGACAATGAGCTGAACAATTGTTTTTCCTTAATAACTTTAGAATGCTTTGGCCATGGAAGTTAATACTTGGTTTGCATGTTGGTCATCACCAGCAGATGACCCCTATTGATTTTGAGGTCACTATGTTAAAGGTCAAGGTCATGGTTACCTTCAGCTAAAAAATGGTTTCTGCTCAATAACTAAAGAATGCTTATGTCGAGGAACTTCATACCTGGTGTGCAGGTTGGTCCTAACCAGTAGATGACCCTTATTAGTCCCCTACCGGCGTGCCGAAGGGGACTATTAGGTTTGCACTCCGTCCGTCAGTCCGTCAGTCAGTCAGTCAGTCCGGCAAATCAGTTTTCCGCACTTTTTTTCTACATGCTTTGAGGTATTGAGCTGAAATTTTGTATATGCCTTTGTAATCATGTGTCACAGATCAAGTTCGCGTTTCCTGGGATTTCGTCAATTTTTATACCCCCGATAAACGAAGTTTAGAGGGGGTATATTGGAGTCACCCTGTGGTTGGTCGGTCGGTCGGTCGGTTGGTCCGTTGCGATTTTCCTTGTCCGGAGCATAACTTTAAAACTAATTGTTGGAATTTAATAAAACTTCATAGGATGATAAAACACATTGAGAGGAAGTGCGGTGTACAGGAACCATAACTCTATTTTACCTAAATACAGAGTTATTGCCCTTTGTTACTTTTTCTTGTCCGGAGAATTACTTAATAACTAACAGATGGAATCTAATAAAACTACATACAATGGTAGAGCATAATCAGAGGAAGTGCAGTATACAAGAACCATAACTCTAATTTACATAATTACAGAGTTATTGCCCTTTGTTACTTTTTCTTACTTGTAGAGTCTTGTCCGGAGCATAACTTTAAAACAAATTGTTGGAATTAAATAAAACTTCATAGGATGATACAACACATTGAGAGGAAGTGCGGTGTACAGGAACCATAACTCTATTTTATCTAAATACAGAGTTATTGCCCTTTGTTACTTTTTCTTGTCCGGAGAATTACTTAATAACTAACAGATGAAATCTAATAAAACTACATACAATGGTAGAGCATAATCAGAGGAAGTGCAGTGTACAAGAACCATAACTCTAATTTACATAATTACAGAGTTATTGCCCTTTGTTTCTTTTTCTTGTTCGTAGAGTCTTGTCCGGAGCATAACTTTAAAACTTATTGTTGGAATTTAATAAAACATCTTAGGATGATACAACACATTGAGAGGAAGTGCGGTGTACAAGAACCATAACTCTATTTTACCTAAATACAGAGTTATTGCCCTTTGTTACTTTTTCTTGTCCGGAAAATTACTTAATAACTAACAGATGGAATCTAATAAAACTACATACAATGGTAGAGCATAATCAGAGGAAGTGCAGTGTACAAGAACCATAACTCTACTTTACATAATTACAGAGTTATTGCCCTTTGTTACTTTTTCTTGTTCGTAGAGTCTTGTCCGGAGCATAACTTTAAAACTAATTCTTGGAATTTAATAAAACTTCATAGGATGATACAACACATTGAGAGGAATTGCGGTGTACAGGAACCATAACTCTATTTTATCTAAATACAGAGTTATTGCCCTTTGTTACTTTTTCTTGTCCTGAGAATTACTTAATAACTAACAGATGGAATCTAATAAAACTACATACAATGGTAGAGCATAATCAGAGGAAGTGCAGTGTACAAGAACCATAACTATAATTTACATAATTACAGAGTTATTGCCCTTTGTTACTTTTTCTTGTTCGTAGAGTCTTGTCCGGAGCATAACTTTAAAACTAATTGTTGGAATTTAATAAAACATCTTAGGATGATACAACACATTGAGAGAAAGTGCGGTGTACAGGAACCATAACTCTATTTTACCTAAATACAGAGTTATTGCCCTTTGTTACTTTTTCTTGTCCGGAGAATTACTTAATAACTAACAGATGGAATCTAATAAAACTACATACAATGTTAGAGCATAATCAGAGGAAGTGCAGTGTACAAAAACCATAACTCTACTTTACATAATTACAGAGTTATTGCCCTTTGTTACTTTTTCTTGTTTGTAGAGTCTTGTCCGGAGCATAACTTTAAAACTAATTCTTGAAATTTATTAAAACTTCATAGGATGATACAACACATTAAGAGAAAGTGCGGTGTACAGAAACCATAACTCTATTTTACCTATATACAGAGTTATTGACCTTTGTTACTTTTTCTTGTCCGTAGAATTACTTAATAACTAACCGGTGGAATCTAATAAAACTGCATACAATGGTAGCATAATGAGAGGAAGTGCAGTGTACAAGAACCATAACTCTTATTTACATAATTACATAGTTATTGCCCTTTGTTACTTTTTCTTGCCCGGAGAATTATTTAATAACTAACAGATGGAATCTAATAAAACTACATACAACGGTAGAGCATAATCAGAGGAAGTGCAGTGTACAAGAACCATAACTCTAATTTACATAATTACAGAGTTATTGCCCTTTGTTATCCAAAAATGAACAAAACAAGAATAACCCGATCCATAACATTGTCCTTTTAAGGTGGGGTTTCTAAATAGTTCACAACCTTTCCTATCAGGGTGGCGTTCGGGGGTATTAATCACATTCAGTGATAGTTCTAGTTTAATGAGTTATGCCCCTTTTTGGACTTAGAATATTCGTTTTCCGCATTTTTTTTCTTCATGCTTTGAGGTATTGAGCTGAAATTTTGTATATGCCTCTGTAATCATGTGTCACAGATCAAGTTCGCGTTTCATGGGATTTCGTCAATTTTTTTATGAGTTATGCCCCTTTTTGGACTTAGAATATTAATAAGTCAAAACGTGCAAACCGGTAGGGGATTATGGTATTGCTTGCAATCCTACAGTTACTTGTTGATTTTGAGGTCACAAGGTCAAACGTCAAGGTCACAGTAACAATGAGCTGAAACATTGTTTTTGCTTAATAACTGTAGAATGCTTTGGCCATGGAAGTTAATACTTGGTGTGCAGGTTGGTCACCACCAGTAGATGACCCCTATTGATTTTGAGTTCACTAGCTCAAAGGTCAAGGTTATGGTAACCTTCAGCTGAAAAATGGTTTCCACTCAATAACTAAAGAATGCTTATGTGGAGGAACTTCATATCTGTTGTGCAGGTTGGTCCTAACCAGTAGATGACCTTTATTGAATTTGTTTGATTTTGAGGTCACAAGGTCAAACGTCAAGGTCACAGTAACCTTCAGCTGAAAAATGTTTTTAGCTCACCAGAGCACATAGTGCTCAAGGTGAGTTATTGTGATCGCCTTTTGTCCGTCGTCCGTCGTCAACATTTGCTTGTTACTACTCTAGAGGCAACATTTTGCATCCAATCTTTATGAAAGTTTATCAGAACATATCTCCATCAACTCTAGGCCAAGTTCGAAACTGGGTCATGTGGGGTCAAAAGCTAGGTCACAAGGTCAAATTTAAGGAAAATCTTGTTAACAAAGAAAGTTTGTCCTGATGATATCTAGGCCAAGTTCGAATATGGGTCATTTCATGTCACAAACTAGGTCACTAGACCAAATTTAAGGGAAATCATGTTAACACTCTGGAAGCCACATGTATGGCTTGAGCATGAGAGAGTTATGTCTTAAATAGCCCATTCTCAGGTGAGCGATTCCAGGGCCTCATGGCCCTCTTGTTTATTCCATAACTGAAGAACACTTATGCCCAGGAACTTCATACTTGGTGTGCAGGTTGGTCCTAACCTGTAGATGACCCCTAATGATTTTGATGTCAGTAGGTCAAAGGTCAAGGTCATGGTGACCTTGGGCTGAAAAATGGTTTCCGCTCAATAACTGAAGATTGCTTGGGCCCAGGAACTTCATACTTGGTGTGCAGGTTGGTCACCACCAGAAAATGACCGCTATTGATTTTGTGGTCACTAGGTCAAAGGCCAAGGTCATGGTAACCTTCAGCTGAAAAATGGTTTCCGCTCAATAACTGAGGATTGTCACTGTTGCTTCATCTCCAGTCCAAAACTACAAAATGCATCTCCATCATTTCTTTTCCTCCCCTACGACCACACAAATGGGGAGACAAGCGCTTTTTCAAAAAAGCAATCTCTAGTTTACAGTCATTCTCCTTTAATAAATAAAAGTTTTTACGAAGAGGGATGAGATAGGGAAGCATGAAAAAGGGTTACGGTCAAGGTCACTGTTACCTAAAATGGATCACCGGTATTATGGTCGCTGTTTAAAAGCTGGTTTTGTGTATATGCTTGCATTTCATGTTTGTCTTATTCAGCTCATTTCTCTAGATTGAATATCTTCATTTCTCTCTGACGCCTCTCTTTGCCACAATGTTTTCAACTAGATTCAATAATTACACTTTCATTGAAAGAAATTTCTCCATATTTTTGCCTAGACCATTTCAAAGTCGTCTGTTGGAAAGGGAAATGGTTAACCCTTTCCCTCATACGACAATTCTGCAGCAGACGACTTTGAACATATGTTGTCAAAAAATAGAAAATCTCTATAATTGAATGGAAAACCTATGACTAAAAGTGGAAAACATTGTGGCAAAAGGAGAAATTGCTCGTTTTGTGCTATTTCTTCTTTTGTCACTATGTTTTCAAAAAGCTTTGTTCTTATAGATGTTGACAGCACTGGATCATCTGACAGACTATGTGGAAAGGTCAAAGGATGAGATGACCAATGAAGAAAAGTTGGAAGCAAGAAACATGATGGACATTTTAAAAGATAAAATGCCCTTCCATCGAGGTAAATAGAAACATGAGTTTAACCCTGACCAACATACCACACATTTGCAGCCGATGACTTGGAAAACATCTGTGTAAAGATGAGGAAAATTTCTATAAATGAAATTATGATTATTGATTTGAGTTGAAAACATTGTGGCAAAAGGAGAAATGGCTCATAATGAATAATTTCACCTATTGCCTAAATTTTTCTAAAGTAGTATCTATTTACGCTTTCCCACAAGTGACAAATCCGCCACTGACCTCTTTGAAAACATCTGGGCAAGAATATGAAAAATCTCTAAATGAAAGTTTAATTGAGTCTTGGTCCAAGAAAACCAACCTTAACCCTTGCCCTCATATAGACGCTTTCTGACACCTCTGCAGCAGACGGCTTTTTGAAAACATAGTGACAAAAGAAGAAATTGCTCAAAACGAGCAATTTCTCCTTTTGCCACAATGTTTTCAACTTTTAGTCATAGGTTATCCATTCAATTATAGAGATTTTCTATAATTTGACAAAATATGTTCAAAGTCGTCTGCTGCAGAATTGTCGTATGAGGGAAAGGGTTAATGTATTCCCATATATGACAAATCTGCAGCAGACTACTTTAAAAACATCTAGGCAAGAATAATAATATTATGGAAAACCCCTTTTCCTCATATAACAAATCTACAGCAGACTACATTGTAAACATCTTGCCAAGAATAAGGAAAATCTCTAAAGAAAAGTAATTGATTCTTGCTCCAAAAAACCCAACCTTAGTGTATTTATGACAAGTGTCCGATAAAGATCTGTCTGCACTTTAATACATTAAATCTGTTGACTTGATATAATGCTAGAATACTGTCCTTTTCCAATGTTTTCAAGGAGAGAGTTTAGATATAACCTTCTAACTTTCTGCTCATCCCTAGATGTTTTGTTATTTTAACCCTTTCCCTCATATAGATGCTTTCTGACGCTCCTGCAGCAGACGGCTTTTTGAAAACATAGTGCCAAAAGAAGAAATTGCACAGAACGTGCAATTTCTCCTTTTGCCACAATGTTTTCCACTTTTTGTCATAGGTTATCCATTCAATTATGGAGATATTCTATGTTTTGACAAAATATGTTCAAAGTCGTCTGCTGCAGAATTGTCGTATGAAGGAAAGGGTTAAGGGAAATGCTTGAAATAAACTATTTATATTTAAATCAACCTTTTGAAGTTGACCACTGCATAAATCTTACTTTGACAAATCTGCAGCAGAAGACTTCGAAAACATCTGAACATTGTGATAACTTTATCAATGAAAGTATAATTATTGAAAAAGGTTGAAAACATTGTGGCAAAACTCATCTGCATTAAAATGCATCTTTATTCTGAAAAGTGTAAAACAAACATTTTCAAGTTGACAATAGCAGAATTAAACCTTTCCCACATACAACAAATATGATGCAAACGACTTATGAGCAATTTCTCCTTTTGTCACTATGTTTTCAAAAGTCTACTGCTGCAGATGTGTTGAAATGCGTCTGAAGGTGTGAAAGTGTTAACCATTGTATGTTTATCTAATCCAGTTTAATCAAAAGTACCCTTGGCGCACTATCAGTAACATTGTGTGTTTATCAAATCCAGTTCAATCAAAAGTACTCTTAGCGCACTATCAGTAACATTGTGTGTTTATCCAATCCAGTTCAATCAAAAGTACCCTTGGCACACTATCAGTAACATTGTGTGTTTATCCAATCCAGTTCAATCAAAAGTACCCTTGGCACACTATCAGTAACATTGTGTGTTTATCCAATCCAGTTCAATCAAAAGTACCCTTGGTGCACTATCAGTAACATTGTGTGTTTATCAAATCCAGTTCAATCAAAAGTACCCTTGGTGCACTATCAGTAACATTGTGTGTTTATCCAATCCAGTTCAATAAAAAGTACCCTTGGCGCACTATCAGTAACATTGTGTGTTTATCCAATCCAGTTCAATCAAAAGTACCCTTGGCGCACTGTCAGTAACATTGTGTGTTTATCCAATCCAGTTCAATCAAAAGTACCCTTGGCGCACTATCAGTAACATGGTGTGTTTATCCAATGCAGTTCAATAAAAAATACCCTTGGTGCACTATCAGTAACATTGTGTGCTTATCCAATGCAGTTCAATCAAAAGTACCCTTGGCGCACTATCAGTAACATTGTGTGTTTATCCAATCCAGTTCAATCAAAAGTACCCTTGGTGCACTATCAGTAACATTGTATGTTTATCCAAACCAGTTCAATCAAAAGTACCCTTGGCACAATCAGTAACATTGTGTGTTTATCCAATCCAGTTCAATCAAAAGTACCCTTGGCGCACTATCAGTAACATTGTGTGTTTATCCAATCCAGTTCAATCATAAGTACCCTTGGTGCACTATCAGTAACATTGTATGTTTATCCAATCCAGTTCAATCAAAAGTACCCTTGGCGCACTATCAGTAACATTGTGTGTTTATCCAATCTAGTTCAATCAAAAGTACCCTTGGCGCACTATCAGTAACATTGTGTGTTTATCCAATCCAGTTCAATCAAAAGTACCCTTGGCGCACTATCAGTAACATTGTGTGTTTATCCAATGCAGTTCAATAAAAAATACCCTTGGTGCACTATCAGTAACATTGTGTGTTTATCCAATGCAGTTCAATCAAAAGTACCCTTGGCGCACTATCAGTAACATTGTGTGTTTATCCAATGCAGTTCAATCAAAAGTACCCTTGGTGCACTATCAGTAGCATTGTGTGTTTATCCAATCCAGTTCAATAAAAAATACCCTTGGTGCACTATCAGTAACATTGTGTGTTTATCCAATCCAGTTCAATAAAAAATACCCTTGGTGCACTATCAGTAACATTGTGTGTTTATCCAATCCAGTTCAATCGAAAGTACCCTTGGCGCAGAAGAGTGCTCTCATACCAGAATCAGAAGCTAAAAGTTTTACGAGGAAAATAGATAATAAGAAGCGATCAAGAAACGACATTATTTACGATGATTTTAGTGATAGCGACCGGGAGGACAGTCAAGGTCATAAAAGGTACTTATTTTGTTTTTATCTGTTATTGCTTACCAGGTACAATATTTCAACCATTTCCTTTTATAGACATTTTCTTACGTGTCTGCAGGAGACGACTTTTTAAAACATTTTGGTAAAAAGGAGAAATTGCTCATTCATAAAGAGCAATTTCTCATTTTGCAGAAAGTTGAATAATTGTTCTTTCATTTATTGAGTTTTCCTACTTTGGACTAAATGTTTTCAAAATCGTCTGCTGCAAGTTTGTTGCATGCAGGAAAGGATTAAATTATTTTAAAAGTCGTCTGCATCAGAGAAGTCAAATGTATCAGTGAAAGGGTTATAAAAGATATTTCTTTTTAAATTCATCTGAATTGAATTAACTGAAGAAAAGATAAATACTTAGTCCTTCCCTTTCCCACTTACAACAAATCTGCAGACGATGACTTTTAAAACATCTTTGTTTAAATATGTAAATCCTCTATAAATTGAAGTTTAATAATTGAACAGAGTTGAAAACATTCTGGCAAAAGTAGAAATTGCCCCATTTTGAGCTATTTCTCCTTTTGTAATAATGTTGTCCTAAATCATCTGCTGCAGATGTGACATAACGCATCTAGAAGTGTGAAAGGGATAATAAAATGAAGCTAATAAGCATATAGATATGCAGGTCTGAAACCTAATATAATTCTCTACCAGAAAGACCATACCATCTTCACTGTATGACACAGAATCCCAGGAGCCTGATGATGAGCTGTATGACCCTGGTATAGAAGATATAAACTTGGAAGACAATGCTACGGCTGCTTATAGGAGTGCTATGACAAGCATTGGAAGTTCTGCACAGAGATCTTGTCAAGTAGTCAAGGTAAGATAAGCAATTATGCAAGAAATCTAAGATTCAGATGTGGTTATCTCTATTTTCAACATGCAGATGCTTTTTGACACATCTGCAGCAGATGCCCTTAAAGTACATTGTGGCAGAAGGATAAATTTTATCAATAATTACAATTTCATTTGTTTAGATTTTCCCCTGCAGATATGTTGTATGTGGGAAAGGGTTAAAAAATCCAAACATTTTGGCGTATACAAAATTCATACATAAAAATGCTGATCAAATTCTGCTTATGGCTACATGTGTTCCCTATGTTAATGGCTCAGACATCTTAATGAAGATATAAAATTTCCATTTTAATTATGTTTTAAAATATAGAACTTATTCTTGTATGATGATCAATTTCTCCTTTTGCCACAATGTTTTCTTCTTTATTCAATAATTACAAAAAAAGATTATGAAATTTTCCATATTTTCCCCTGCAGATATGTCGTATACATTTGGGAAAGGCTTAAAAAAATCCCAACATTTTGGTGTATACAAAATTCATACATAAAAATGCTGATCAAATTCCGCTTATGGCATGCATGTGTTACCTATGTTAATGGCTGAAACGTCTTAATGAAGATACAAAGTTTCTATTTTAAATATGTTGTAAAGTGGAGAACTTTCTCTTTCAAGATGAGCAATTTCTCCTTTCCTCATAACATTCTCTTCTCCTCTACAGACAATAAAAGTCATTTGTAAAGTGTAAAGGTTTATTGCATTTACAAAGTCCAAATGCGAATTATCCACCATTTCTACCAATACTACTGTTTTACAGAAATCTCCAAATAATTCAAGCAAAAAAACAGCTTTGATTGCAGAGGAGGAGTATTTCCAGGATGATTGGTTAATCAACGACATGAAACCGGCTGCAAAGAGAAGAAAAATGGATGTGGATGGCTACGCACTGACCAGTGGTATGACATCTAACCAGGAAACTGACTCTATCAGTCCAAATCATGGGTCTGTTGAGCGTAGAAAAGGTTCTGCGAGTAAGAGAATAGTAATTCAAAGTGACAGTGATGGAGATAGTGAGATGGAAACGTTGACATCAAGGGGGAATCAGGATTCTCCAGTCAGATGTGAAATTGATTGTGACGACATCGTTTACTCACCTGAGAGATGTTCACCAGTGTCATCAGTTATGGATGATTATCCAGTGTTACAAGATTTATTTGGTGGTTCGAACAACGAAGACACAATTCAAGAAACTGATTCAAGAGAGCGGACTAAAAATTCTGTGAAAAGTAACAGTTTTATAAAGAAATCAAGCAGACAATCGAAATTGACAGATTTCGGTGCTTCCGTATCTCAAAGTGCTCTGACTTCAAAACGTGATAAAAAGAACCACGGCTCTATGAATATGGCAACTCAACCCCATCGGTCACAGCATGGGGTTAGTACTGTTTCTAGTACAGGGGACCAGTTCATGTCAAAGGCTATGAGAATTAAAGTTCAAATCGAAGATAAACTGTTGCTGGTTCCTGTGGTGGACAGGTGAGTGTGATTTTCCCCTACACACTTAATACAGACATTTTCTCTGACACCTCTGCAGCAGATGACTTTTTGAAAACATAGTGACAAAAGAAGAAATTGCACAAAACGTGCAATTTCTTCCTTTTGCCACAATGTTTTTCCACTTTTTGTCACATGTTATCACTTCAATTAAGGAGAAATGACTCAAAACCAGCGATTTCTCCTTTTGAAACAATGTTTTTGATTCTATTCAATAAATTTACTTCAATTTATAGAGGTCTTATTTATGTGGGTAAGGGTAAATCCTTGCCTATATCTGGGATGAATTTATGATTGCTCCAGCCTATATACAATAAGTCTGCAGCAGACTACATGTAATTTGAACACGTCTTGACACATAAGTTTGTAAATTTTTAAGTATAAAATTTAGAATTGTGGCAGGAAGAGAATGTCTTCTTTCCCTTCTATGTTTTCAAATGTTGTCTACAGGCTGGCACCATTTTGCATCCAATCTTCATCAAATCTTGGCCAAGTAAGAGCTATGTCAGGAGGGGTCAAAATATAGATCACATGGTCACATTGAAGGAAAATCTGGTTAACACTCTGGGAGCCCCATTTTAAACCTGAGCATGTTGAAACTTTGTCAGAATGTTTGTCTTGATAATATCTAAGCTTTGTTTGAATATAGGTCATGTCCAGTGAAAAACTACGTCCATTTTTGGAAAAAAAAGTGTTAACAGTATATAGAGACTGCATTTTTAACTTCAGCAGTTTGAAATGTGTTGCAATATTTTCTTTAAGTGACGGAACAAAAACGTTTTCATGGTTGGTGGAAGAAGCTGCGTCCCGTTATAAAAAGATGTTTGGATTGAAGCCACGTCTGAAGCTGGGCACGAAGGATGGCGCCTACTTTTCACCCGACGACTTGATCACTTTGATTCTCACTGATGGAGAAAGGGTATGCAAACTATGCAATAATTATACATAATTTGTAGAGACTTTTCTATATTTCTGCCCGTAGGTTTGCAAAGTGCATGTGAAAAAGGAATTGAATATGGTACAATGCAATTTAACCCCTAACTGTTACATACAACTTTTTAAAACATTGTGAGAAAAGAAGGTGATTCTGGCAAACCAATCATCAATCCACATTACAGGATGTGCAACGGTAGTTTTCTCACCTTGTGTGAGGGATTTTAAGCTCACCTGTGCACGAAGTGCTCAAGGTGAGTTATTGTGATCATCCGGTGTGCGTCGTCCGTCGTCCGTCAACTTCTTCTCCTCAGTAACCGGTGGGTCTATTGGGATGAAACTTCACAGAAAGCATCCTCTCAATGACCTCACCAGATTTCCTTCAAATTTTTGGGATCCATGCAGAATTCTGGTTTCCATGGCAACGAAATGAAAAAAACTTCAAAATTCTTCTTCTCCCAAACTGGTTGGCAGATTTTCAAATAATTTTGTAGAAATGTTCCTTGGATGACCCTCTATCAGATTCCTTCAAGCCATGTTGATTGGTCGAAAAACATGGCCGGCATCTAAATTTCCATTGTTTACAAAGGGGTCAAAATTGCCCCTAAACCAAGGTTTTCAAAATAGGTTTTTAGTTACAACCGTTTCACGCCAAGCCCTTGATATAAAGGTACATTGGTGTAAAACTGGTGGGGCTAAAGTTCTAGTTCTTTTTCATCTAGGGTGAAATACCATGTGAGGCTGTGATAGATGCACAAACTCGTCTTGTTCTTCACCACAGGTAGATGCTTTATGACCACAAGTCACTTGAAGTGGCTTTAATATTGCAATGTACAGGGATGAGGGGAAAAAATAATATCCTTGTACAAAATAATTCCAATTGGAGATTATCCCTAATGATATGAATTTTTATGCCCCCGGAATCACCGATTCGGTGGGCATCTAGTTTTTGGCCTGTCTGTCTGTCTGTCGAAAAAAACTTTGACCTTGACCACTACTTTTGAACCATAACAGGTACGGCTACCATATTTCACATGTGTATTCCTTGTGACATGACCTTTCTGTCAGTACCAACATTTTTGACCTTGCGACCTTGACCTTTGACCTAGATGTTGCCATTCGGGGGCATCAGTGTTTCACAAACACATCTTTTTTCATCATCATATATTATGTCACCATCTGTGTTGCAATGCATAATTTTGACATGAAAGCTCCAAAAACACAGCTTCTTATAGCAAAGTGTAACAGGAGTCACCATAAATGGTAACAATGTCGAAAGACCGCCCATTGGGGGAAAAAATCTGGTCTTTGTTCACAGGAGAGCTTAAATTGCAGGTTCATTTATGCAGAAAATTATTAATTGGGAAATAAAAAGTGTGGTTGTTATATACAGGGTATTGCTATACAAAGGTGGTCCTTAGCAAAGGTATGACTTTAATCTGCCGGACAGTAGTTAGCCGTGTTGATAACCAGTTCTTATAGTTTAAGTGTTTTTCAGATTGAAGGTTTATTACAAGGCTGGGATCTCCCATCAATGACAGAACAATATAAGGCATCCTGCAAATCTTTAAACACAGGTGAGTCAAATTCCTATAAAATTAGTTAACATTATTTACCCTTTCCTCCATGTATATGTATTTAATGTATGTCACATTATAAAAAAATATTGTTGCAAAAGGAGACATTTTTCATAATAAGCAATTTCTCATTTTGCCACAATGTTTTCAACACTATATACAATAATTATAAATTCATATACAGAGAATTTCCATATATTTATTAAGATGTTTTCCAAGTCATCTGCTGCAGATAAGTTGTATGTTGGAAAGGGTTTTACTCTCTAGTAATGTTATAATATACTTTGAATCGGCCTGATATTTTATATTTTAGATGATTCAGGGGGGAGTACTATAAATATACCATGTTCTTTGATAATAACCCAGAAAGAGTCTTTAAGCATCACGAGATGATTGGTCTTATTGAGCAGATGACCCCTATTATTTGGGGATCAAAGGGCAAGGTCACAAGGGTCATAAAGGTCATATATGTTACTGCTCAGAACCCATGGACCCAATGTCTTCAGTCTTCATAGGATGATTGGTCTAATTGAGTAGACTATCTTTTCCCTCATATAGACGTTTTCTGACGCCTCTGCACCAGGCGGCTTTTGAAAACATAGTGACAAAAGAAGAAATTGCTCAATATGAGCAATTTCTCCTTTTGCCACAATGTTTTCCATTTTTAGTCATAGGTTTTCCATTCAATTGTAGAGATTTTCTATTTTTTGACAAAGTATGTCCAAAGTCGTTTGCTGCAGAATTGTCGTATGAGAGAAAGGGCTATCCCTTCATGATTTTTGGTGGATTTAGATTGTTCACAAATTGTGCGCACACATTTCATATATGAAACAAGTTTTTGGGTCAAACATTGGGATTTCTTTTTTTTTAAATTTCTTGTATTTTTAGCTCAACTTTTGAAAAAACGAGAGCTATTGTCATGACCCTTGCGTGGTCGTCCGGTTACGTTTTTTTGTTCAGCTCAGCTTTTTTTCTGTTTTCTCCCTATCAGTCGAGCGTCTGTACCGTACACGGTGCTCTTGTTGTACTTTGTGTTTAGCTCAAGGTTAAAGTTTCGTTTTTTCGCATTTTCTCAAAAAGTACAAGTGCTAGAGTTTTCAAACTTCAGTCATAGTTATATTTTGTACTCTTTATGACATTGTATATTGTAAGCTAATGAGTGTTACCTATTTTTGGGAGTAAAAAACATGAATTTTGGTGGATTTTGAGAATCAAACCTTCTTCATTTTTTGCTAGATTTATTTTAAACTTTTCACACTCTTTTCTCATATTAAAATAAAGGACTGCAACATATCAAACATTTGTATTTGTTTTTATTTAATTTCTTGGATTTTTGTTCTTTGTGTTAAGCTCAAAGTTAAAGTTTCATTTTTTTTTAATTTCTAAAAATGTACAAGTGCTAGGGTTTTCAAACTTAAGGTGGATTTTGAGAATCAAACATACCTTCTTCATTTTTAGCTCACCTAAAGGTGAGCTATTGTGATCACATTTTGTCCGGCGTCCGGCAGGCGTGCGTCGTCAACATTTCAGCTTGTTAACACTCTACAGGCTACATTTTGCATCCAATCTTCATGAAAGATTATCGGAACATTCATCTCCATCAAATCTTGGACAAGTTCGAAACTGGGCCATATGAGGTCAAAAACGATGTCACTAGGTCAAATTGAAGGGAAATCTTGTTAACACTCTGGAGGCAACATTTTCAACTTGAGCATGTTGAAACTTTATCAGAATGTTTGTCTTGATGATATGTAGGTCAAGTTCGAACATGTGTCATGTCGGGTCAGAAACTAGGTCACTAGGCCAAATTGAAGGGTAATCTTGTTAACACTGTAGAGGCCACATTTTCAACTTGAGCATGTTGAAATTTTGTCAGAATGTTTGTCTTAAAGATATCTAGGTCAAGTTTAAATATGGGTCATATAGGTCACTAGGCCAAATTGAGGGGAAATCTTGTTAACTCTGTAGAAGCCGCATGTTTTGCTTCAGCAGCTTGTAATTTGGTCAGAATGTTGAGCTGAATGATATCTAGGCCAAGTTCGAATATGGGTCATGCTGGATCAAAAACCAGGTCACTAGGCCAAATTGAAGGAAAATCTTTTAAACACTTTGGATGCCGCATTTTTTGCTGAAGCAGCTTGAAATTTGGTCAGAATGTTTGTCTGAATGATATCTAGGCCAAGTTCGAATATGAGTCATGCTGGGTAAAAACTAGGTCACTAGGCCAAATTGAAGGGTAATCTTGTTAACACTCTTGATACTGCATTTTTAACTTGAGCATGATAAAACTTTATCAGAACGTTTTTCTTGATGATATGTAAGTCAAGTTCGATTATGGGTCATGTTGGGTCAAAATATAGGTCACTAGGTCAAATTGAAGGAAAATCTTGTTAACACTCTAGAGGCCGCATGTTTTGCTTCAGAAGTTTGAAATTTTGTCAGACTGTTTGTCTTAAAGATATCTAGGTCAAGTTTGAATATGGGTCATATTGGGTCAGAAACTAGGTCACTAGGCCAAATTGAAGGAACATATTGTTAACTCTGTAGAAGACGCATTTTTTGCTACAGCAGCTTGACATTTAATGAGAATGTTTCTAGGTCACTAGGCCAAATTGAAGGAAAATCTTATTAACACTTTGGATGCCGCATTCTTTGTTTCAGCAGCTTGAAATTTGGTCAGAATGTTTGTCTGAATTATATCTAGGCCAAGTTCAAATATGGGTCATATTGGGTCAGAAACAAGGTCAATAAAGGAAAATATTGTTCAAAACTCCGAAGGCCGCATTTTTACTTTGAGCAAGTTGAAAATTGTCAGAATGTTGTCTTGATGATATCTAGTCCATGTTGGAATATGGGTCATATCAGGCAAAAAAAATATAGATCACTAGGCCAAATGAAGGAAAATCTTGTTAACACTGTGGAGGTTGCATTCAGAATAATTGTCTTGATGTGTTTTGCATTGCAGTACATTGTATAATTAAGATGAGCGATCCAGGGCCATCATGGCCCTCTTGTTTTAACTAGAAATTTGGTGAAAGTTTTGTATGCAACTACATTAAGAGTTGATATCCTAGTATTTACTTGATGCATTGCTTTGAAACGTTATACAACCCTTCCCAACTATCACACCTATGTTGATTTTCAAGTTAAATAACTCTATCCTGCATTTTATGCAAGTTATGGCCCTTTTTGGACTTATAAATTCTGGTTAAAGTTTTGCATGCAACTACATTAGGAGACCATATCTTAGTAACTACTTGATGCTTTGCATTGAAACTGTATACAGCCCTTCCCAACCATCACATCTATGTAAACATGCAAGTAATGGCCCTTTTTGGACTAAGAAATTCTGGTTAAAGTTTTGCAACTACATTTAGAGTGTCATCTCAGTAACAACTTGAAGCATTGTATTGAAACTTTATACAACTTTTCCCAATTTCACAACTACATACACAACCAATTAAGATAACTCTATCCTGCATATGGAATAAATTGTTGCCCTTTTTTTACTTAGAAATTATGGTTAACTACATTAAGAGTCCATATCTCAGTACTACTTGATGCATTCCATTGAAACGTTATACAACCCTTCCCAACTTTAAGAAATTGTGGTTAATGTTTTGCATGCAACTTCATTAGAGTCAATTATCTCAGTAACTTAAATAAGCGGTGAAATAGTCGAGCACGCTGTCCTCCCACAGCTCTTGTTACAATTGTGTTTAGCTTAACGTTAAAGTTTTGTTATTTTACTTTTTCTCTTTAATACTTGCATTGATAGTCAAAGCTAGACATTTAATTACGCGTAATTCTTGTTATTTATTTATCATGTTTTCCAGTTGTGTACAAGAATATAGAAAACTTAATGCGTTCGTGTGAAGACGGGACTGGAAAGTTAAATCTGAAGAATTTATCCCTGCGGTCTGCAAGATTTCAGCCAGTTTTGACGGCCATACATCATCAGAATTGTCTGAGAGAACTGGAACTAAAAGGTATGCATGAGAATGCCAAAAGTATAGTAATTTTAGCCAGGGCCTGATCCTATAAAACTCTGTGCTCAGATATTAACATAACCCTTGGTGGTATAGTGATAGAGCGTCCTCATTGGATTCGATCCCCAGCCAGGTCATACCAAAAACTTAATGGTAGTAATGGCTGCCCTCCTTGGTGCTCAGGGTTGCGGACTGACTAAACATTACAACTGCCTGGTAGGTGTCAGAGAAAATGGACCAGAAGTACTAGTAACTTACTCAGGAAACGCTGTGATATACCTTATTTTTTTTTAAAGCAGCGTAAAACACCAAACAATCAATCAATCAATCAGAAAATAACTCTGATTGGTCAAATTTGAGAATTTGTTTTGGACCAATCAGATATTTTAGCACTAATTCTGAATGAACGCTGATGAACCCTGTTCCCACATTCAGATGCAATTTTGACGTGTTTGAATCAGATGACTTTTGAAAATATTGTGACGGAAGAAGTAATTGAAATGTTCTCCAGGTTTCTGTTCTCAGTATGTGATTTTATATTTGCATCCAAGTACAGGTTCCATCAGCAAAAATATATGAGACATTTGCACACAGATTTTGTGCGCACTTTTAACGTAGATTTCTACCTTATTTTACAATGTCCTGACAAAGCAAACATACCCATCGATAGCTTATTCAATAATATATCCAAATAATTTCATACATTTTGTATATGTCCATCTGTCCGAATGAATATAAGAAAAAAAAAAATTAAAAACATCAACCTGTTTAAATTTTTCTTCGATGATGACCGAGTAAGCCAAATTGGTAAGTCAGGTTACACGAGAATCCTATAAATAGAACTGAGGTATAATAACACTATATTGAATGTTGTATTCGTAAAAATTTCACCGGACCAATTGAGATTTCAAAATTTCAAAGTCCTGGTAGAGTGTCTGCCTCTTGTACCAAAGGTCCTAGGTTCGAATCCTGTGATGAGCAGGTTCTGCATTTAGGATTTTTCCATACAAAAGCGTGAGCACTGGTACATCTCAAGGAAGCAGACATCAGGGTATCAGTTACTTCTATCTATAATTATAACCCTTTCCAACATGCAGAACCATTATAAGCCTCAGCAGCAGACCACTGATGAAAACATTGTGGCAAAGGAGAAATTGCTCCTATCGAGCAATTTCTGCTTTTGCCACAATACTTTGAACTATGTTATAAATTTACACTTTCATTATGGAGATTTTCTGTATTTTTTTTCCCCCCCCCGAGATATTTTTAAAACTCTTCTGCTGCAAATTCGTTGTATGTGGTAAATATAAAGTCTTCCATTGAAAGATAAAAATTAAATCCTCTTAAAAATGTGCAATTTTGTTTTGCAGGAAATCGTTTAGGAGACCATGCCGTTGAGAGTTTAAGCCGAGCGTTTAACACCATTCAGAATGTGGCCTATCTAGGGTTAGCATGTAATAATATTACAAAGGAAGGCCTCCGACATATAGCTCAAGCTGTTACAGGTGAACGAGAAGAAACATCTTTGAAGGTAACATTGTTAAACTTGGGATCATTTTAAAGAATGCTCAGTGGATGGTTGGACATTTAACCCTTTCCCACATATAGACGCTTTCTTATGCCACTGTAGCAATCGACATTTTTGTCTAGATGACAAAAATTTGCAAAATGGTTTTAAATGAAAGTTTTACTATTGAATAGAGTTGAAAACATTGTGACAAAAGGAGAACTCATTATGAGCAATTTTTCTTTTTCAAAAGTCTTCTGCTGCAAAGGTGTCACAAAGAGTCTGTATGTAGTACATGAAAAACCATGACAGGATTTATCTGAATTTTGTTTAGCTCACCTGAGCTTTGCTCAAGGTGAGTTATTGTGATCGCCTTTTGTCCGTCGTCCATCGCGCGTCAACTTCTTCTCCTCAGTAACCAGTGTGGCGGGGCTATTTTGCCTTATATGGCTATAGTGAAAACTTAAAAAATCTTCTCCTCCGAAAGTGTCAGGTCAATTTTCAAATAATTTTGTAGAAATGTTCCTTAACCCTTTCCCTCATACGACAATTCTGCAGCAGACGACTTTGAACGTATTTTGTCAAAACATAGAAAATCTCCATAATTGAATGGATAACCTATGACAAAAACTGGAAAACATTGTGGCAAAAGGAGAAATTGCACATTTTGTGCAATTTCTTCTTCTGTCACTATGTTTTCAAAAAGCTGTCTGCTGCAGAAGCGTCAGAAAGCGTCTATATGAGGGAAAGGGTTAAGTGACCCACTATCAGATTCCTTCAAGCCATGTTGATTGGTCGAAAAACATGGCCGCCAGTGGACAGGGCTATTTTGGCTTATATGGCTATAGTGTAAACTTAAAAAATCTTCTTCTCCCAAACTGGATGGCAGATTTTCAAAAAAAATTGTAGAAATGTTCCTTGGATGACCCTCTATCAGATTCCTTCAAGCTGTGTTAATTGGTCGAAAAACATGGCCGCCAGGGGGGGTGGGGCTATTTTGCCTTATATGTCTATAGTGAAAACTTAAAAAATCGTCTTCTCCGAAAGAGTCAGGCCGATTTGCAAACAATTTTGTAGAAATGTTCCTTAAGTGACCCACTTTCAGATTATTTCAAGCCATGTTGATTGGTCGAAAAACATGGCCGCCAGTGGGCAAGGCTATTTTGCATTATATGGCTATAGTGAAAACTTAAAAAGTCTTCTCCTCCAAAAGTGTCAGGCCGATTTTCAAATAATTTTGTATAAATGTTCCTAGGGTGACCCTCTATCAGATTCCTTCAATCAAAGTTGATTGGTTGGAAACTATGACTGCCAGGGGGCGGGGCTTATAAATCTAAAGTGTAAAAAAAAATAAAATCAGGTGAGCAATCCAGGGCCATCATGGATGGCACTCTTGTTTAAATACAGGGTTCCAGATAAGGAGGGGTATGCATCTCTTTACCCTACAATATCTCTCTTAGTATTCAACCAAACCTTATGAGACAATTCTTTAAACCCTTTCCCTCATATAGACGCTTTCTGACGCCTCTGTAGCAGACGGCTTTTTGAAAACATAGTGACAAAAGAAGAAATTGCTCAAAACAAGCAATTTCTCCTTTTGCCACAATGTTTTCCACTTTAAGTCATAGGTTATCCATTCAATTATAGAGATTTTTCATTTTTAGCTCCACTGGCTGAAAGCCAGTCGAGCTTATGTCATGGCGAATTGTCCGTCGTGCGTGCGTGCGTGCGTTAACTTTTTCCTTTAAACGACTTCTTCTCCCTAACCACTTGGCCAATTTGGTTGAAACTTCATGGGAAGCATCCTCTCAATGTCCTCTACTAAATTCCTTCAAATTTTTTTGATCCATTCAAAATTCTGGTTTCCATGGCAACCGAAAGAAAAAAATAGTGAGAACTTAAAAAATCTTCTTCTCCGAAAGTGTCAGGCCGATTTTCAAATAATTTTGTAGAAATGTTCCTTGGGTGACCCTTTATTAGATTCCTTCAAGAAATTTTGATTGGGCGAAAAACATGGCCGCCAGGGGGCGGGGCTTTTTTGCCTTATATAGCTATAGTGAAAACTTAAATAATCTTCTTCTCAAAAAGTGTTCAGCAGATTTTCAAATAATTATGTAGAAATGTTCCGTGGGTGACCCTCTATCAGATTCCTTCAAGCCATGTTGATTGGTAAAAAAACATGGCCGTCACAGGGCGGGGCTATTTTGCCTATATGGCTAAAGAGCAAACTTAAAAAATCTTCTCCTCCAAAAGTGTCAGGCCGATTTTCAAATAATTTTGTAGAAATGTTCCTTGTGTGAACCTTAATTAGATTCCTTCAAGAAATGTTGATTGGGCGAAAAACATGGCCGCCAGGGGGCGGGGCTTTTTTGCGTTATATAACTATAGTGAAAACTTAAAACATCTTCTTCTCCGAAAGTGTTCAGCCGATTTTCAAATAATTTTGTAGAAATGTTCATTGGGTGACCCTCTATCAGATTCCTTCAAGCCATGTTGATTGGTCGAAAAACATGGCCGCCAGAGGGCGGGGCTATTTTGACTTATATGACCATAGTGAAAACTTAAAAAATCTTCTCCTCCGAAAGTGTCAGGCATATTTTCAAATAATTTTGCAGAAACATTCCTTTGGTGACACTCTACAAGATTCCTTTAAGCCATGGTGGTTGGTAAAAAAAATAGCCACCACGGGGCAGGGCTGTTTGGAGATTTTATTTTTGCCTTATGGCCGTGGAGCGATACTGGCCCTCTTGGGCCTCTTGTTGACAACATATGTTCCAAATCGTCTGCTGCAGATTTGTCGTATGAGGGAAAGGGTTATGTACCCAGAACATAGACTTAGCGTGTTAGAACATACAAAATGTGCCTTATTTAGAGCCCCGTAAATTATACAGTATAATGTTTGTGTAACATCTCGTTTTATTAGCCCGACTTTTGAAAAAACAAGAGCTATTGTCATGACCCTGGCGTCGGCGTCAGTGTGGTCATCCGGCGGCGGCGGCGGCGGCGTGATCGTCCAGTTAAGGTTTTTTGTTCACCTCAGTTTTTAGCTCACCTGAGCTTTGCTCAAGGTGAGTTATTGTGATCGCCTTTTGTCCGGCGTCCGTCTTCCGTCGTCCGTCGTCCGTCAACTTCTTCTCCTCAGTAACCAGTGGGTCAATTTGGATGAAACTTCACAGAAAGCATCCTCTCAATGACCTTAACAGAATTCCTTCAAATTTTTGGGATCCATGCAAAATTCTGGTTTCCATGGCAACAAAACCGAAAAAACTTCAAAATTCTTCTTCTCCCAAACTGGTTGGCAGATTTTCAAATAATTTTGTAGAAATGTTCCTTAGATGACCCTCTATCAGATTCCTTCAAGCCATGTTGATTGGTCGAAAAACATGGCCGCCAGGGGGGGCGGGGCTATTTTGCCTTATATGGCTATAGTGAAAACTTAAAAAATCTTCTCCTCCGAAAGTGTCAGGCCAATTTTCAAATAATTTTGTAGAAATGTTCCTTGGGTGATCCTCTATCAGATTCCTTCAAGCCATGTTGATTAGTCGAAAAACATGGCCGCCAGGGGGGGCGGGGCTATTTTGCCTTATATGCTATAGTGCAAACTTAAAAAATCTTCTCCTCCAAAAGTGTCAGGCCGATTTTCAAATAATTTTGTAGAAATGTTCCTTGGGTGATCCTCTATCAGATTCCTTGAAGCCATGTTGATTGGTCAAAAAGCAAGGCCGCCAGGGGGCGGGGCTATTTTGCCTTTTATGGCTATAGTGAAAACTTAAAAAATCTTCTCCTCCATAAGTGTCGGGCCGATTTTCAAATAATTTTGTAGAAATGTTCCTTGGTTGACCCTCTATCAGATTCCTTCAAGCCATGTTGATTGGTCGAAAAACATGGCCGCCAGGGGGCGGGGCTATTTTGCCTTATATGGCCAAAGTGAAAACTTAAAAAATCTTCTCCTCCGAAAGTGTCAGGCTGATTTTCAAATAATTTTGTAGAAATGTTCCTTGGATGACCCTCTATCAGATTCCTTCAAGCCAAGTTGATTGGTCGAAAAACATGGCCACCAGGGGGGGCGGGGCTATTTTGCCGTATATGGCTGTAGTGAAAACTTAAAAAATCTTCTCCTCCAAAAGTGTCTGGCCGATTTTCAAATAATTTTGTAGAAATGTTCCTAGGGTGACCCTCTATCAGATTCCTTCAAGCCAAGTTGATTGGTCGGAAACTATGGCTGCCATGGGGCGGGGCTTATATAGCTAAAGTGAAAAATAAAATCAGGTGAGCGATTCCAGGGCCATCATGGCCCTCTTGTTTTCTGTTTTCTATCAGTCGAGCGGTGCTCTTGTTTCAGTTCCTTACATCGTAAGACCTGAGTTACAACCAATTGTATGATGAATGTTTGTCTAACATCTCGTTTTATTTCAATTCCTTACATCGTTAGACCCGAGTTACAACCCATTGTATGATGAATATTTGTCTAACATCTCGTTTTATTTCAGTTCCTTACATCGTTAGACCTGAGTTGCAACCCATTGTATGATGAATGTTTGTCTAACATCTCGTTTTATTTCAGTTCCTTACATCGTTAGACCTGAGTTACAACCCATTGTACAGTATAATGTTTGTCTTAACATCTCGTTTTATTTCAGTTCCTTACATCTTTAGACCTGAGTTACAACCCATTGTATGATGAATGTCAGCAGCCCCTTATATCTGTGATAAAGTCAGTGTCCAGTTTAAACAAACTGTACATAGCATCCTGCAATATTACTGATGCTTTCTTTGAGAGTGATCGCCCCTTGATTGCGCAAGTTCTAAATGGTAAGCTTACTGCTGATTTGTTCTTACTACGTGATGGTGTCAGAGCTTTAGATAGGGGGCTTATTTTAATTTCCTAACCCTTTCCCACATAAAACAAATCTGCTGCAGACGACTTTGATATAATCTATGCAAAAACACTATAAATCTCTATATATATATATAATGACAACTTGGAATTTTTTTGGACCAATTGTTGAAAGTTTGACCATTCTTTATTATTATCTACTGACCAAAAAATTGTTTTAAAGTATCAAGTCATCAACATGAGCTCCCAAGATCTTTTTTTGACAATTGAATGACATTTGTCTCAATCCTCTCCAACCATACACAAAGCTACAGCAGTCAACTTTGAAAACATGTCATCAAAATTATGGAAAATCTCTTTAAGGGAAACTTTAATTATTGAAAAGAGTTGAAAACATTGAGGCAAAAGAACCAATTGCTTGTTATGAGCAATTTCTCCTTTTGCCACAATGTTTTCAAAATCGCCTGCTGCAGAGGCATCAGAAAGCATCTGTGTCTGGAAAAGGATTAAACTGATGGGACAATTTTGGCAATTTTGTTAAATTTAATGGTTCAGCTTACATTGATTCCTTGTTTTAAACCTATTTCCACATGTAGAAGCTTTCTGATGTCTGCAGCAGATGACTATTTGAAATTTTGTGACAAAAGAAGAAATTGCTCATAACAAGCAATTTCTCCTTTTGCCACAATACATGTATTTTCAATTCAATATTAAACTTAATTATAGAAATTTCCATATTTTTGTCTAGAAGTTTTTAAAGGAATCTGCTGCAGATTTGTTGTATGTGGGAAAGGGTTAAGGGAAAGTTTAATTATTGAAAAGAGTTGAAAACATTCTGGCAAAAGAAGAAATTGCTTATTATGAGCCATTTCTCCTTTTGCAAAATGTTTTCAAAATCAGCTGCTGCAGAGGCATAAGAAAGCATCCGTGTGTGGGAAAAGGTTAAACTGATTGTATGATTTGGGAAATTTAACGGTTAGACAGCTTTCATTGATACCTTGTTTTAAAACATTCCAGATTCCCGATTACAGCATATAGACATTTCTTACAACCTGTTAGAAAATGTTGGCGTGTACTTTTTCCTGAGGTGCCAAAATCCAACGAAGATTTTATCGCTGAACTTATCTTCGACAGTCTCTAAAGGTTCCAGCCGGCTGTGTGAATATCTTTGTGACTATGTGAAACAGGTATCTTGCGTTTTCAACTGAGTTAACCCTTTCCTACAAACAGACACATTGTGATGCCTTTGTAATTTTTGTGGAAAAAGGAGAAACAGATCATCAGGAGCAATTTTTACTTCTGCCACACTGTTTTAGACTCGATTCAATATTTAAACTTTCAATTAAGTACAGTTTCTTTAGTTTTGCCTCTATGTTGTAAAAGTTATCTGCTGCAAATTTGATATTTATAGGAAAGGGTGCCTTGCCCCCTCTCTTTTTCAAAGTTTTCATCCGATTTTCATCAAATTTATTGAACATGTTTTTGAGAATGTCTAGACCATATTGACCAGCCAATTCGCACAACGCACTTTTGGATTATGGCCCTTGATTTATCCAAAAACTGGCTAGATCACTTGAGTTATTTCAACCTGACAACGAAATTTGTGTGACAGTTCACCTATTCATGGTCACTGGGTAAGTAAATTAGTGCTTGACTGGGGATCAAACCCAGGACGCTAACCATCCGGCCACGGCAGATTCCTTTGTATTCACAGAGAGTATTTGGTTGATAAATAAATCACTTGTCATTACAGGATGTTTGTGTTCTTCAGAAGCTAGAGCTACGGAATTTGTATATCAACAAAGAAGCGTATAAGGAAATGAAGAGGTATTTGTATCCTTGAATTCCATTTTGTACCCAATAACCTTAACCCTTTCCCTCATACGACAATTCTGGAGCAGACGACTTTGAACATCTTTTGTCAAAAAATAGAAAATCTCTATAATTGAATGGATAACCTATGACAAAAAGTGGAAAACATTGTGGCAAAAGGAGAAATTGCACGTTTTGTGCAATTTCTTCTTTTGTCACTATGTTTTCAAAAAGCTGTCTGCTGCAGAGGTGTCAAAAGCGTCTATATGAGGGAAAGGGTTACCTCTGTCCTACATACAGATGCATCAGAAGCAAACAAGTGTTGGAAAAAAAATGTGGCAAGTGAGAAATTGCTCAATATGAGCAATTACTTCATTTGCGATAACTCTTTTTAGATCACCTGAGCCGAAGGCTCAAGGTGAGCTATTCTGATCACTTTTTGTCCGTCGTCCGTCCGTCCGTCCGGCGTTAACTTTTAGCTTTAAACATCATCTCCTCCCAAACTCCAAGGACAATTTCCGTGAAACATCACAGGACTGTTCCTCTGGTTGGCCTCTTTCAAAGTTGTTCAAAGATTTAAATTCCATTGAGAACTTTGGTTGCTGCGGCATCAGAAAGGGGGCAAAATGTCAGAACTTTAAAATTCTTCTCCTCTGAATCTGCATGTCAGATTCCAATATAATTTGGAAGAAATGTTCCTTGGGTGACCCTCTATAAAAATTGTTCAAGCCATACTGATTGGGCGAAAAACATGGCAGTCAGGCGGCATCAAAAAAGGGGCAAAATGACAAAATTTGAAAATTCCATTTTTAGCTCGACTATTCGAAGAATATGAGAGCTATACTACTCACCCTGGCGTCGGCGTCGGCGTCGGCGTCCACGTCACACTTTGGTTAAGGTTTTGCATGCAAGTTCTTAAATACTACATGTATTGCATTGAAACTTTCTACAACCCTACCAAACTATCACACCAATGTAGATTATCAAGTTAGATAACTCTATCCTGCATTTTATGCAAGTTATGGCCCTTTTTTACTTAGAAATTCTGGTTAAAGTTTTGCGTGCAACTAAAGTAAGAGTCCATATCTCAGTATTTAATTGATGCATTGCATTGAAACTTTATACAGCACTACCCAACTATCACACCTATGTAGATTATCAAGTTAGATAACTCTATCCTGCATTTTATGCAAGTTATGGCCCTTTTTTTACTTAGAAATTCTGGTTAAAGTTTTGCGTGCAACTAAATTAAGAGTCCATATCTCAGTATTTACTTGATGCATTGCATTGAAACTTTCTACAACCCTACCCAACTATCACACCTGTGTAGATTATCATCTAAGATAACTCTATCCTGCATTTTATGCAAGTTATGGCCCTTTTTTTACTTAGAAATTCTGGTTAAAGTTTTGCATGCAACTAAATTAAGAGTCCATATCTCAGTATATACTTGATGCATTGCATTGAACCTTTATACAACCCTACCCAACTATTACACCTATGTAGATTAACAAGTTAGATAACTCTATCCTGCATTTTAGGCAAGTTATGGCACTTTTTTTTACTTAGAAATTCTGGTTAAAGTTTTGCGTGCTACTAAATTAAGAGTCCATATCTCAGTATTTACTTGCTGCATTGCATTGAAACTTTCTACAACCCTACCCAACTATTACACCTGTGTAGATTATCAAGTATGATAGCTCTATTCTGCATTTTATGCAAGTTATGGCCCTTTTTTTACTTAGAAATACTGGTTAAAGTTTTGCGTGCAACTAAATTAAGAGTCCACGTCTCAGTATATACTTGATGCATTGCATTGAACCTTTATACAACCCTACCCAACTATCACACCTATGTAGATTATCAAGTATGGTAACTCTATCCTGCATTTTATGCAAGTTATGGCCTTTTTGGACTTATAAATTCTGGTTAAAGTTTTGCATGCAACTACATAAAGAGACCATCTCTTAGTAACTACTTGATGCATTGCATTGAAACGTTATACAGCCCTTACCAACCAGCATTTTATGCAAGTTATGGACCTTTTTGGACTTAGAAATTCTGGTTAAAGTTTTGCAACTACATTTAGAGTGTAATCTCAGTAACAACTTGAACAATTGTATTGAAACTTTATACAACCTTTCCCAATTGTACAACTATAAACACAACCAATTAAGATAACTCTATCCTGTATATGGTGCAAATTGTTGCCCTTTTTTTACTTAGAAATTATGGTTAAAGGTTTGCGTGCAACTACATTAAGAGTCCATATCTTAGTAACTACTTGATGCATTCCATTGAAAGGTTATACAACCCTATCTAACCATCAAACCTATGAAAATAATCATGTTAAATAACACTATCCTGCATATAATGCAAATTATCACCCACTAAGAAATTGTGGTTAATGTTTTGCATGCAACTACATTAGAGTCCATTATCTCGGTAACTTAAATAAGCGGTGGAATAGTCGAGCGCGCTGTCCTCCGACAGCTCTTGTTATGAAAGTGCTTGTCTGATTTTAAGAAAATATAATACGAATCTTACTGTAATGATCCTCTATTTAATTTTTTTAAGCCGTTTTGATTGGTTACACAATCATAGCAACCAGGCGTCATCACAAAAGGGGTAAATTGAACTTTTAGCTACAAATGACAACCAACTCCTACCATTCCAATAGAACAATTTCCACAAAACATCACAGGAATGTTCCTTTGGTGGTCCTCTTTCAAAATTGTTCAAAGATTAAAATTCCAATGAGAACTTTGGTTGCTGCGGCATCAGAAAAGGGGACAAAATGTCCAAACTTTAAAAATCTTCTCCTCCGAATCTGCCTGTCAGATTCAAATATAATTTGGTAGAAATGTTCCTTGGGTGACCCTCTATAAAAATTGTTCAAGCCATACTGATTAGGCGAAAAACATGGCAGTCAAGCGGCATCAAAAAAGGGGCAAAATGACAGAATTTGAAAATTCCATTTTTATGAAAGTGCTTGTCTGATTTTAAGAAAATATAATATGAATCTTACTGTAATGATCCTCTATTTAATTTGATTAAGGCGTTTTGATTGGTTACACAATCATAGCAACCAGGCGTCATCTCAAAAGGGGTAAATTGAACTTTTAGCTACAAATGACAACCAACTCCTACCATTCCAATAGACCAATTTCCACAAAACATCACAGGAATGTTCCTTTGGTGGTCCTCTTTCAAAATTGTTCAAAGATTAAAATTCCAATGAGAACTTTGGTTGCTGCGGCATCAGAAAGGGGACAAAATGTCCAAACTTTAAAAATCTTCTCCTCCGTCAGATTCAAATATAATTTGGTAGAAATGTTCCTTGGGTGACCCTCTATAAAAATTGTTCAAGCCATACTGATTGGTCGAAAAACATGGCAGTCAGGCGGCATCAGAAAAGGGGCAAAATGACAAAATTTGAAAATTCCATTTTTATGAAAGTGTTTGTCTAATTTTAAGAAAATATAATACGAATCAAGAATGTTCCTTTGGTGGTCCTCTTTCAAAATTGTTCAAAGATTTAAATTCCATTGATAACTTTGGTTGCTGCGGCATCAGAAAGTGAGAAAAATACCCAAATTTTAAAACCCTTTTCCTCCATAATCTATCTACTTGTGCGATTGCAAGATAATTTGGTAGAAATGTTCCTTAAGTGACCCTCTAAATAAACTGTTGAAGCCATATTGATTTCGTTGAAAAACAGGGCAGCAAGGCGGCATCAGGAAAGGTGCAAAATGACAAAAACTTTATAATTCCATTCTTATTAAAGTTCTTGTTAGATTTCAAGATATAAATGGCCTCTACTGATAAGCTGTTTCTTGAGAAGTGTCCACTCCTTTGCAGTTTCATTTACACTCCCTGATAAAATTTTCCCAGATATTTGCAGTTAAATATTTGCTACTAATTTACTATCAATTAGGTGATCGATTTAGGGCCATCTTGGCCCTCTTGTTAATTATTGTATTTTCATTTAAAAAGATTTTTCTTTTTTCCACTAGATTTTTTGTTTATGGGAAAGTGTAAATTGATTTCTTGAATTGATACTTGTTTACTCGCGTTAGACGACTTTGACAACATATAGGCTAAACTATGGAATATCTGTACAAATATAAATTTTATAATTGAATACAGTTGCAAACATCGTGAAAAAAGGAAATATTACTCATTTGGGGCAATGTAGATGTGTCAAAAAATGTCTACATGTGGGAAATGGAAAATATCATTATTATTATAGAATGTCTGTCTATAAAAGGGACATATTATTTGAAACTTTAGAGCATGGGACATCCACAAATGTTGTCCTTTCTATAATTTAACCCCATCCCTCATATAGACGCTTTCTGACGCCTCTGCAGCAGACGACTTTTTGAAAACAGTGACAAAAAAAGAAATTACTCAAAAACAAGCAATTTCTCCTTTTGTCACAATGTTTTCCACTTTTAGTCATAGGTTATCCATTCAATTATAGAGATTTTCTATTTTTTGACAAAATATGTTCAGTCATCTGCTGCAGAATTGTAGTATGAGGGTTAGGGGTTAAAAGAATCTGTATCGGGTCTTCACCAAACTTGGTTTATGTTAATGGGTATTATTTCTAGACGGAGAACAGCTAAATAGCCCCTGATATTTTGGAGCTATGGCCCTTTGAAGGAGAGTAATCGTTTTAGTTTGACATTGTTTATATTTTCAGCGTTGCCCAATCAGCATCCCATTTACAGAGTTTGGACCTCTCCTCCAACTCATCGCTAGATAATGAAGTTATGAGAGACATCATACAAGGCTCCTGTCACGCGACCTCCCAATTAGAACAGCTGGCGCTCAATAACTGCGGTATTACGTCGCCTCTTGGTCAGGAACTCCTCGACGTCATAGGAGAAAAGCTGACAATGCCACGCCCTCTCAGAGATTTGCAATTCACATGCCATAACGTGACCAAGTTGGATTTTGACAGTGTTGAGCATATTTGGAGAAATAAGTGGTCTGATGATGGGGATGTTTGTGTAACGGACAGTTCTATTAAGTTGGGAGTTAGGTCATAAGAATTAAAATTAAAACTTTTGTTTAATTAAAACTTATTTTATATTGGTGAAAAAAGTTTTTACAATTTTACCCTTCCTTTCCCACTTGCAGGTGCATTTAAATGCATCTGCAACCGACAACTTTTGAAAAAATTATGGTAAATGTCAACAATTCAAAATCCGCATTTACACGCCTTTGGCCAATATATATTTTAACAGTGAACAAATATGGCAAAAGAAACGAGAAAACATACAAATAATATTTACGTATTCAACAAGTGATGGGTTTGTAGAAGGAATAATTTTGAAATGTAGTTATCAATGAAGTAGAATGTAGTTGTGTGCCCTACAGTGACATTCAGAAGAGAACAGTTGTTATGCAACAATTTAAGCAGTCAGAAGCATGTCTATTTGTCCATCCATCCATTACATTTTGTATTTTGGGGTATTTCTCATCTTCACTCTTTCCTACTTGCTCACGCATATGCAGCAGACGACTTTTGAAAACAATGTGACAAAAGGAAAAATTGCTCTTTTGGTAACAGTTTTCAACTCTTTTCCATGTCTTTGCCGGATTACTATAAAATCGTCTGCTGCAGATTTGCTGTATGTGGGTCAAGGTTAATGGGAAGCTTCGGTATAAATTCTGAGGAAATATACTGTACCACTTGTCAGGATTCAATGTTAACAACTCTTTTTTGGAGCTTTGAATATTTATCCCTTTCCCAAATACAACAATTCAACGGCAAACCACTTTGAAAGCATGAAAGATCTCGCATAGCAGATCTCGTCTGCTGCTGATCCATCAAAAGTGGGAAAAATTCAAAACCCATTTGGGAGTTCCATACGTTTAACAGATTGTCTCGTTATGCTCACCGAAAAAAGATCAGGAGACCATATAGTCAGTCGACTGCTCTGTCCGTTCGTCTTTCCCACTATATTATAGCACCATTCCCGTGTCCTCGCTATTCTTCAGTTTGCTGAGGAGAGGGCCATAATGGTCCTGTTGTTTGTCATGTTGTTTCACAATGTTTTCAATCGACTTTTGCAAAAGCAGAGACAAGAAAGATTTTCAACAGGAACTCTACCAAAGATCTATTTTAAGACACTTCGACGTTGAATCCAGCAACCGAAGATAATCCCAAGATATTTATTTGTGATATTTGGTTTGAATAAACCCCTTTCAAGATACAACAAATTTTCAGCAAACAACTTCGAAAACATCTAGACAAAAATGAGGAAAATCTCTCATTAAAGATATCAATTAATTGTTTGATCTTTTATACACTGCTTTCAACAATTTTTCAATAATATCAAAGCATTTCCTTGGTAGGTTGCAAGTACTACTGGTCCATTTATCCAGAGATTAGCCAGTTAATTGTAATGCTACACCCACAACCCTGAGTGCCAAGGAGGGCAGCCATTACTACCATTTTTCAAGTTATTGGTATACGACCAGACCGAGGATCAAACGGTAACCAAACTTTGATGCCCACCAGCATACCTACCTATCCAGTATCATACCATTCACTTAAACAACCATATTACCATGTAAATCAGGTTTCAAATGTGTTCAAAGTCTGGTTTATAAAAAGATAATATTTAATAATGTTTTGATTCAAAAGAATAAAAAGTCAAAATGAAGAAGATATTTTACTGATGACCCACATGGAATCAAAGAATCATTTAAATAAAAATAAATATTTATAAAAAAACATACATGTACTTTATTATTTTCATAATCATATGGGGTTTTGCAGCATTTTAAATCTATAATAAATAATTATTAAATTTTAATTTAAAAAGTAAACATTAGTTCACCAATTTTAAAAATGCCAACATTTAAACATGAATGTGATCTTTACCCATATTATATCCAGAACTGATTTGTCAATATAAAATCAGTTGTCCGTACAAAACGAACCAGAAATATTTGATTAAAACTTTAAGACATGCATAAATGAAAATAATAAATAACAAAAAAATAGCATCGAAACACAAAACATAATATTATTCTCCTAACCCATTCTCTCTCAAGAACCAACTTTTGACAAAAATGGCCAAGTTATTATAAACTTTCAGATTTAAGAATGTACAGTCCAACCTGTGTGACCACTCATGGGATATCTGTGACCAGTTTGAAATCAGAATCCCCAGGTACATCCATGCAGTCCGATTTTGATCTGCACAGGAGAACTTGCTCATCGAGAGCAATTCTTCCTGTTGCCTCAATGTTTGATCAACTCTTGATCAATAATTATACATTCATTTCGATTTTTGTATGTAGGAAAGGGTTAAGGTTGGTACATACCCGAAAAAAAATGGAAACTGCATTTAAATGAAAGTACAATAATTGAATTGAGTTGAAAACATGGTGACGAAAGGAGAAATTGCTTGTTTTGGGCAATTTCTTCTTTTGTCGCCATGTTTTCAAAATCCCGTCTGCTGCAGATGCTGATTCCAGTGGTTCAATATCAGTGCACAAAGTGATGGGTTAAAAGCCACAATTAACAAGACAGTTCATCAAATTATTGCACAAAAGAAGTAACATATTAAAAACTGAATGAAAGTGAAACAAACATGTGATAAAATATGGATGATAGAATGAAAGCTGCCTTAACGGTACTTTTCTGATAATAAAGCCAGTACTCTTTTGTTGTTGAAATATTTATCGAAGTTCTTTTCAGGCTTTACAACATACAACAAAAACCGTAACAGAAGACTTTGAAATATATCCAGGTCAAAATATGAAAAATCTTTATAAATGAAAGTATAATTATTGAATACAGTTGAAAACATTGTAGCTAAATTGTGGAATCGCTCATTATGCAGAACATTTTCAAAAGTCATCTGCTGCAGTAAGTCTGTAAGTGGCAAATGATTAGAAAAAATGTATGAATGTATGGAAAAAATTCAAAAAAGTTTTCCATAGCACAGCTACCTTTTCAAATATATAACTTCCTTTGCTTGGCAGTTGAATTTTACCATGTCAAAAGGTCCGATAAACATGAAAAGGGTAGGTACGCTACAGAAAACTTTTTTTGATGAATTAAAATTATACCAAGACAATTTGTTTTAGAGGACCAACAAAATAAGATTTAATTATTAAACCTTTTCCCACATATATAGAGGCCTTTTGATGCATTTTTAAAACAATGTGACAAAAGGAGAAACTGCTAAAAATTATAATTTCCCCCTTTTGTCACAATATTTTCAACTCTAGTTGATGCTTATACTATTAGTTATAGTGAATTTCCATAGCTAGGCCTAGATGTTTTTTAAAGTTATCTGCTTCAGATTTTTTGTATCTAGGAAAGGGGTCAATTAGAGCGATATCGTCTTATCTACTTTCTCTGCAACAACTCGTCAAACAGAGTATAGAAAAACATGTAAGTTAACGTTGAATTGTCATGAATCGGAACTCATCTTGGAAAAAGTGAGTCAGAGGTTAAATAATTTCTTTCCAAGGACTAAACAAAAATTGACTTAGAAAATAAGTCCTCTAACAATTTACTGTTACCCTTGATACTTACTTCTGAAAACAAAAGAAAATGTGTCCAATTGGTGAATTTCTCCTTTTCCATTTAATTCCATTGGTTGTAAAAGTTCAAATTTTCATTTGTTTACATTTAATAATGGTTTGTAAAGGCTAATAAATCTTGGAGAATCCAAAACCAACATATAAGAAAAAGGTTACAGAAATTGAAAGCTATATATTTACAGCTCATAAAATAAGGAAGAAATCTTAATCATTAACATGAACTATTATTAATAAAAGAACACAATTTTTCCCAAAATTTCTTAACAAAATCCCCCTTATTATAAGTATTTCTACTATAGTTTCCACAACATGCCAAAACATTTCCTAACAACTCGGTATACAAGTACCACAAGTAAATGTTAACCCATTCCCTCATACAACAATTTTGCAGCAGACGACTTTGAACGTATTTTGTCAAAACATTGCTCGTTTTGAGCAATTTCTTCTATTGTCCCTATATTTTCAAAAAGCCATCTGCTGCAGAGGCGTCAGAAAGCGTCTATATGAGGGAAAGGGTTAAACACTCATCTGATATTAACCCTTTCTTCTTGTAGACGTAATCGTATTTTAACACATCTGCAGCAGGCAGCAGATGACTTTTTAAAACAATGTGGCAAAAGGAGAAACTGCTCATAATGATCAAATTCTCCTTTTGCCACAATATTTTCAATTTGTATTCAGGAGTCAAACTTTTCCCCCTATATTTGTTTAGATATTTTCAGTCGTCTGCTTCAGATTTTTTGTACATGGGAAAGGGTAAATAGGACAGAGAATATTGACAAGTACTTCCATCTTATTCCATTGACTCATATAAAATTCTCCAAGACTAAGACTATAACAATACAAGGAGACACAGAGATGAACGAGCTGCCAATGACATATGACATAAGAAAATGGGTCTTTGAACATCTATCCTTTATCTAGTTTAAAGGTGCTAAACTCCAGATTATAGGCAGTTTTAAAAGTGTTCAAAAATTGTCTTGAAAGATCAGACTCATAATTCTAATTGATTAGAGTAAAAATTTCACTTTTCAGTACAATACACATCTAAATATTGATTGTTTATGCTTCATTTTTACTGGGTAGGCATACCCAGTAAGTCACATTTTGTACATTTTCATTGACTTTCTATTGACTATTTTTCCACATTTACTTCAAAAATAGTTTTGAACTATTTATTACTTACTTTATTGTCACTATAAGCATATTTGTAGAATTTTTAACATTTCAAAATTTTGATGTCCATCTGGAATTTCAGCACCTTTAAGATCAGGCCACACATATCAGCTACAGGCTGATAGTATTTATTTAAACTTTCCACTAGAAGTTTCATGGACAACTCATTGATTTGATAGTGCAAAGTGCAAAACCTTATCAAACTGTAGTAATGCACAGGCTGATCTGGATCTAAACTGCTCCCAATTTGTAGAAGGTATACTTTTCTGTGGGAATGCTTGATTTCTGTAATACTGTTGATGATGATATGTCACATTGTGGCCTGATTAAGTAAGCAACAGTTATCGGTAAGTTGTTGTAATCAAATCCATATCACTTTCTTTTTCAAGACCAATAAAGATTTACCTATGCAAAAGGCACTCCATTTGAACTGCTTAGAATGACCTCTGTCAACTACTTCTGTTGACCTCTGTGAAGGACATTCTAACATGAACTTTTTATGTTGACCTCTGTGAAGGACCTTCTGACATGAACTATTGATGAAGACCTCTGTGAAGGACCTTCTGACATGAACTATTGATGAAGACCTCTGTGAAGGACCTTCTGACATGAACTATTGATGAAGACCTCTGTGAAGGACCTTCTGACATGAACTATTGATGAAGACCTCTGTGAAGGACATTCTGACATGAATTATTGATGAAGACCTCTGTGAAGGACATTCTGACATGAACTATTGATGATGACCTCTGTCAAGGGCATTCAGGCATGAACTATTTACTATGACCTCTGTGAAGGTCATTCAGACATGAACTCTTTATTGTGACCTCTGTCACAGACATTCAGACATGAACTATTTACTATGACATTTGTCATGGAAATTCAGACATGAACTATCTACAATGACCTCAGTGAAGGACATTCTGACATGAACTATTCATTATGACATCTTTCAAGGACATTCTGACTCGAATTGTAAATAATGCCTTCTGCAAACGACATTCCGACTTGAAATGTTTATTATGACCTCTACCACGGTCATTCCTTCTTGAAATGTTCATAATGACCTCTGCCAAGGACATTTCGACTAGGGGCGCTATCTGCAAAGCACTATCAGGAATGATGTAAACCAAGATTTGGTGCAATATGTTGAGGTTGAGAAATGGTGTAATGCAGGTTACTGTTTGCGGTTGATAATAAACCGTCATTTCTTCCCATTGACATGAAATGGGACACTTCTGAATCCTCCTGTAAATAGAGAATAAAAATATCTTATATATATAATATTTTATAATTGATTTTTTTAAACCTTTCCCACATACAACAAATCTACAGTAGATGACTTTCAAAGCATCTAAGCAAAACTATGAAAAAGCTCAGTTAATGAAGGTTTAATGAGTGGAAAATTTGGAAAGACTTGTGTGGAGTACTGGTGTGAGAAAGTCAGGAAACACATGGGTAGGACAATTGGGCTGCCATGATATGACTCAAAACTTGTTAAAACTGGCGTTAAACCCCAATCAATCAATCATTTCCACTGGGACATATTTTGACCCATTTTTAAATAGAACTTATGGGGAGATTATTCAAATTTTAAGGAACAAAGGCAATTTTGGATTGGAACAACAACTGCAGACTGGGTATAGACCCAAAGCTAAAAATTATACTCTATTTTTATTATTTTCACTGATTTCTCTAATGTTTTCAAAGCAAGTGACATTTCAGATTATTTGTTGATTAAAAATAAACAACCCATTTAGAGCACGAAACTGTTATCAACAAAACAAAAGGATGCATAGACGTGCATGTCCGATTCCTGCTTTATTTCACTTACATCCTGTTCTTGTTTGATTTCGTTTGGCTCGTCTTTTATTGAATGGAATCTTCCGCCTAAACCTCGTACTCTGTTCATGGCGTGGATGTGACGGGATTCGTGTAAATATTTCTGTAAATATACAAAATATATATATATATTTTTTTTTCAACAATGAATTACATGAATAGAGACTGAAAGAAGAGTGCACCAGTAGCAGTTGTTTTCGTTAACCCTTTCCCTCATACAGACAGTTTCTGACACCCCTGAAGCAGACGACTTTTGAAAACATCCTTTTGCCACAATATTTTCCACTTTTAGTCAATTATAGAGATTTTCCAATTTTTGACAAAATATGTTCGAAGTCATCTGCTGCAGATTTTTTGTATATGGGAAAGGGTTAATCAAATAATTAAGCTATGCTCTAAGAAAACCAACTATTCCCACATACAACAAATCTGCAGCGACGACTTTGAAAAGATTTAGGCAAACATATTTGGTTAAAATCTATAAATGACATTTGAGACCGTATTTATACATTCTATTATACAGTCCACCCTGTGTTTAAAGACCACCCATGGGAAGGTGAACTTTAACACAGGTTTGACTATACTTATTCATATATATAATTACCTTTCGTATCCGAGGTATTCTTCCTGAAGATTCAAGTCTTGCTCTAGCCTGTCGTCTTTTGAGTATACGGTGATACTGTTTAGCGTTAACGTACAACGGTTCCTCCTCAGACGATTCTTGTTTCTGTACTGGTGGTATACTGCTTGTGTTGCCTCCCACAACCTGCTGGATAATGGAAACAGAAGACGTTAACTACCGGTGAATATCACCTTTAACCCTTTCCCTCATACAACAAATCTGCAGCAGACGGCTTTAAAAATATTTTGTCAAAAAATAGAAAATCTCTATAATTGAATGGATTACCTATGACTAAAAGTGGAAAACATTGTGGCAAGAGAAGAAATTGCTTGTTTTGAGCAATTTCTTCTTTTGTCACTATGTTTTCAAAAAGCTGTCTGCTGCAGAGGCGTCAGAAAGCGTCTATAGTATATGAAGGAAAGGGTTAACCCGTTCCCACATACAACAAATCTGCAGCAGACGGCATTGAAAAACATCTAGACAAAAATATTGAAAATCTCTTTTAATGACAGTACAATTATTGAAGAGAAAACATTGTGGCAAAAGGAGAATATGCTTATTATAAGTATAAGCCATTTCTCCTTTTGCTACGATGTTTTCAAAAGTTGTCTGCAAGTAGGGAAGACTTCAAGCATGGATCTGTATAATCAGTAAATAGAGTTAAAAACATTGTGACGAAAGGAGAAATTGCTCATAATGAGCAATATATCAATTTGCCAATGTTTTCAAAACAACTAGAACTATCACTGAAGATAATAAATACCCCCTAAACAGCACCTTGACCTACACCATAACTTAATTAGTAAAAGGGCCATAACTCTGTAAAATATCATGCAATTGTAACCCCTTTAGGATATGCACATCTCCTCTTGGTATAGAAGCTTCATGTAAAATTGTATTGAATTCCACCCAGTGGTTTATAAGAAATAGGGCAGACAAAATATGGCTTCCGGCCGACCGACAGACACAGTGACTCCTATATACCCCATCTTCTTCGAAGGGGGTATAATAAACACATCAAAATGCATCTATATGTAATGAAGGGTTGAAAATGTAATAGAGCTCTAGATAAGCGGCGTTTTGCATGTTCTCAAATCATCATTTGACCCTTAACCCTTTCCCTCATATAGATGCTTTCTGACGCCTCTGCAGCAGACGGCTTTTTAAAAACAGTGACAAAAGAAGAAATTGCACAAAACGTGTAATTTCTCCTTTTGCCACAATGTTTTCCACTTTTTGTCATAGGTTATTCATTCAATTATGGAGATTTTCTATGTTTAGACAAAGTAGGTTCAAAGTCGTCTGTTGCAGAATTGTCGTATGAGGGAAAGGGTTAAACCCTTAGTTGGATAATAAGAGAGATATTGTGGGGAAAAGAGCTGAATAACCCACTTTATCTGGACCTCTAATTATGGGAACTGAACAGAATCATCTCTGTGGGATAATTCTTTTGGGTACCCACAACATACGGTTTTGATGAGTAACTAAATTTGTCTTTGCCCCCGCTATATCTCTGTTATAACTCATCGAAATTCTATGTTGTGGGTACTCAAAATAATCGCCTCAGTTGGACAATTGTTTTGAGTACCCACAACATTGTGTTTCGATGTCAAATGAGGAATATGTTGCTTATCTAGAATTATCTGGACCTTACCATTATCTGCCCTCCCTGTAACTGTATCAGTTGTGGCTGTTGCTGTGCCGCTGTTGTATCAGTTGACTGGACTATCCCATTACCTGAAAAACAGAATTATAAACTTGGATAAACCCTTTCACACATACAGGTGATATCTGAAGCCTTATAAATACGAAACTGACAAAAAACATTATGGCCCCAAAGATTGATTCCAAGGGTATGAAAACAACAGGTGAAAGTGTAACTTAAACCCTTTCCCTCATATAAGACGCCTCTGAAGCAGAGGAATACAGAAATCTCTAAATATGAGCCGTCCCGCGAGATAACCAACATTATGGTATCTGCGTAATGTATCGACCTAGATCAGCCTGTCTCAGGGGGATAGAGGTATAAAGTAATGATTCCTGAAACAGAAAATCAACAGGAGGTGAAAAGTGTCTGTGCGGCATGCTTAGGCTGATCCGAGTCGATACTTTATGCAGAGTCCACAATGTTGGTTTCTCGCGGGATGGCTCATATAACCTTTCCTTTCTCCTATTTTTAGAAAACAGATGACCCTACAAATTTAATATAAGGCAAATGGTCAATTCTTATCAATAATTGTCTTTGACAAGTCATCAACACACAGTATATAGCTTGAGAAGATTTGTTTGTATGGTTTTTATGTTAATTGTTCAGTTATATGATATCACGGCATTTCCTTGGTAAGTTACCAGTACCACTGGTCCATTCATCCTGACACCAGCAAGTCAAAAGCCATTATATACCAGTATATACCATTATATACCATTATATACCATTTCTAAAGATTTTGTATGACCGAGCTAGGGATCGAACCTGTGATATATCCATAGGGTAGGAATATCTTACCTTGTATTTGAGCCTGTGCAACCTGTTGTACCTGTGCATCTGTGGTTGGCATGGTGATGGTTTGGGCCTGAGGTTGCTGATAGATGATGGTCTGTCCATCAGGCGTCTGCATGACCTGACCTAGTTGACCCAAAAACTGGCTCAAGTTCTGAGGATTTATCATCTGTTGTCCTAGAATTTGACCTTGTGGCTGTTGAAGAAGGATCTGCTGTAAAAACAATAATTATGAACATACAATAATAAAAAAAAAATGGGTAAATACAATGAACAAATTTGTTTTAAATTAGTTTAGAAAATTCTAAACCATTTCCCATATTTAAATGCATCTGCCACAGATTTTGAAAATATTGTGAGATATTGCTCATAATAAACAATTTCTCTTTTTGCTGCAATGTTTTCATTTCTATTCATTGATTATACTTATTTTAATGAAAATATTCATATTTTAGCATATATGTTTTCAACAACTCTGCAGCCTATTATGACTTATGAAAATATCTAGGCAATATGAGGAAAATATCTAATGAAAGTACAATCATAAATTGTTTACGAACAATAAATTATTCCTCTCTTTGCGACAATTGTTTTCCAAAGTTGTTTGCTGCAGATTCACCAAAATGCATGTGGGAAATGTATAAATTAACCCTTTCCCACAAACAGATGCTTGGTGTCTCTGAAGCACACACACACACATTTCTCCTTTTGCCACAATGTTTTAAACAGTAGTCAGAAAGCATCTGTATGTGAGAAGGGGTTAAGGCCCTGACAAAACTATAGAGTACTTTGAAGTCAGACTCACCTGTTGTGGCTGTTGGAATGCCTGGAATGTTTGGTTTTGGTTTGAGGTCGGAACTGTAATATACTGCAACTGAAATATAAACAATAGTATTTACAATGTTTTCAACAGTAATTTATATCATGGGTAATTTAACAGAATTATTTATCCTATAAGCAATCATAATTCTTTCCCAGCAACCATGAGCGCCAAGGAGGTAAGCCAATACCAGTATTGTATTGGATTTACAACTACCATTATAACCCTTTCCCTCATACGACAATTCTGCAGCAGATGAATTTGAACATATTTTGTCAACAAATAGAAAATCTCAATAATTGAATGGTTAACCTATGACTAAAGGTAGAAATCATTGTGGAACAAGATGTGTTTGTGAAACACTGATGCCCCCCAATGGCAACATCTAGGTCAAAGGTCAAGGTCGCAAGGTATACACATGTGAAATATGGTAGCATTACCTGTTATTGTTCAAAAGTAGTGGGGAAGGTTAAAAAAAAAATTGAGAATGGCAACATCTAGGTCAAAGGTAAAGGTCGCAAGGTCAAAAATGTTGGTACTGACAGAAAGGTCATGTCACAAGGAATACACATGTGAAATATGGTAGCCGTATCTATTATGGTTCAAAAGTAATGGCCAAGGTTAAAGTTTTTTTCGAGAATGGCAACATCTAGGTCAAAGGTCAAGGTCGCAAGGTCAAAAATGTTGGTACTGACATGTGAAATATGGTAGCCATACCTGTTATGGTTCAAAAGTAATGGCCAAGGTTAAAGTTTTTTTCGAGAATGGCAACATCTAGGTCAAGGTCAAGGTCGCAAGGTACTGACAGAAAGGTCATGTCACAAGGAATACACATGTGAAATATGGTAGCCATACCTGTTATGGTTCAAAAGAAATGGCCAAGGTTAAAGTTTTTTTCGAGAATGGCAACATCTAGGTCAAGGTCAAGGTCGCAAGGTGAAAAATGTTGGTACTGACAGAAAGGTCATGTCACAAGGAATACACATGTGAAATATGGTAGCCGTATCTGTTAGGGTTCAAAAGTAATGGCCAAGGTTAAAGTTTTTTTCGAGAATGGCAACATCTAGGTCAAAGGTCAAGGTCGCAAGGTAAAAAATGTTGGTACTGACAGAAAGGTCATGTCACAAGGAATACACATGTGAAATATGGTAGCCGTACCTGTTATGGTTCAAAAGAAATGGCCAAGGTTAAAGTTTTTTTTTAGTATGGCAACATCTAGGTCAAAGGTCAAGGTCGCAAGGTCAAAAATGTTGGTACTGACAGAAAGGTCATGTCACAAGGAATACATATGTGAAATATGGTAGCCGTATCTGTTATGGTTCAAAAGTAATGGCCAAGGTTAAAGTTTTTTTCGAGAATGGCAACCTCTAGGTCAAAGGTCAAGGTCGCAAGGTCAAAAATGTTGGTACTGACAGAAAGGTCATGTCACAAGGAATACACATGTGAAATATGGTAGCCGTACCTGTTATGGTTCAAAAGTAATGGCCAAGGTTAAAGTTTTTTTTGTGCAGACAGACAGACAGACCAACAGACAGACCAACAGACAGGCCAAAAACTATATGCCCCCCGAATCGGAGATTCCGTGGGGGCATAAAAAGGAGAAATTGCTCGTTTTAAGCAATTTCTTCTTTTGTCACTATGTTTTCAAAAAAAGCTGTCTGCCAGGAAGACATTTTGAATAATACCATACAGTTAAGTTTTTATTCAAATTTACATGTCCTCTTTAAATATCACATTAACCTTCTCCTCCTGTCGACACATTTTGACACATCAGCAGGAAATAAATTTTGAAAACATTGAGACAAAAAGAAATATTGGTCAAGATGAGCAATTTCCCCTTTTCCTCATTGTTTTCAACTTGATTCAATGATCTTATTTTTAAAAATATTATAGTAAATAATGAGCAATTTTAGTAAATATATTTTCATTTTCTGCAGCAGATGAATTTTGAAAACATTGTTGCAACAGGAGAAATTGCTCAGAACAAGCAATTTCCTCTTTCACCACATTGTTTTCAACTTTATTCAATTACTACACTTTCATTGATCATGTAATTTAATATATTAACAATGATGATTTCAAAGTTGTCTGCTGCAGCATTGTTGTATGTGGGAAAGGGTTAGAGCACAATACCTGCTGGCCATTCTGTATCCCCATAGTTGCTGCCTGTTGACCCTGGGCCGTCTGTGGAACTTGGATTAGTATCTGCTGACCGTTGGGTGTTTGCACAATCTGGTTCTGCCCACCTAGCTGGATTAATTGCTGAAAGCAAAATGAAACAAGGGGTTATAATTCACCCGTGTCAGGTAAAAACAACTTTTTACATCTCTCTTTCAAAACTGCATGTACTAGATACAATAGGCACGAAACATGCATTGTTACAATTTTACTCATCAGATAAATCTGCAGAAGATAAAGGGGAGAAAACTTAGTAGAACAAGAGCACCGCGTACGGCACAGACGCTCGACTGATAGGGAGAAAAAAAAAAAAAAAAAAAAAATGAGCTAAACAAAAAACCTTAACCGGACGACGACGCCAGGGTCATGACAATAGCTCTCATTTTTTTCAAAAGTCGAGCTTATAAAAAACCTTAACCGGATGACAACACCTTCAGTGTAGATTTTCAAAAGTCCAAAAGGGGGGATAATTTGGTCAATATTAAGTTCAGGGTTATGGAACTTGTTGTATCAAGTTATGTAAAGACATTGAATAAGTTTAGGAAGTTTCAAAGCTATAGGTTAAATTGTGTTTCAGTTATCACCATTTTTCTCCCTTCAAAGTAGATTTTCTAAATCAAAATGGGGAGATAATTTTGTCAATACTATTTACAGAGTTATGAAACTTGTTATATAAGGTCAACTTAAGACACTCAGCAAGTTTGTGAAGTTTCAAGGAAAAAAAAAGAAAAGTTTTTAAGATATGAAAAATCATGAGTAAAAAATTGTCAAAAACCTGAGCTAAACAAAAAACCTTAACCTTACGTTTTGAAGTTTTAAGTGAAACAAATAAAGATTTCCAGCTATATACTTTTATTATTTAACATATTATGATTATGTTTATGAAGTTTAGTGACTTTAACAGTAGTAGTTTGTTAGAAAACAGAAAAAAAGCTGAGCTGAACAAAAAACCTTAACCGGACGACCACGCCGCCGCTGCCGACGACGCCAGGGTCATGACAATAGCTCTCGTTTTTTTCAAAAGTCGAGCTAAAAAGGAGGAATTGCTTAATTGCTTCAACTCTCAATTTTAAAAATCTCCCATTTTATTTATTATTATTTATTTCCATCAACATTTTCAAAGTGGATGACTCCCTTGGTAACATATAACAAATTTTCAGCAGATGTCTAAAAAATCCAAAATAAGGTACATGCTAGTATTTTAAATCTTAAAAGTTATATTAATCTTTGGACATTACCTTCGTAAAATGTATATAAATCCTCTAACGTAATTCAAGCATTAGATCACTATCACATCCAGCACTACTTTAAATAACACTTATATATTATAAGGTTAACTTTAATATTAAAGCAATATATACTACTCTGATCAGAGTCAATTAATCAATGCCCAATTAGCAGGTGTTAATTATATCTAGTTATGTTATTAAAATTGCTCTGACATGATGATGAGTATATATACCCTGGCCAGTTAGAGTAAACTATTTGACATGCCACTCAATAGCAAGTTAATAATATAGGCATACAGGATGTCTAAAAATAGAAGCAATAACAATGCACATGTCGTAATGGGATATACAAATGTGATTGGCTAAGAAAAAAACTAAAATTAGAAAAATGTATCATGTGATTTGCAAAATGCCCAATTTGATTGGTTGACAGGATTAATATGTTTCCTGGTTGGTGGGCTTCCCCCTATTCATAGCGCAGAAATAGTAGGGTAATTCCCAAATTCAACTAGTAGTATCTAATGACGCTCAGGCAAAGTGCATACTCAACCAATCATTTTAACTTCCTGATCGATGATCTTGAAGATTGATAGTATACTTTACCCTTTCCATATAAAGAAGGTATTGCAGGGTTCTCATATATAACTAATTACAATTTCAATTTGTTTCTAAATAAAACATTAAATTTTTAATAATATTTTTTTTAAATTGTCCAATAATGTTTCACAACATTAAACAATAAATATCTTTTGCTGTATGCCCTTTCTTTAAAACAAAACTATTTTTTGAAGATGATGCCCAGAGATTTTGATAATATTGTGGAAATATGGTTAACCTTATCCACATATATCAAATCTGCAGCATTTGACATTAACCCTTTCTCTCAGACGCCTCTGCAGCAGACAGCTTTTTAAAAACATAGTGACAAAAGAAGAAATTTCTCAAAACAAGCAATTTCTTCTTTTGCCACAATGTTTTCCACTTTTTATCAATGGTTATACATTCAATTATAGAGATTTTCTATTTTTTGACAAAATATGTTCAAAGTCGTCTGCTGCAGAATTGTCGTATGAGGGAAAGAGTTAAAATCATATAGGTATGTATAAAAATGGAAATCCATATAGATGACATTTTTAAAATAGTGAAGAAAACATCTGTGAGCAACTTCTCCTTTTCACAGATGCTTTTATAGTATGAAAGATTTAAGGAATTTTTTAAACTTTGAAATTACACTTTGTACGTTTATCAATGGCAAATTGGCAATATGTTAACCCTTTCTCACATACAACAATACTATAGCAGACGACTTTGTAAACATATGAACAACAAGAGCTGTCGGAGGACAGCGCGCTCGTCTACATGCCGCTTATTCACATAAAGCACTATTTCATTATATTGCACTTAAGTACTATTAAATCATATTATATACTCTATATGTAAAAGCAACTGAATAGATATACATACATTTAAATATAATTTAAAAATAAAATTTCCAAAGTCAATCAAGGGCCATTACTCCATATTTAGGATACAATGGAGTTATCTAACCTAATTGTACGATGGTCCTTAACAAATATGTGAAGTATGAAGGGATTTGAATGATGTAACTTTAACGTTGAGCTAAACGCAAATGTTAAAACTGACCCCGAGTCCAAAATTAGCAAAACCTTAAAAAAAGGTTTTCCTAATGTTTGACAACATGCAAAACCCGTTTGATATGTTGAAGAATTATATTTGATAAATAAATGATCACAATTAGAAAGAAATGTAACCAAAAATTCAGAATTTATCTAAAATTCTCAAAATCAAACAAAAATCATGTTTTTTACCCCCTAAAAGTCACACTCGGCATCTTCAACATACAATGTGAAGAAAGGAAAATTCTCAAAATCAAACAATTTTTTTTTTTTTTACCCCCTAAAAGTCACACTCGGCATCTTCAACATACAATGTGAAGAAAGGTATTACATGTAATTATATTCCAAATATGGAAGCCCTAACACAAGTACTTATTTAGAAAAATTAGAAAATTAAATGAAAAAGCCAACTTGCACTAAAACTTTAACCACCCAAAAGCATGTGTTTTACCACAAACAGAAGGTCACACTCAGCATCTTCAGCATATAATATGAAGAAATGTATTAAATGTAATTATTTTCCAAATATGAAAGCCCTAGCACAAGTACTTATTCAGAAAAAGTTAAAAAAATAAAATAAAATCCTACTTGCCCCAAAACTTTAACCACCAAAAATAATGTTTTTTACCCCAAAAAGAAGGTCACACTCAGCATCTTCAGCATTCAATGTGAAGAAAGGTATAAGATGTAACTATATTCTAAATATTAAAGCCCTAGCACAAATTCTTATAGAGAAAAATTAAAAAATTAAATGAAAATGCCAACTTGCCCTAAAACTTTAACCACCCAAAATCATGTCTTTTACCCCAAAAAGAAGGTAAAACTCAGAATCTTCAGCATACAATATAAAGAAAGGTATTAGATGTAATTATATTCCAAATATGAAAGCCCTAGCACAAGTACTTATTGAGAAAAAAAAAAAGAAAAAAAAGAAAATCCAACTTGCCCTAAAACTTTAACCCCCGAAAATCATGTTTTTTTTCCCAAAAGGAAGGTCACACTCAGCATCTTTAGCATTCAATGTGAAGAAAGGTATAAGATGTAACTATATTCCAAATATGAAAGCCCTAGCACAAATACTTATGAATGAAAATCCCAACTTGCCCTAAAACTTTAACCGGACGCAGACAGACGCCGACGCTGGGGCGAGTAGTAAAGCTCTCATATTCTTCAAATAGTCGAGCTAAAAATACGAAAAACCCACATAAATGATTAAGTATCATCATCAAACAGATAATAATATTGCGACAAAATGATAAATTGATCATAATAAGCAATTTTTCCTTATGCCGCAATGTTTTTAAAAGTCATCTGTTACCGATACCTCATAATTCTGACGCATCTGCAGTGGACAACTTTTGAAAGCATTATGGCAAAAGGAGAAATTGGATATTATTCATGTTGAGCAATTTCTCCTTTTTGCCACATTTTTTTTATTCACAAAATAATTTCAAAGTTTAATATCTGCTGTAGGTTAGTTGTATGTGGAAAAATGGGGGTTTATAGTCCACAAATAGGGCAGTGATGTGAAGAAGTAACGCAATCTTAATATTCACATTCTCAAATGGTTCTATTTCCTGTCATTGAAATTATCAGTTTAAACACACTTCCTAAAAGGCTTATTATTTTATATTTTATGAACTGCAAGTAAAATTCCACAAGCCTACAAAAGTTTCAATGACCCTAAGCAAGATTCACTTGTTAGCCTAATTTCAAATTAGTTAAGATAAATATAGCAAAGATTTTACCAATTAACTCTTTCTATTAACTGAATGTACCCTACAACCAAATATTCATTTTAAAAAAGCATACCACAGAAATATTATTGAATGGAAAATCTCTATTATTGAATGGATAACCTATGACTAAAAGTGGAAAACATTGTGGCAAAAGGAGAAATTGCTTTTAAAAAGCTGTCTGCTGCAGAGGCGTCAGAAATCACTTATATGAGGTAAAGGGTTAAATATACCTTGAAGGCTTCATTATAGATAATTTCCATATTTTGACCTTATAAGTCCTTAAAATCGTCTGCTGAAGATTTGATTAAACAGTATATGGGAAAGGTGTAATCCACTAGCTCAGATTAATATAATATTTATTGACTCCTCTAAATTGTGAGCTTCTATTGTAATGTTGAATCAACTGATTGTAGGATAAAAAGCAACAGGATAAAAAGCGACAGACAACAAGGAACAGGATAAAAAGCTACACATTTTCCAAAATACAATGAAAATCAATTTGTTTAAGTCTACAAATATGAAATGGATACAAATTAGCAGAGGATTAATCATAATGTATCTTCTTGAATGATGCTGTAATGATTTGTTTTAATTTTGATACATGATACTTAACCCTTTCCCTCATACGACAATTCTGCAGCAGACGACTTTGAACATATTTTCTCAAATAATGGAAAATCTCTATAATTGAATGGATAATCTATGACTAAACGTGGAAAACATTGTGACAAAAGGAGAAAATGCACGTTTTGTGCAATTTCTTCTTTTGTTACTATGTTTTCAAAAAGCCCTCTGCTGCAGAGGCGTCAGAAAGCGTCTATATGAGGGAAAGGGTTAATGCATTGTTCAAAGAAATTGAGTCTGATTAAACTATTTACAACCCTACAATAATAGATGTAACTCAAAGTGATTATAATAATATCACTTTGCAATGTTATTTTATAAATTATGCATGTCTGTGTGAAGATGTTTAAACAAGCAGCATATTGTGGGAGAAGAGAAATTGCTCATAATTAGCATTTTCTCCTTTTAAAGCAAAGATATCTTCTGTCAACAATTATCAAAAATATTAGAATTGTTGCTTGTCTTCTGTCAAATGTTTAAACAAGAGGGCCATGATGGCCCTGGATCGCTCACCTTAATTAAACAATGTACTGCAATGCAAAACACATCAAGACAATTATTCTGAATGCAACCTCCACAGTGTTAACAAGATTTTCCTTCATTTGGCCTAGTGATCTATATTTTTTTACCTGACAGGGATTAATCTAGGTTTTTGGGGAAAGTGCCCTTTCAGTAAAAAGGGGATTTTTTTCCCTAATAGGGGAAAAATACATAAACGGGCTGTCTTGATGTTTGTTATATTATGTATATGTAATAGCTGTTATTTCTTAGAATAAAAAGACAGTATAACATGTTGAAGATATTCTAAAGAGTTCTATTTTCACAACTTCATGAAAACTTCGAACAGTTTGTTCAGATCTGACAGTCTTGATATTCAGTCCCATGCCAATATAGACCAGGAAAAATGACATGGGTACACTATGAACTTGATGACATGGTGGATTTACAAGTCAATTCTCCTTGTCTTCATATTTATGAAGATGTCCACCATGATCACTCCACTCTTCTTTCCCTTCTCTACATATTCTCATACACTTGATATTAATAAGTTGAGTTTGCATTATAGTGCCATAGTGTTTACAGTTGTTATCTCTGAATAGAATAATAAAAAAAAAAAAAAAAAAAAAAAAAAAATTAAGTTTAGGGGAAATAGGGGAATTTCGGTACCTTTTTCTCGAGGGGAACGTGCCGTTTAACGGCAGCAAAATAAAGCTAGATTTGTCCCTGCCTGATATGACCCATATTCCAACATGGACTAGATATCATCAAGACAACCTTGTGACAAATTTTCAACTTGCTCAAAGTAAAAATGTGGCCTCCGGAGTTTGAACAATATTTTCCTTTATTGACCATGTTTCTGACCCAATATGACCCATATTCGAACTTGACCTAGATATAATTCAGACAAACATTCTGACCAAATTTCAAGCTGCTGAAGCAAATGTATATTGTTTTATGGCGCATCGACAGCTAAGGTCATTTAGCGCGCAATTAAATTTAATTATTCATGATCCCTGGGTAAAGAAACCAGTACTAGGCTAGAAAATGTGCCTTGCCCAAGGGCACTCCCCATGACCATAGTGCCGAGTCTGGGGATCGAACCCGGGACACCCGGTTTCGAAATCCCCGACGCTAACCACTCAACCACAGCGGATTCCCCTGCTGAAGCAAGAAATGCAGAATCCAAAGTGTTAAAAAGATTTTCCTTCAATTTGGCCCAGTGACCTAGTTTTAGATATCATTTAGATAAACATTCTCATTAAATGTCAAGCTGCAGTAGCAAAAAATGCGTCTTCTACAGAGTTAACAAGATGTTCCTTCAATTTGGACTAGTGACCTAGTTTCTCACCCAATATGACCCATATTCAAACTTGACCTAGATATCTTTAAGACAAACATTCTGACAAAATTTCAAACTTCTGAAGCAAAAAATGCAGCCTCTAGAGTGTTAACAAGATTTTCCTTCAATTTGACCTAGTGACCTATTTTTTGACCCAACATGACCCTTGATCGAGCTTGACTTACATATCATCAAGAAAAACATTCTGATAAAGTTTCAACATGCTCAAGTTGAAAATGTGGCCTCCAGAGTGTTAACAAGATTTTGCTTCAATTTGACCTAGTGACCTCGTTTTTGACCTCATATGGCCCAGTTTCGAACTTGTCCAAGATTTGATAAAGATGAATGTTCTGATACACTTTCATGAAGATTGGATGCAACATGTAGCCTGTAGAGTGTTAACAAGCTGAAATGTTGACGACGCACGACGGACGCCGGACAAAATGTGATCACAATAGCTCACCTTGCACATTATGGGTCAGGAGGAATTGCTTATAATGTTAAAATGAGCAATTTCTCCTTTGCACTCAAATATACATTTATTGAAATTTGTCTATTATATATGTTACAATTGTATTAAATCAAAGAAAACATTAATTAAACCTGAAATAGAAACAAAAATATTAGAACTGTTGCCTTATGTTGTAAGAGGGGATAGGTTAAGTCCAGAATGGCCCTGGATCGCTCACCTGAGTTATGCCAACCATATTGTCAATCACAATAACTGTGCTCAGGTAAGTTATGAATAGAGTTGTAGATTTTCCTTCAATTACACCTAGTGACCTAGTTTTGACGATACTATAGCCATGTTCAAACCAAGCCTAGATATCATCAAAACATCCATTCTGACAAAGTTTCAACATGCTCGAATTAAAATTAAGGCCTCTGGAGTATTAACAAAATTCTTTCAATTTGGCCTAGTAACCTAGTTTTTGACCTGGCATGATCCATATTTGTTTCCCAATTGATGTTAAATAAATAAGTTATAACTAAACTAAAGCAGATGGTGTTATCTTAAACAATATATATCTTATCAGTAACTGAGTAAGCAGCTTAACCCTTTCCCACATACAACAAATCTGCAGCAGACGACTTTGAAAATGGCTACTCAAAAATATGGAATATCTCTATAATTGTAGGTATAATTACTTAAAATAAATTAAAGCATAGTGGCAAATGGAAGAATTGCTCATAATGAGCAATTTCAGCTTTTGTCAAAATGTTTTTTAAAGTCTTCTTCTTCAAAGGCATCTGAAAGCGTCTATATGTGGGAAAAGTTTAAAACATAAAGCCAACAACAATCAACAAGACACTGCCACCACATAAAGCTACACACAACACACATATAGCACGTGATATCTGGGACTGTTGCCCTTGCATGGCCGTTGGAAACCGGGTGACAGCACATCCCAGTTGAAAACACTATAGACCGTGAATGTTTGCCCTTTATATAGTAACCTTATATAACAGTTAATAGTAAAACGTTGATTAAAAGTCTGAAATCCATTTGTAAATAATCGAATGGTATATATGTCAATGGAAAACTTACAGGGGACATTTTCATGAGAAAAATGTACTTTTTGAAGCTTTTAAAATCGAAAGGTTTCTAAATGGGCTTTATTGGAATCCTGTTGAGGCGTCCAGGCTTACATTGAAATGAGATAAGGGTGTTCAAAGGCATTTATATTTAAATTGTGTAGAGGCGGCAAAAAATGTCTATATCCGGTAAAGGGTTAAGCAGATAATGCTAAAAAATATCATATCAGAGTAAGCAGATTAAAACATAAAGCCAACAACAAACAAGCTACTCCCACAGCACTATGACACCACATAAACTACACACAACACACATTGCATGTAATACCTGGGACTGTTGCCCTTGCATGGCTGTTGGAAACTGGGTGACAGCGCCTCCCTGTTGAAAGTACTGTACGGGTAGACCCTGCACCATGATTGGTTGCTGCGCTACCTGTTTATAATATCATATGAAGTCACTCAGAATTCAGTACGTAACCCTTTACCTCATTTCAACATATCTGCAGCAGACGACTTTTAAATAATCTTGGCAAAAATATGAAAAATCTCTGCAAAAGAAAGTTTAATAGTTGATTAGAGTTAAAAACTTTATTGAATAATTATCTATACAATGTTTTCAACTTTATTGAATAATCATCTATACAGATTTTCAATAGTTTTGCCAAGATGTTTTGAAAGTCGTCTGCTGCATATTTGATAAATGTGTTTTTAGGGTTTTAAAATAATTGCAATTTCATTTAAAGAGATTAACCATACTTTCAAACTCGAAAGTTGTTTGCTGAAGATTTGTTTAGTACAGAAAAATGAATATATATCATGAGACGTAAATAGTTCTTTGACCATTTATATTAGACTCATACATCATCTAAACCCTGGACGACTCTTTTGAGTTTTTAAAATTAAAAAAAGGATTTCAGAACATAAGTTAACATGTTTTAACTTGCAGATGATATTTGAAAATTGTTGGTAAAACATTATGGCAAAGAAAGAAACTGCGTAAAACTAGCTATTTCTCCTTTTGCAATCATGTTTTCAACTCTGTTAATTAAAAAAAAAATCAATTAAAGATTCTCTATCCAAGTATCTTAGTCTGATAAAAAGATGAAAGTGTAGTCCAGATTGGTTTCTAATCATTCTGGTCCAATCCAACAAACTGTACATAGCTCAAAGTGATACTTAACCCTTTCCCACATACAGCAAATATGCAGCAACATACCCGAAAAAAATTGGAAACTCCCTTTAAATGAAAGTTCAACAAGAGATGTTTGTCAAACATTATGCCCCCCCTGAGCGCCATGTTGTCAGGAATATTTGGACGATTTTTGACCTGATGACCTCAAAATCAATAGAGGTCATCTCCTGGTCACAATCAGCCTCCATGTCATGTTTTAGGGCCATGGGTGCAGGCATCTCAGAGTTATCACTCTGACAAACTTTTACATTCAAGGTCACTGTGACCTTGACCTGATGACCTCAAAATCAAAAGGGGTCATCTACTGGTCAGGCCCAACCTCCAAGTCAAGTTTGAGGACTAAAGCTCAAGGCATTGTATAGTTCAACTTATGACTCTGACAAGCTTGGTCACTGTAACCTTGACCTTTCACATGATGACCTCACAATGGTGGTTATCTACTGGTCACCCCAGCCTCCATGTTAAGTTTTAGAGTCATGGGTGCATGCAATGTTGAGTTATCACTCAAGATTAAATTTCGCGTTCAAGGTCACCGTGACCTTTGACCTGATGACCTCACAATCAATAGGGGTCATCTACTGGTCACCCCAAGCCTCCATGTCAAGGTTGAGAGCCATGGGTGCAGCCTATGTCGAGTTATCACTTGGACAAGCTTTTCGCATTCAAGGTCACTGTGACCATGACCTTTGACCCAATGACCCCAACATCAATAGGGGTCATCTACTGGTCATACCCAGCTTCCATGTCTCCATGAGCAATTTCTCCTTTCGTCACAATATCTTCAAAAGTTGTCCCATGCAGAGGCGCGCGAGAGTGTCTGTACGCAGGAAAGGATCAAGTTTCTAAGTACACTTAGGTTTCTAAGTACACTTAGGTTTCTAAGTACACTTAGAACTACAATTCCTAAGTCTGGATGAAATCAACAGTAACTGTTGTCTCGTTTTAGCAGACAATACTTTAGAAACCATGAGGAAAGAAAAGAGAAAATGCAAAAACCTAGCAATTAGTTTTCCTATTCTCTTATTATTTTCAACTCTGTACCAAAATTGAAAACAGTTCCAATTTTCCTCCGATATTTTTAGACCAGTCAACTCTGAATTTAAAATAGAAAACAGAGCTGAAAACACTGTGAGGATAGAAGAAATTGCTAATCTTTTGCCAGTTCTCCTTTTTCGGCAATATAACAGTTGTATGCTGCAAAAGAATCAACAGCTGTCTAAATACCTGTTGGAAAGCTTGCTGGGATGTATCCAGGGCAACAGTTCCAGCAGGTGCTTGAAATTGTTCCATTTTATCAAGTGTCTTGTGTTTGTTGATACCTCATGATTGGTCAATTTATTTTTGATAGGGTTCACTCTTCTCGCTTATAAACTCTGAAATTCAAGAATGAGTAATAGGTTACAGTAGGCAACTTGGGGAATTTTAAAACCCTTTCCTACATATTGACGTTTTCTGACGCCTCTGCAGCAGGCGACTTCTGATAACTTTGTGACAAAAGAAGAAATTGCTCAAGATGTGCAATTTCTCCTTTTGACACAATGATTTCAACTCATTCAATGGGTATTTCTTCACTTAGGGAGATTATCCATATTTTTGTTCAGATGTTTTCAAAGTTGTTTTTAACAGTCTATGTGGAAAAGCAGCCAATTGCTTGGAAGGTATGTTGTGTGGTGTACTGGGGTGTGGGAAAACCAGGAAACGCATGAGTAGGTGAACTGGTCCGTTAAACGCCAATCAATCTATCAATCAATTGATGTTTAACGCCGCTTTCAATAATATTTCAGTTATATCATGACGTTTCCATGGCAAGTTACAAGTACTACTGGTCCATTTATCCTGGCACCAGCCAGTCAGTTGTAATGCTAAGCCTGCAACCCTGAGCGCCTTGGAGGGCAGCCATTACTACCATTTTTAAAGTCTTTGTACCAGAACGGGATCGAACCCACGGCCTCCCACACCAGTGGTGGAACCTGATTTAATCAAACTTTAATAGTTCTAACTCTATACATTTACAAAAAATAAGAAACGCCCCTAGGGGTCATGTTTTTCAACTAATTGGAATAATTTCAACAATCTTGGTAGAGGGTCACCTAACAAACATTTTAGCCAAATAAGTTTCAAATACGGCTGATACTTTTGGACATGAAGATCTTTAAGTTTTGGCATTTTTCTTCTTTTATAATGCCGCATCAACCAAAGATCTACATAAAATAAAATTCTTTGAGCAATATTGAAAGAGAAACACCTAAAGAGCATTCATGCAAAAATTATTTTGAAATTGGTCCATTGGTTTATGAGGAAAAGTTGATTGAAGGTTAATGTGAACAAACGGTCAGGCAGACAGACGATGACAACAGACCATGAGCAATCACAATAGCTTTCCCCTTTCCCGTTCATGTGATAATTACGTACAATATGTGAAGTTTGTGGGAATTTGGTCAAGTAATTTAGAAGATGTCATTTGAAGCTTTAAGTTAACAACATGCGAACATGAGAAATGAAGCAATCAGAATAAATCTTCTTGATCCTTTTCAACTCTTTCCCACAATTATTGTTCTAAATACAAATAATGTTCATGCTTTTTAATTTTAGCTACAGTATGTTTTCAAAAGTCTGATGCAGATTTCTTGTCTTTGGACTTTCGGAATATTACAAATTTTAAACAGAATTGATTCCATTCCAAGATAAAAAGAATTGCTGAAAAGAGAACATATATTGGTTTTAACCCATTCCCTCATACAGACACTTTCTGACACAGCTGCAACTGACTACTTTTGTAAACATTGTGGTGGAAGATGAAATAGCTCAAATCAAGAAATTTCTCATTTTGCTACAATGTTTTCAACTGGTTTCGGTAAATATACCTTCATTTATAGAGATTTTCTGTGTATTTGACTACATGTTTTCAAAGCTGTCTGCTAAAGATTTGTTGACAACTTGTAATTGTATGTTGAAAAGGGTTAATGGTTCGACACATCATGTATTTTCTTTTCTTTTTTCATTGATGCCGTATCCTGGTTCAAATGGCGTTCCGATTACACATGTGTAGAAATGTGTAGACATTGTAAAAAAAAAAAAATCAAGATAATAAATTTTTTTCTTTTTAAAATTTGTTGATGACATATTATATATCCTTTCCCACATACAACAAATCTGCAGGAGGCTTGACTTTAAAACCTAAAGGCGAAAATATGAATATTTTGTGGCAAAGGGAGAACTTGCTCATTATAAGAAATTTATTCTTTTGCCGAGATGTTTCCATTAGTTCCATAAGATTGATTGATTGTTTGGTGTTTTTATGCCGCTTTCAACATTTTTTTAAAGATACATCACCAAATGCGTCTGCAAGTGGGAAGGGGTTAAAATATTCTGGTGTTTGCTATTAACCCTTTCCCTCATACGACAATTCTGCAGCAGACACCTTTGAACATAGTTTATCAATAAATAGAAAATCTCCATAATTGAATGGATAACCTATGACAAAAAGGGGAAAACATTGTGGCAAAAGGAGAAATTGCACGTTTTGTGCAATTTCTCCTTTTGTCACTATGTTTTCAAAAAGCTGTCTGCTGCAGAGGCGTCAGAAAGCGTTTATATGAGGGAAAGGGTTAACAAGTGCGGGAAATGTAATGTATAAAACAATGAAAGTATGGCTTTGCTAGATTTGAAAAAAAATGCAGGAAATTTAGTTTTCATCTTGTCTCGAACTTTAATGTCCTTCTTTCTTTTTTAAAAAAACACCTATAGTTTGGATGATCATGTTTCATGATAAATACTGGCAAGATCAACTCCTTCAGTCCTTGCAATAAGAAGAAACTAAAAGGGATTAGCGTCATTAAAAAAGAATAGATGCAACATTTATAAATTATACATAATCTCAAACCAGACAAAACTGAGACAACATGACCTATATTCCGGACTGTCGCAATACCCTTAATTGACCGTTTTGCATTTCAATTAAAACTGCAATCAGACTGTCATGCCCAATGAGAAAAAGTTGAAATGAATTAAGCATGTTTTTTATCTATAATTTGACAACGATGTCTCTTCGCTTTAGCGGAACATTGACTGCCGAAGACGAGTTTCTTTTCGGAACCTTGAAAATTGGCAAATTATCATAATGCGAACAAAAGCCATAAATTTCTCCTGTTCAAAACGAACCGTTTAGGACGAAACTTTCAACCAATCGCGTCGAATACCTTCTAATTAAACAAATTTCATCAAAATAAGTAATAATTGGACTTACACAGGTCCGTCAATATGCCGATTTCGTTTGATTGGCTATGAAAATCAACATCGAATGGACGGCGAATCATGTCCTAATGTAGACCACTAACTCCAATCCATTGGTGCTGGTTAACTGCATAGGGCGTGCTGCGGGATTTAATACTAATTTCAAATGTATTTAATCAATACGCTTTTAAAATGCTTCAAATTTAACTTTTCGAACTTTAAATATTCTAATACAGTATAAAAATGCTTTATGCCTATATATCAAACCTAAAAAATCTTATAATAAAGAAAATATATAGCTCTATCGTCTGTTTGTTCGCCAGATGGAATAGCCGAGTGCCTCATCTTACTGATTGTTTCTCCAATCAATACCAGCCAGTCATGTCACGTGACATACCTTAATTTCCTATCAAATGACATGAAATATTGTGTATATGGCTCATGCTTTCAGCGCTGGAAAAGTGGGCAGGGCGAAGAAGATCAACGGTCAATTCGCCGTTTGGTCATGGGTAGGTGTGGACAAGCAACGAGGCGTGTAATCATTGCACGCGGAGCATGTTACTATTAAAGATTAAATCATACAGAGACGCGACATACAGTTTGTGCTAATCGAACGTATAGAAGTTCTGCACGTACCATTTGATTGGCTAGCAGGATTTAGAGGATCTCATGGGAATCACCGTTTATGAAAATCGATGAATGGCTTTCTATTTTTAGAACCAATTATACACATTGTTGATAACTGTAGTAAACAAATGCGCACGTGTTTAGGTATTTTGGCAGTTTTTCACGAAATACGATATTTAATTCCTGAGTATTTCCTTGTTGTGGAAGTTAAATTAATATTTGTTAAACATAAAATAGGACTAATATTTTTCCTCTAAGTTCAATCAGGGACAAATTAATTAATCTATAGCCCATAATTCACTCATTCTTCCATCCATCTATTTATTCAATCATTCATTCTTCCATCCATCTATTTATTCAATCATTCATTCTTATATCCATCTGTTTATTCAATCATTCATTCTTCCATCCATCTGTTGATTCAATCATTCATTCTTCCATCCATCTGTTTATTCACTAATTCTTACATACAAATGTTCATTCAAAGTATATCGTATAGGTTTTTAATTGGTTCATTAACTTATACTTCCATCCATCTATTCATTCACTTATTCTTTCATACATCTATTCATTCACTTATTCTTCCATCCATCTATTCATTCACTTATTCTTTCATACATCTATTCATTCACTTATTCTTCCATCCATCTTATTCATTCACGTAGTCTTCCATCCATATAGTCATTCACATATTCTTCCATCCGTCTATTCATTCACTCATTCTTCCATATATTTATTCATTCACATATTCTTCCATCCATCTATTCATTCCCTCCTCCTTTCATCCACTATAGATACATTCACTCATTCTTTCATCCATCTATTTATTCACTCATTCTTCCATCCATCTATTCATTCAAAGTATATCATATAGGTTTTAAATTGGTCCATTCTTCCATTCATCTATTCATTCACTTATTTTTCCATCCTTTTATTTATTCACTTATCCTTCCATCCTTTTATTCATTCACTTATCCTTCCATCCATCTGTAAATTCATTCACTCATTCTTCCATCCATCTATTCAGTCAATCGTTCTTCCATTCATTATCCATTCACTCATTCTTCCATCCATCTATTCAGTCAATCGTTCTTCCATTCATTTATCCATTCACTCATTCTTCCATCCATATATTCATTCACTTATTCTTCTATATATCTATTCATTCACTCATTCTTCCACCATATATTCATTCATTTATTCTTCCATCTATCTTTTCATTCACTTATTCTTCTAGTCCTACATAGAAGGACCGCATCGCATATGCTGATTTTTTCATTTTGTTATTATTCTGCATACGTTCGGTTGCACAATAAATGACAGATGATAAAACAAGCAAGCGCAAGTATAAATTATTTGGACTTACTTTTCAATCTATTTATTCACACATTTTTCCATCCATCAATTCATTCATTCATTCTTCCATCTATTTATTCATTCAGTCATTTTTTCATCCATACATTCATTCACTCATTCTTCTTACATCTTTTCATTCACTCATTATTTTATCCCTCTGTTAATTCACTCTTTCTTCCATCCATCTATTCATTCACTTATTCTTCCATCAATTATTCACTCACTCATTCTTCCACCCATCTATTCATTCACTCATTCTTCCATGTATTCATAAGTTCCGTCATTTGACCTATGTGTGTCAGTTTATTAAATTCATTCATTTATTAATTCCTTGATATTACTCACACACTCAATTACTCCACCTTCCTTCATTCCAGGGGGCAAACTCCTATGGCCAACTGGCACAGGGCCAGTCTGATGACCAGCTAATACCCAGAGAGGTGACCAATGTGATAGGACAAGAAATACAGACTGTGACAGGGGGAGGAGGGCACACACTCGTTATTACCAGTAAGTGCCAGTTTTTAACCATTTCCCGAGACTCATTTTCAAATCTCTTCAGAGGATGACCTTCGCACACACTGTGGGAAAAGAAAAAGTTGCTCAAAATGAGCACAATCTGTTGTTAACCCTTTCCCTCATACGACAATTGTGCAGCAGACGACTTTGAACGTATTTTGTCAAAACATAGAAAATCTCCATAATTGAATGGATAACCTATGACAAAAAGTGGAAAACATTGTGGCAAAAGGAGAAATTGCACGTTTTGTGCAATTTTGTCTTTTGTCACAATGTTTTCAAAAAGCCGTCTGCTGCAGAGACGTCAGAAAGCGTCTATATGAGGGAAAGGGTTAAGTAATTAGAGCTCTAGATAAGGTTTGTATTACATGATCTAAAATCATTATTTGACCTCAAAAACCTATGTTATGGGTAGTCAAAAGAATCATCTCAGAGAGATGATTCTTTTGGGTACCCACAACATAGGTTTTAACAAGTACTGACAGAGATTTCATGGAAGCAAGACCTGTTTACTCCTTCTTATTTGGTCCTCTGCTTAATCTTCAATTCTGCCTTCAGACTATTTCAAAGCAGACGATTCTAAAAATATCATGTCACGGTAAATGGTTAATATTGTCCGAAAATATTGCATGAATATAGTAGAATTTGCTCAAAACAAGCATGTCCTCTTTTCCCCGTCAGATATTCAAGTCTGTAACATTTTGCAGATGCTCTAACATTTTTCTATAATGTTTTCGATGCTTTTGCAGCAGACGCATTTTGAAAAAAAAATGTCATAATGTTTTTAAATGTTTCAATAATATATGCCTTTATTTAAAGAGACATTTTCAAAGCCGTAAGCTGCTGATTTGATGTACATGGGAAAGGGTTAAGCTGACTATAAACTAAATCTCATCAGTAACAATTATGGCTTCATTTCCAGGTAATGGTTTATTACAAAGCTGTGGCTCTAATAATAAAGGTCAACTTGGACTGGGACATCTAGTAGATGTGAATGTTTTAACAACTTTGCCAAGATTTACCTCGGGTAAAGTGGTACAGGTAGCTGCTGGATGGGACTTCACCCTTGCTGTCACTGGTTTGTATTAATCTTCTCCACTGACATTGATGGCTCTTGAAAACATTGTGGGAAAGAAGAAATTGCTCATGATGTATATCAGTACATCTAGTAGATGTGAATGTATCAACTTTACCAACATTCAATTCTGCATAAATGGTTCAGATAGCTGCTGGATGGGACTTCACCCTGGCTGTCACTGGTTTGTATCAATCTTCTCCCCTGATATTGACGGCTTTTGAAAACATTGTGGGAAAAGAAGAAATTGCTCATAATGTATATATCAATAAATTTTGATATACATATAGAAGATGTGAATGTATCAACTTTGCCAAAATTTAATTCTGCATAAATGGTTCAGATAGATGTGTAATGGGACTTCACCCTGGCTTTCAGAGGTTTGTATCAATCTTTTCCTCTGAAAGAGATGACTTTTGAAAACATTTTGGGAAAATAAAAAATCGTTTGAAATGTATACATGTAAGTAATTTTGATATACATCTAGAAGATGTGAATATATAATTTTGATATACATCTAGATGTGAATATATAATTTTGAAATTCATCTAGTAGATTTGAATATATAATTTTGATATACATTTAGATGTGAATATATAATTTTGATATTCATCTAGTAGATTTGAATATATAATTTTGATATACATCTAGAAGATGTGAATATATTAACAACTTGAATAAGATTAACTACATGTAAAACTGTTCAGATAGCTACTGGATGGGACTTAACCCTGGCTGTTACTGGTTTGTATCAATTATCTCCCTTACATTGTTGTGTACATGATATTGTTATTTTCATGAGCTTTTCCATGTTTTTGCATTTGCAAAGTCGTCTGCTGCAGATGTGTTGAATTTGGGAAAGGTTTAAGATAATCTATTTCCGTGAAGAACTCACCCATTTATATTTTCAGATCTAGGAGAGGTGTTTAGTTTTGGATCTAATGCATTCGGTCAACTAGGAAACAGCTCTTTACCACAGAAGTGTTCAACACCGGTATGTCTGATTTAAGCTGATACAGACAACTTTTATACTGCGGAAAACATTTTAACCATTTCGCTCATACCACGAATCTGCAGCAGACGACTTTGAAAACATACCGGAAAACATTTGGGAACTACCTTTAAATGAATGTACAATAACTGAATAGAGTTGAAAACATGGCAACAAAAGGAGAAATTGCTCATTTTGAGCAATTTCTTCTTTTGTTGCCATGTTTTCAAAAAGGCGTCAGAAAGCGTCTACCGTATATCCGCGGCCATAAGTTGAATTTTTGAGACTCAAATTTTGGTGTTGAAGCAGGGACTCGACTTATGACTGAATGACAATCTCTCCTAAGGCTATATTTTACACGCGACAAACAGTAGAGAAACTGATTTTCATCAGCGATGCATCCTTTCCTTACATTTTTTTTATCTAGTTTTAAAGCCGTAAACAAAGGAAAAATAAATACCATACCCTTTAAAATCCTTTTCAATTCAAAGTTAATTTGTCCAATTTAAAGAAAATGTAGTAATTTCCCCTTTTGTCAGAGCTCTATCAAAAGAAGTCTGCTGCAGATGCTTATAAATGCATGTGAAAAATGGGTAACAGTGATATCTATATAGACCTTTATTTCCGCAAACCATTTTCCCCAACAAATGAGCTACGTCATAAAAAAAGAGTATGTGAAGTTTTATCACACAAGTATTACTAAGCTAATAGTATTGTAAATTTAACATTAACTTATATGGGTGTATTTCATTTGTCGCGGCTCAATCTCAGCTGATAAATTAGTGACGTCATTTATTAGAGCCCTGTGTTTTTCACACGACAAACAGTTACAGGGCTAACGCAAGTCGGTTGTAACTACAGCCTGTTCCAGTGGAAATTACAACCGTTTTTCATATAACCATAGAGTCCAAACTTCTTTCCATAGACCTTTAAAACCCTTGTCTTCACCTCAGCCCTCTCTGTGAATTACACACACTTTTAATCAACTTCGTCAATGTAATAACTCAAACTCCTGTGTTTGTTTTACTTAATCATTTTTTTAAAACATTGAAAGGATTAATTTTATTTTTTATAGATTAAAACAAATATTAAGAAATTTGGACTAGTTAGTTTGTTTGGCTTATTTGGATTTATAAAATCAGGTTTGTGCATTATTATCTTAATGTATCATTATCCAGTTTTACATCGAGAACCATGTTTTTTTTAAATTTTTTGCCGAAATTTTTAAAAAGTCGACCCCCTACTTATGGCTGGGAGTAACCTCAAAACCACCGAAAATGGGGTCAAAATGGACCCTCGACTTATGGCCGAAGTCGTTTTATGGCCGCGGATATACGGTATATGAGGGAAAGGGTTAAAACATAGTAGGAAAATGAAAGATACCTAAATTACATTTATACCCATGTGCATGTACAGTTTTCCATGTGTTTCAAAAGTTTCCCCACAAATACTTTCTGAGCAAAGAACTCTAAAACTAATAATAGGTAACACATAATTGATGTTACATTTACTCTCTGACACCTTTTCCTACAAACAACAAATCTGCTACAGACAATTTTGAAAATATCTAGACAAAAACATGGAACATCTGTATGAAAGGAAGATTATTTAGTGAGAAGTGACGAAAAAATTGTGGCAAAAGTTGTCAGCTTCAAACGTGTCTGCAGGTGAGGAAAGGGTTAAAATCCTTTTGCAATCTCTAAAATGTTTAAGAAATTATAACAAGCGGTTTTTTTCAGGCCTTTTTCTGTGGTCGTTTTTGAAATGAGAGATAAATCCTATACTGGTTTACCTCCCTTGTAACTAATATCTATAGGAACATTATTCTGCTTTCAGAGTGATTTTCATCCTTTCCCACATGCAGATACATTTTGACACATCTGCAGCAGATACATATTGAAAATATTGTGCAATTTTTCTAGTGCCACAATCTTTTCAACTAAATTCAGTAATAATAATTTCATTTACATAGATTTTTCTGATTTTCCCAGATATTTTCATAGCATTCTGATGCCGTTCTGTAGTAAGTGGGATAAGGGTTTAGTATGTTTATAACATAAATTTTGATTCACAGAATAGGATTGAATTTCCTGACAAAGAGCAAGTAATACATGTTGCAGCCGGTTTGAGACATGCTGTTGCACTATCAGGTTTGTTACTTTTATGTTCACATTTATTCTAAGGAACCTGTCATAGATGGCCTTACTGACTTAAACTTTCTTCATCGCCTCGCATTGCTTAGATGGCCTTACTGACTTAAACTTTCTTCATCGCCTCGCATTGCTTAGCATAAGAAGAGAGTTACGAAACCCTTTCCCACAAACAACAAATCTGCAGCAGATGACTGAAATAGAGTTGAAGATATTGTGGCAAAAGGAGAAATTGCTGACTATGAGAGGCATCAGAAAGTGTCTGTTTGTTGGACGGGGTTAATCAATTTATCCTATCATCGACAAAGAATTTCAGGGGAAGTAACACATTTATAAAAGAAAGTGTAGTACATAGTACTCAGTGTTTAAAACAATGTGGTAAAAGGAGAAATGGTTAGTTTTGCACAATTTCTCCTTTTCCAACAATGCTTTCAAAATAGAAGGTCTTGATGGGCATCAGTTGTTGCCTGTATTGATTCACATGTTAAGTTCTATGGCGACCATAATACTTCAAGTTGTGCGGCGATTTATAGCATGTGTCAAATATTTAAGAACAACTGTTTTAGAGAATAAACACATTTTTTTAAATTGTAATCGATAAACTGTCGTGGCATAATATTGGCTGAAAAGGTCTGACATAACATACTAACACATTTTGTGACAACCAGACCTACGACTGCCTAGGACTTAACGTTTGACTGGCTCATCAGCTGTACATTTATTCCGACACTAGTGCACCAGTCGTAATGCTTTCGCGGCAATTTTATCTGAACGAAAAGGAGGCAAGACGCTACTACCATTTATAAAGTCTTTTTGGCGGGGTTCAATTGAATGAACTAGCCTGGTTTGTTTTAATATTACAGAGAATGGCTCAGTATACTGTTGGGGTCATTCAAAGAAAGGTCAGTGTGGATGTATTGTAGGGAAAACCCAAGGTTTAAAAATAGCAACACCAACAAAAGGTAAATACTGTATTTGTTATATTATGGGAAACAACTCTTACTCATTTTGACCTCTTATATAGATTGCATGCAGCCCTCTTCAACCCTTTCCCTCATATAGACACTTTCTGATGCCTCTGCAGTAGACAGCTTTTTGAAAACATAGTGACAAAAGAAGAAATTGCCCAAAACGAGCAATTTCTCCTTTTGCCACAATGTTTTCCAATAAACATCAAACTGAATTCATCAACTTGGACTCTTAATGCACCCAAATATTATAACAGTATTGACTCTAGTGAACTGTCAGTCATGATTATGCTAGTGCAGTCCTCATACCGTTTTCAATGGATAACAATGATACTTTCTTCATATGATCATTTTAACCTTTTCTGACATGTAGTCACATCTGCAGCACATAACAACTTTAGAAAACATTGTATCAAAAGAAGAAATTGCTCACAATAAGCAAGTTTTCCCTTTGTCACAATGCTTCCAACTCTAATAATACACTTTCTTAAAGAGATCTTCCATACTTTTACCTAGATTTTTTCAAAGTCGTCTGCTGCAGAATTGTTGTATGTGAGAAAGGGATAAATTGAAGAAGTTGGTAAATTACATATATTTACTGTATATATTTTGTTTTATGTTATTGCCACAGTCTTCCATTCATCTGTCAGCAATTACATGGATTTCCATGATATATAGATGTGTTGAATATATTTCAAATCTATATCAGACCAGAGACATATAAGTACAGAGATAGGATACTCAGGCTTCGAAAAGAACAAATCTCGCAGGTATGACGAGATGAGTTTGTCTAACTAGGCGTGTCTGTGGTATAATACCACCCGTAGATTAGCTTTGTGTAGAGTAACTTCGATATCCTTTTTATTCTTACTTCTCATTTCATGCTTTGCTCAGTTCGTGATATTAGTAATTTTTTTTTACTGTAAAGCGTCCATGGAAAAGCGATAGTTTATGAATCATGGTGTTTTCCCCCTTTATTATTACACAATTTCAACTCAAAGGTGGTGTATAAAATTAAATTATCTCGGCCTAAAGTGCAGTCAATATGAAAAAGTATTCTTAACCCTTTCCCTCATACGACAATTCTGCAGCAGACGACTTTGAACATATTTTGTCAAAAAATAGAAAATCTCTTAAACTGAATGGATAACCTATGACAAAAAGTGGAAAACATTGTGGCAAAAGAAGAAATTGCACGTTTTGTGCAATTTCTTCTTTTGTCACTATGTTTTCAAAAACCCGTCTGCTGCAGAGGTGTCAGAAAGCGTCTATATGAGGGAAAGGGTTAATATAATTAATAGTTAATTTTTCTTTTGAAATAAATAACAAGATTTGTTCTCACATTTCAATTAATTAACTGTCAAAGAAATATAAGTACAGATTGGACAACTAAGACTTCGCTTATATTTTTTATATAATAGTCATCACACAATTATCAACTAAGTTAACCCTTTCCCTCATACGGCAATTCTGCAGCAGACGACTTTGAACATGTTTTGTCAAAACATAGAAAATCTCTATAATTTAATGGATAACCTATGACAAAAAGTGGAAAACATTGTGGCAAAAGGAGAAATTGCACGTTTTGTGCAATTTCTTCTTTTGTCACAATGTTTTCAAATGGCCATAAGCTGCAGAGGCGTCAGAAAGCGTCTATATGAGGGAAAGGGTTAACTGATGCATTCAGATTGAGTAATCGCAGGTCTGTTGCATTTGCTCCAACTCATTGTGCTTTTTGTTTTTAACTGTAATGAGCTTGAAATCAGCTGTACCCATGAATAGTGAGTAAAGCACAATCTGATCCGGTCGTTAATTCACTCTTATCCATTTCCCTTTTCTAATTTTCTTTCAAATCCACAAGTAGATCAAAATCTACTAAAAGCTTTAATATATTTTGCAGTAACTGTACCGGAAATAAGAGGCAAAATTATCACCATTGCTGCGGGATCCTATCATACATCCACAGTATCAGGTAATATTTAACACTTTCCCTGATGAAAGATTACATTTGGTGCCTTTGCAGCACACAACTTTTGAAAACCTTTTTGGACAAAGAAGAAAGAGCTAAGAGCCGTCATTTGTAACTCGCACAAAAAGCTTGACATCATTTTCCTTTCATTTGAATATGTTTTAACTTTTTCCCACGTACATAAAAATCTGCAGCAGTAGTCTTTGAAAACATATGGAATATCTCTGTACATGTATATGATAGTATAATTATTTTAATAAAGATGAAATCATTAAGCGGCACATAGAGAAATTGTTCATTATGAGTAATATCATCCATTAAAGATGTGTCAAAATGCGTCTCTAAGTGGGTAAGAGTTAGAAAGCTGGCATTACAAACTTTCAAGTCATCAGCATACAAAAACTTTGCCAATATTTTCGCAATTAATATTTCTGTGTATAGAACTATAGTCATCTAAAACATTCAGATCAGCAGTAAACAGGCATGTGATGATTAGAAATATTCATAGGATCTGGTGGGGTTTCATTTGAGAGATGGGAGATTTTTCTCGATAGACCCCTAAAATTAAGAAAAAATGTTTGATATTGAAATTTATGGATGGTTTAAGACTCTGTATTTTAGTCTGAGAGAAGTTTAGAAAGAGGGAGCCTCCCGATTTAACTTGATTAAAAGATATAATAGGTCTAAGTAAACTCTTTCAACAGATGTGGGTGAAGTTCTATTATGGGGCTGTAACAAATATGGTCAGACTACACAAAATCCCGATACACTACTACAAGTCAATGGGCCTTATCTAGTGCCCAAGGAGAGATTCAATGGAAGACAGGTCAAGGTCATAAGATCAGGCTGGACACATCTTATTGCTCAAACAGGTTTGGATTTCCATCTAAATTGATTCCTTTGGACAGAATTGTTATGAGAACTCTTTTGCTAAACTGGTTAAGCCTTTACCACAAACAACAAACTTGCAGCAGACAACTTTAAAATCGTCTAGGAAAAAATATGGAAAATGTCTATAAATTGAAGTTCATTCTTTTAATATCGTTAAAAACATTGTGGCAGAAGGAAAAAATTGCTTGTTTCAAGCAATTTTTCCTTTTGTCACAGTTTTCAAAAGTTGTCTGCTGCAGAGGTGTCAGAAAGTGCCTGTTTGTGGGAAGGGGTATCTCTATTAGACCTGTTCTATTTTTAACAGATGGTGCTGCCCAAAGCCACTTTTCATAACTTCCTCTCTTATCACTTCTACATAGAACTCAAAACATTACCTATACATAGATGCTAATTATCCACTAGTGTTTATTTTGGGAAAATCTGTGACCCTTAATGGAGCCAAAGATTTTCGTCTCGCTCACAAATGTGAAGCGAGACAAGGCAGTCACTTTTCCAGCGACTGTGGCCACTTTTTCAATTCCCTCAGCGACCCCTGGTCAAGTACTTCTGAAACTTGGTCAGATGTATTGTTGGGTCATGGGACATTATTTAACGGCAAGATCATCGTTGGGAAGAACATAGCCTTGGTTTGGTTCCTTTACCTTGGTTAGGTAACTTAACCTTGGTTAACATTGACAGTAGAAATCACATTTTTCGTTCAATCTCAGAGACAAATTGATTGTCACTTCCTTTTTGCGTTTCATAATTTTTGTTTCTCATATTGATACCATTTAATATGCTGTTTTCGAAGAATGGCGAGACACCCCCAGTCTGAGGTCTTGGAAGTGTTTAAAGGAATTTTAATTCAAAACTGACTTTTTATTTTTGTTTTCATCAGTAATTCAGTCATGTCACAACACCAAGTTTATAGAGATTTTCCGCATTTTTTCTCACATATTATCTCAAGTCATCCGTCGCAGATTTGTTGATTACGGGATAAGAAAACAAACAAACATCCTCTTTTTCCTTCTTCTTTAGATACAGGTCATCTATACAGTTGGGGAAGATCTGACTATGGACAGTTAGGTAGATCCTTACATGATTTAACTCTGTTTTCCCACATACCAGAATTGATTGACAGTCCAGAGAATATCGTCGACTTCCAGTGCGGTTCAGAGCATGCTCTTTTTTTATCAGGTAAATGTACTTTGAACAACCTCATTTTATCCGAGATTTCATTGGCACTGCAGAAAAAAATCTAGGAACATGCAGTGGTCGAATGTTTATTTTGTATTTTGATCAGGGTGTCCCAGGTATGATCCCTGATAGAGCCAATCATGAGGCATCACAAAGTATGTGGGAAAGGTTAAATATCTGGATCAGCTAGCATTGCGTGTAAACAGATCTTTCTACATGTCCCGCTTTCCTAAAAAATTATAAGGTTGATTCCCTAATTGGACAGACCATTGATCCCTTCCCCACATACATCCAATCTGCAGCAGACGACTTTAAAAACACTTAGGCAAAAATATATAAAAAATCTAAATAAATGAAAGTATAATATTTAAATGGAGATGAAAATATTGTGAGCAATTTCTCCATTTGCCACACTGTTTTTAGCTCATTGGGATCGCCTTTTGTCCGGCGTCCGTTGTGCGTCAATTTCTTCTCCTCAGTAACAAGTAGGTCATTTGGGATGAAACTTCACAGAAAGCATCCTCTCAATGACCTCACCAGATTTCCTTCAAATTGTTGGGATCATTGCATAATTCTGGTTTTAATGGCAACGAAATGAAAACAACTTCAAAATTCTTCTACTCCCAAACTGGTTGGCAGATTTTCAAATAATTTTGTAGAAATGTTCCTTGGATGTCCCTCTTATCAGATTCCTTCAAGCCATGTTGATTGGTCGGAAAAACATGGCCGCCAGGGGGTGGGGCTATTTTGCCTTATATGGCTATAGTGAAAACTTAAAAAATCTTCTCCTCCGAAAGTGTCAGGCCGATTTTCAAATAATTTTGTAGAAATGTTCCTTGGATGACCCTGTATCCGATTTCATCAAGCCATGTTGATTGGTCGAAGAACATGGCCGCCAGGGGTGGGGGGGGGGGGGCTTTTTTGCCTTTAGTGAAAACTTAAAATATCTTCTTCTCCGAAAGTCAGGCAGATTTTTAAATAATTTTGTATAAATGTTTCTTATACGACCCAGTATCAGATTCCTTGAAGCCATGTTGATTGGTCGAAAAACATGGCCGCCAGTGGGCAGGGCTATATTGCATTATATGGCTATAGTGAAAACTTAAAAAATCTTCTCCTCCAAAAGTGTCCGATTTTCAAATAATTTTGTAGAAATGTTCCTAGGGTGACCCTCTATCGGATTCCTTCAAGCCAAGTTGATTGGTCGCCAGTGGGCGGGGCTTATATAGCTAAAGTGAAAAAAATCAGGTGAGCGATTCCAGGGCTATCATGGCCCTCTTGTCTAAAGTTGTCTGCTGCAGAGGCGTAATGAATGTATATTGTTTTATGGCGCATCGACAGCTAAGGTCATTTAGCGCGCAAAAAGCCGTCTGCTGCAGAGGCGTCAGAAAGCGTCTGTGGGAAAGGGTTATTTCATTACTACTAACAGTTGAGATTTATGGCAAGCATTCATAGATAAGTCGTCAGTCTTATCATGAAAACATAATGTAGGTCATTTTGCATGATTTTAAAACTCTTTCCCCATTCAGACCTATGTATAGCAGACATCTTTAAATCAACTGTGTTAAAAGAGAAATTGTTTGTAATGAGCGAATTTAGCATTTTCCACAATGTTTGTTTCTTAATTTAATAACAATGCTTTCATTTACATAGATTTTCCACATTTTCCCCTTGATGTTTTTCAAAGTCGTCAGCTGCAGATTTGCTGTATGAGGGAAAGGGATATTTTAGAGTCATCTACTTTTAAAACTTAAATGTGGGAAAAGGAGAACTAACTTATCATGGATATCCTTTTCCTTTCCCAGTGTTTTCAAAAGACATCTAGATTGTAGAGATGTCATTAAAGTATGTATTCTGGAAAAATGCTTAACCCTTTCCCACCTGTTGATGTATTGTGACTTTTGAAAACATTGTTGCAAAAGAGGTAATTGCTTAAAATGCACAATTTCTCCTATTGCCACAATGTTTTCAACTTTATTCTTTCATTTAAAGAGAGTTTCTAATTTTTGTCTTAATGTTTTCAATGTCATCTGCTGTTGATTTGTTGTGTGTCAGAAAGGGTTAAATAGAGTCAGTAACTCTTTTCAATATTCTCATATTTGAGCTGAAAATAGATTCTTGATACATAAGAAAACAATGAATGCCCAGAATATAACTTGCCAGAGTCTTTAGTGTATTTACAAATAAAGTCACTCTAGATATATCTTCACAAATAACTGACAGTTTATCCCTATTAACCCTTTCCCTCATACGACGATTCTGCAGCAGACAACTTTGAACATATTTTGTCAAATAATGGAAAATCTCTATAATTGAATGGATAACCTATGACTAAAAGTGGAAAACATTGTGACAAAAGGAGAAATTGCACGTCTGCTGCAGAGGCGTCAGAAAGCGTCTAAATGAGGGAAAGGGTTAATCTTAGGCCCATGTACCTAAATATGCTATCAGATTTAAATACTATTATTTTAGTCAAATCAAGGCAACAGTTCACTTATTCATGATGCCTGGGTGAACAAACCCGAACTAGGCTAGGAAATTTGCCTTGCCAAAGAGCACTCAACCATGTGTGTCGTAAGTGGGGATCTATAGATGGACGCCCGGTTCCAAATCCCCAATGCTAACCTATCGGACATGACGGAATCCTAAATTGTAGAAGACACTTTTGTTGCTATGTAATGTAAGCCCATCTGTTTTGAAAACTTATCAGTAGACATGTGATAAAAATAAATGTATATATATATTTCAATCTTTTTTGTTTTCTCCAACAGATACAGAGAAATGTTACGCAGTTGGATGGAACGAGCATGGTTTGTGTGGAACAGGGGACGAGGAGAATGTAACAAAATTAAGACTTGTGGATTCATTGCTTGATTATTCTGTGATAAAAATAGGCTGCGGAGGTGGACATTGTTTTGCCATTACTGCTGGATTAAGTGCCAAGTCAGAAAACGATTAATGATTAGGAATGGACCCTTTTCCTGATAAAACCCAGAGCTCCAGATAAGGGTAGTTTTGCAATTTATAAAATTCTTATTTGACCCTCTAGCCCTATGTTGTGGGTACTCAAAAGAATCGTCTCAATGAGACGATTCTTATGAGTACCAACAGCATAGGGTTTGTTTGGAAAATAAGACAGATATTATGGGGAAAAGAGCTATACATTGCTCCTTTTCTGGACCTCTGTAAAACTGATTTTTGTTGATGCATCTTGAGCAAACTTCTTGATCGTTAGGAGTGACTTATAAGCTGGCAACACGCATGTGCTACTTTGAATAATCTTGTTTGTATGATGTTATCAACAATATTTCATGGGTTTTTGTCAACATTTTTCATTTTTCTATATGAAAAATATAGGTTTTCATTGACCAAAAACTGATCAAAGATGTTCTCATGAATAGTATAGAACTGAAGTTCATAAATTAGATATGTATAATATTTATTCTGAATATGTCTTCTGCATCAGGGAAGGGTTAAATGACTAGGTAATTATTATGGTATTGTTACACCCATTTTGCCTTTTAATATTATTTTGAATCCAAAGCTATTTATATAGGATCAAACAGTTGTCATTTCATATAAAGTTTTATTAAACGAGTTCAAGATTTTTTTGTTATTAAGCGAGCCTGTGGCGAGCTTAATAACAAATATCTTGGACGAGTTTAATAAAACTGTTTATGAAATGACAACGAATGTCAGATTATTTTTATCACATGACGAAACACACAAAGAAAATCGGGTTTTCAAAAGCTATTTTAATTTTGTCAGTAAACCGTATAACAATGCCACAAATAATTATTCCGAGGTCATATTCAGCTTAGTTTATTAAAAGTAATAATAAATAACACTCATGAGATATTATATCTATCACATAAAGGGACTTATGAGGCGTATTTTGATAAAAATGTACTTAACGTTTACAATATTTCTAGATGAAATTTACAGGTTTTGGCGCCAAAGTGACTAACGTATGACGTCAAAACGTTGATGTGACGTCATTTTTTCCTAGTATTAGGTCATGTTATATTACACACGTTGTATATAAAGAAATAAATAATGGGTATATTACATGGGATACAAGCATTGTCATGTGATAAAACTTAATATTCCTTTATTAAAAATAACAACCATTTAATAATTTCATTTGCCAGGGTTTATAATCAAGTTTGAATCTGTAGGGAATGCACCAATTATTTCTCCATTGGCCGGTTTGAATTCCTGGAGGAGTGATGTGCTTCTACCATTGCCTGAAAACAAATTTAATCCCATGTTATCATGGTACAAATATAGGAGAAAATATGTTAAATCTAGAAAATGGGATGTACATTTTTTATAAAGAGAAAATATTGTGTGAAAAGGAGTAATTTCTTTACGTTTCATGGAGAGAAAAACATGCAGCCAGTCCGAGGCTCGAACCCGGGACCTATTGCTTTCAGGGAAAGTACACTACCCACTGAGTTAACCGGGCCGCTTACATGTAATCTCTCCCAACTGTGTACAAGTTCAGACTGCGACATTTACCCCTGCATAACTGAAAATTTCGAATTTCGGAATTCCACTCCCAAGGAAGTCATAAATCGCACTGCAAGTGTTGTAAGACTGACCAAGCAGTGCTGTCACAGTCCCTTATAGGGTACAATGTCACAAGGAGAAAAAACATGCAGTCAGTCCGGGGCTCGAACCCCAGGACCTCTCGCTTTCAGGGCAAGAACTCTACCTACTGAGCTAACCGGGCTGCTTACATGGACTCTCTCCAATTGTGTACAAGTTCAGACAGCGACAAACATTTCCAAAAATGTTTTCAAAAGTTGTCTGCTGAAGAGGTGTCAAAGTAATCTATATCAGGCAAATTTAAAGCAAACATATATGACATACGTCCCTTTCCCTATAACCAGTCAGCAGCTCCCAGAGAAATTGTCACAACACAAGAACAGGTCAAAATGGACGAACACACAGATGAACAGACAGCATTTCCATTCCTGTCACATGTTTGTGTATTTGTTCAATAAGTGCTAACCCACTGACAGCAGCTCTCTGAGCAATTGTCCAAACACAAGAACAAGACAAATAGATGCACACACAGATGAACAGGCAGCGTTTCCATACCTGTCACATGTTTGTGTATTTGTTCAGTAAGTGCTAACCCACTGACGGCAGCTCTCTGAGCAATTGTCCCAACACAAGAACAGGACAAATAGACGCACACACAGATGAGCAGACAGCGTTTCGATACCTGTCACATGTTTGTATATTTGTTCAGTAAATGCTAACCCACTGACGGCAGCTCTCTGAGCAATTGTCCCAACACAAGAACAGGACAAATAGATGCACACACAGATGAACAGACTGCGTTTCCATTCCTGTCACATGTTTGTGTATTTGTTCAGTAAGTGCTAACCCACTGACAGCAGCTCTCTGAGCAATTGTCCCAACACAAGAACAGGACAAATAGACGCACACACAGATGAAGAGACAGCGTTTCCATTCCTGTCACATGTTTGTGTATTTGTTCAGTAAGTGCTAACCCACTGACAGCAGCAGCTCTCTGAGCAATTGTCCCAACACAAGAACAGGACAAATGGACGCACACACAGATGAACAGACAGCATTTCCATACCTGTCACATGTTTGTGTATTTGTTCAGTAAATGCTAACCCACTGATGGCAGCTCTCTGAGCAATTGTCACACAAGAACAGGACAAATAGATGCACACACAGATGAACAGACAGCGTTTCCATTTCTGTCACATGTTTGTGTATTTGTTCAGTAAGTGCTAACCCACTGACAGCAGCTCTCTGAGCAATTGTCCCAACACAAGAACAGGACAATAGACACACACACAGATGAAGAGACAGCGTTTCCATTCCTGTCACATGTTTGTGTATTTGTTCAGTAAATGCTAACCCACTGACAGCAGCAGCACTCTGAGCAATTGTCCCAACACAAGAACAGGACAAATGGACGCACACACAGATGAACAGACAGCATTTCCATACCTGTCACATGTTTGTGTATTTGTTCAGTAAGTGCTAACCCACTGACAGCAGCTCTCTGAGCAATTGTCCCAACACAAGAACAGGACAAATAGATGCACACACAGATGAACAGACAGCGTTTCCATACCTGTCACATGTTTGTGTATTTGTTCAGCAAGTGCTAACCCACTGATAGCAGCTCCCTCGATACATGGACTTGTCAACCAATCTCCACATATACCAACATTGTGATGGCTATCAAACACACACTCTTCTTGATTCTGGAAAAGAATGTATTGTTTAATTTATATAGAGGGCTCGAGATAAATTGGTGCTATAAAATCGATATTTACTCCTAAAACCATATCGAGGGCTTGGCGTGAAACGGTTTTAACTAAAAACCTATTTTGAAAACCCTGGTTTAGGGGCAATTTTGACCCCTTTGTAAACAATGCAAATTTAGGTGCCATTGCTCAGAACGACCATGGCACCTAAATTTCCATTGTTTACCAAGTAAAATTATTTAACGCTTATAAAGACTTTATGGTGAGGTGATTAACCTTGGTAAAAAAATACCAATTTAAGTTACAACCGTTTCACGCCAAGCCCATGATATGTTGTTGGTAAGAATCAACTTGAAGCCTTGAGCTTTTAAACATAGTGAAACTCAACAGTAAATACTGAGCTGATGTCACAGTTCATGATTAAAAGTTTCTCTACAACCCTTTCCCAAATGTAGATGCAGCTGCAGGAGACATCTTTTGAAAACATTGTGCCACATTGTTTTCAGCTCTATTCAATAAATGCATCTTAGTAAAAAAATAACCCTTCCCACAGATGCTTTCTGATGCCTCTGCAGCAGAGGACTTTTAAAAACAGTGTGGCAAATGGAGAAATTGCTCATAATGAGCAATTTCTCCATTTGCCACAATGTTTTCAACTCCATTTAAATATTATACTTTCATTTATATAGATTTTCTATATTTTCCTGAAGATGTTTACAAAGTCGTCTGCTGCAGATTTGTCATAATAAGTGACCTATTGTGTGGGGGAAGACAAATCCCTCTTATCTAGGCCTTGCTGGCAACACTGCTGCATTACCATAGATTGAGTGATTGGTATAACTGATTTTAGCCATATACCTGTTATGATTTAATTAAATGTCTTCTGCAATAAAAAACATTAGTAGAATAAGCATCACATTCAAATGACTGGAAATATAATTTTTAAAAAGAATTGAAAAGATTGTGGGAAAATCAGAAAATTCCATGTTTTGAGAAATTTCTCCTTTTCCCAAAAGTTTTCAAAAGTTGTCTGCTACATAACTAGATGTATAAGTGTCTACAGTAGTCTATATCAAGGAAAGTGTTCACTTCACAAAATATCTATAAACTAAAATCATTGTGGCAAAAGGAGAAATTGCTCATAATGAGCAATTTCGCCTTTTGCCACAATGATTTAAAAAGTTGTCCGCTGCAGAGGCGTCTAGATGTTTAGAAAATAATATAAGAAAAGAAAAAAACTTCCTCAAAACAAGCAATTTGTTCTTTTGTTACAATGTTTTTTACAACATTTGATCACAAGTATGCTTCCATTCTCATTCTCAATATTCTGTTTTAAACCTTTTCCAACATACATATACATTTTGACACATCTGTAGCAGACAACTTTTGAAAACATTGTCAGAAAATGCTCCTTTTGCCACAAAGCTTTCAACACTGTTCAAAATGTATACCTTTCTTGTTTAAGATCCTCCATATTTTTGTCTTGATGTTTTCAATGTTGTCTGCTGCATAGGTGTTGTATGTGGGAAAGACTTATAGCAGATGACCACTTGCAGACACGTCTGTAGAAGATGACCTTGAAAATATTTTGTTGGAAAGGGTTAATCTGATCTGCAGCAGATGGCTTTTTGAAAACATAATGACAAAAGAAGAAATTGCTCAAAACAAGCAATTTCTCCTTTAGCCACAATGTTTATCACTTTTAGTCATAGGTTATCCATTCAATTACAGAGATTTTCTAATTTTGACAAAATATGTTCAATGTCGTCTACTGCAGAATTGTCGTACGAGGAAAAGGGTTAATGTATAACATCAGGTAGACAGTTTGTGCATTTTGTCACATAATGGTATAAATATCTTTGAGCTCACCTTTAGCACATTCAAGGGAACAGCAGCTCCCCACAACTGTACCCTTGTATATAAAGGGGTTGGTAACTCCTTTAATCCAGTTGCTTGCTTTACTGCATCAAGTAGTTTTTGAGTTACCTCCCTTTCAATTTTTGGAGGTATATTTTCCTGCGGACATTTAAACCTATAAAATAATAATTTTCTTTACACATTTTACAAGGTAAGCAAAAAATAAATGTACTTTTAATGCTGTTTAAAAAGACAGTAAACAAGAGGGCCAAGATGACCCTAAATCGATCACCTGATTGATAGTAAATTAGTAGAAATATCTGGGAAAAAGATCAAGGAGTGCAATTAGAACTTCAAGGAGTGAACACTTCTCAAGAAACAGCTTATAAGTAAAGGTCATTTATATCTTGAAATCTAACAAGAACAATTAGAATTGAATTATAAAGTTTTTGTCATTTTGCACCTTTCTTGATCTGTTTTTAATATAAATCAATATGGCTTGAACAGGTTTTTTTAGAGGGTCACTTAAGGATTCTTTCTACTGAATTATCTTGGAGTCTGACAAGCAGATTATGGAGGAAAAGGATTTTAAAGTTTGGTCGTTTTACTCATGTTCTGATGCTGCAGCAACCAAAGTTTTACACAGAATGCAAGTCTTTGCACAATTTTGATACCTCCCAATACATTAACTGTAGTATTTGAGTTCATATTTACCTCTTCACCAATTATGATATCTTTAACAATAGTTACAAGGACAAATCATGTCATAATTGCTTGTTCACTTTCAATAACAATTTTTTATTTCCACCAGAAATGTTGCAATTTTAACTTTCCACTTCCTGTTGAAGACAACCCTTGCATAATACTCTGCCAAGTGTTACCTCCCTTAGACCATCAATCTAATAACCATATGTCATTTGAAGCAAAAAGTTAATTTTACTCCTTTTCTGATGCTGCTTGGTTGCTATGCCTTTCAACAAATCAATATGGCTTGACAAAGTATGTAAATGATCAATGAAAGAACATTTCTACAAAACTATCTTTAAATCAGACAAGCACTTTTATAAGGATGCTTTTATTAAAGTATTGTCATTTTGCCCCTTTTTTGATGCCGCCTGACTGCCATGTTTTTAGACCAATCAGTATGGCTTGAACAATTTTTATAGAGGAATTTTACCCAAGGAACATTTCTACCAAATTATATTTGAATCTGACAGGCAGATTCGGAGGAGAAGATTTTTAAAGTTTGGACATTTTGTCCCCTTTCTGATGCCGCAGCAACCAAAGTTCTCAATGGAATTTAAATCTTTGAACAATTTTGAAAGAGGACCACCAAAGGAACATTCCTGTGATGTTTGGTGGAAATTGTTCTTGCGGTTCAGGAGGAGATGATGTTTAAAGCTAAAAGTTAACGACGGACGACGGACACAGAGTGATCAGAATAGCCAAAGGCTCAAGGTGATCTAAAAAACAACAAAGAAAACATGTTTTACGACATGTTTTTTATAAAGTTGCGAATTTGGATTGTGCCAGCATTCAACATGAGGGCTTCAAAGCAACAATTACAACAAATGCCCAAAAACTATATCCAAAGTGACAGGCATAAAGATGGACAACAGAGGATGGATCCCTAACCCTTTCCCACATTCAACAAATCTGCAGCAGACGACTAAATAAAAAATACCTCGGCAAAAACACGGAAATCTCTATAAATGAAGGTTTAATTACTGTAAAAGTTGAAAGTATTGTGGCAAACGGAGAAATTGCTTGTTTTGAGCAATTTCTCCTTTTGTCACAATGTTTTCACAAGTCGTCTGCTGCAGAGGGCTCTGAAAGCGTCTATATGTGGTAAAGGGTTAAGTGTTGATACAAAAAGTAAAATTCAAAATCAGAACCACACAAAACATACTTGACTAAAATGTTTATAGGTAATAATGATATGAAATGAAGATAAAATGAAAATAGGTTGCTTTTACCTTCAAATATATAGAAAGAAGTTGTTTTTAATTGTTTAACCCTTTCCCACATACAACAAATTTGCAGCAGACGATTTTAAAAATATCTATCTACCGTAAATGAAATAATTTTTTTATAAAAATGATGAATACAGTGTGGCAAAAGGAGCAATTACTTCATTTGCTTAAATGCTTTCAAAAGTTGTCTCCTACAGAAGGGTCTTCTGTGCAGCAGACTACTTTTGAAAATATTGAGGTGAAAGGAGAAATTACTCAAAAGTGAGGTTTTTTTTTTTTACCTTTTCCCACATACAACAAATATGCAGCAGACAACGATAAAAATGTCTACTATCGTAGATATAATAACTGAAAAAGGTTAAAAACTTTGTGGCAAAAGGAGATTTGCGGGTTTTGAGGAATTTTTCCATTTGTCACAATCTTTTCAAAAATCGTCTGCTGCAGATGCGTCAAAATGTGTCTACAAGTGGGAAAGGTATAATACTTCAATTTTGTTCATGTGTAATAAGTTTTCAAAGCAGACGAATCAATAAATATCATATGTGAACAGATCAATCTAACCTTGTTCCAAACTGCCTTGTACTGAACACGGTCCAACATTCCCTATTCACTGGGAGTCTGTTACCTTCTCGCCGGTTACTAAGTTTGGCCGTATTGTTGGCCATCCATGATATGTCCTCATGATCTACATGGACACCTGTATGTAACAGACAAATCTATTATTGCTTATTTTTTATATTAACCCTTTCCCTCATATAAACGCTTTCGGACGCCCCTGCAGCAGACGACTTTTTGAAAACATAGTGACAAAAGAAGAAATTGCACAAAACGTGCAATTTCTCCTTTTGCCACAATGTTTTCCACTTTTCGTCATAGGTTATCCATTCAATTATGGAGATTTTCTATGTTTTGACAAAATACATTCAAAGTCGTCTGCTGCAGAATTGTCGTATGAGGGAGAGGGTTAAAGCAGACGGCGTTTTGAAAACATAGTGACAAAAGAAGAAATTGCACAGAACGTACAATTTCTCCTTTTGTCACAATGTTTTCCACTTTTAGTCATAGGTTAACCATCTGACAAAATACGTTCAAAGTCGTCTGCTGCAGAATTGACGTATGAGGGAAAGGGTTAAAGCAGACTGCGTTTTGAAAACATAGTGACAAAAGAAGAAATTGCACAGAACGTGCAATTTCTCCTTTTGTCACAATGTTTTCCACTTTTAGTCATTATGTTATCCATCTGACAAAATACGTTCAAAGTCGTCTGCTGCAGAATTGTCGTATGAGGGAAAGGGTTAAAGCAGACATTTTAACCCTTTCCCACATATGCAGCAGATGACTTTGAAAACATCTAGGCAAACATATTGAAAAACTCGAGCAATACCTGCATATGGCAGTTGGAAATTCTTTGGAAAACAAACGAGCAATACCTTCATATGGCAGTTGTAAATTCTTTGGAAAATAAACAAGCAGTACCTTCATATGGTAGTTGTAAACTCTTTGGAAAACATACAAGAAGTGCCCATATTGAACAGAGCTGCATCCGCTTGTCCCTCATTAACAGTCTATCACAGAATCGCACCTGCGTCAGTCGATGAATATCTCCAGCACCTGAGCTTGACATTAATTTATCTGCACATTTGCCATTGTGGGCAATCACCAGATAGTCAAAATATCCATGACGGTCAACCCTCCATTTCTTTACACTTTCTTCCCAGACCACGTTTCCGACCCAAGTGGATCCTTTCATGTTCAGTGTGGAAGCCAGACATGTTGGTATATCTCCCATACCATTCAAGCCAACAAAGGCCTGTGTTAGGTTTTTATCAGCTCCAAATTTTCCGTTACTCAATTGTCCTATTCTCCCCTTCCATTCTTTGACAGCTCCTTTTCTTTGCAGATATGAAACAATTTTGGCAAACCTTGAGTCGCTGACAGTGAAATATTGAGCTGAGTGGTCAAATGTACACATTTGTCCATTGATGAGGACCTGGCGAGACGAACATCTTCCACCCGGGGAGTTTTTGCCTACAAAATAAATGAATTCGAGTATTATGCCATTTTATTAATATCTCTGCAGCCAAATCACCTTTATTTTGACTTTTCGATTCCAGCAGTCAACACATCATTCTTCCATAGCGGCTAGCTTCATACTAACTTTATAATTTTAGTCCACTTCGGCGAATTGCATATGTCAAACAAATTCTACTACTTCCGCATGTTCAAACTTTATGGGACAATGAAAAAAAATTGTTTTCAGCAAAACTCTTCTTTTTCCATAATGTTTTCATCATAAGAAAAAGGATTACTTTCACTAACGATGCCTCTGAAAAGACATTTTGCAAAGTATCTTCACGAACCTGTGTCAAAGACGGTGGTGGTTGGTATTCCAAGTTGTCCAAGTCTGTTGGCACACACCAAACCAGAAATCCCTCCACCAATCACAGCCACAGAAGCGCTGCCTAAACTTACTGACATGGCCTTTGAATGTCAACTGTTTTATTTAAACTTCACTGAAAACAACAAAGGAAATTACAATCTGAATTAATTTACATACAGCTTTCTACTATATGATGTAAATAATCAACCCTTTCCCACAAAAGACAAATCTGCAGCAGACGACTTTGAAAACATAGTGACAAAAACCTGAAAAATCTCAAAAAAAGATAGCTTAATTGTTAAATAAAATTGAAAACATTGTGGCCAAAGGAGAAATCGCTCATTATGAGCAATTTCACCTTTGGCCACAATGTTTCTAAAAGTCATCTGCTGCTATTGCGTCTGCAGGTGGGAAACTGTTAATTGACCTGTACAACTTTCTTCCATATTTCTTACATTTCATGCAATGTGGATTCCATTACAATATTGTGAAAACTAGAACAGAAAGTACATTGGTAGTTAAATAACTATGAAGGGCAAGTCGATTAATTTGCGTACCCGTCATCAGCATTTCATGGATATAATATCTTGGCTATATTTAAAGCGGAATATTTGCTTAGACATAAGAGGATTTTGAGTTTATTTGCATATGAAAGTAGGATTTGTTTGTTTACCCTAAATAGGTAGCATGAATACTCATATTATTATCTCCATTAAAATTAACTTCCAAAGTGCCTTGACTGGTGCACGGTTGTCTCTGTTGTGTGTGGTCTCAAAATACCGTCAGGATGTGTGTTGTTCTCTTCTTATCCATCACTGTCTGTCAGTCTGCACCCTTAGAGAAGGCATTTGGTGAGTAGAGACAAGTTATGTCTTTTTAGCTCGCCTATTCAAAGAAATAAGGGAGCTTATGTAGTCACCCTGGCGTCCATGTTGGCGTTACCAGCTTGGTCAAACCTTTGCGTGCAAGGCCTTTTCTCAGACACTGTGTTACTGTATGCTTTTGCTTTAAAACTTCACACACTTATTCAGGGTCATTAGGAAACCTTGTATGTCAAGTCCCATAACTCTGGAATGGATTTTTACTGAATTGTGCCCCTTTTTGGACTTAGAATTTTGGTCAAACCTTTGCGTGCAAGGCCTTTTCTCAGACACTGTGTATGCTGTTACTTTGAAACTTCACACACTTATTCAGGGTCATTAGATGACCTTGTATGTCATGTCCCATAACTCTGGAATGGTTTTTTACTGAATTGTGACCCTTATCGGACTTAGAATTTTGGTCAAATCTTTGCGTGCAAGGCCTTTTCTCAGACACTGTGTATGCTGTTGCTTTGAAACTTCACACACTTATTCAGGGTCATTAGATGACCTTGTATGTTAAGTCCCATAGCTCTGGAATGGATTTTGACTGAATTGAGCCCCTTTTTGGACTTACAATTTTGGTCAAACCTTTGCGTGCAAGGCCTTTTCTCAGACACTGTGTAAGCTGTTGCTTTGAAACTTCACACACTTATTCTGGTGTATTATTGAAAAGGTGTATTATCTTGCAATAGGTGATACTGTGTGACTTTACCTAATGCTACAAGTTATAACTGTTCTGAAGAAGGCCCTGATAGGCGAGCTATATTGTCCTCCGACAACTCTTGTTAAGATCAGTGATGCACATCTACAAAATAGACTGGTAACATATACATAATCACTTCATCTTCATCAGAGGTGTGAGGGAGTTTAAAGTATAAATGGTAACTTATTTTAAAACGCGTGTCTTGTCAAACGTTACATAACAAATTATCTCCCTTTGCTGCATTAGAAAGAAAATCATGATTCATTTTTTTAATGGAAAGTTGTCATATATTGAAAGATTATGAAGTGCTTAAAAATATGATTGTTCAATGACGATTATCAATTTTACTGATGACAAACCTTTGAATTATGTTTACACTGTGATTTATTTGGATTTTCTAAAACGTCAAGCCCATGGGCGCTGCCATTTTGAACGGAGCAAATATTTCGTTGTTGTTGTCGTCCTAACGAACTTTACAAAAAATCGAAATCATTTTCATTTAATATTTTTCAGTGTTTTAATTTTCTTATTAGTACAAATTTTTATATATCGTTATTATACCAATTAAGCTTAAGTTTTGAAACGTTTCTTATCTAGGAATGCGGAAATGAAATCCCGCATCTAAGGTGAAAGGTCAACAAAGTGTTGTTGTTTTTCGACCAGTAATGTCGATCTCGAGCTCGAAATAGTTTGTCTCTGAAGGATTTATTTATACTGGAATATTTCTGTTTCTTTTCTGTGAATATTTATTTTATGCATATATGTCATTTCGAATCTGTGTACGAAATAGTGTTTAATTTAAAAATGTAGCTGAGTTTTTGAGCCTCTAAAATATTGGTGATCGGAGGATTTTACAACACGGTGAAACATTCAGCTCGACTGCACACATTATACTTGGGCGGCTTCGATTCCACGTTTGACTCTGGACAGATTTGTAACAATGTAAAAACGCGGTGTTAAGCGATTTGTTTAGTTATCGTCGCAACGATGAAGTAATGGCGTCGCCAGATGTAAGACGCCATAAGCCTGTCCCCGTTCCCAGAGTTACTCGTTCTACAGAAAATTCGCCAAGAGACATGTCAGACCCAACATCTATTGGGTCTCGGTCTGCCCAGGCTATGGCAGCAGCTGCCATGTCAATACGGAGCCAGCAATCATTAAATGACGTTAAAGCAAAGACAGTGTTAAAAGAAGCAGTTGATGCTGTAGTGAACAGTTTCGCGAAACATACACAAGGCTATGGGAGAGGTGTGTATAACTGTATATATTGTATATATATTTTTAGCTTGACAGGTCTTTTTCCCAGGAGAGCTAATGTTGTCACTGTCGGTGGCGCTACCTAAATGATTAACCCTTTCCGGAGTATATATATATACAGAGATGTGCAACACCACTTACGAGATGTCTTTAATAGTCGCATGATATATCATCAAGACTTGTTTTTAGTATGACATACCCCGCTGATAAGGTTTGTGAAGTCAGAGTCAGATATCCCTTTATACTCAACTTATATCTCATTTCAAACAGTGATTAAATTCAGCTTTGGTTTTAGTAAATTTAAGTTTGAATTGTTATGGAGGCGGAAATAAGGCAATTTTTGTTTGAATGATTGGTGTTTTATGCCACTTTCAACACATTTTCAGTTATATCACAGCGTTTCCTTGGTATGTAACGGTACAACTGGTCCATTTATTTAGACACCAGCAAGTCGTCCTAATGCTAACCCCGCAACCCTGAGCCCCAGCACCTAGGAGGGCAGCCACTACTACCATTTTTATAGTCTTTGGTATGACACTGCCGAGGAGCAAACCCACAACCTTCCAAGTTTTGAAATATAGTCTTTATTTAGTAAATTGTTTAAAACCATGCAGCCAACATATGCCATATGATAAGGATTTGGGAGAACATTGGTCACTGACAGTGACTATTTAATAAGGAAAGGGTGTCTTCAGAAGCTTGTTAATTTTATCAAGCGTGTGCAGTATTAAACAGAAACTACTATGATCTGCGAGATTCTCGCCATACCCTCGAAAGAATGCGCAATTTTATACTTCTGTACTTTAAATTTGTTATGTCTTTTCCGTTTCCCACATGTATGTATACAAAACATAATATGCAGCAGATTACTTTATAAACTGCGAGTGGAAAATGTCTATCAATGAAAAAAGTATATTTATTGAAAAGAGTACAACATGTGGTTCACATCAAACTCAGATCAGAGAAGAACTATTCAATTTCTCTATTTTTCATTGTACAATTCTGACATAAAAATTCATTGTTTTGTTTATTTTGAGGGGATTACTTTATCAGAAATAGTCGGTTCAAACATACTTTTTGGAGAGGGGAATGGAGACAAATTTAGTCCCCCCTCCACCCATAAGCGTCATGTAATCAAATTATTTCAAGAACTACCACCTTTTTGGTCTCAAAGCTTTGAAATGATCTCTTGTGTACACAGGAAACAAATTGATTTTTCAACCAGGAAAGAAGATCAAACTGAAACATGGGCGATACAATAAGATATATAATTATGCTCTTTCAATTTTAGCATTAACCGTTTCCCACATAGTGACATACAGCAAATCTGCAGCAGACAACTTTGTAGACGTTTGTACAAAAGTGTTTGAAATAAAAACTGAGAAAATGCTCATCTATTTTAAAATGAGCTGAGATAGCTCTGTCGGTAACAAGGAAAGTTATCAAACCATGGGTCCTGGGTTGAACCCGACTCAGTCACTCATTCCTTCCATTGCATTGAATGACCCTTTCCCTCATACAGACGCTTTTTGATGGCCGTTACTAGTGTTAGGCAGACAACTTTTTAAAACATTGTGGAAAAAATTCATTATGAGCAATTTCTCCTTTTGCCACAATGTATTCAACTATATATCCAATAATTAAACTTTCTTGTGTAGAGATTTTTAATATTTTTGCCTAGGTGTTTTCAAAGTCTTTTGCTGCAAATTTGATGTATCTGGGAAATAGTTAAAAAAAGAAATCTGATTGACTAAATATTGGAATGGTAGCAAGTTGCCTGGAAATAATTTTGAGTGCGCTGTGCGCAATGCTACTTGTTTTTTTTTGCAATTGAAGACATGACAAGTTAAAGTGTTAGTTACACAGAAGTAGAAACACTTAAAAAAAATCCCAGATTGAGCAAGTGAAGAATTTCTGTAAACCCCAGAGAGTTGAAAAGACAGGAATATTCCCATTCTTGCCACAGCTTTCTCAGGAGCCTTTCATAATTGGTATTCCCTTGTGAATGATTTGTTGATTGACAGATGAATGAGTGTTTGGGAAGCACTACTACACCACATACATGATGCACAGAGATTATAAACCTTGACTCTGGAAAATAGGCCAAACTATTAATTAATATTTTTCAATTATTTGATGGGTCCATTTCTGTATGTTTAATTGTGAAAATCAACCATGAGCTGTTTATAAATGCTTAAGTTGAAAGTAAAATATCTGTAAAATATCTGTAAAAACCATGACACTAGAAAATGGGCCAGATATTTTAAAAAGAATTAATTTATATTTTTCAAATATTTTATTGTCCTATTACCATATTTGTGAATATCAACCATCATGCTTAACCCTTTCCCTCATATAGACGCTTTCTGACGCGTCTGCAGCAGACGGCTTTTTGAAAACATAGTGACAAAAGAAGAAATTGCACAAAACGTGCAATTTCTCCTTTTGCCACAATGATTTCCACTTTTAGTCATAGGTTATCCATTCAATTATGGAGATTTTCTATGTTTTGAGAAAATACGTTCAAAGTCGTCTGCTGCAGAATTGTCGTATGAGGGAAAGGGTTAAAGCAGACGGCGTTTTGAAAACATAGTGACAAAAGAAGAAATTGCACAGAACGTGCAAAATTGCACAGAACGTGCAATTTCTCCTTTTGTCACAATGTTTTCCACTTTTAGTCATAGGTTATCCATCTGACAAAATACGTTCAAAGTCGTCTGCTGCAGAATTGTCGTATGAGGGAAAGGGTTAAAGCAGACGGCGTTTTGAAAACATAGTGACAAAAGAAGAAATTGCACAGAACGTGCAATTTCTCCTTTTGTCACAATGTTTTCCACTTTTAGTCATAGGTTATCCATCTGACAAAATACGTTCAAAGTCGTCTGCTGCAGAATTGTCGTATGAGGGAAAGGATTAAAGATAAATTATCTGTTCTGTTCTGATATTAACCTTGACACTGGAAAATAGGCCAAAGATAAATTTCACAACATAAATTTTTTTTAGGGAATGGTATTACAGAAATAATACTTTAAAATGTTGAAAAGGATCTCGTTGTCTAGAATGTGTGATAAATAGCATTCTGACTTTTCAGAAAAAAACTATTTATCCCTTTCCCAAATATACTTTAGACGCAATTTGATGCTTTTACAGCAGAAGACTTAAAAACATTGGTGTAAAAAGGAGAAATTGTTCATGGTGAGCAATTTCTCTTTTTGTCACAATGTTTTCAACTCCATTGAAAAAAAAAATTTAGCTCATAGAATTCTTGAGGCCGCCAGAAACTTTGGAGACAATTCCAGTAGAAGACAATAAAACTGACACAAAATAATCCATATTTCAGAGTAAATGAGAACTGTGGATAAGACTTGCTGTAAATTTCAGAGACTTTCAAGAAACTGCCAAGCAAGCAGAGGCTTAATTATCCTGATTTTGAGTGGAATGATGATTCCTCAGAGAAATTTGATTACCCTTCATTCCAATTTAAATATGGTTCAACTCATCGTGTTATCTGGAGGCCTCGATATTAACGAGTAATTAGCGGATCTTTACCACCCAAAATCACATGGACAATGTTTATAAATTTAATTTAAATTATTGAAAAGAGTGCATAGTTTTAAGGCAAAAGGAGAGATTGCTCACAATGAGCAATTAGTTTCTTTTTGCAACTGTGCATCAAAAGACATCTGCATGTAGGAAATGATTTATAATATTATTACTAAATTTCCCCCAAGCTCGGCCAACATTGTTTTTGCACCTTTGACAAATGTCACTGTGACAAGAGTCATTTGTCTTTCACCAATGGACTAACAGTCTATTGGGAAAAGCAGCCAAAAAGTCTGTTGTGTGGAATACTGGTGTGGGTAAATAGGGGTACTAAGCCAGGTAACACTTAAATAGGGGATCTGGCCGCCGCGAAATGAGTGAAATTATTTTGAAAACGGCGTTTAGCCCCCTCAATCAAACTATTGAGATATAAACTGAAATCGCAAAATGAAGGGAATGGATAGTGACAGACCAAAACAGCTGCCCTTGGTGGTCATAAATCCTAGTCTGATAGTTCTGATTAATTATTTAAAACATGAAGTTGTCACTTCATTGATCATTAGCTTTCAGCTATGCGTAATCAATGACTTATCCATACTCGAGATTAATACTTTCCCTCATGCAGATCATGTATCTTCACCAGACAACCTTTGGAAACATTGTGGCATATGAGGAGAAATTGCTCTTTTAACCCACAATCAGTCATATAGACGCTTTGATGCCTCTACAGCAGACGGCTTTTAGAAAACATAGTGACAAAAGAAGAAATTGCTCAAAACGAGCAATTTCTCCTTTTGACACAATGTTTTCCACTTTTTGTCATCCATTCAATTATGGAGATTTTCTATTTTTTGACAAAATATGTTCAAAGATGTCTGCTGCAGAATTGTCGTATCAGGGAAAGGGTTAAAGCAGACGGCGTTTTGAAAACATAGTGACAAAAGAAGAAATTGCACAGAACGTGCAATTTCTCCTTTTGTCACAATGTTTTCCACTTTTAGTCATAGGTTATCCATCTGACAAAATACGTTCAAAGTCGTCTGCTGCAGAATTGTCGTATGAGGGAAAGGGTTAAAGCAGACGGCAAGAAAGATGAAAGTGTCACTATTGGATGGAGTTGAAATAGTTGTGGCGATAGGAGAATTTGCTCATTATAAGCTATTTCTGCTCTTGCCACCAAGTTTTCTAACTTTGTCAGCTGTAGAGGTGTCAAAATGCATCTACAAGTGAGAAAGGATTAAATTGACATAATGTTTTCAACTGTATTCACTGTAATACTATTCACTAAATGAACCTGTTTATTCAAGAAAAGATGCAACCCAGTTAATTTTTGAGCAACTTTAACCCTATCAAATAATTATTCTTAAGTTTATAGAGCAGTTTCTTCTTTAATCACAATGCTTGCAAGCCCATTTCCTTTTTCCTAGCTTTACATGTCACTTAAATAAAATATTTACTTACTTACTTATTTAAAATTAGAGTAAATTTGATGTATGTGGGAAAGGATTAAGTAAAATATTTATTGACAATATATCTGAAAAGCACAGCTTGAGGTCTATACTTTGACTTCAGATAATAGCTATTTCATTCCTAAGTACTTGCCTGATTTTGGACACAATCAATTTCAATTGTAACACCCTATACCCTATAATCAAACCCTTTCCAGTTAAGAAATTACTTCTATATATATATATATATATATATATATATATATATACTTTTACAGTTTACTGCAAACAACTTTTGAAAACATTTTTAAAAATGATTATAATTTTTTTTAAATAATTTTGTAAAAGAAATTGTGTGCAAGATGGATATTTCCCTCTAGTCTCCAATTGTCTACACTGGTGAAGTGGTTAGTGTGTCAGACTGTGTCCACCTTTGGAGAAGAAGACCAAGGGTTGGATACCCAGTTGGGCATAGCTGCAGGCAATGCATCAGTGTCAGGACACCACAGTACCTTTAGTACCGGTAATCCAGGAAATAACTGTGATATAACTGAAAATACTGATGAAATGGCTTAAAACACCATTCAAACAATCCTTTCTAATTGTCTACTTTAGATGTTATCCAGGAGAAAATAATACTGTTAACCCTTTCCCTCATATAGACGCTTTCTGACGCATCTGCAGCAGACGACTTTTTGGAAACATAGTGACAAAAGTAGAAATTGTTCAAAACGAGCAATTTCTCCTTTTGGCACAATGTTTTCAACTTTTTGTCATAGGTTATCCATTCAATTATAGAGATTTTCTATGTTTTGACAAAATATGTTTAAAGTAGTCTGCTGCAGAATTGGCGTATGGGGGAAAGGGTTAATACTTACCCACATACAGCAATTCTGCAGCAGATGACTTTTAAAATATCTGAACAAAAATGCGAAAAAAATCTCAGTAAGTGGAAGTTTAAATACTGAAAAAGGTTTAAAATACAGAAACTGTTGCCAAAGGTGAAATTGCTCATTTATAATGAGAAATTTCTCCCTTAGCCACAATGTTTTCAAAAGTCTGCTACAGAGGTGTCAGAAAGTGTGTATATGTGGGAAAGGGTTAGAATTATCCAGGTAATGCCATGGTATAACAGTTAACTGAAAAACTGTTAAAAAGGCTTAAAAAACCACTCAATAGATCTAGATGATATTATATTATATACAACCCTTTCCCCTAAGAGATCTCTACAAATATTTCTATCAGGTAAACCTTTATTTTCCTGCCTATTTGTTTGCTGTCCTAAATTCTAATCCTTTTCCCACATACAATAACTCTGCAGCAGATAACTTAAAAAATATATGTTCTAAATCAATGAAAATCTCCACAAATGAAGGTGTAATTACTGAAAAAGGTTTGAAAACACTGTGGCGAAAGACAAATTTGCTTATTTTCAAAAGATGTCTGCTGCAGATGCGTCAGGATGCGTCTGCAAGTGGGAAAGGGTTCATTCTTAAATGTCCTCAATTGAAAGGAAGATGTTACAAAAATACGAAGAGAGTACAATAGAAATAGATGGTCAAAGATAACATTGGACCTTTAGTCCTTTACAGTAGAATGTACATATTGAACACATATTTCACCCATTGGCATTCAGCTAATGACAATTTTTAGTCATCCGGTTTTGAAATTGTTTTACCCTTGGCCTTCGCAACATACAACAAATATACTGCGGATGACTTTGAAAACATCTTTGCAAAAGTATGAAAAAGTCTTATTGTCTACAAATAGAAATTTATATGGTTATTATGTCTCCCCCTGTATACAGGGGAGATATATTGTTTTTGTCCTTGATGTCTGTCTGTCTGTCTGTCTGTCTGTTCGTCCCCAAAATCTTGTCCGATCCATATCTCCCAGACGGCTTGAAGGATTTTCATGAAACTTGGGTCACATGTTCACCTCATCAAGGCGACGTGCAGAACCCGCGTCTCGACAATATAGGGTCAAGGTCAAGGTCACGCTTGAAGGTCAAAGGTTTGAGGCTTTATTTCGTGTCCGCTCCATATCTCCCAGACGGCTTGAAGGATTTTCATGAAACTTGGGTCACATGTTCACCTCATCAAGGCGACGTGCAGAACCCGCGTCTCGACAATATAGGGTCAAGGTCAAGGTCACGCTTGAAGGTCAAAGGTTTGAGGCTTTATTTCGTGTCCGCTCCATATCTCCGAGACGGCTTGAAGGATTTTCATGAAACTTAGGTCTCATGTTCACCTCATCAAGGCGACGTGCAGAACCTGCGTCTCGACAATATAGGGTCAAGGTCAAGGTCACGCTTGAAGGTCAAAGGTTTGAGGCTTTATTTCGTGTCCGCTCCATATCTCCGAGACGGCTTGAAGGATTTTCATGAAACTTGGGTCACATGTTCACCTCATCAAGGCGACGTGCAGAACCCGTGTCTCGACAATATAGGGTCAAGGTCAAAGTCACGCTTGAAGGTCAAAGGTTTGAGGCTTTATTTCGTGTCCGCTCCATATCTCCAAGACGGCTTGAAACTTGGGTCACATGTTCACCTCATCAAGGCGACGTGCATAACCCGCGTCTCGACCATACCGGGTCAAGGTCACGTTTGAAGGTCAAAGGTTTGAGGCTTTATTTTGTGTCAACTCCATATCTCCAAGACGGTTTGAAGTATTTTCATGAAACTTGGGTCAGATGTTCACATCAAGGCGACGTGCAGAACCCGCGTCTCGGCCATACTGGGTCAAGGTCACGCTTGAAGGTCAAAGGTTTGAGGCTTTATTTTGTGTCCACTCCATATCTCCTTAAAGGATTTTCATGATACGTGGGTCACATGTTCACCTCATCAAGGCGACGTGCAGAACCCGCGTCTCGACCATACCGGTTGAACCAGGGTTTTTTTTAGGGCCTTTTTATATCGGCCCCATTCCCCTCACTGAAAAGTATATATTTTTCCCCTTTTTTGAAAAAAAAATCCCCTCGTAATTTTTTTTTTTTTTTTTTTTTTTTTAATAATGTACAGTGTTATTGATGTTTTCAGTCAAAAAGACAGATCAATTGACCTCTAATGTTTCTATCATATGTTTCTGTTGCTAGTTATGTAACAATACAGTTATGAAATCAAGAAATTTATTGTATTTTTTCCCCTATTTTAGACTTACAACGCTATTTTTCCCCTCTCAAAGGGCCCCGCCACCATTCCCCTAAAAGTGAAAAAAAAACCTGGGTTCAAGGTCAAGGTCACGCTTGAGGTTTTAGGCTTTATTTCGTGTCCACTCAATATCTCCAAGACGGCTTGAAGGATTTTCATGAAACTTGGGTCAGATGTTCACCTCGTCAAGGCGACGTGCAGAACCCGCGTCTCGACCATACTGGGTCAAGGTCAAGGTCCTGCTTGAAGGTCAAATGTTTGAGGCTTTATTTTGTGTCCGCTCCATATCTCCTTAAAGGATTTTCATGAAACTTGGGTCACATGTTCACCTCATCAAGGCGACATGCAGAACCCGCGTCTCCACCATACCGGTTAAAGGTCAAGGTCACGCTTGAAGGTCAAAGGTTTTAGGCTTTATTTCGTGTCCAGTCAATATCTCCAAGACGGCTTGAAGGATTTTCATGAAAATTTGGTCACATGTTCACCTTATCAAGGCGACGTGCAGAACCCGCGTCTCGAACATACTGGGTCAAGGTCACGCTTGAAGGTCAAAGGTTTGAGGCTTTATTTTGTGCCGCTCCATATCTCCAAAACAGCTTAAAGAATTTTCATGAAACTTGGGTCACATGTTCACCTCATCAAGGCGACATGCAGAACCCGCGTCTCGACCATACCGGTTCAAGGTCAAGGTCACGCTTGAAGCTCAAAGGTTTTAGGCTTTATTTCCTGTCCACTCAATATCTCCAAGACGGCTTGCTTATGTTTAGCAACAGTTGTTAACTGTTTTGAAGAATACTTCAGTCTTGAATGTTACAGCTGCAGTAAAAATATGTGTTTCTGTAAACCATTTGAAATCATGTCCACTTTGTACCAGGTCAAGACAAAACATTAGTAATTAAAAATTGAGTACTGTCCAACTTGGTCAAATTTTTGTTTGTCTGCTTTATAGGTTGGAATGTTTTGAGAGATTTTGACAGATATTTGAGGGGGAGACATATGTTTTTGTCAAAACAATTCTAGTTTAATATTGAGTCAGTTGAAAACATTGTGTCAAAGTTTATTGTCTGCTGCAGATGCTTCGAAATGTGTTGGCAAACTTGTGAGCCATTTTCAAGCATGTATGGAAAATTTAACGTCTGTTGCAGAGGTGTTAAATGTTGTTTGTATCAGCTAGCGAAAGGGTTAACATTAATTAGAATTACCTAATGCCATAGCTAATGAGTTTTAAAAAATGAAAATATGAAAAATTGAGCTAGTGATTCTAAGAGATGAAAACATTGTACTTAGGAAAGGAAAAGCATGTTGTTTGTTTTCAGCAATAGTTTTATTTTTTCGAAAAATTGTACCAGAGCTCTAGATAAAGCATGTATTGCATGTTCCAAAATCCTTAAATGATACTCAAATTCAATCCCTATGTTATTTGTTATCAAAAGAATCATCTTGGTGAGAGGATTCTTTTGAGTACCCACACCATAGGGTTTTGTTGAGTAATATTAAGAGATATTGTGGGGGAAAGACCTGTTAACTCCCCCTTATCTAGAGCTCTGAATTGTAAGAAACAGGGTCATCCATATATAGTCACAAAGGAAAGGGTTGAACTAAAGGATGAGATAGAATCAGGCTATATTCTATTTTCCCCATGTCATCCTTTTTACACAGTGTGATGAATTGGCATCAGACAACTTTTGAAAATGTTCAAATTCTCCCTTTGCCATACTGTCAATATATAATATATACTTTCATGTAAAGATAATTTCTATACTTTTTTAGTTTTTTCAAAGTCATTTGCCGCAGTTCTTTTGTATGTCGGAAAGGGTTAACTTTTTGGGTGGAAATAATTGAGAGAAAAGTGAATTGTTTCCTGTTTCAATATAATGTACTGGCATTTGTTTCATACTCAAATAGGTAAAAGAAAAATACATATATATATATCATCTTATGTTGATTAAGTACCAATATTTTATTTTCAAAATACATACATGGGAAAGCGTTAACTTTTTGGGTGGAAATTATTGAGAGAGAAGTCAATTGTTTTCTGTTTCAATATATGTTCTGGTACATGTATTTGTTTAATACTCAAAGAATATATAAATTTATATATCATCTTATGTTCATTAATTTCCAACATTTTACTTTTTAGCTCACCTGTGCACGAAGTGCAAGGTGAGCTATTGTGATCAGTGATCACATTTTGTCCGTCAGTCGTCTGTTGTGCGTCGTCAATAATTGCTCTTGTTAACACTTTACAGGCTACATTTTGTGTCCGATCTTCATGAAAGTTTATCAGAACATTCATCTCCATCAAATCTGGAGGCCACATTTTCAACTTAAGCATGTTGAAACTTTATCAGAATGTTTGTCTTGATGATATGTAAGTCAAGTTCAAACATGGGTCATGACTCATGTCGGGTCAAAAAGTAGGTCACTAGGTCATATTGAAGGAAAATCTTGTTAACACTATAGAGGGCGCGCAATCTTTGCTTCAGCAATTTGAAATTTTGTCAGAATGTTTGTCTTAAAGATATCTAGGTCAAGTTTGTCATATTGGGTCAGAAACTAGGTCACTATTCAAAATTGAAGGGAAATCTCGGTCACATTTTTTGCTACAGCAGCTTGAAATTTAGTCAGAATGTTTATATCTGAATGATATCTAGGCCAAGTTTGAATATGAGTCATGCCGGGTCAAAAACTAGTTCACTAGGCCAAATTGAAGGAAATTCTTCCTAACTCTCTGGAGGCTGCATTTTTGGCTTCAGCAGCTTGAAATTTTGTCAGATTGTTTGTCTAAATTATATCTAGGTCATGATTGAAAATGGGTCATATTAGGTAAACAAGATATAGATCACTAGGCCAAATGATGGAAAATATTGTTAACACTCTGGAGGTTTCATTTTGAATCTTTGTCAGAATAATTGTCTTGATGTGTTTTGCATTAGAAATCACATTGCATAATTCAGGTGAGTGAACTAGTGCCATCATGGCCCTCTTGTTTAAATAATGGTTTTGAGTATCAGATCAATGATCAGAAAACAGCCACACAAGAAGAACAAAGGTTTTAGACAAAATGAAAAAGAAGAAATCTGATATAGATGTAACTTTAACCTGAAGTACTTGTTTTAATGTAGCCCTTTCCCCCATACACTTTACTTCAAAATCTATGGCAGACTGCTGTATAAAACATCTACACAAACATATGGAAAATCTCCATGTATGATTATGAGACGTCTGCAAGTGGGAAAGGATTAAACCCTTTTCCACATACAACAATTCTGCAGCAAACGACTTTGAACAAATTTTGTCAAAAAATGGAAAATCTCTATAATTGAATGGATAAACTATGACTAAAAGTGGAAAACATTGTGGCAAAAGGAGAAATTGCCACTGTTTTCAAAGCCGTCTGCTGCAGAGGCGCGTCAGAAAGTGTCTATATTAGGGAAAGGATTAATCCATTCAAACTGTATCAGCTATTCAAGAATAATTTGTTAGTTATATCAAGTATTGTGAATCATACAGTTAAAAATCAAAGGCATAAAGATAAACTGTACAAATTACACAGATCTGAAGAATAACCCTTTCCAAGGTACTGTTACTACAGACACCTTTTTAACCCTTTTCCACATATGACAATTCTACAGCAGACGATATTTGAAGGCAAGTATATGTAAATCCTCTAAAAGTAAAAGTGTAATACTGAAAAGAGCTGAAAACACAGGCAAAAGGAGAAATTGCTGGTTTTGAGCAATTTTTTTTCTTTATCACATTGTATTCAAAAGTCGTCGGCTACAGAGGCGTCAAAAAGCATCTTTATGTGGGAAAGGGTTAAGTCTTAGTTTACCTTTGAAATACATTGTTTGAAAAGGAGAAATTATGCAAAATAAGATTACTTATACATGTATAATGCTACAGTCTCATTTGACTTTCGAGTTTCAATTCTTTAACCTTTTCCCACATACAACAATTCTACAGCAGACATTTTTAAAACATCCAGACGCATAATGACATATATGAAAGAAAGTATAATTGTTGAATAAACTTGAAAATATTGTGACAAAAGGCGAAATTGTGTACATAATTATACAATGTATGTAAATACTCAGCTTAAGCTGGATCTACATAGGTCACAAAAATTGTGTAAACCTATTCCCTGCGTCACAGCTCAAATGACCTCATTGACTAGGCTGGTTCTAATTGGTTTTAAAAGGTTTTAACTCTTTCCCACATTCACCAAATCTGCAGCAGATGACTTGAAAACATCTCTGCAAACATGTGGTAACTATTAATGAAAGTACAATTATTAAATAAAGTTGAAAACATTGTGGCAAAAGGAGAAATTACTCATAAATCTTATGAACAATTTCTCCTTTTGCTACAATTTTTCAAAAGTCTCCTGTTGCAGAGGCGTCAGAAAGCATCTGTATGTGGAAAAGGGTTTAACCCTTTCCCCCATATAGACGCTTTCTGATGCTTCTGCAGCAGACAGCTTTTTGAAAACAAAGTAACAAAAGAAGAAATTGCTCAAAACGAGCAATTTCTCCTTTTGCCACAATGTATTCCACTTTTAGTCATAGATTATTCATTCAATTATAGAGATTTTCTATCTTTTGACAAAAGATGTTCAAAGTCGTCTGCTGCAAAATTGTTGTATGAGGGAAAGGGTTAACAGAAATAGACATTTTAAGCACTAGCTTGCCTTGTCTGGGACCACATAATTGCATTTGTTTTGAATTGCAAGCTAATTTAATTAGCGAAAATAAGTAGCTGCATCAGTTCCAGTAATTTACCCTTTTCCACCTGGAATCACATTTTGACATCTTTGCAGCAGACAACTTTTGAAAATATTATGAGATTTTTCCATATTTTTCTCTAGATATTTGCTGCTGATTTACTTTATTAAGTGTGAAAGGGTTAACATTTTGGTTGAATACTTTGGCTTGAAAAAACATAAATTTCAAATTATCAGTTCCTGAGATCTGACACATTTAGTATCATCTACTGAAAAGAAATGTAACGTCTGAAATATTGGAGGTATGATATTGAATAGAGAATATTGGGGTAAAACTAAAAGGCAAAATTGCTTTATTTGAGCTATTTCATCTTTCCTGCAATGTTTTCAAGAAACGTTTGATACTTAATTGTCTGAAATCAGAGCTCTAGATTATTAAAGGGGCGTAATACATGTTCTAAAATCCTTATTTGATCCTCTAACCCTATGTTGTGGGTACTCAAAAGAATCGTCTCAGTGAGACGATTCACTAAAACGATTCTTTTGAGTACAGACAACTTAGGGTTCACTTTGATAATAAGAGAAAAATTGTGGGAAAAAGAGCTGAATACCTCTGCTGAAATAATCTGTGTTCACCCTGCTCCCATATAAAGTTATTCTGAATTAGACGATGTTGACAACAATTTACATCTAGTCAAAAATATGGAAAAATATCATAATGACCTATACATGCATCTTCTTTTACTACAATTTCTTCAAAAGTTGTCTGCTGCAGATACGTCTGCAAGTGGGAGAGGGTTAAGATTAATTAAGAAAAGGATTTAATGACAGTAGTCTTGTCCCAAATTTTCCACAAAAGGAATAATTGGCCATTACATTATTTTGTCAGTTTTTCTCATTGTTTATGATTTTAATGGTCTCTTTCCGTGACAGGAAATGACTTTTTTGTGTCTCTACCATAGACACATTTATTCCACCGTTTTATGGAATTCCTCTTGTAACCTTTCTTAGATAATGGCCTCATTAATTTCATAGTCAGGATGAATTTACAAGTAGTACTGGTTTAACTTACCCTGGAATCTCGGTGATATTACTGCAAAATTGTTGAAATCAGCATATTTAACCCTTTCCCTTATACGAAAATTCTGCAGCAGACGACTTTAAACTTACTTTGTCAAAAAAAGAAAATCTCTATAATTGAATGGATATGACTAAAAGTGGAAAACATTGTGTCAAAACGAGAAATTGCTTGTTTTGAGCAATTTCTCCTTTTGTCACTATGTTTTTAAAAAGCCATCTGCTGCAGAGGCGTCAGAAAGCTTCTACATGAGGGAAAGGGTTAAACACCAGAAAGACATACAAACAGCAGAAAATTTATTCCAATGTTTCTTAGATTTATCTTCTGTTTAACTCTTTCTAAAATACTTGTATTAACATTTCACATTTATGCAGCAGACAACTTTTGAAAACATTTTGCCCAATTTTAGCAATTTCTCCTTTTCACATTCAATTTCAAAATGTGAATCAAATTTTTTTATTTCCTTTTCTGAGACATTACATTTTTTTTAATTTTTCGTAAAAGTTTTTAAAGCAGCCGATTCTTGGAATACTCATATGATGTAAATGGTTTATACCCTTCAGGGAATACCCTGGTATTTGTCATATTTGTAACGTTGAATCACTCCCTCCCAGGTTTTGTTACAAATTGCTTTTCAAACTGTCTTCACTCTTCCCTTCAACCCTTTCCCTGTATACAGGGGTCCAGATAAGGAGGAGTTTACAGCTCTTTTTCACACAATGTCTCTCTTATTATCCAACCAAACCCTATGTTGTGGGTACCCAAAGGAATAGTCTCATTGGGACGATTCTTTTGAGTACCCACAACATAGGGCCAGAGGGTCATACAAGGATTATAACACGCAAAGCGGCAAAATGCACCTTATCTAGAGCTCTGCATATATACAACAAATTTGCAACAGATAACTTTGAATACATGTATATGTAGACAGACAAATATTTGATATTTGTTTATATCTATAAATGCAAGTTCTATCATTGAATAGAGTTGGAAAATATTGTGGCAAAAGGAGAAATTGCTCATTATGAAGCGCCTGCTGCAGATACAGCGAAATGTATCTTTATGTGGGAAGGGTTAAACCCTTGCCCACATACAACACATCTGCAGCAGACGAGTTTCCAAAAATCTGGGAAAAAATGCGTAAAATCTCTATTAATAAAAGTTTAATTATTAAAAAGAGTTAAAAACATTGTGACAAAAGAAGAAATTGTTCATTATGAGCAATTTCTTCTTATGTAATGAATTAGCCCTTCTCTCCTTGTCACATTGTAATAGCCATGTACTGCAGATGCATCTTAACCCTTTTCAAAAATGCAGAAGAATTTTTATGTTTCTGCAGCAAATGACACGGAGATTTTTCATATTTTTGCCCAGTTGTTTTCAAAGTCATCTGCTGAAAGATTTGCAGCATGTAGGAAAGGGGGTTTAGTCTTCCAAAGTGACAGGGTTTAAATATCTAAGTTTTATCTTGCTGAGAGCAGCATTCCTTCAATCAAACTATCACATTTCTTGCAATATAATTTTTAATGGTACTTGGTGCAAATGTCTCATTTGGTCGCCTTTCTTGATACAGACAGTATTGACGCCTGTTCGGCTAATAACATTTATACAAATTGTTAGAAATAGGAGAAATTAATGATAATTAGTCATTCTTTTCACAATTTAAACTCTTTTTGTCCATTTATACTAAAAAATATCTGTTTTCTACAGATGATTATAAATATATCTTATATTAGAAAATATGTAAAACTAAGCGACAATTAATTATCCCTTTCCCACATATAACAAATCTGCAGCAGGCGACATGGAAAACATATTGGCAAAAATGTGAAAAATCTGTGAGAGAATGATAATTAATTAGAGTTGAAAAAATTGTGGTAAAAGGAGAAATTGCTCCTACGACGGGAAGGATTAAGAAACAATATAGAAAACATTATTTGGGTCAGAAACTAGGTCGCTAAGCCAAATTGAAGGAAAATCTTGTTAACCCTTTTCCACTTGCAGACGACTTTTGAAACCATTGTGGCCAAAGGTGAAATTGCTCATGATGAGCAATTTCTCCTTTGGCCACAATGTTTCAACTTTATTTAACAATTAAACTATCTGTTATGAAGATTTTTCAGGTTTTTGTCACCATGTTTTCAAAATCGTCTGCTGCAGGTTTGTTGTATGTGGGAAAGGGTTAACAATCTGGAGGCCGCTATTTTTTACTTGAGCATGTTGAAACTTTATCAGAATGTTTGTCTTGATGATATGTAAGCCAAGTTCGAATATGGGTCATGTTGTGTCAAAAAGTAGGTCACCAGTTCAAGTTATAGGAAAATCTTGTAAACACTCAAAAGACCGCAATTTTTGCTTCAGCAGTTTGCAATTTTGTCAGAATGTTTGTAAATAGGCCAAATGGAGGAAAATCTTGTTAACACTGGAGGTTTTATTTGAATCTTAGTCAGAATTATTGTGTTAATGAGTATTGCATTAGAAATCACATTGCATAATTCAAATGAGAAATATTGGCACGGACTCAAGCTGTTCTTGTAAAGTTTGGGTCCCGTCTGCTGAAATGAGGAACATAAACAAGGTATATATATAGATTCGGGGTTTATCTAGTGGGGGTTCACTTCCAACTTTTTTGTCAAATGATATATCTAGCACTTCATTACATGTGGACGGACAGTGAATACTGATGATACTCAGTGCTGTTACACATACTCCTCTGAGTTTTCATTGTATCAGAGGACTAGATAAGGGGGAGTGAACAGGTATTTTCCCCACAATATTTCTATTACTCAATAAAATCCTATATTGTGGGTACTCAAAGGATTCATCTCCCGAAGACGATTTTTTTTTTTAGTACCCACAACATAGGGTTTGAATGACAAATAAGGATTTTAGAACATGAAAAAAGCTCTGTAGATCGCAGAAAAAGTTTTGGCAAAATGTCAGAAACTGCTCATTTTAAGAAACTTCCTATTTCATTCATCCATATCCTATTTGTCAATTTGAGTTTGAATCTAGGGATTTTTGGTCTTAATTTATTGCATCTGATGCAATAAGACCAAAAATCCCTAGATTCAAACTCAAATTTATTGTTGTATAATTATGATGTTAAAATGTTAAATGGTCACTTTATAATTGAAAACTTCCTATTTCATTCATCCATCCTATTTGTCAATGCCATTCGGTTCAGATTTTATTGCTGTTACCTTTTTCCAAATTCAATGCAGACACATTTTGACACATCTGCAGGAGACAAATTTTAAAACATTTTGACCAAAGGAGAAATTTGCTTATATTGTCACAATACTTTTAACTGTATTCAAAATTAATTCTTTAATTTATATAAAAGTTCCATATTATTGCCTAGATTTGTCTTAAGTTGTCTGCTGCAGGTTTGTTGTATATATGGGAAAAGGGTAAAGTTTAATTCAATGATGTTTAACCACAAATAGTTAAGTTACTGTTACTGTAACAGTAAGCAGTCACAACTCAATTTGCAACAAAGATTTTTAACCCTTTACCCACATTCAGACGCTTTCTGATGCATCTGTAGCAGACTAATTTTGAAAAAGTTTTGGCAAAATGTCAGAAACTGCTCATTTTAAGAAATTTCTCCTTTTGCCACAATGTTTTTCAACTCTTTTCTGTAGTTTCATTTATATGAGTTCCATATTTTTGTCCAGATGATTTCAAAATAGTCTGCTGCAGTTTTGTTGTATGGGGGGAAAGGGTTTATTAGTTCAGTTCAGTAAATAAGTGGGATTTTACATAAAATATTTTCTCTAATGAAATCGGAATTATATGCAGTTGTATCACAGGGAATATTGATTTAGAAATACTTTGTGGGAAAAAGGCATGGATATTTGTTATCTGTGTGAAACTAATTACATTCGACAGAAAAAGCTTCCTGATGACTTTTTGTCAGTTCTCATTTTCCCAGATTAACTCTTTGCCAAGACTACAGCAAATCTACAGCAGACAACTTTGAAAACGGCTGGGCACAAAAATCTGGAAAATCTCTATAAATGACAGTGTCATTATGACACTATACCGGTGGTAATTGAATAGTATTATGACAATAAGCAGTTCCACATTTTCTCAGTATGCTTTTTAAAATTGTCAGCTACAGATGTGTTTGCACAGTATGGGAAAAAAAATCCTCTTGCCTTAAACAGTCTTATATCTTTCCCAAATTCCGTCCTCAAATTTGAGGAAAACAGTAATTTTGTCTAATATGTTATGCAAGTCAATCATCATGTGATCTTAAATAATTCATCCTTTCCCACTAGCAAACGCATTGTGACCAAGAGAGAAATTGATCATTATGAGCAATTTCTATCCTTTTATGATATTTTCATGTTTGTTTGATTATCAAACCCACATTTATACAGATTTTCCTTATTTTTGCCTAGATGTTTTCAAAGTTGTCTGCTGCAGATTTGTACTGTTCAAACTATTGTGAAATTAACCCTTTCCCTCATATAGATGATATCTGATGTCTCTCAAGTAGACTCCTTTTGAAAACATTCTGGCAAAAGAAGAAATTGCTCAAAACGAGCAATTTTTCCTTTTGCCACAATGTTTTCAACTTCTTTTGGTAACATTAACTAAACACGTCTGCTGCAGATTTGTTGAAGATTTCCCACCTGCAGACGCATTTTGATGCAATAAAAGCAGACAACTTTTTCATGATGAGCAATTTCTCCTTTGGCCACAATGTTTTCAACTTTATTTAACATTTAAGCTATCTTTTTTGGAGATTTGTCAGATTTTTGTCACTATGTTTCAAAGACATCTGCTGTAGATTTGTTGTATGTGGGAAAAGGGTTAAGTTATTATTACCCTGATACCGACAACATTTTCAAGTTATGTGTGTTATTGAATTTACCATTATGATATCTTTCTTTGATACAAGTGTTTTGAATGAGATATGAAGACAGTTAAAAGAAAAAAACTTGTTATATAGTACACAACACATTATAAATCTTTCTGGAGTGTGATCTCGAAAAGGGCTTCATTTGCAGATTGCATTTTAACGCATCTGTAGCAGACAACATAAGATAAATGAGTGGCATAACAAGAAATGAGCAATTTCTCCTTTTACTGCTATTTTTCAACTCTGCATGTATATTCAATATTCATACTTTCATTTATAGAGATTTTCCACCGTACAATTTCAAAGTTGTCTGCTGCAGATTTATTCAATGTGGGAAGGGTTACAGTACAAGATATCAATAAATTATCCTGAAGTATGAAGTGTTTGTTAATTAAAGTACAACACATTATAAATCATCCGAAGTGTGAAAAGGCTTTGCCATTCAATTTTGCAGATGCATTTTGTAGCATCCGCAGCAGACAACTTCAGAAAAAATAGAGGCAAAACAAGAATTTGCTCATAATGAGCAATATATCCTAAATTTTATCACAATTTTATCAACTCTGTATATTTAACCCTTTCCCCCATATGACAGTTCTGCAGCAGACGACTTTGAACATATTTTGTCAAAAAAATGAAAAGGGATAACTTATGACTAGAAGTGAAAAACATTGTGGCAAAAGGAGAAATTGCTTGTTTTGAGCAATTTCTTCTTTTGTCACTATGTTTTCAAAAAGCTGTCTGCTGCAGAGGCGTCATAAAGCGTCTATATGAGGGAAAGGGTTAATAATCTTACTTTCATTTTTAGAGAAGTTTCCAGGTTTTGCTCCATACAATTTCAAAGGTGTCTGCTGGGTCTGCTGATTATTCAATGTTCCATGTGGGATAAAGTTAAAGCGCAAGACATTACATGTATAAATAATTCTTAAGTATTTTAAAAGTGCTTAATAGTTCTCCTTCTCCTAATGACAAGGATACAAGAGATCTAAGCAAGGGGTATAAATTGTCCCAGACATTAATTTATTGATTGAGTCATTCTAGTTTTATGCCTTTTCAACAATTTTTAGTCATAAAACTCACATCACTTCTACCAGGTTACCTTTAATGTTTCCTCCATGTCATGAATGTTAATCTTTTCCCAAATGCAGATGCATTCTGACGTATAATGGCAGGGAGAAGCAATTTTTCCTTTTGCCTCAATGTGTTCAACACTATTCTTAGATTCTATGATTACACTGACATTTATAGAGTTTTTTCCCCATATTCCTTCCTAGATGTTTTCAAAATGATTTGTTATCCATGTATTTGTTGTATGTGTTTTTGGCAATTTTTAAGCAGAGGCTTAAAAAGATAGCTGTGTAAATAGGAATCTTTCCCACATACAACAAATTTGTAGCAGACGACTTATAAACCATCTCCGAAAAAAAAATAGGAAAGATCTCTTAATAAAATGATTATTATCAAATACATTGCTTCAAAAGGAGAAATTTCTCATCATGAGCAATTTCTCCTTTTGTCACTATGTTTTCAAAGGATTTCTGCTGGATATGCATCAAAATGCGTCTGCAGTTGGAAAACTTATTTTTGTTCTAGACCATATAAAATTATCCTTCTTTTCTATTCCAGTGAATGTTGTTGAAGCATTACAAGAGTTTTGGCAGATGAAACAGGAGAGAGGGGCTGATCTGAAGAATGGAGCCCTAGTGGTCTACGAATCCCAACCCTCAACCTCCGCCCCCTATGTCTGTTTCGTATCCCTTCCTGGGGGTAGTTGCTTCGGAAGTTTTCAGGTATGCTTTATCTTTTTAACCCTTTCCCTCATACAGACGCCTTCTGAGGCTTTTTGAAAACATAGTGACAAAAGAAGAAATTGCTCAAGACGAGCAATTTCTCCTTTTGCCACAATGTTTTCCACTTTTAGTCATATGTTATCCATTCAATTATAGAAATTTTTATGTTTTGACAAAATATGTTCAAAGCCGTCTGCTGCAGAATTGTCGTATCAGGGAAAGGGTTAAGAAAGAATCTATTTTATCTGACATTGATGACTGCTGAAGACTTCGCAGCAGACAATATAAATTATTAAAATATCAATACATGGGTAGAAAAGGTGGAAAATGCTTATTACTTTACTTGATAAAAAATTGCCGATAAACTGGCATAATTATGCTATCCAATATATAAACTTGATAATACATTGAATATAGGTAAACAGAACCATTATTCATAAATCAAGAGTTTTTTATAGTCAAGAATGCATTTTTAAAACAACTTGCCAAAGTAAATCTTGTAAATATGTCAAAATTGGCAGATCTCATTTGCTATTTGATTTAATACTCGTATTGATTTTGTCTACCATTATCTTTTATGTTTTTTTGTTTGTTTTCTGTTTGAAACAAATACTTGTAAATTGGAAGTATGTTGATGTTAGCTTTTTTCGGTACACAGTTCAAAAATTTGTGGGAAAAGGAGAAATTGCTTCTTTTTCCACATTGTTTTCAAATTCCATCTTCTAACAAACATGGCTGCAATATGTCATCTATACCAGATAATTATTTAACAACTTGAGGTGAAATAAGCGAGAATGAGCCACAATAATTTCAACTCTTTTCAATAATTATATTTTCCATTTATAATGACTTTCCACATTTTTGCCTTGATATTTTCAATATGTCTGCTGCACATTTTTGTATGTGAAGAAGGGTTACGGTAATTTATTTCACCACAAAATATTTGAAGGTATTTAGTGAAGGCTATTATAATTCCCCCCCAGTTCAATACATTCACAAATGCTGTATTATTAGCCAAAGTAAACAGATAGGATAAAAGAATTTTTACTTGTCTATCTCGAATTCCAAATGTACCTAACTGAAATTTATTTCAAGATTAAATTACTGCTGTTTTGAAATAGGTCATTTAAATATGCTTTAACCCTTTCCCACATACAGATGCTTTCTCATGCCTCTGCAACATACAAGTTTTGAAAACATTTTGACAAAAGGAGAAAATGCTCATCATAGAAATTGCTCATGATTAGCAATTTCTTCTTTTATCACAATATTTTCAATTCTATTCAATATTTATACAATTGAACAGACAGATTATTTATAATTTTTCCCTTGCAATGCTTTTGCACAACAGAATTGACCGTAAAATGGTTGTACACATACAGATCAGTTCTCTGTCACTCCTTTTGTCTGTCCGTCATTTCATCTCTCTGTGTCTGTCTGTTCATCATTCTTTCAGATAAGGAGGGGTATACAGCTCTTTTCCCCACATTATCTTTCTTATTATCCAACCATACCCTATTCTTTTCAGTACCCACAACATAGGGTTAGAGGGTCAACAAACTAGGATATTAGAACATGCAAGACGCCCCTTATCTAGAGCTCTGCTTAGAACATTCTTGTTATCCCTTATCCCTTTCCCTCATACGGCAATTCTGCAGCAGACGACTTTGAACGTATTTTGTTACAAAATAGAAAATCTCCATAATTGAATGGATAACCTATGACGAAAAGTGGAAAACATTGTGGCAAAAGGAGAAATTGCACGTTTTGTGCAATTTCTTCTTTTGTCACTATGTTTTCAAAAAGCCGTCTGCTGCAGAGACGTCAGAAAGCGTCTATATGAGGGAAAGGGTTAAATGGGCACACAGATACAGTTTTGACCTCCTCTTTTCTGTCTGAAGATATATCTTAGGCATGGTTATACGGCTTTCATTAAAAGTTTATCAAATGTTTGGAATTCATGTAGGTTAGAATATGGAAAATCTCTATCAATGAAAGTGTTGTGAAATGAATAGAGTAGAAACATAGTGGCAAAATAAGATAACAGCATTCAACTTGGATCAATCACTGGCCTCCAGTTTTGGGGCAACTATTACTACTGACTCGCTGGTGTCAGGGTAAATGGACCAGAAGTACTAGTAACTTTAAAGGGACTGAATCCCATATGAGATAAAAGCGGAAAAAAAAAGAAAATTGTTAATAATTGCTATTACCTTGATGTTTTGCATGTAAGGCATTGAGATTTGATGACTGGTGTACTACAATATATGCACACTATTAATATTGCGGAGATTTTTCGTTATTTTGCATTGTAAAATCTACTGGGTTAGTAACCCAGTAAATCTAAAAATATCGCTGTATATTTATCATGTTATCACTACAACCGAATTGACAATCTCCTTCCCAGAGTTGTTGTTCCTTACACTCACGCATACATGAATGTAATGAGTCGATAGTGTTAGAGAATGCCGAATTGAATCCACTAATTCAAATGAGCAAGAGGAAATTCCACGGTATTTTTAAACGGGAAAACACGGAGCGGACATATTTTTTACTACTTATTTCCTAGGAAATAATGAAAAACAAGACTTGTACGACCTTCTACAACATTCCGTTACATATATATAGACGTATTTTGGATTAATTAGAATAAGTATAAAATATAACGATTTTGGACCATTATGGTGTTCAGTCCCTTTAAAAAATAGAGTAGAAACATAGTGTCAAAAGAAGTAATTGCTCCTTTTACCACAATGTTTTAAAAGTCATTGGCTGCAGATATATCAAAATGCATCCCCATGTGAGAATGAGTTAATCCAATTAAGAGGCTTTTGCCTTGGGAAGATTCAAGAATGTGTTTTAACCCTTTCCCTCATAAAGACACTTTCTGACGCCTCTGCAGCAGAAAGCTTTTTGAAAACATGGCAACAAAAGAAGAAACTGCTCAAAACAAGCAATTTCTCCTTTTGTCACCATGTCTTCAACTCGATTCAATTATTGTACTTTCATTTAAAGGGAGTTTCCAATTATTTTAGGGTATGCTTTCAAAGTCGTCTGTGCAGAGCCCCGGTAGCGACCCGGGCTGTCAATCCAGGGTTGTGAGTTTGAATCCCGGCTCGGCCAACTTTCTTTCAGACGATTGACAAAAGTCAATGCGACATGCGTCATTCGTCTTCCACCAATGGGCTAAGTCTATGTGGAAAAGCAGCCAGTTGCTTGGGAAGATTGTTGTGTGGAGTACTGGTGTGAGAAAACCAGGAAATGCATCAGTAGGTGAACTGGCCGCCGTGATATAACTGAGAAATTGTTAAAAACGGTGTTAAACCCCATTCAATCAATCAATCAATCAAAGTCGGAAATACCTAAATACTTAGATAACAGCATTCAACTTTGATCAATCCCTGGCCTCTTTGGGCTCCGGATTTTGGGGCAAGCATTATTACCCACTGGCTGGTGTCAGGGTAAATGGACCAGGAGTACTGGTAACTTGTACCCAGGAAATGTTGTGATGTAACTGAAAAATTGTTGAAAACTGTTTTAACCCCTTCTCTCATATAAACGCTTTCTGACGCCTCTGCAGCAGACTGCTTTTTGAAAACATAGTGACAAAAGAAGAAATTGCTCAAAACGAGCAATTTCTTCTTTTGCCACAATGTTTTCCATGCTCATAGGTCATCCATTCAATTATAGAGATTTTCCATTTTTTGACAAAATATGTTCAAAGTCGTCTGCTGCAGAATTGTCGTATGAGGGAAAGGGTTAATTCTCGTCTGGCTTGATGGTAAGGGTTAAACACCTTGCAGACAAATCAATCAGAATCTTTTCAAGAGTTGAGTTGCTGAGGTGACAAAAGTGGATTTTATGAGAGAAAGGGCTACAGGTTGTGTCAATATTAGAAACTTGATCCTCTGAATTGGGCCATATTGTTTATCGCTACATGGTATTTGCATAGTCCTATTGACCTATGGTCAAGTCAAGTATTTGATTATTTCTGTATATTTTCTTTAACCCTTTCAATGATAATACTGACAACTACATGTATTTAGCAGGCATGCTGTGGAAACATAGTGGAAAAGTAAATCATTTACTGCATTGTGGGATATAAACATTTGCCATCAAATTAACCTTTCCCACAAAAACAAATCTGAAGAAGACCACTTTGAAAATTGAATATTGTCAGAATGGAAGTGAAAATGTTGTGACAAAATGAGAAATTGCTCATTATGAGCAATGTTTGCAATGTTTTTAAATTTTGTCTGCTGCAGAATTGTCAAAATGTACATACAGATAAGTTACAAGACTAATTACAAGATCTGTAAATATTGTATGGGTAAAATGGTTCAATGTGTCAATCAAAAAGATTAAAACATTCCAGTATAAAAGTTGTTTTATGGTTAACCCTTCCCCATTATGCAATACATCTGTAGCAGACAACTTTGAAAACATCTAGGTAAATATATGGAAAAGTGTCTTTAATTGAACGTATAATCATCTGCTGTGACAACATTTGAAAGAAAAACTGTTACATCCAGAAATTTCAAAAATATATATTTCAAACATTCTTGACAATTTTGAAGGGAATGGTTAATTTTCCTTTTCTTACAATGTCTACAAAGGTCGTTTGATGCACATGGCTTCAAAGTACATCTGTTAGCAAAGGGTTAATTTCCTCTTTTATCACTTGTTACCGGTACTTATTTTGCTGGGTTAAATGTAAGAACCTACCAAGAGGAAATTCTTGATAAAAAGAATAGGACTTTTAATTCTTTCCCTCATACGACAATTCTGCAGCAGACGACTTTGAACATATTTTGTCAAAAAATAGAATATCTCTATAATTGAATGGATAACCTATGTCTAAAAAGTGGAAAACATTGTGGCAAAAGAGGAAATTGCTTGTTTTGAGAAATTTCTTCTTTTGTCACTATGTTTTCACAAAGCCGTCTGCTGTAGAGGCGTCAGATAGCGTCTATATGAGGGAAAGGGTTAATAACGTAAATTTGTATCACAGAGTAGATATCATTGTGAGGAAAGGTGAACTTTGTAGCTGTCATCAAGGAGGGAAATGTTTGATGAAAAGAGAACAAAAATATAATCAATTGAATGAAGGAGGACGTTACAATGTTTTCAAAACTGTCTGCTTTGAAAACATCGGGAGGAATAACACATAACAACTAAAATATTTGACATATAATTTTGATCCAGCATTTAAAATGGTGTGAGAAAAGGAAAAATTATTTAGTTTAACCTCTCCGACTTCCAGACACATTTTAATGCAACTGCAGCAGTCTACTTTTGAAAATCGTTTTCTCAAAAGGAGAAATTGCTCACATCTTTTTTTTCTATATTTTGATTTATATTGTTTCCATAGTTTTGTCTTAATGTTTTCAAGATGTATGTGCAAAACAGTTACGCAATTTTACCTTTTTCAATAATCTGTTTAAAAAAAGGTTGTCTGCTGCAAATGTGTCAATAGTTGTCTGTGCTAAGGAAAAGATTAAGTTTAAAAAAAAAGAGAGAGAAAATAGAGGACAATTGCGTCCAAGTAGGTGTCAAACTGGGTAAATATTTGAATAGCTAGGTAAGAAGTGTAGGTAAACCTATTAAAGACCTAATAATGACATATATAGTTAAGTTTAAACCTTTCCTATATACAATGAATCTGCAGCAGAAGACTTGAAACCTTTGTAGGAGCATCTGCAGCAGACAGCTTTTGAAAACATCGTGGCAAATGGAGAAATTGCTCGTAATGAGCCATTTCTCCATTTGCCACAATAGTTTTTTTACTAACGTCAGAAAATGCTGTATGTGGGTAAGGGTTGAAGATTACCAGCAATATTGGTAATTTACCACAGAAAGGCCAGATGGGACTAAAATTATGTTGAAAACGTCATAAATCTCCACACACACAAGCTCATTCTATATTTTGGCCCTAATCCTTTTATCAAGAAAAAAATAAATCTGTATGCTATCAACTGAAAGTAACTTATTGGTATGTTTAAGATCAATATAAGATATAGATTTTTTTTATTAACTGTAATCTTAGCAAACACAAATAGAAGGGTAAATCATCCAGAGGCTTATAGCCCAGAGGGATTGATTGTGATGCAGCTGAATATTTCAAACTGCCAATTGTCTATTATACTATTTGTGTATTTAAATCTTTATAAATGAAAGTACAAGAGAAAGTTACCGAGTCCCGGTAGCTCAGTCGGTAACAACGCGGGCTGTCGATCCAGGGGTTGTGAGTTTGAATCCTGGCTCGGCCAACTTCTTTCCGACATTTGACAAAAGTCATTGCGACATGCGTCATTCGTCTTCCACCAATGGGCTAAGTCTATGTGGAAAAGCAGCCAGTTGCTTGGGAAGATTGCTGTGTGGAGTACTGGTGTGAGTAAACCAGGAAACACATGAGTAGGTGAACTGGCCGCCGTGATATGACTGAGAAATTGTTAAAAAACGGTGTTAAACCCCAATCAATCAATCAATCAACAAGAGAAAGTTGAGGCAACGCATCAATGTCGCCGGATATCCATAGTGCAGTTATGTATAACACTTACATTATAGTAGTTGAAAAAACAGTTATCAACTGAGGGGCATATTGGAACATCAGGGGTGGGGTCAAGTCAAAATGTATCATAACTTGCATTTTTTTGTCAATGAAGTGAATGTCCTTCATTGAAATATATATATTATTGAAGCCTTTCATTGTTTATGATCAATCTCCATTCCAAGGTAGGTTGACCATACACACACCCAACTAATTGTTGATCATAAACAGTAATGGAAATGAGTAATCTTGCCAATCATTAGTCTTAGTATGTATACAGTGCTTTCATCCAGGAATAATTATAAGATTTGTGAGATGTTTGTCAAAATATTTGAATTTTATTATTTAACAATAAAACAACAAAACAGACAATTTAACATGCAATAGCAAGACATTTTACCTTTCCCCTATTAAAGTCAACATTGGACACCGTTGCAGCAATCTACTTTTAAAATAATGAGAAAAGGGTTAAATCGCTGAAGACATGAGTTTTCTCTTTTTCTCAAAATTATATCAGCTTGGCATCCTAATTATATCATACTTTGACAAATGTTAAATGTAGTCCAATATTTATAAATTAGACCAACCTCGAAATATAATATCAACTTTATTTCGAACATAAACTGAACCCTACAACATGTTAATTTATTGTAATTCTTTCCTTCCTTTTTATACGCCAAAACGAAACGTATTATAGTTTTACCTGCAGCATACAGGCGGGCGGCGTCCAGTATGTTGTCAGCTAAATAACTTTAGAAGCCATTGTCCAATCCTCACCAAATTTGGTCAGAATGTGAATTGGCATAATATCTTGGACAAGATCGATAACTAGCCATATCGCTTTAGTCAATCAAGAGTTATCGCCCTTTAATTAAATGATACCATTTGGTTTTTGTAAACTTTATAGAACCTGATCTACACTTTTCACAAAACATATTTGCATAACTTGATAAGCTTATTAAAAGCTTCTATCAGCTTGTGTAGATGCTTATAAGATGGAGAAGAATGTACAGGCTGAACAGAATCTGCATCAATCAGAAATGCTAACTTGTATCTTTCCCATGGACGGGCTCATTTTATCTTGGCTTGCATTAATTTAACCCCTTCCCACCTGTAGACGCATTAAGATCCATCTGCAGCAGATGACTTGAAAACATTGTGACAAAAGGAGAAATTGCTCAAGACAAGCAATTTCTCCTTTTACCACAAATGTTTTTAACTTTTTTCAAGTAATTATCCCTTTCCCTCATACGACAATTCTGCAGCAGATGACTTTGACCACTAAAAGTGGAAAACATTGTGTCAAAAGGAGAAATTGCTCGTTTTGAGCAATTGAGCTTTTGTCACTATGTTTTCAAAAAGCCGTCTGCTGCAGAGGCGTCAGAAAGCGTCTATATGAGGGAAAGGGGAAAAAAAAAAAAAAACAACAATAATAGAGATTTTCAATATTTTTTTAGTAGACATTTTTAAAGTCGTCTACTGCAGATTTGCCGTATGAGGGAAAGGGTAAACACAAGCTTTCCTTTGAACTCGAGAGATTTAACAGAATCTCTTCACCACAGATTGTAAGAGGACTTGAAAAGCCAAAAGTAAATCCTTATTGAAATTTTTATATGCATGGATATAGCCTATAGAAGGCCATATATAACTAATACAGGACTTATCAACAATACATAAAGGTGATTTATTATGGTTAGCCCTATTTCACCTGTCAAAATTATTGAATAAGTAAATAAATGGTTAAAACGTTTAATGCAAGAAGTAAACATTGAAATTTATCAAATTTAGCAACACTTCACTCGTTAAATATTTAATATTTAAAGGGTTGTTCGCTTAAACCCTCTCCCACATACAACAAATCTGCAGAAGACTGTATTGTTAACACCTAGTTAACCCTTTCCCTCATATAGACGCTTTCTGACGCCTCTGCAGCCGACAGCTTTTTGAAAACTTCGTGACAAAAGAAGAAATTGCTCAAAACCAGCAATTTCTCCTTTTGCCACAATGTTTTTCACTTTTAGTCATATTGAGGTTATCCATTCAATTATAGAGATTTTACATTTTTTGACAAAATATGTACAAAGTCGTGTGCTGCAGAATTGTTGTATGAGGTAAAGGGTTATAGTGTACTACTTAATGAGTAAAGTTGAAAACATTGTGGCAAAAGGAGAGGTTCTCATGATAACCAATTTCTTCTTTATGTCACAATGTTTTCAAAAGACTGCTGTAGATGTGACACAATGCATTTGTATGAAATTCTTTGCCGTATGCAGACTTAATTTGGCACATCTACAGCACATGAATTTAGAAAACATTCCGAGAAAAGGACAAATTTCTCATAGGCAACTCCTATTGCCAAAACAATTTTAATTCTGCTCAATAATTCAACTTTCGTTTTAAGAGAACTTAGATTCTTTGCAGACGATAAAGGTATATCGGAGCATCACTTTATCAAACGTATTGCAGAGTTCAAGAACAGTAACTCTTACCTTACTAACCCTTTCCCACATACAACAAATATGCAGCAGAGGACTTTAAAATGATCTTGGCAAAACTATGGAAAGAATAATGAGTGAAAGGAGTTGAAAACATTGTGCCAAAATTATAAATTGCTCCTTATGAGCAATTTCTACCTTTGGCACAGTGTTTTCAACTCTATTTAATGATTATACTTTCATGTTTTGTCTACACATGTAGATATTTTCTTTACAAAATTGTCTGCCACAGATTTGTAGTATGTTGAAAAGGGTTAATCATTTCCCTCATACGACAATTCTGCAGCAGACGACTTTGAACATATTTTGTTGAAAAATGGAAAATCTCTATAATTGAATGGATAACCTATGACTAAAAGTGGAAAAACATTGTTGCTAAAGGAGAAATTGCTCGTCATGAGCAATTTCTTCTTTTGCCACAATGTTTTTAAAAGTCTTCTGCGTCAGAAAGTGTCTGTATGTTGGAAAGGGTTAAACAGTTAAGGTTCCATTTCTCTCAATCTGATTAAAACCATCTCCTCAAAAACACTACGCTATAGTTAAGGTTCCATTTCTCTCAATCTGATTAAAACCATCTCCTCAAAAACACTACGCTATTCCTTTTCAGAAGATTGTGTACTTTAGCCAGATTGCATTTCCCTGAGACAAGAGTGAATACTTCTAATAAAAAAAAAAAAATCAGGATTTGTAAATACATGTATTAGCTATTTATCAGAACACATCTTTCTCATTATATAACAAAACTGAGCAATTGGATAGAGAAACTGATCAATTATACTTAACCCTTTCCCTCATACAACAATTCTGCAGCAGACAGCTTTGAACATATTTTGTCAAAAAATGGGAAATCTATATAATTGAATGGATAACCTATGACTAAAAGTGGAAAACATTGTGTCAAAAGGAGAAATTGCTCGTTTTGAGCAATTTCTTCTTTTGTCACAATGTTTTCAAAAAGCCGTCTGCTGCAGAGGCGTCAGAAAGCGTATATATGAGGGAAAGGGTTAAACCATTATCCTAATACAGTAAATCTGCAACAGACATCTATGGAAACAATTTGACCAAAATATGGAAACTTTATCTAAATGAAAGGACAGTTTTTGAATTAAGTTGAAAACAATGCAAAAGGAGAAATTGCTTATTATGCACAATGTTTTCAAAATTTGTCTGTTGCAGAGGTGTAAGTTAACGTCTGTTAATAATGTGGCAAAGGGTTAAATGTCATTTTCTAAATACAAATTCTTTTTGCATTTTTATTTTATCCATGATATTAAAAGTGATCAATCTTTAAGCCTCGTTATTGTGTACTGTACAACTGTTTAACCCTTTCCAAAGTTTCCATCATACAACAAATCTGCAGCAGACGACTTGAAAACTTACCTAAATAAAATTGGAAACTCCCTTTAACTGAAAGTACAATAATTGAATAGAGTTGAAAACATTGGCAAAAGGAGAAATTGCTCGTTTTGAGCAATTTCTTCTTTTGTCGCCATGTTTTCTAAAAGTCATCTGCTGCAGAGGCGTCAGAAAGTGACTATAGGAGGGAATGGGTTAAGTATATTATTGCTTTATATGTTACAGAAATTTGGATAAATCTGCAGTAAGACAGCTTTTGAAAAAGATAAAGAAATGAGGGGGATAAAAACACCCATCATTGTTAGCTTGACTTTTGAAATAAACAAGAGCTATTGTCATGACCCTGGCGTCGACGGTGGCGGCGGCGGCGTGGTCGTCCGGTTAAGGTTTTTCTGTTTTCTATCAGTCGAGCATCTGTGCCGTACGCGGTGCTCTTGTTTTACTACTCTGTACCCTGCATCAACATCATAGTGTAGTTGCTTTTAAGCTCACCTGAGCTTTGCTCAAGGTGAGTTATTGTGATCGCCTTTTGTCCGTCGTCCGTCGTCCGTCAACTTCTTCTCCTCAGTAACCAGTGGGTCAATTTGGATGAAACTTCACAGAAAGCATCCTCTCAATGACCTCACCAGAATTCCTTCAAATTTTTGGGATCCATGCAAAATTCTGGTTTCCATGGCAACGAAACCGAAAAAACTTCAAAATTCTTCTTCTCCCAAATTGGTTGGCAGATTTTCAAATAATTTTGTAGAAATGTTTCTTGGATGACCCTCTATCAAATTCCTTCAAGCCGTGTTGATTGGTCGAAAAACATGGCCGCCAGGGGGGGCGGGGCTATTTTGCCTTATATGGCTATAGTGAAAACTTAAAAAATCTTCTCCTCCGAAAGTGTAAGGCCGATTTTCAAATAATTTTGTAGAAATGTTCCTTGGGTGACCCTCTATCAGATTCCTCCAAGCCATGTTGATTGGTCGAAAAACATGGCCGCCAGGGGGGGGGGGGGGGGGGGGGGGCTATTTTGCCTTATATGGCTATAGTGCAAACTTAAAAAATCTTCTCCTCCAAAAGTGTCAGGCTGATTTTCAAATAATTTTGTAGAAATGTTCTTTGGGTGATCCTCTATCAGATTCCTTCAAGCCATGTTGATTGGTCAAAAAACATGGCCGCCAGGGGGCGGGGCTATTTTGCCTTTTATGGCTATAATGAAAACTTAAAAAATCTTCTCCTCCATAAGTGTCAGGCCGATTTTCAAATAATTTTGTAGAAATGTTCCTTGGGTGACCCTATATCAGATTCCTACAAGCAATGTTGATTGGTCAAAAAACATGGCCGCCAGGGGGCGGGGGCTATTTTGCCTTATATGGCCAAAGTGAAAACTTAAAAAATCTTCAACATCTTCTCCTCAGTAACCAGTGGGTCAATTGGGATGAAACTTCACAGAAAGCATCCTCTTAATGACCTCACCAGAATTCCTTCAAATTTTAGGGATCCATGCAGAATTCTGGTTTCCATGGCAATGAAACGAAAAAAACTTTAAAATTCTTCTTCTCCCAAACTGGTTGGCAGATTTTCAAATAATTTTGTAGAAATGTTCCTTGGATGACCCTCTACCAGATTCCTTCAAGCCATATTGATTGGTCAAAAAACACGGCCGCCAGGGGGGGGGGGGCTATTTTGCCTTATATGGCTATAGTGAAAACTTAAAAAATCTTCTCCTCCGAAAGTGTCAGGCTTATTTTCAAATGATTTTGTAGAAATGTTCCTTGGGTGACCCTCTATCAGATTCCTTCAAGCCATGTTGATTGGTCGAAAAACATGGCCGCCAGGGGGGGGGCGGGGCTATTTTGCCTTATATGGCTATAGTGCAAACTTAAAAAATCTTCTTCTCCAAAAGTGTTGGCCCGATTTTCAAATAATTTTGTAGAAATGTTCCTTGGATGACCCACTTTCAGATTCCTTCAAGCCATGTTGATTTGTCAAAAAACATGGCCGCCAGTAGGCAGGGCTATTTTGCATTATATGGATATAGTGAAAACTTAAAAAATCTTCTCCTCCAAATGTATCTGGCCGATTATCAAATAATTTTGTAGAAATGTTCCTAGGGTGACCCTCTATCAGATTCCTTCAAGCCAAGTTGATTGGTCGGAAACTGGCTGCCAGGGGGCATGGCTTATATAGCTAAAGTGAAAAAAAAATAAAAATCAGGTGAGCGATTCAAGGGCCATCATGGCCCTCTTGTTTATATCCAGATGTTACATTTTCTTCCTCACAATATTTTTTCAAAGCAGACATTCAATGCTGCCCTCTCAAGTATTAACCATTTCCCTCATACGACAATTCTGCAGCAGACGACTTTAAACATATTTTGTCAAAAAAAGGAAAATCTCTATAGTTGGATGGATAACCTATGACTAAAAGTGGAAAACATTGTGGCAAAAGGAGAAATTGCACGTTTTGTGCAATTTCTTCTTGTGTCACTATGTTTTCAAAAAGCCGTCTGCTGCAGAGGCGTCAGAAAGCGTCTATATGAGGGAAAGGGTTAAGTTCAATTTAATCAATTATGCAGATTCTATATTCACAAAATTATCATACAAGAGATTATACATCTAGACTATCCATCACTTTGACTTTCGAATTTTTGTAACCATTTTTTGTTGTGACTAATTTGTCTGATGGTAATAAGTTGCAAAGATCACAAAGGAAAAGATAGCATTAACCTTTTCCAACACGCAATAAATCTGCAGCAGATGGCATTGTAAACATGTATTAAAGCAATAAATATAGAAAATATATATAACGGTTGGATAGAGCTGAAATCAATGAGGCAAAAGGAGTAATAGCTCATGATGAGCAGCTTCTCGATATGATACATTGTTTTCAAAAGTAGTCTGCTGTTGATGTGTCTGCTTGTGGGAATGGGTTAACCCTTTTCACTCATACGACAAATCTGCAGCAGACGACTTTGAACATATTTTGTCAACAAATAAAGTGGAAAACATTGTGGCAAAAGGAGAAATTGCTCGTTTTGAGCAATTTCTTCTTATGTCACTATGTTTTTCAAAAAGCCGTCTGCTGCAGAGGCGCCAGAAAGCGTCTATATGAGGGAAAGGGTTAAGAGACAAAGGGACCTGAAGCATCTTGGATTGTTCTGAGGTCAAAATCTATGAAAGAACCAAACAACTGTCACAGTAGATAATCATTAATAGGTTTTTATTTCTCTTGAAGCTGACAGGAGCTGGAGAATAAAGAAGGATTTTTAGAGCTTCGCAACCCTTTTGTTCCCGCTTACAATAAATCTGGAGCAGACATCTTTGAATAAATTTAACCAAAAATATGGAAATAATAAATGAAAGAATGATTATTGAACAACATTGAAAGGAAAAAGAATACTTATTCGCACTTTCTCCTTTCCCAACACTTGTTTTCTAGTGATAAATATACTTTTTTTTTCAACATGTTGAGTTATTTTGTTAGGAAAACCATTTCCCATTTGCAGGCGCATCTTCATTCATCTGCTGCAGGCGACTTCTGAAAACATTGTAGCATCAGACGAAATTGCTCATGATGAGCAATTTCTCCTTTTGCCACAATGTTTTTATCTCAATTCAATAATTATTTATAAAGTTTGTTCATATTTTTGCTTAGGTAATTTTAAAGCCAAATGCTTATTTTTGATTTATGTGGGAATGGATTTAATTTTTCAAATTGATTCAGAGTTGAAACCAGTTTGGCTTAAGGAGTAATTGCTTACTTTGAATGATAATTCTACAATGTCTCTCCAAAAGATGTCTGATGCAAAAGGTGTCAAAAGTTGTCTTTGCTGGTGAATTTGTTAAAAGGTCTGCCTGAAGTTAGGTTTCATAGGGTATGATTCATATGATAGCAATTTCAATATGTTTATTTGTAAACCCTTTCCCACTTACAACTAATCTGCTGGAAGGGACAATTTCAAAGTCATGAAATATTGAATATCTCTATAAATTAAGTTTAACCCTTTCCCTCATATAAACGCTTTCTGACGCCTCTGCAGCAGACAAAAATATGTCAAATGTGGGAAATGTTTACGATTTATCTTTTCTGTGTATTTTCAGCAATGCCCTACCAAGGCAGAGGCCCGCAGAAGTGCAGCTAAAATAGCCTTAATGAATTCAGTGTTCAACGAACATCCCTCGAGGAAGATCACGGATGAGTTTATAGACAGGGCAGTCCACGATGCACTTACGTCTTTCAAGGTATGATTCAGCGTCTGAGTTAACCCTTTCCCACCTATAGACGCATTTTTATGTATCTGCAGCAGACGACTTTTGAAAACATCGTGACAAAAGGAGAAATTGCTCAAAACGAGCAATTTCTCCTTTTGCCACGATGTTTTCAACTTAATTCAGTAATAATACCTACAATTTTAGAGATTTTCCATATTTTTGAGTAGTCATTAATAAAGTCGTCTGCTGCATATTTGCTGTATATGTGGGAAAGGGTTACCTTTGAATACATCTTGTCAAAGATATGGAAAATCACTATAAAAGAAAATATGATTAATGGTATTTATGTCACCTTGTTTCATGGGTAATTTACCATTGGTACTTGTCCATTTATTCTTACACCAATGAGACGGTCATTATAAAGGAGGGAAAGCCATTTATAAAGTGTTTGGTATGACTTGGCCGGGGATCATACCCATAACTACCAGCAGGCGCTCTACCACTACACCGGAATACAGTTGAAAACAAATTGGTAGATGGAGGAACTGCTCATCAGGAGCATCCTTGTTTTACTATAATAATTTCAAAATGTAACAGAGGAATTTTGAAAACCATGTGGCAGAAGAAAAGATTCATCAAAACTAGTGTAGATGAGCTTTCCTCTTGCAGCAATGCTTTCAATGATAGTCTGCTGCAGCTGCATCGCAATTTATTTGTTTCTGAAAAGAAGATCAAGTTTGTTTATGTAGCACTAAGCAGACATCTTTTCAAACATCTGGGCAAGACTATTGAAACTCTATAAATGAAAGTATAGTGATTCAATAGAGTTGAAAACATTGTGACAAAAGAAGAAATTGCTCACAATGAGCACTGTTTCCTTTTGTCCCAATGTGTTCACATATTGTCTGCTGCAGAAGCATCAAATTTCACCAATTTGAGGGGAAGGGTTAACCCTTTCCCTCATACGACATTTCTGCAGCAGATGACTTTGAACATATTTTATCAAAAAATGGAAAATCTCTATAATTGAATAGATATGACTAAAATTGGAAAGCATTGTGTCAAAGGGAGAAAATGGTCGTTTTGAGCAATTTCTTCTTTTGTCATTATGTTTTCAAAAGCTGTCTGCTGTGGAGGCGTCAGAAAGCGTCTATATGAGGGAAAGTGTTAAATGTTTCATGTAGATACGAACATTTAATTCAAGAATGGTTCTAGGCATTTTTCATTGAATATTGTAAAATTGCAGTAAAACTTGTGACAGGAGCCACATCTGTTAAGCGGTGAACTTGAATTAAGCAGCCATGTGAGGATAAGCCAAAGCAACACTTTCTGCTATATTTTACTTGTATTAAGCAGCCACCTCTGTTCAAAAGCCAAAGTTAGACTCTACCCTGGGTGGCTGCTTAACCCATTACTTCACACTGACGACATTTGACGCCTGCTGTTGCAGACGCCTTTTGAAAACATTGCAATAAAAGGTGAAATTGCTCAAAACAAGCAATTTCACCTTTAATTGCAATATTTTCAACTCTTTATCAAAAGTTACTTTCAGTTTTCAAGATTTTTTAACTTGTTCATTTGTTTATTGTAAAGCAAACAACATTTGAAATTTCATGTGAAGTAATGGGTTAAGACATGTTTGACTGTAAGTGTATATATCAAATTTTGTTGTTTCCTATTGCAGGGCAACCTGGATGAAGCAGACAACCCGAACACTGGGATTGGAGCATTCAGATTTATGTTAGAACAGAACAAGGGTCGCACTATGTTAGAGTTTCAAGAACTTATGACTGTGTTTCAACTCTTACATTGGAACGGCAGCCTGAAAGCCATGCGGGAGAGAAACTGTTCGCGACAAGAAGTTCTGGCGCATTATTCTAATCGAGCGCTGGATGACGATATGCGTTCACAGATGGCGTTAGATTGGATTGCGCGGGAGCAAGAGAGTACTGGTATCATCGCGAGAGAGTTAGAGATTTCGGAAAAAGAACTTGAAAGTGCAAGGCTCGCTGGACGTGAATTGAGATTCTTTAAAGAAAAGAGGGATATACTAGTGTTGGCGCTTAGCCAAATAGGACCGGCAGAGAGTCTTGCTTAACTGTTTATTAGATATACATGTATGTTCAGAAATATCTGCCTCGATAACATATGAAGAAAATCATTTTTTATCCCTCTGTGTAGCAGAAGTCTTTTGATGCCTTTGTAGCAGAATTTTTAAAGTGTTGTTGAAAAAGGAAAGATAGCTTAACCCTTTTCCTCATATAGACGCTTTCTGACGCCTCTGCAGCAGATGGCTTTTTGAAAACATAGTGACAAAAGAAGAAATTGCACAAAACGTGCAATATCTGCTTTTGCCACAATGTTTTCCACTTTTAGTCATAGATTATCCATTCAATTATAGAGATTTTCCATTTTTTGACAAAATATGTTCAAAGTCGTCTGCTGCAGAATTGTCGTATGGGGGAAAGTGTTAAGAGGAACTATTAATTTGTTTTTTTTGTTTTTTACTTCTACAAAAATGACTTATTAACCCTTACCCACTTGCAGACAATAAAGATGAAAATAGTTTGGCAAAGGAGAAATTACTCATCATGAGCAGTTTCTCCATTTTCCAGAATATTTTCAAAAGTCGCCTGCTGCAGATGCGTCAGAAAGTGTCTATACTTTGGAAAGGGTTAATCCAATTCTACACTGTTTGTCAATAAGTCACCAGTTTCAAGGAACTTTGGACAATAGTGGCCCAATTGGGATCAGATGTATCTGTTAGTGCAGGCAGATTTGTATCAACACATGTCTATATGACGCTACCTTTGGTTTTCATGGAGCACGACTCGGTTGATGAAAACATTGTGGCAAATGGAGATTTGTCATTTAAAGCAATATTACCTTTTGCAACAATGTTTTCAAATGTCGTCTGATTCAGCTGCATGTGCAAGTGGAAAAGATTTAACCCTTTCCCTCATATAGACGCTTTCTGACACCTGTGCAGCAGACATCTTTTTGAAAACATAGTGACAAAAGAAGGAGCAATTCTTCCTTTTGAGACAATGTTTTCAACTTTTAGTCATAGGTTACCCATTCAATTATAGAGATTTTCTATTTTTTGACAAAATATTTTCAAAGTCGTCTGCTGCAGATTGTCGTATGAGGGAAAGGGTTAACCCGTCCCACATGCAGGCACATCTGCAGTAGATGCTACTGTTGGTTTTCTTGGAGCATGACTCAGCAGTCTTCAGACATCTCTGGTGATGTTGTGTATCTGTAACTTACCAAACCCAAACTCTTACAGTGTAAATTATATAGTAGATGTGTTCAGACTTTAATCCTTTCCCACATATAACAAATCTGCAGCAGATGACTTTATACATATGTAGGTGAAATATATGGAAAATTTATGTTTTAATTACTGTATTAGGTTGAAAACATTGTGTCAAATGGGGAAATTGCTCATGATGTGCAATATCATCTTTTGCCACAATGTTTCAATAGTTGTGTGCATCTTCATTTGGTAAAGATGAATTTGTTAGACGTTTCTCCCACATGGAGGCACATCTGCAGAAGATGTTATTCATTAACATTGTGGCAAAAGGAGAAATTTGTCATCATGAGCAATTTCTCGTTTATCTACAATATGTTTAACTTGTACAATAAATACACTTTCAGTTATAAATAGTTTCCATATATATTTGCCTCTTCCATAGTTTGTCTGTTTGTTTAGTTTTGATTGTTATGGATGTATGGGCAGGAGGCACATGAGTTCCTCAAAGTCATTTGCTGCTGATTTCTTATACTAGGAAAGGGTAAGATTTAATATTTTTGTATATCAATCACTTTTTCTGTGTAAAATTGTTTAAATATTACTTATACTGATTGACCAATTTATACCTTGCAACCCCTAATAATATTTACACAGCAATTTCTAAATTTAGTGTGGGCCAGTGGTTAGCTTTGAGGATTTTAAATGCCTTGGGCATCCCAGATTCAATCCCCGCTTGCAGCTGTCATGATTGACTGCCCTTGGTCGAAGCACATTTCCTAGCCTTTTACTGGTTAGTTTACCTAGGAATCATGAATAAGTGATATAACTGAAATAATGATGTAAATGGTGTAAAACTCTTATAAAACAAACAAATCAACATCAGCAGTTCTTCTAAAGTTTATGATTTAGACTCTATTAACCCTTTCCCACTTACAGACACACTGTGATACATCTGTAAAAGAAGAATTTTGAAAACATTGTAGCAAATGGAGAAATGGCTCATCATGAGCCATTTCACCTTTTGCCACAATGTTTTCAAATCTATTCAATAATTATACTTTCATTTGAAGACATTTTCATGTTTTTGTATGGATGTTTTCTTTTCATAGTTGCCCGCTGCATATTTGTTTTATGTGGGAATGGGTTCAAATCAGAAAATGTGTTAGTTAAATGATGTAGCTTCAGATAAAGTCACTTTCCCACTTACAACAAATCTGTAGTAGACCACTTTGTAAATGCCTATGCAAAAAGGAGTAATTACTACAAATGATAGTATAATTATTGAATTAAGTTGAAAACATTGTGGCAAAAGGAGAAATTGCTGAATGTGATCAATTCATCCTTTTGCTATAATGTTTTCAAATGACGTCTGCTCTAAATGTGTCTAGGTGGGAAAGGGTTGATAAACTATTAACATTTTTCATGTCTGAGTCAATTAGTTTGTCCACATGCCATATTATATCTCTCAGAAAAGACCAAAACTTACAAAAGATAAAAAGAAATCATGACTAATTTCACATTATCGCATTTAAAAAAAAAATGTTAATTGTATTCTTTCCTTTCTACTTTCATTATCCATTTCCCACATACAGACGTATTGTTATGCATCTGTTGCAAATGACTTGAACAATTTGTGGCGAAAAATGAAATTACTTATAAATATCCATTTCTCCTTTTGCCACAAAGTTTTCAAGTCTTGTCAAGATATTTTTTACATTTATCTGCAGCAAAATTGATGTATGTGGGAAATGGTTAATACATCTACTGTCATTACTGTTCTCTTTGATTTATGAGAAGAGTTGTGTGTTTTTGTCCATGTTTATGTTTTTCACTTGTTACTATGCTTCCAATGCACAATTTCTGTCATATTTAGTGCAATTTCTATTTGTTATTTGTGTATTTAATTGTTGTGTAAGTGTCTTAACCCTTTCCCTCATGTAGACGCTTTCTGATGCCTCTGAAGCAGACGACTTTTGAAATCATAGTGGCTCATAATGAGCAATTTTTCCATTTGTCAGAAAGATTTCAACTCAATTCAATAATTATCCTTTCATTTAAAGACAATTAAGCAATTTTTGTCTAGATATTTTCAAAGTCGTCTGCTGCAGAATTGTTGTATGTGGGAAAGGGTTAACCCTTTTCCCAAATATAAGAAATTTTTATATGCAGCAGACGACTTCGAAAATATTAAGTCGAACATTTGGAAAATCTGTTAAATGTAGGAACTTTTGATGACAATTAAGCAATTTTTGTCTAGATATTTTCAAAGTCGTCTGCTGCAGAATTGTTGTATGTGGGAAAGGGTTAACCCTTTTCCCAAATATAAGAAATTTTTATATGCAGCAGACGACTTCGAAAATATTAAGTCGAACATTTGGAAAATCTGTTAAATGTAGGAACTTTTGATGAATACAGTTGAAAACGTTGGGGTAAAAGGTCAAATTGCTCATCATGAGCAATTTCTCCTTTTGCCTCAAAATGTTTAAGAGTTATCTGCTGCAGATGCGTCAAAATGTGTCTATACGTGGAAAGGGTTTATGTGTTTTCAGACAACATAAGTGTAGGGTAGTGACTAGATCAGTATCCCAGTGTAAACTTCTCCCCTGGTTAACCCTTGCACGCATATTGACGTATCTTTAGCAGACGATTTTTGAAAACATTGTGGGAAGGGGTTAATGTGGTTCCAGACAACATCAGTGTAGGCTAGAGACAAGACCAGTATCCCAGGGTAAACTTGACCCCTGGTTAACCCTTTCCCACTGGCATTTTGACTTATATCTTCAGCAGGCGACTTTTGAAAACATTGTGTGGAAAGAAGAAATTCCTCAAAACAAGCAATTTCTTCTTTTGCAACAATGTTTTAAAACTCTTCAATAATTACACGTACATTTAGAGATTTTCCATATTTTTTGCTCAGCCATTCTCAAAGTTTTCTGCTGCAGATTTGTTGTGTGTGGGAAAGGGTTAAGAAATAAAGGTATCATCTGGAATAAAAATTTGGTACAAAACAGTGGGAAAAGACAAATAGTGATAATTTTGAGCACAAGTTTTCAACAACAGAGGTGGAAATTATCATGTTTCAGGATGAAATAAGGGTACTGTTTAAATAATTTGACAACTTATGCCATCATTTCTACTGTTGTCTTTTAAAAATTATGTAACAAATTGAAACACGGGCAGTTTTATGAACTTTTAACCCTTGCCCACATTTAGGCCTATTCTGACGCCTCTGCAGCAGACTACATTTGAAAACATTGTTGCAAAAGAAGAAATTGCTCACAATGTTTGCAACTCTTTCAATGGTTATTTCTTCATAGTAAGAGGTTTTTACAGAAATTTGCCAAGGTATTTTGCAAAGTTGTCTGCTGCATGTTTGGTGTAATAGTATGTGGAAAAGGGTTAAAACAAGGTTTTTTGTGTCTTGGCAGGTGGTCACATAGGGACTCTTATTCTTTCTACTGTCACTCTTTCGTTTACTTATTAACCCTTTCTCACATGCATCTGCAGCAGACGACTTTAAAATTATCAAGTACAAAATATAGAAAATATCCGTTATGAGCAATTTCTCCTTTCTCTACAATGATTTCAATAGTCGTCTGCTGCAGAAGCGTCAGAAAGCGTATGTATGTGGGAATAGGTTAATTGGCAGGAGGTATATGTTTCTTTCATCACTCGTGCTATTTAGCTGAAAGTTTCCCAGGGGAAAGTTTTATGTTGCTGTAATACTTTGTAGATTATGTGCTTTTTGTTGTGTAGTGATCGATATGCGTTCCTCTTTATTATTGATGATCAATATAAACTCTTTACAACTTACGAACAATTTGTAGCAGCCACTTTGAAAACATCATGGCAAAAATATTGCAAAATCTCTTTCAATGATATGTATGATTTCAATAAAGTTGAAAACATTTTAGCAAAATGATATTTCACTCTTTACGCGAAATGACGTTGCCACAGTATTTTCAAAAGTCATCTGCATGTATGAAAGTGGCGCAAATGATTATTGATGCCCCTACAGCAGTAGGTTAATGATATATTGCTCTTGCTGGGCAATAAATCCTTTGCTCACAATGTTTTAAAAAGATTTCTGCTGCAGTTACAGCAAAGTAACCTGCATCAGAAAAAGGGGAAATTATTTACTTAAAACCCTATCCTACAATGTCATGCAGACTCAATTTGACAAATTTGCAGGGTGTGAGAAAGTAGTCAGTGGCTTCGAAAGAATGTTGTGTAAGTACTGGTGTGGGAAAAGCCAGGAAAACATGGGTAGGTGCACTGACCGCCGTGATATGACCAAAGCTGTTGAAAGCGCCGTTAAACTCCAAACAAACAAAACAAATTTGCAGCGGACAAATTTTGAAAACATTGTGGGAAAAAAGGAGAGCAATTTCTTTTTTTGCCACAATGTTTTCAATTCTATTTAAAATGATACTTTAATTTATTGAGATTTTCCATGTTTTCAAATTCGTCTGCTGCAGATTTGCTGTATATAGGAAGAAAAGATAAAAACTGTATGTTTATCATATCAATGGATCTGTTTTGCATTTAACTTCATTCCTAATGATACATTGTATATAAACTTCATCAATCATGCATAATAAATATAAGATATACAAAAATATGTGTAAATATTTAAAATAAAGATATAGTAAACTTTACAATGCTATTTGTTTTATCAAATTGTCATAACAAATCTCATAATGATGATAGAAATGACGAGCTATTTAGGAAAAGAGAGAGAATTAAAGAAATGACAGGCTATTAAAAAAAAGAGAGCGAGAGAGAATAAGAGAAACTAGAACTATCACTGAAGATGATAAATACCCCATAAACAGCAGCCTGACCTACACCATAACTCTGTAAAATAACATGCAATTGTAACCCCTTTAAAATATGCACATCTCCTCTTGGTATAGAAGCTTCATGTACATGTATTGAATTCCACCCAGCGGTTTGTAAGAAATAGGCCAAACAAAAAATGGCTTCCGAACGCCAGCAGACAGCCGGACACCGTGACTCCTATATACCCCCTCTTTTTCGAAGGGGGTATAATAAAAAGCGATTCAGGAAAAAAAAGAGTATAAGATAAATGACTAACTATTTAGAAAAAAAGAAAATAATTAGCTCATAATGAGCAGCTGCAACTTTTCTCAATATTTCAAGATCCTATTTAGACCATGTCGTGCAAAACCTGATTATAGGAGGTTTTGAAGTTAATATTTATTAATGCTGTTTAAAGCCATTACCAACAGTATATCAGTCATGTCACAATGTCTGCTGGGTGTTTAACCCTTTCCCTCATACAGCAATTCTGCAGCAGACGACTTTGAACATATTTTGTCTAAAAATGGAAAATCTCTTTTAACTGAATGGATAATCTGTTATTGTGGCAAAAGGAATAAATTGCTCGTTTTGAGCAATATCTTCTTTTGTCACTGTTTTCAAAAAGCCATCTGCTGTAGTGGCATCAGAAAGCATCTATATGCGGTAAAGGGTTAAGCAGTATTATCCGTTATATATATCCCGACACTAATGAATCATTTGTAATGCTATCTATCCCCATGCCCCTTTTTAAAGTCTTTGGTATGACCGGACTGCAGGATCAAACCCTGTTCTCCAGCTTCCAAGGTGGGTGGACACTCTAACCACTACAACATTAATATATGGTTTGAAGTTAATGGCAACAAGGATCATGTATTGCATTGTTGTATAGTCAGTTATGTCTTACCCTTTTTCCACATACAGTATGTCTGCAGCAGAAGACTTTGAAATCATCTAGGCAAAAACATGGAAAATCTATATCAATGAAAGAATAATTTCTGAAGTAATTTGAAAATTTTGCTACAATATTTTCAAGTCATCTGCTGCAGATGGGAAAGGGTTAAAGGTTCTCCAGGGTATTTGTGCAATTAGATGACAATCCTGATTGGACTGCTGAGGGGCAAAAGCTTGTCTGGTAATCCCCCGCCAAAGAAGGGTTGGAAATTGGTTTGGCATCGTCTGTTCCGAGCCATGTACAGGCATGGATTTATGTACCGTTCTTATATTGTAAACATTATATTTTTAAATCACATGGGAGGAGAGATAACCCTCCTTCATCCAATTTATTTTTTAACAGGTTATCTCCCTTAAAGTAGGTCATACATCATGTATTTATAATAAACAGCAATTTCCCCTTCTGCCACAATGGTTTCAAAGTCTATTAAAAAGATTACCCTTTCATCTATAGAGATTTTTCCTATTATTGTCTTGACTTTTCAAAGTCATCGTCTGATGCACAAGGGATAACAAAAAACACCAAAACGACATATGTTAAGATCTTTTACCTACTTGAAAACTACTGTAGTCATCATGGAAATATCCTTAACCCTTTCCCTCATACGACAATTCTGCAGCACGCGTCTTTGAACATATTTTGTCAAAAAATAGAAAATCTCTAGAATTGAATTGATAACCTATGACTAAAAGTGGAAAACATTGGCAAAAGGAAAAATTGCTAGTTTTGAGCAATTTCTTCTTTTGTCACTATGTTTTCAAAAAGCTGTCTGCTGCAGAGGCGTCAGAAAGCATCTATATGTCATAATATGAGGGGAAAGGTTAATACATTCTAAGTTATTTTGACATGTGTTTTAACCCTTTCCCAAATGAAAGAACTATTACTGATTTAAAGTTGATCAAATTGTGGCAAAAGGACAAATTGCACATAATGAACATTTTTAGTTTTCCTCAATGTTTACACATGTCTTCTGCAGAGAAAATACCTAGACAAAAATAAGAAAAATCTTTACATGAAAGTGTGATTTTTTTATAGTGCTCATTATGAGCTATTTATCCTTTTGCCACAATGTTTTCAAGTTGTTTGCTGCAGAAGAGGCAGAAAGCATCTAGTATATGCGAGAAATGGGTTAAATTCTAAAAGAAGAGTGTTCAAAGAAACAATAATGTCACATGTCAATATTCAATGTGATGGACGGACATACAAGAGACGAAAAAATTATCACTTATTGCCAAGGTAAGCAACACACAAATACTCTGGAAGTTTCATTGTTTTCAAGTCGTCTGCTGCAGAGATGGCAAAAAGTGTCAGTTTGTGTGAAAGGGGTAATGAATAAAGAAGAGATAATACAAATAAAATAGATTTTATTTACATACATCTCATACAAATGTGACAATTACATTTTTATTTTATCTATTTCATGATTTAATGAGGTTAATTTAGAAATAGTGAATAATGAATACAAATGATTTTTACCCAAAGTTAAAATGCACTGTATGGGTTTAATTTGAATAATCTTTAACCTTTTCCCACAAACAAAAAATCTATTAAGATAACTACGGAAAGATCTATGCAAAAATATGGAAAATCTCAATAAATAAAAGTAAAAATATTGAATAGTGGAAATCATTGTGGCAGAAGAAGGAATTGGTTATGAGCAGTTTTTCCTTTTGCAACAACAATTTCAAGAGTCGTCTGCTTTATAGGTGTTCAAAGGCATCAATATTTGGGAAAGGGTTAAGCCTTGGACAAACTGAAGTGTTGACTTCTGTTCATTACTACAAAAAATGATTATTCTTGATGATGTTATTATTAATGATTCAACATTTCCAATGAAAGTTTAAGAGCCATATTAATTTTCAATCACTTATATTACCAATTTAAAAATATTTTGGGCAAATAAACTTAGAATATATTTATTGTCAACCAAATTTCTTACAAATTTCATTAATCATTCTCCATAAAGGCATCCTAGAGACCTGATCAGACTTGATCTCGCACACTACCCATTTGTTTGGACCAAGAGACCGGTACTCCTTCTGAGACTTCATTACTAAGCCAACACATTTTTTAGATGATATATCTGCAGCAGATGACTACTTGAATTATAGTGGCAAAAGGAGCTATTGCACATGATGATCATTTCCTCTATTTTTGCCACCAATGTTAAGTAGATATTTTCAAAGTCTTCCACTGCAAATTTGTTGTATGTGGGAAAGAGTTAACCCTTTATAGCCAATATGATATTTTTAGGGTTTACTTTTTTTTGTAATTACCGGAATGTAACTGGAAATTGAAAAAATTCAATTTTGAAACAGTTGCACAATTTGGGGGGAAATGAGAAATATTCCCTTTTTCAACAAAAATTCCCATGTTGTAAGTCCAATTCTCCTCTGTTTTAGGTTGCCTTACTGCACAAGGTATATTCCAGACCGTAAACCTTTTTCCATCTGCAGCCAATGACTTTCTCCTTTTGCATTAATGTTTTCAACTACTTAATCATTATACTTCAGTTTATAGAGATTTTTTAATCAAAATTATCCAGATAATTTCAAAGAAGTCGGCTGCAGACCATTGTAAAAAACATCTTGGCAAAAGTACAGAAGAATCTCTATAAATGAAAGTAAATATTTTATTAAATGTAAAAGTTGAAAACTTTATTGCAAAAGTTGTATGCTGCATATTATAGAATATTTAAGGCTTTTACAAATAAAAACATCTGAAGAGAAGAAGAGCATTTATGGAGGCATGAAAGTATAAGTTAGTTACAGTCAAACATATTTACATATGTACAAGAGATAATTGATGAGATGCTCCAATGAAACATGTGTCTTGTTTAAATTAAAGTCGGCACTCAATCCAACCTGTTGTTGTTGCGGTTCGTAAATTTCTAAGACAAGAATATGAAATTCTCAAAAGCTTACATGCAGACACCATAAGAGTGTCCTTTGCTATAAAAGGAAGCAATTATATATTACAAGAAATTATATTTCTTTCAGTAATGATTTTAAGAGAAATACAACAACTCTGCAGCAAACATCTTGGCCAAAAGAAAGGAAAACCTCTTCAAATGAAAACTTGTATAGTTATTAAATATACAAGTTTCAAACAATGTGCCAAAATTATCAAATTGCTCATTATGACCAATTTCTCCTTTTGTTACAGTCTTTCCAAAAGACGTCTGCTACTGCAGATTCATTAATATGGGTAGACAGGTTGGAGAGGGGTTAAATGTTTCTCATTTTTCTCTATCACAGTCTACCATCCAAACATATATTCCATTGCTTTACTAACAAATCCATTGTTTTTCTGCGGGGCATTGTTGTTCTGTATAACCTGCAAATGAACCAGATACAGCTAGATCAACATCAACTAGAGTAGACTAAAGTCATACATTAATGTCAGAGCTCTAGATATATATATATTTCATGTTCTAAAATCTTTATTTGAACCTTAACCCTTTCCCTCATATGACAATTCTGCAGCAGACAACTTTGAACATATTTTGTCGAAAAGTAGAAAATCTCTTGATTGAATGGATAACCTATGACTAAAAGTGGAAAACATTGTGGCAAAAGGAGAAATTGCACGTTTTGTGCAATTTCTTCTTTTGTCGCTATGTTTTCAAATAGCCGTCTGCTGCACAGGCGTCAGAAAGCGTCTATATGAGGGAAAGGGAAAGGGTTAACCCTTTCCCACATACAATAAATAGGCAGCAGAAGACTTGGTAAGCATCTAGGCAATATTATGGAAAATCTCAATAACCTTTTCCCCCATATAGACGCTTTCTGACACCTCTGCAGCAGACGGCTTTTTGAAAACATAGTGACAGAAGAAGAAATTGCTCTAGACGAGCAATTTCTCCTTTTGACACAATCTTTTCCACTTTTAGTCATAGGTTATCCATTCGATTAAAGAGATTTTCTATTTTTTGACAAAATATGTTCAAAGACGTCTACTGCAGATTTGTTGTATGAGGGAAAGGGTTAAATGAATATATAATTACTGAAAACTTGAGTTGAGTTGAGTTGTGAACAATGTAGATCCACAGTCTGATTAAGAGCTACACTGTTCACATATTTTAGGTTGTCAGAAGCGTGACAGGTGGATCGGAAATTATACTGTTCAGAAAAAAATAATTTGTACCTTCTCGCATGGACAGGTTATATATCAATGGCTACACACATAAAGTCTGTAGCTACATCTTGAAACACAAAGAAGTAACAACCATTTTGACTCAAATCAACAAAAATAATACCAAAAGTTTTGGAAGGAACGCTTATGTTGCCTGTCCATATGACGGTATGCAAAAGCATGACAGACAGACAGATGGACATAGAAGTAATCCCAAAGAATCTCCCTGTCAAGGCAGATAAAACAATAATAATAACTTGTGACCCCTGTCAATATGTTAAAAGCATGATGTACAGACGGCTGAACATGATAAAGATAAATACACAAAGGAAAAAATATCCCATAGTGTCTCCCGTCCCCTGTCAGTATGTCAAAAGCATGATCTACAGACGACTGAACAGGATAAAGACCAACAGACAACAGAGAAAATATCCCAGTGTCTCTCTACCAAGGCAGATTACACAAAAATAACTAGAAATATCACTGAAGGGGGTGCCTGACACTATATATATGTATGAGAACTTCAAGGGGCCATAACTCATTTTAAAATAATTCCAGTGCAACACGCCGACAATATGCACAACTAGGCTTGGTATCAATCATTCTTGTGAAGTTATATTGAATTCTGACCAAGGGTTACTGAGAAATAGTGTTCACAAGAAATGTCCACAGACCAAGGGACCGACAAACAAACCGACCGACCATCAAGCGTGACTCCTATATAGCCCCCATATACTATGTAAATGGGGGTATAATAATACCAAAAGTGTTGGAAGGAACGCTTGTGTTGCCTGTCCATATGACGGTATGCAAAACCATGACAGACAGACAGATGGACATAGAAGTAATCCCAAAGTGTCTCCCTGTCAAGGCAGATAAAACAATAATAATAACTTGTGTCCCCTGTCAATATGTTAAAAGCATGATGTACAGACGGCTGAACTGATAAAGATAAATAGACAAAGGAGAAAATATCCCATAGTATCTCTCTGCCAAGGCAGATTACACATGTGTCCCCTGTCAATATGTCAAAAGCATGATTATGACCAACAGACGACGGAGAAGTGATCCCATAGTGTCTTTGCCAAGGCATATTACAAAATAATTATATTAACAACAAACCTCATGTTCATTTTTAGCAGCCCTGTGTGCTGCCACAAGAGGTCTAATTGGAGTATATTTCAGATTATTGGAGAAGGTCGGAGATTGCACATTGCCAAGAGGAGTCCCGAACATGGCGGTACTCGTATTCAAACTGTCATTTTCTTTATTGTTGAACTCCATTGTTTTCTGTTGAAATAAATGAGATAACATGTAAACTCATTAAATAACCCAACTAACCCTTTCTCCGATACAAGAAATCTGCAGCAGACGATTTTGAAAACATAAGGGCAAAATGTGAAATATATCTGTAAATAAAAGTATAATTATAGAATTGAAAATATTGTGGCAGAAGGAGAAATTGCCCATCATGCGCAATTTTCCTTTAACCTCAATATCTTTTGAAAGTTGTCTCTTGCAGAAAAAAAATCTGTAATGAAAAATCATGAATAGTTATTCCTTTCCCTGATGCGATGACAGTTGGGGCTTCTGCAGCAGACTTCATAAAAGCTTTGTGGGAAAAAGAGCAATTGCTTAAAATGGGTAATTTCTCCTTTTCTCATGTTTTCTTCCAATACTTTATCAAACAATAGTTTTTCATGTGTACAATTTTACATTGGCTATGCTTTACCCTTACCAATGTACAACAAATCTACAGTAGATGACTTTGGAAACATCTGGGCAAAAGCATCGAAATTTCTAATTTCACAGTGTTTTCTGAAATTGTCTAATGCAGATGCATCTGCAGGTGGGAAAGTGTTAAATATTAAATAACAAGCTAGAATTCCTTCAACAAATATCACAACCTTTACCGGAATTACTGTTCATGTATCTGGACCCCATTCTCTAATATATTTGTATAAGTATAACTTTGTTTGTATCATGCTTCTACAGATGACCCTAGTTATGTGGAACTCTTCATGATATTGAAAAAGAAATGACATAAACATTGAGGATAGACTATTCAAAACTATATGGACATGTGTGATCAAATATTATCAGAGCTCTAGATAAGGGGTGTTTTGCATGTTCTAAAATCTTTATTTGACCCTCTAAGCCTATGTTTTGGGTACTCAAACGAATCATCTCAGTGAGACGATTCTTTTGAGTACCCACAACATAGGGTTTGTTTTAATAATAAGAGAGAAATTGTGGGAAAAAGAGCTGAATACCCCTCCTGGACCTCTGTATTTGTACTGTATATAAATAACAGGAGATTTAAGACTTCCGATGTCTACATAAATGAGCGTTGACTGTATTTATCAAGACTTCAGATGTCTACATAAATGATCGTCAACTGTATTTATCAAGACTTCAGATGTCTACATAAATGAGCGTCGACAGTACTGACCTTGTCTATGCAAGGAGTTACCCCCACCATTATACTGTTACCAAGAACTTTCCCGTTTTTACTCAGAGCCTTTTTAGCTTGAATCTTGGACTGATAGTGTATGTGCATCCAGTTACCATCTGTTGATATCTATAACAAGAAAGAATAATGATTGATTGGAGTTTATTTCTGTATTCAACAATTTTTCAGTTATATCATGGCAACCAGTTCACCGAACATGTTTTTTCTGGCTTTCGCACACCAGCACTCCACACAACAATAATCCCAGGCAATCTACATTCCAACATAGATTATTAAGTATTTGGCCCATTGGTGGAAGACAAACGCTTAATGTCAATGATCAAAATAAATCAAGTCTGGGTTCTAAACCACGACCCCATTGATTGATAGCTTTCGTTGTGACCAACTGAGTTATCGCGGCTTGACAGAAGGATTATTAACCCTTTCCCTCATATAGAAGCTTTCTGACGCTTCTGAGCAATTTCTCCTTTTGCCACAATGTTTTCCACTTTTAGTCATAGGTTATCCATTCAATTTTCTATTTGTTGACAAATATGTTCCAAAACGTCTGCTGCAGAATAGTCGTATGAGGGAAAGGGTTAACCCTTTCCCACTTGCAGATGCATTTTGACGCATCTGTAGCCACAATTTGTCAACTCTTTTCAATAATGATACATTCAATTACGGAGATATTCCACATTCTGTCTAGATGTTTTCCAAATCCTCTACTGGAGGGTTGGGAATACTTAGGAAAGGGTTCCGGCATACAATAAATCTGCAGCAGACGTCTTTGAGAAAAATCTAGGCAAAAGCACTGAAAATCCCTTGAAAAGAAAAAAAAACTAGAATTGTTTTTGCAAAAAACAGATGTCTCCCCTCAAATATCTGTCAAAATCTCTCAAAACATTCCAACCTATAAATTTGGGACAGATATGGAGCGGACACGAAATAAAGCCTCAAACCTTTGACCTTCAAGCGTGACCTTGACATTGACCCTATATTGTCGAGACGCAGGTTCTGCACGTCGCCTTGATGAGGTAAACATGTGACCCAAGTTTCATGAAAATCCTTCAAGCCGTCTGGGAGATATGGAGCGGACACGAAATAAAGCCTCAAACCTTTGACATTCAAGCGTGACCTTGACCTTGACCCTATATTGTCGAGACGCAGGTTCTGCACGTCGCCTTGATGAGGTGAACATGTGACCCAAGTTTCATGAAAATTCTTCAAGCCGTCTCGGAGATATGGAGCGGACACGAAATAAAGCCTCAAACCTTTGACCTTCAAGTGTGACCTTGACCTTGACCCTATATTGTCGAGACGCGGGTTCTGCACGTCGCCTTGATGAGGTGAACATGTGACCCAAGTTTCATGAAAATCCTTCAAGCCGTCTGGGAGATATGGAGCGGACACGAAATAAAGCCTCAAACCTTTGACCTTCAAGCGTGACCTTGACCTTGACCCTATATTGTCGAGACGCGGGTTCTGCACGTCGCCTTGATGAGGTGAACATGTGAGCCAAGTTTCATGAAAATCCTTCAAGCCGTCTTGGAGATATGGAGCGGACACGATTTCGGACAGACAGAAGGACAGACAGACAGACAGACGCCGAGGACAAAAACAATATATCTCCCCTGTATACAGGGGGAGACATAATAATTGAATAAAACATGGTGACAAAAGGAGAAATTGCTTGTTTTTAGCAATTTCTTCTCTTTTGGCCATGTTTTTAAAAAGGCATCTGCTGCGGAGGCTTCAGAAAGCATCTATATGAGGGAAATGGTAAAACAGGGAAGAGCTTGAACAGACTGCAGAGGTAAATTGCTTTGGCTTTTCAATTGTTTTGGATACACAATCAGAGGTCCAGATAAGGAGGAGTATACAGCTCTTTTCCCCACAATATTTTTTTTATTATCCAACCGAACCCTATGATGTGGGTACTCAAAATAATTGTCTGAGTGAGATGATTCTTTTGAGGACCCACAAAATAGGGTTAGAGGGTCAAGTAAGGATTTTAGAACATGAAAAACGCCCCCTTATCTATAGTTCTGCACAATAGATATCTTTAAAAAAAAAGCACAAATTTAATTGATTTTTCACTTTTTACAAAAATCCACCATAATAAATGAATGTAGCTGTTGATGCGCCATGAAACACGCTACAAGTTCCAACAGTATTCTATTTCTAAAATATCATGGCATTTCCTTTCCACATACAAAAACTCATGATTATCTCATACTTACTACATGTTTCAGAATGCTTCCATATTGTGAAAAATTTTGAAGGACAAAAGAAGCTGCTGAGGGGGGAAACCTGAAAGAGAAATTCACACCAACATTAACCCTTTCATACATACAGGCACTTTCTGGCATCTTTGCTGTAGACGACTTTTGAAAACGTGGAAAAAGAAGAACTTTTTATTTCTACATCATTTTTGATGAAACATTTCACAGTCTACGCCACTTACAGAGCAATATCTCTGATTTTAAGCGGAGTTTAATTAGTGGTTTAGTTTCTTCAAACACTTTGACAAACCTTTTCTCAAAATTTATTAAGATCGCTGACAGCCGGAGCATTATCAAAACTGGATATTGAGAACAGGTTCGTCGAAGTGTTTGAAAAAACTAGACCACCAATCAAACTCCTGTAAAAAAACAGAGATAGGACATTGTAAGCTGAGTAGCCTGCGCCATGTTTCATTAAAAAGGGTGAAGAAATAAAAAAATTACCATTGTTTTTACTTCTTATCAAGAGCAATTATTGCTGTCTGACTATGCAAATATGATGTCAAAAGTCACGTGGTATACACACACGGACTTATGAGTAAAAAAAATTGTTTACCATAAGGTATCTAAAGTGTTTAATGACATTAATTTAATGTTTAATACTTCCTTAAATAAGACATTTTTTGAAACATTTGCAGCAGATGACTTCTACAATCATTCTTGACAATAGTTCCTCTTCACGCAATGTTTTGAACTCTATTAAAGTGATACTTCCATTTTGACTAGTCTCAATATTACCACATTATCATATGTATTGGATTGTATGCGAATAGTCAAAATATAAAATTGCATTTGAATACATGACGATGCATTTTGACACAATTGCAGCAGACGACATTGGAAAACATTGCGGCAAAAGAAGCAATTACTCTTGCCATAATGTTTTCAATTTCAAATTAATAATCATATTTTCATTCATAGGTTTTTAATTCTTAACATTTTAACCTAAATGTTTTAACCCTTTCCCACATACAACAAATCTGCAGCAGACGACTTTGAAAACATCTAGGACAAATTTGGGAATTTATTTATCAGGAAAAGTTTAATTATTGAAAGGAGTTAAAAACATTGTGACAAAAGAAAAAATTGCTCATTTTGGGCAATTTCTTTTTCTGTCACAATGTTTTCAAAAGCCGACTGCTGCAGAGGCGTCAGAAAGCGTCTATATGTGGGAAAGGTTTAATGTCGTCTGCTGCAGAATTGTTAAAAGTGGGATAGTGTTAAGTATACAAGTAAAATATTTACCCAAAAACTGTAATCCATGTATCATCCAAAATATCCTCTGTTGTAAGGGATTCTCTGAAACAAACAAAATAAATGAGATGTTGTCAGAGATTCTCTGAAACAAACAAAAGAAAGGAGATGTTGTCAGGAATTCTCTGTCATATAAAAATGATATCACGTCAACCCTGAGTGCCAAAGAGGGAAACCTTTACTAACATTTATTTAAGTCTTATGTGTGTACCAACAGGGGAGCAAACTCTAGTTTCCTGCTCCAAAGACATGAGCTTTTACCACTCCGATTGTCTACAGAAAAAGATTTTGCCTTTACAATCTGATAGATACAAGCAATAATGGATGCCAGTTCAATTGTTGGAATTGCCGTACTCTTCGATTTACTTGTGTTTTTTCAGCCACACTTTGAAAGATAAAAAGATATTACAATCAAAGGATACCATCAGAGTTCTTAATTAGAGGGAGTTAACTAGTCTTTTCCTCAATTTATCTTCCTTAATACCCAACCAAATCCTAGGTTGTGTGTGCTCTAAAGAATCACCTCATTGAGACGATTCTTTTTAGTACCCACAACATAGGATTTGACGGTAAAATAAAAATTAGAGACAATTAAATATTATATTATCTAGAGCTCTGGTTACCCTTGTGTGTAGAAAGGATCCAACTGTGCTGGTGACACTGGGAGACGAGAACTGACGTTGTGACTCTGATCTGGTGTGTACATTGTCTCGTGCATACTGTGAGAAAGACCTACATATGAAACAAGACATGTTTATTACTTTATATGACTGTGTAATTCTTATCATAGTCATGATTAATAACTCCTATTTATACTATGTGACCAAGTATTGGATTTGGCTGGAATTTGAAGGATATGATGTGAATGTTCTGATAAACTTTTATGAAGATTGGATGTTAAATGTGGCCTTATAAAATCAGGCTTATTAGCTTTGATTTAACCCTTTCCCTGCCAAAGGCAATTAAAAGCTTTGCAAACAATGCAGATTCAGGTGAGACAGCTCATAACAAACTGTCTGAATCTGCATTGTTTGCCACTTAGACATTAAATTTAACCAAATTTCCTATTGGACGAAAAATGGAGTGGTCCAATTTTCAACATGGAAGATAAGGCTTTGTGAAATTTAGCAGTGAAAGAGTTAAAATCATAATCTAATTATTTCCATTAGCACCTGCCAACACAGTTATTTTTAATATGGTATTTTAGTTGTCAAATAGACAGTAAGAATTTCATTATATTTGTGTTGGCTCTTGATGCAGACAACCTACGATATCTCTACACTGGACAACTTTTAAAAACATTGTGAGAAAAGACCCCCAATGTTTTTAACCCTGTATCAAAATTGTCTTCATATTTCTTTTAAGCAAACTCTAAATATAGCTATATGGATGATAAGTAACAATTTGACAATGTTCTACTTTAAAATTAAAACTCAAATACTGCCAAAACAATTTATGTACAAAATGTATAAATAATTACCTGTGGTAGGCGGGGCAGGGGTATTCAAACCTGCTGTACGGCTGAACTACAACATAATATAATGTAAAGGATAAGATAAGGGGGAGTAAACTGGTCTTTTACCCGCAATATCTCGCTTATTACTCAACCAAACCCTATGTTGTGGCTACTTAAAAAAATTGTCTCAGTGAGAATATACTTGTGAGTACCCACTATATAGGGCTTCAGTATCAAATAAGAATTAAAGAACATGATAAATGCCCCTTATCTAGAGCTCTGAAAATAAACATGAAAGAGAAGGCATTTAGTCTAGGATATCACATCTGTTATCTCTTAATATCTTGAGCTTATCAAATATATATTATGTATTTCCCGCGATAGAGGACTTTTAAATATGCCTCTGCAGAAGTAATCTTTGAAAACTAGGGGTAAAGGTGAGTAATTTGTACCTTTTCAACATTTCTATCAAATGCTTCGAAGATAAAAAACAAGAGCTGAAATATGGACTCTAATGTAGTTGCATGCAAATATTTAACCAGAATTTCTAAGGCAAATAATAAAGGGAAATAATTTGCAATAATTTGCATTACTGGTACATGTATATGCAAGAAAGATTAATCTAACTTGATTATTTAAAGGTCAAATTACGCTAAATACATCTGCCGGCCAGGTTGATCTACAGTACAGTAGTCCCTAAAAAAAACTTTGTTTGCCTAGAAATAGTTGTACATCTGGCCCAGACCAGGGCTCCAGATAATTTTTTGGCAAGAGGAGTAATTACTCATGAAAATTTTGAGTGATGAGTAACGCACAAAGTACCATGAGTATTTTAATAAAGCCATCATTAAAAATTTGTTTGTTTGCCCTTTACCGACCCCCTAGATTTTAGAGGTGGGTCGGTAGGTCGGAAATATATTTTATTTTTTGGGAGGGGAGGATTAATAAACTAATATGATCTACTAATATGAATGTTGAATGACATAAATCGTACACGCTGCCCTGTTTCAGTGACTGACCTAAATCGGTGACCTTGTTGTTTTGCATATGCTCTTCAATTTGAAGAGTTTTATGGTATCAATGTTTTTTGTGATCTCAAGTATAAACATATAAATACAGAAATTATTTTTTGGATATGTCACAGCCCTTTTTATCATGTAGGGGGTGTGCTTTAAGTGCAAAAATACAACTTGGGAAACCCAAAATATACACGTGACCATTCCACCCATTCGTATTCGCGATATGTAAATCAAAAACTAATTTTAGACTTACGACAGCCCAAATGTAATGCGGTAAAAGTCATCAATATTGGGGCCGTTGGATAGGCATACACACAAGACATGTATCGATTGTAAACTTCCGCTAATATTGCAAAGTATACTCCCAGCCACTCTGTAAATCTCGAAAATTAACTGCAATTACCGCGATTTGTCAAAGAAATTCGACCATTAGAAATGTGTATTTCACTCGCAAAAATTTGCTGGTGCCTGAAATCTCAATTCGCGAGTATGCGAGCTTAAATTCGAACCCTGTAAAAATGTATCACATGGTGCATACATGAGAAATTCTTTCCTGTGTAATAGATTTCCAAATAAGGAGATGTTTACTACAGCTTCAAGAAAGCGCGCGAAAAAAAGTCACGTGATCTGTATGCCTGCGGAAAATATCATGTGGTGTTATAGTAGAAAGCGACTCCATTGGATGAAGCTCTCCTTTTAACTTTCTCGCGAGATTACAAATTAGCGAGGCAACAAATACACACTGCATGATCATGTCAAAAGCGCTTTCATTTAATTCATTTTGAAATTACAGGCGCTTCAATGACAAAGATCGATTTGGTTTCCGATTTACGTTAATAAGCTATGTAGAAAACGGGAACCATTACTTTTAGTTCTAAAAATAAACTAGGTTTTTCCGAGAAACCTTGAAAGAAAATATTATTTTTTTGTGATTCAGAAAAGAAGATACGCATGATAACGTGAACGGATGAGTAAATTGCAAAATGTATGCGTATTTGTAACTCATGAAATTTGAAACATGTGCGTATTTGGTGATTTTCCATTCGTAATTTACGCAGATACGCACGTTATCTGGAGCTCTGGGCCCAGACTGCATTGGATATGTGACAATGGGTGTAAATTCTTTGTAAATATGTAGAGGATGAACTGGAACTGTTTGATTTGACCTTATGTGAAAGTGAAAGCAGAGAATGTGAAAACCCAGTTTCAGCCTAGCTGGGTTGTGGTAAAAAGGACGGTCCCCATCTTCACAGAGCGAGTTCTATCTTGCATAACGCATGACCCGCATTTTCTATGGATTATTTTAAAGGTAAGAGGTATCTCTTTTCAATGATATATGGTGTTCTACCTGAGAAACACTTTAATAGAAGTGTGACAAACGAGTGTTGAAGCTTGTTGATTTACATGGAAACAAAGAAGGAATTTATTTGGTGTATTGTGACCTAAATACCAAGGTGAGTACAATAACTCTCAATCATATTCTTCGAATAGTCAAGCTAAAAATGTGTGTTCATATGTGAACCTGGTCAGTAAAAGTTGAAAGGAGAACCTGATATGAAAAACATACCTGTGCAGGTGTTGAAAAAGGACTGTTTGTCATAGATTGATTTGGACTAGATGGTTTAAACAAACTTATAGTCGGTGGACCCCCAACTCTGTCTTTGGTTCGCAAACTAGAATCTAATCTGAAACAAATTTGCATAGGTGGTAACATATTATAGGCATCTTAACTCTTTCCCAAATACAGACAAATTTTGACGGCTCTGCAGCAGACAATGTTTGAAAGGATTGCAGTAAATTAAAAACAATACATTAAAGTGTGACAGATGGACACACAGATAGATGATTATCCCTAAATATTATCTGGGAAGGGCAGATGTCACAAACAGAAGAGTGTTCCAAGGAAACAAGTGTTGTCTACATGTCAGATAACTGAAACCAATTAGATCTAAGACAAAGTTTGATTGACAGATGATTCCTAAGGGTTGATTTGTTTACCCTTATTATGAACCTGTTATTTGAAACAAATTGATTATTGACAGTAACTTTTAAAAACACAGTGAGAAAAGCTGAATTTAGTTTTCTGATCTTCCCGAAAATGTGCTTTCATTTATGCAGATTTAATCTCTTCATTAACTCTTTCCCACATACAGCCACATTTTAACTTCTCTACAGCATACAACTTTTGCAAAATATGTGACAGAAGGAAAAATTGCTTGTAAACTCCATTCATTAATACTATAGACGTTAACCATATTTTTAACAAGATATTTCAAAGACATCTTGCTGCAGATTTATAGTGTTTGTGAAAAGGTTCAATCATTGAATGTTTCTATATCAGGTGAATCTGGTGATGGTTTTACCTGGGTGTACCTATGGCAGAATGTTGTAGAGTAGATGTGTTTGGAGACGTAATCCCACCATGTCTGTGTCCCGATCTAGGAGGACTTCCACCACTACCAGACCACAGTCTTGACGAAACAGGCTAAAAACAAAAAGCAAAACCCTCAACACTTACTCTGACAGTTACAGAAGTCATTTCAGATTTTAAAACACTACATGTATTCATAACAAAATCGCTAAATTTTATAATATGAGGAAACTGATCCAAATGAGTAATTCCTTCTTTGCACATGTTTAAGAATGTTTTAAATATATTCCAAAAAATCACTTTAATCTATTTTTGTAGATTTTCTTCATTCGTTTTTCCCCTGAGACTTATTCACTTAACGCAATGGTGGGGGTTTGGTTAATAAATGTCACTTTAGTATGACGAAAGACGTTTGATCCCTTGTGCATATTGCTTACCGAGTGCGAGACAGAATCTCCAAGTAGATAGCTGGGTAAATACTGCGACTGGTGAGGACTGGTTGGACTTGTAGGTGTCCCGAGATTCATCGAGTCTGAGCTATGGTATCCTGTAATAATTGGTAAGTAACCAGTTGCTTAGATTTAAAATAATAAATCCTCAATATCTTATCTTTTATTCAATTAAAACATTGATGGTCTCTCAAAATAATTAATACGGGTAAACAAATTGACGGCGAAGTTTCCCGTCAATAGGTAATGTGTATGAACTTTGCAAAAACTTTGCTATACCGTCTTTCCAAAATTTGTGTCCAGAGTGGATTTTTCGATGCAGTCACGATTCTGCTACGTTTTGATTGGATGAAAAGAAAATATCAAAACAAAAAAAACTTCTAGAGGAAAAAATTAAATATGATAATACGTACTCCACAAGTAATTTTATGTGTGATCATTTCTGTTCAATAACACTCGTCGTCTATTTCTAAAATGAGTTCAAATAACAACTCATAATGGTTTTTTGACTTTCCGGAAGTTACAAATCCAAATTCCTGTAATATGACGTCATTCTATTTATAACGTAACGCAAATGATGAATAAATAACCAAAAGGAAACAACAGAAATTATAGGAAACGTTAGTTTGACTTGTCACAAATGTAGTTCCGTAAATTATGGAATCGTTTTATTTGAAGTACTTTATGAAGGGCAAGTTGATTATTTGTTGTACCTGTCATCATAAAGTCTTGGCTATATTTTAAAGTTAAATATCAGCTTAACCTGATGATGATTTTTATTTTCTTTGCTAAGGTCGGTAGGACTCGTAATTGACGTAAATAACTGATCATGCTGCAAGCAAGGGGCTGCCAGAACATTCGACCCCACGCTCAATCAACCCCAATTTTAGTCAACCCCATTATCGGTTTTAATAGGTGTGAAATGATGATGGTTCTTTTGTTGTATAATCACTACATTTGATAATGTTTATTGTAATAAAGTATGTTAACATTGTAATAAAAATGTATTTTAACATTGTAATAAAAATGTACTTTAACATTTTGATAAAAATGTTGTATAATGATTGTGCTTTTGTATGTTGTAAAATCGCTACATTGTTTTGATAATGTAAAATTAAATGATTTTTATTTCTTTAAGGGTGTTAATGTTTGTGTGATTGTATAATTGTATCATAAGTCTGTGATAAATACTTAATTAATACGTCTATTGTAATCCTTAGTAAATTTAGCTGTTGTTTACACTACTATTGATGTATTTATCGAAAAACTTAAATAAACTTTAATTGAGCTGAAATTGAACAAGGTTTCATCTTTTCATCGTTTGTGTGTATCAGGTGCTTCTAACAAAGTTAAAGAAACACATTATTGATTGCGCTTATATTAAGCAATTAATATAATACATGTTAAACTTTGTTTTTATTGTATATATTTGTGAATACTTTGTTTTTTTACTCTGACTTTGTTTGTTTACTATGCAGCATTAATTTAATAATTGTTTTGTTTTTTTCCATTTATAACAAAATGTTTTCAAAGTCACTATTTATAACACATCAAGATAATTTAAATAATCATAATTAAATTGTTGTTTTTTACCATTTGTCATGACCGTTTATTACACTTAAACCCTCAATTCTCACCTAAAACCGATATATTCACACCTATTAAAACCGATAATGGGGTTGACTAAAATTGGGGTCGATTGTACTTAGGAAACTGGGGTTGATTGAGCGTGGGGTCGATTGTACTTAGGAAACTGGGGTTGATTGAGCGTGGGGTCAAATGTTCTGCCTGGCTACCAAAGCAAGGGGCTAACTGCAGTTCACGGGGAATTATTTACAGATCACAAAAGTTAATAAATGTTTACCCGAAATAGGTAGCACCTTTACTCATATTAGACTATCATTTGGTAGGGACATAAAGTTTAAACACAGATTCGTTTTTCAAAATATCAAGTTACCTATAGAAGTCAAGAACTGAAATTTCTCTCCAAAATCAAATCAAAATTTAATTAACTTGGTTAACAGTTATTCGACTATTTATGTAAGTGTTCATCAAATCGCTCTCAAATTTTACCTTGCATTTTATGAATTGTGGGTCTACTTTCTTTTCTCTTTATCGATGTTGAAACCAATTATGGTACGCGAAAACACATGACTTTACAAAGATACGCCGCTTATAGCGAGCACTGTTTGTATATTTACCAAATGTATCGTTAGGATTCGACATCATTATGTTGCTTTGTGATCCCGGGACTTCAAAGTATGCGTTATAGTTCAGACAATAAGTTATTGGTGTTTTAAAAAATAACTTCTTTCAAATTAGTGATCCGGCGGTGTGCGTTATATTTACATGATCGTAATATTAAAAGTTGTAGACGCGGTTACAGACAAATAAATATTTGCTCGGATTTATAGTTTTGTAATGTAAATGAGTCGTTTTGATGTGTATTTTATTACCCAGTTGTAATTGTGTAAACTTAATATGTCTACACATGTAATATGAGTATAGGCGGTACCTATTTCAGGTAAACATTTTATTCATGTCGGTGTCACTAAACAGAGTCTGGTAGAGTCTGGTAGAGTCCGGTAGAGTCTGGTCGTCAAATATCCCATTATATCACTGTTTTGTTGTGTTTTTGTGTTGAAATGAATGAAATAACGTGTTGTTGTATCATATAAATATAAATAAAAATGGTATTTGCCTATTTCAGTTCATTTTCGAGTGAATATATAAATATTATATGCGTGAACACGGACACTGGTAGAGTCTGGTCATTATTAAGCAATAAATACAAAGTTTTATACGATTTTTAAGTTTAAAAAAGTTAGAAACGAATTGAATCAAACACACCTAAATCTTGAGGATACAAAATAAACCGGCATACATCTGTTAGAGATTCGGGTTGAGACAAATGCGTTAAGGGAGAATTCCTAGTTTGTCCTTTGCGTATCACTCGATTTAATAGCGAGCTGGCAGGGGAAGGGCTCTATATTGACTTATAGGTTTCGCGGGTAATGTTGGCCCCAGGTTCACATGTCGGCAATGTCTGCATGCTAAACAAGCGCTGCGAGCACCCTAAGCTAGCACGCTCAACAGTGGTGCATACACGGCCGGTAGCTGGGTGCTGCTGCTCGGCCATGCTTTGAATCTCTATCAAATGAATGTACATAGAACCAACATCATAGAAAAAAAAAAAAAATGGAGCTCTGTGTAGGGTCTTTTACGGCCCGGGTCCTCGTCAGGCGCACGGGCTCTATTTTGGTAACCTAAAATGGAAACCATAGAATAACATTCCCAAAATGATATAATATAGATCCAAACATTAAATTTTGGGCCATGAGAGAGTTCCTCCACGTGGTGTGGCCTGGATACAATATTTCGCAAAATGCATTTTATGAACTATATCAGGATATATATTTATTTTTCAAGTTAAAATATTTTTGCATATTTTTAAAAAAAAATGCAAATATGGTTTTTGTTTGATTCAATTTTTGCGGAATGTAGTAACTACACACTCTCTTTGATTTATATGAATTACTTTTTAAAAGTAAGTATATAGCTCTCTAAGTATTTGGTTTAATTAACTTTAATGACATATAAAACATAAACTTATTCCAATCTAGTAGTTTTCATACATTTAAAATCTTGTTATTGTTATAATATGATTATAACACTAATCTGTTGATCACACCAAATCAATTAGTTGACGCATAATAAAGAGAAAAATCAGTGTATTACTCGTTCAGGATGTGCGATATTGCCGCATTATAAACATAAATTTCACGTCAGCCATTTTGATTTACGAAACACAATGTTATCGTTAAAAATCCTCAATCTTCCACTATTTTGCCGATTATCAGCTGAAATAATATAAGAAATAAATATATAATATGACACATGTAAATCAAATTAAACTTTTTATAACTTAAAAATCGTATAAAACTTTGTATTTATTGCTTAATAATGACCAGACTCTACCAGTGTCCGTGTTCACGCATATAATATATCTATATTCACTCGAAAATGAACTAAAATAGGCAAATACTTTTTTTTTTTTATTTATATGATACAATAACACGTTATTTCATTCATTTCAACACAAAAACACAACAAAACAGTGATATAATGGGATATTTGACGACCAGACTCTACCAGACTCTACCGGACTCTACCAGACTCTGTTTAGTGATACCCCATTCATGTAGTTCATGTAGTTTTAGAAACCAGATAAGTTTTTTTAAGACTTATAAGCATGAATGCTTTTTTCGGTCGTTTAATTGTTTGTTTTCCCATGTTGGAATTATGTGATTATTGTTAATCACATGTTTGGGGGGGGGGGGGGGGGGGGGGGGGGGGGGGTTCAATCTTTTAATCAAGACTGATTTATTATTGTTTCTTTCATTTTATGTTTACACTCCAACATGGATTTTGTTTTAAAATTATTTACAACTATACATATTTGTCTGTGACACACACGTTTTGTACTCGCCTAGCGCCTTCCCTCACACTGACACCACTACAGCAGACGTCTGTCAAAACCAACTAAACAAACGAAATCAATCTGACAAGGGGAGAAATCTATCGTAATGCAGGTCCCTTCCCCTGTCTGAGTGCTTCCAATTTAGTCTCATTTATTGTTTGAATTACGGAGAATTTTACATTCACTGCCCTGAAAATTTCAGAACCGCCCGCTGCAGAGTTGGTGTCTGTAGGAAGTAGTTTAGATCGTCCTGCTATAATATTTATTTTTACCTGTTTGAATTTACTGTTATTTTTTTTAAATCTTATTTCTAATATTATTGTTAATTTATTAATTTAGTAGGGGTTGTAACATTTGGCATAACATTTATTTGGAATATACCAGAGCTTATTTAGTCTGGATTTGAATGTATTGAGTATTGGTGCTTCGACTATCTGAGGGGAGAGATTATTCCAATCATTTATAACTCTGTAACTATAGCATTTTTTTTCGTATCAGTTTGTTTGCTCTAGGTGTAATTAATTTGTATTTGTGCCTTCTTGTTGCAACAACGCTGCTCAAGTTTAGTAATTTCATCAATGTTTTGTCGATTTCATTTAGTAATTTGTATGTTTGTACTACATCTGTCCTTAGCCTTCTGTATGCCAGTGTTGGTAGTCCTAGTTCAATTAATCTTTCAGGATAGGTTTTTCCTTTTAGATTTCCTAGGATCCTGGTAGCTCTTCGTTGAACATTTTCAATTGATTTGGCATATTTTTTACATGAGAGTCCCAAAATTACCAAAGAATATTCCAGGTGTGGCCTTACTAGAGATTTCTTAAGTAATAAAAACATTTCTTTATTCATGAATAAGAAATTCCTTAAGTACTATGAGTCCAAGATTTCTGTTTGCCAAATTAATTTTGGCGTTTATGTGGGTTTCGAAATTTAGTTTCTGGTCGAATATGGGTCTCGGGTCTTTTTCTTGTGTTACATCTTGAATTTTATGTAGAGTGTTTTGCGAGTCTTTCATGAAATAATCATTTGGCATGTTTGGTCCAAGGTGCATGGATTTTCATTTGTTCACATTGAATGTCATTTGCCATTTATTGGCCCAATCACAAGCTTTGAAGATATTGTTCTGTAATAGTTCTTTTTGTTCTGTAGTATTAGTTATTGAGTAAAGCTTTGTATCGTCAGCAAATAATTTTACTGTACAGTTTAGAATGTCCGGAATGTCATTAATAAATATTAAAAATAAAACAGGTCCAATAAACACTACCTTGGGGTACACCACTGTTAACTCTTTCCCACGTTGAACATTTTCCATTAATTACCACTCTTTGGTGGCGTTCATTAAGGAAGTCTTTAACCCAATTAAACACCTTTCCTCTTATGCCCAGACCTTTTTTAGTAGTCTCTTGTGGGGGACCTTGTCGAATGCTGCTTTGAAATCCAAGTAGATTATGCCCAGTTCGTTATTTTCAACTACATTTGACGTCCAATCTTCTATACATATTTGTTTTATTTTGTTACAGGGTCAGGAGTGTAACATACTGTGATATTTCCATGGATGTTGATGGAATACAACACTAGAAGGCATTGAATAATGTGATTTCTTTTAAAAATGCCAGTTATTTGTAAACTAGTAATAAATATAATTGGAAACTGATTTTTGCCATGGTTGATTGATTGACTTGACCTTAACATTATTTTCAATGAAATTTCAGTTCACCTAACATTTTGGCTTTCTAGAAAAAATACTCCACACAACAATCTTCGAAGGCAACTGGCTACCTTTAAATGATCTGGCTCAATGTATAATTTTGAGACAATGATGAAGACACTATGAATAAAGACTGGGAAAACTGTACTTTTTGACAAATATTTTCAAAAGTCCCATGTATGAGATATTTCAATATTGTGTGTCTATATAAGGGAAATGAGTTAAATTATGTAGGATGAATAGAAATTCCCCATATGATTTTTTGAACTATTTTTGTTTTCTGACTTGGCACTTAATCCAGCAGTAATTATGACCTTGACCCGTCTTCCATTGAATCTCTCGATCCTTGGGCACTAGATAAGGTCCATTGACTTGTAGTAGTGTATCAGGATTTTGTGTGGTCTGACCATATTTGTTACAGCCCCATAACAGAACTTCACCCAAATCTGTTGAAAGAGTGAACTCCGACCTATTATATCTCTTTAATCAAGTTAAATAGGGAGTCTCCCTCTTTCTAAACCTCTCTTAGACTTAAATACAAATTTTTCAACTATCTTTTAATTTCAAAGACAAAGAAGCATTTTTCTAAATTTTACGAGTGTATTTCTTCAAATGACAAATCTCCCATCTCAAATGAAACCCCACCAGATGCTATGAATATTTATAATCATCTCTTACCTGTTTACTGCTGATCTAGGCTATGTTTTGGATGACTATAGTGTACAATATACAGAAATTGTTACTTGTGAAAATATTGGCAAAGTTTTTGTATGCTGATGAAAGTTTGTAATGCTGGCTTTACCCACTTGTAGACGCATTTTGATACATCTTTAATGGACGTTATTGCTCATAAAGAACAATTTCTCTATGTGCTGCAATGTTTTCATCTTTATTAAAATGATAGTATATGTTTTCAAAGACTACTGCTTTAAATAACTGAAGAAAATACATAAACAGGTTAAAACTGGAGAAAAGGACCACTTGCTCATGATCAGCAATTTCTCCATTTGCCATAATGTTTCCAATTCTATTCATTAATTACACTTTGGCTTTCCCTTTTTTTACCTCAACATTGTCAATGTCATCTGCTGCAGGTTTGATGTATGTTGGAATGGGTTAAGTTTAGCCCCTTGCCTGATGTTAATGACCTGATGTAATACAAATGTATTTGCCTATTTTAGTTCATTTGCTTAACAAAAAATTGATGTTTGTAATATAAAAGTACTCTTATTATTAATCTAATGTCATGATTTGACAGTTTGAGAAATAAATTCAAGTAAATGTGTATGCACTGGTTTAACGTTTTCAAAAGATTCGAAACTATTTCCTATGTTAAGCCTTTCCCACATACAACAAATCTGTAACACATTAAGTAAAAATTGGAACATCTAGCTAAATGAAGGTATACTTTATGGACATAAAGTAGAAAACATTGTAGCAAAAGGCTAAATTCCTCGTGAGCAGTTTCTCCTTTTGTCACAATGTTGTCAAAAGCCGTCTGCTGCAGCAGCTTTAAAATGCATATGTTTTAAGGAAATGGTTAACAAAATATTGACTTTACCCACCTATTGAATTGTACGTTGATTGTTTCATTGAACAACTTACCAGTGTAAAATTGGCCGCTTTAGGATTAATGTTGACTGTACGAACATTGTAGACATACCCACATTTTCTCTCTTGTCAGTCTTTCGGATTACGTGTACATTGAAATACGTTTCCCTGAATTTCTGAATGCTAATCACGACACAAGCTCACCTCATTTTCATCCAATCGAGATTGTTTGTTTGTAATCTGACAGCTTTGATTTTCAATTGCTCCATCTGCCACAATAATTTCAACTCTTTTTAATTATTACTATCATTTTTAGAGACTTTCTATGTTTTGTACTTGATGATTTCAAAGTCTGTCAGGTAAACATCATTGAAATCATTGTGGCAAAAGGAGAAATTGCTCATTCTATGAATGAGCAATATCTGCATTTACCACAATAATTTTAACACTTTTCAATTATCATACGATCATTTATAGAGATTTTTTATATTTTGTACTTGATAATTTCAGTCTTCTGCTGCAGATTTGTTTGGTTAAACCCTTATCCACTATCATGACTTACCGATACAAACCAACAACAGATTTTCTGTGTGTCAGCATTATTTGACAAAACATTATCATAACAGGGCGTGTGTTCAATACAAATAAAAGATTGTTTTTTGTACAAATTGAAATTTATCATAAACTCTTGTCCATTTATATTTAGTATTATATGTCACTTTTTATGATCGGTTTAATTCTAAAACATCTCATTCACTTAAAACACAGACCCTGCCATGTTAAATATCCTACATAAAACTTATATCTTCAAATACCGATATCAGCATTCCTGACTACTGATTAACTTCTTCTAATGTTTGTGGATTTAAATGTTCTTTTTTCTTATTTCTTCATGTGCAACGAAATACTGCGGCTTCTCTTTGATGCTTTGCGTCAAAGATTCGTCTTGTAATATATTATTTGATGTTCTGATTTATCGAGCCTTCTACAAGAATACTCGAGTATTGTGAGTACCCACAGCATACGGTTTGGTAGAGTCATAAGATAATTATTGGTGTGGAAGGACCAAAATACTCCTCCTTTTCTAGTCTTCTGTACTTGACCTGCTGATCCTGTAGATTTTGCGAACATGATTTTCAACCGATCGGTGTAATTCATTCCATACTTGGTTGGTAAAGCATCTGTGGACGATAGTGGTGCAGTGGTAGAGCGTTAGCCTCTCGTAACAAAGGTCTCTGGTTTGAATCCCGTGATGAGCGGGTTCTGCCTTTCGGATATCATATCTCCACACAAATTGCGCGTGTACTGGTTAAGTTTCAAGAAAGCAGGCTTCGAGAGCATATGCTAAATGCTAATTCGCAAACCATTTTCCCATGACAACAAATATGCAGCAGACTGCGTTAAACCCTTTCCCTCATACGACAATTCCGAAGCAGACGACTTTGAACATATGTTGTCAAAAAATAGAAAATCTCTAAAATTGAATGGATAACTTATGACTAAAAGTGGAAAACATTGTGGCAAAAGGAGAAATTGCTCGTTTTGAGCAATTTCTTCTTTTGTCACTATGTTTCAAAAAGTCGTCTGCTGCAGAGGAGTCAGTAAGCGTCTATATGAGGAAAAGGGTTAAACCATAAAGTCATACACATTGAACGTTTCTACAAATTAAAGTAACTTAGCTTCATATTGCATCTTTTTGAAAAAATGTGGAAAAATTAATAATTTCTCATGGTGAACAAGTCTTCTCCCTCCATTCTGCAGATGCGTCAAAATACGCCTGCAAACAGTGAAGCTAATGTATTAAAATCGAAAGATCTTTTTGAACTGAAATTGAATGTCCCTAACGTTCAGTAATGTATGGGTAACTACTCACAGAAAGAGATGGAGGGTTCGAAGTAATGGAATGCCGCTATTGACATCATACTGAAACATTATGGACTTATTTCAATTTCACAGACAACAAATCTGCAGCAGACGACTTTGAAAATGTCTCGGCAAAATATGGAATATCTCTATAAATGAAAAAAATGAATAAAGTTGAAAACATCATGGCATGAGGAGAAATTACTCATTATGAGCATTTCCTCCTTTAGCAAAAATATTTTCAAAAGTCGTCTGGTTCAGAGTTGACCGCCGTGGTCGAGTTGATAGCGTCGGGGATTTACAACCGGGTGTTCACCACGACGGTGATGGTAGATTGGCACGGCTCATTTTCTAGCCTATAACTGTTTTGTTCACCCAGGGATCATGAATGAGTGAACTGTCGCCGTGATATAACTGAAATAAGGTTGAAAACAGCGTAAAACAACAAAAACAAACAAACAAACAAACTCTCTCACTCTCAGAGATTCAAAGGAGTTTAAATATTCAAACTAAACAATGACACAATATATATTGCTTATAATACAATACCTGTATAGTTCATAAGAGAAATTTCTCGTTTTAAGCAATTGCTTCTTCTTTTGCCACAGTGTTTTTAAAAGTTGTCTACTGCAGAGGCTTCAATAAGCGTAAATACGAGGGAAATGGTTTAATTATTTGAAGCTCTAATCAATAACATTCATGAATGAGACAAGATACACACACAGCTCAGGATACTCGTTTTGTAGTGCAATGGATTTAGTGGTGTAAGACCTAGAATATGGCCAACGGTGTCGAGGGAAGTTTCACTCCGTATGTTTCCTCCGTTTGTGACCGAGAAAAAAAAGTACGCGGATTTAAGTTAAATCCGCGCACTTTTTTTTTTCAGTTTGATGTTTTGGCAACCATGAAAAAAAGATGCGCGTTTTTATTTGTAAAATATCGCATCTTTTTTCGACAAAATTCTGCTGGATTCTCTATAGAATCCTATATAAACAGCCTTAAAAAAAAAGTGCGCGGATTTAAGTTAAATCGGCGCGGGTTTTTTTTGCCCACGATAAGAGGCCGTCCACAGAAAAACACGCTGGCCCCAACAGGACACCGTACTAGCGTATGTAAATTCCTCTATGTATAACTATCGTGGGAACTTAAGGGGACGAGACAATACAACCCTGAAACATTCCAATCGATTGGAAACATTCATAAAATATTTTATGTTTTTTACATAAAATAACATTTATGCCTGGTCAGGGAAGATGAGCAAATACTTGCGTGAGTTCGAATAAGGTACCGATAAGCGTTAAGACCAAGGGCAGTCGTTAAGACCAAGGGCAGTCGTTAAGACCAAGGGCGGTAGGACTTGTATGTCATGAATAAAACAGGTTGAATGAAAATGGGCATTTATTAATGCTATAAAGTAATAAACATGGTTATATAATATAACCCAATTAAATATGAAGATTATACATGACATATCTGGGAGACATAACCGCCACAAGCGAAGCTACGCTGACTGTATCAAGGCTGCTGCGCGTCGATCTCCTCCTATATAAAGGGAAAACATTACCTTTAGGGTAAATTCACACTGAACTGTCAATCAAGAGGTCTGGGATTCAAATCCCGGTCCGGGTTCTGGAAATTTAAGGGTTGCTTTTAAGCGTTTCTATCTCAACTAGTTCTGGTCACTTCCAGGAAAAACAACATCGCGTGTATCGGTGCTATACACCGGGCACGTAAAAGAACCTAGGGGTCTTTTCGGAAAGAGCTAGGGTATCGCACCCGGACTCCCTTGTATCTAACTTTTTCTGCTCGCCAAATAGTTATTTCTGCACGGCGGTAAATAAAAACAAACATTCGGAAAACCCCCACGATAAGGTAAAATGCCCGTTAAACACATGAAAAGGGGAGTTGAAAGGCTTCTGCCGTTGCCAAGGTCCCCAACGCAACGAAGCACGAGCTCATGAGACATGCCCGGCGAAGCCGCTGTGGTGGAATGGCCATCACCCAGAGATTAAATCCTGTCAACGTCAGTCCGATGAACAAGTGATGTAAATATTAGATTTATCTTGCATTTATAGTATAACTTTATACATTTCGTAGTTCGTTGAGTAAACGGCGTGCGGTATTCGCTTGAAAGTTCTGCAACTTCATACGTCAATCATAATAAGGATGTGTTGCAATTTTGTAAGACGCTCGCACAACCATCGTGCGTTAGCTTTGCAAGTTCGTGAAGCTCCTTTTCCAACGTTGTTGGTGCAAATACCGCACAACACATGTAACCACATGCTGTAATAGCATAGTGCAGTCACCTCGCAGCGTCTACGTTCTGTTTGAATGCTTGCGAATTGTCTGCGGTTCAGCTACGGGGGCATATATTCATTCGTGCGACCAAAACATCTTGCGGCTAACGTAAAGAAGTCTTAAGAAGGATATACTTACTGGTTATTTACGTTAAAATAGCGCAATCATTTAAATTAAATGCGGTGATAACTAAGTTTGCTTCTTACATATATTTTCAAGGTGTAGGCCGTAGGCCTGACGCTAAACAGTTTTGCTAACGATGATTTAAAAGCTACCCACTACTAGTCTAAGGAAGACGAAGAAGAAAAAGAAGAAGAAGAAGTAAACGAACAAGAGATAGACGAATAAGAAAGAAGAAGATGAAGAAGAAGAGCTAGTAGGACTACATTTCAAGTTTTTAATCAGAATATCGGTTTACTCAACCTTATCGACGTTCCTGATATAGTTCATATCTTTAGGCGGAAAGAGAATGCGATTCATGTGTATATATGTAAAAACACACCTGGACAGAGAGGTAAATAAATAGAAATATATACTATATATGTATCTCTGACCTGAGAGTGAAACTTCACTTTTCTCACGTGCAATACAAACCTAAATCGTCAGACGAGGCTCATGAATATATTTTGATAAAACTAGCCGTGGAAAGATTATTAGCCAACGAATCCTTTCATTTTAATTGAAATTTTAATCAAGAATGACATATTCGCCATAGGCGTTCCGCTCTTACAATATGCTAGCATTGACATGGGGTCATACATATTTTACATGCCTATTATAGATGCATACGTACGATAATGCTTTATACAATAGGTATTCAGAAATGACGATTGTGTGGCCAGTGATTTAGAAACGCTCTACATAACAATAAAGCTGTTACTTTTCTTTTTTTTACTTACTTCTTCGATTTCTTGTATTTTCTGTGATAATGAGTGATATGTGGATAATATAATACGTGTGAAGGCTCGAGCGAAGCACGCCTATAGGTTACCCGTACGAACACATCATAAGAGATCAAAACAACGAGAGTTCAGTACAATCTTACAGTTTTTGGGATAGGGGCGTTTCGCCACTATCTCATAGCGAAGCTGCTTTCGAAAAGTCGAATTTAAAGCTGCAACCGCAGTCCACATGTGTATACCTACACCAAAATCGAGTTTTGATTGGTTATAATCTGCCTTTTCAACGATTTCATTGGTTCGACCGAATCACAAAACCCTCCGCTGCATAAATTTATGAGACAAAATAGTTTCTATGAATGAAACTCACTCTGAACTATGGTTGACCTTAAGGTCAGTAGTGTGAGGTAACGTCGACCGTTCTGTGACCCCATTAGTTTACAACAGTCGACTTATAGAGAAATGTGCAAAGCACTGTAAATACAATTATTGAAAGGAGTTGAAACCATTGTGGCAAAAGTAGAAATTGCCTACGAAAAGCAATTTCCCCTTTTGTCACAATGTTTTCGATTGTCGTCTGCTGCACATGCGTCTGTAGGCGGAAAATGGTTACATCCTTCCCATGGAAGCGGAACCCTTTCCGTGATACTATAACAGTTCGAATATTTAAAAAATATTGTTGAAAATGGAGCTATTGCTGACAATGAGCAATTCCTCCTTTTCACACAATGCTTTCAAACACGTTTCAAATTAATTCTTTTCATATTTAAACGTTTTACTATGGACGCTCTTTCCCTCTTTCTCCCTTCCGGACACATTTTGAATAACATGCTAGAGATGAATGATTACGAGCAATTTTGCCTTACATCAAGGGGAAAAATATATAGTTGAAACCTTTGTGGAAAAAGAGGAAATGGGTCATGATAAACAATTCTGCAGCCGTCTGCTGCACATGCGTCAAAAAGCGACTGTAAGCGGGAAAGGGTTGAACCGTTCCCGTTATAGCTACTTAGTTACAAACAAATGTTGAAAGTATATTTGCAAACGGAGCAATTGCTGACAATGAGCAATTTCTCCTTTTCAAACAATGCTTTGAAACATGAATCAAATTGTTTCTATAACCTAGATAACGAAAACATTTGTCTACAGTTATTATTTTAACCTTTGCCCCTTTTAGACACATTTGACTAACCTTAACAGATGAATGATAATCAACAAGTTTGTCTTTTTCCACAATGTTTTCATCACTATTCAAAATCATACTTTTATTAATTCAGGTCAATAGTTATGCCTTAGTTCAATGCTGTTTGCTGTATATTTAGTCTATGTGGTCAAGGTTAAGGAATACTGTAAACAAACTTGTTACAACATAATTCGTCCAAAGAGAGAGGTCCTACTGTGTATACATGCCATGAAATAATGTTACAAACGGTCTCACCGCTACTGTGGAATTGTTGGTAAAACAGGTCGCGTTTTGTGTTGAATATTCTCATGTGTCGCTGTATGTAGATCCTACTAGGAAATAGAAATTAAATCTACAAATTATAGATAAGTTAATTTCAACATTGATTGATTGGGATTTAACGCCGTTTTTAACATTTCTTCAGTCATATCACGGCGGCCAGTTCACCTACAAATGTATTTCCTGGTTTTCTCAAACCAGTACTCCTCACAACAATCTTCCCAAGCAACTGGCTGCGTTTCCACATAGACTTAGCCATTGGTGAAAGACGAATGACGCATGTCGCATTGACTTTTGTCAAACGTCGGAAAGAAATTTGGCCGAATTTGTTAACACATCCGAGTTATAACCGCAAGGTCATTATTTATTTTATTATTGAGAAGCTTCTAACGATTTTGGGACTAAATGTATATGCATTTGCGTTAATTTAAGACTCAACGTTCATCAACGTGTAATATAGTCCTAGATGTATCTGTTGACAAATAAACTAGAAATGTAGTCTAAATAGGTTTTTGAAAATTAACCTTGACGGTCCGGTCCCGTTTCGGAGATACAATTAAATTGCAAATACTTTACAAATACCATAATCTAAGCTGACGTGTTTTGACGCATCGAACCAGTCTTCTGTAATCAATACTTGAGTTGTCTCCGTCTGTAAAGCTTGGAGGTATAATCCGGCGTCCGGCCGGCTGTCTGCCTGAATGTGCATTCGTCCGTCCGTCATGGATTGCATGTATTGGTTAACACGTTGTTTCTGTATGGCAGATTTATTTCAAAGTGGTCACAATTATACCCGTGTGATCAGGAGAACGGCAAAGTACTAGGTACATAACTCTGGTCTGTTTTTTTCAGTTATCTCCATTTTTCCTTATTTAGTTCAGCGATTGTCTCAATTAACTTTCATTGTATCAATTTCAAACTTGGTTTGTATGTAACTTATGACCTACAGATTTGCAGTGCACCATTACCATAAATTTAGCATGCTGCGTTTGGAGTGTGTATATTTTTGTCTTTCAATGTTCTCCCTTATTATATGCAACACATGCGTTCCGTGAAATTCCCCTTTTCGTTAATGAGTGCTTCCCCAAGACTTGTACTTCGTCAAATCTAGTCTGTTTTTTAGGTGTAAACTCAATTTTTTCATTTCTTCGGTTATGGTCTCAATATATGTCCAATATATCAATTTAAGACTTGGTGTATAGGAAACTCAGAGCTGCAATTGTGCAGTGCAAAAGAAACATAACTCTATCATGCTTTCGATCGTCTTTCATTTATCAGCATGATTACAATATACATTGTTGATCTTTAGGGCTTTCTGAACTAGAAATATTTTAATTAAGGGTAGCTGCTCGGTTTTTTTTTGTCAATCTTTTGTCCTTCGATATTTTGTTTATACAAGAAAAGGGTAAAACTTTGACAAATGAGGTATATGTTATTGGCAGGCAATATGTGTTGCTTCAAACATTTTTGGTTTGGTTTGTTTAAAGGTCATTGTTTCATTGTTTCAACAATGTTATTCCATATGATCTATGCCATATGTTTTCAATTTACATATGCCCCCTATACCATCAGCGCTTTCAGCGCTTTGATTCACATATCAAATCTCAACCCATAGCACTTTTTTTCGGCCATTTTGAAAATAGCTAAACTATCATATCTTCGACTGTCCAGTTGTATTGACTTTAAGACGTTTATCTATATATTGCAGTAAATGTAGCAAACAAACAAAACTACAGTCAATTTCAAATTATTTGCCTTCAATTTACATAATTTGTTTACATTGTACAGTTTAACAGTTTATGTCTATGACCTAGTCTTTGTCAAAGCATGAAAGTATGACCAGAATCAGTTCACCCTGGTTTTGGGATATATATACATAGTAAATGTCTGAAAACATATATCCTCCAACCTGATAGAGAGGAAAACACTTTCATGTTTTCAAATAAGTCCATTGTTTTAAAGAAATGATGTCATATGTGGGCTATCAGTAAAACACATAACTTATTAGTCGCCGGGCAGAAGCCCGCGACTTCTATTTTTAATAGCTTTTCGGAAATCACATGGGAGGGCGGCTTATTATTAGAAAGAAACAAATCTAGATGATTTGAACATATTACAATTGTGGTTGTTTACGAACACTAATAAATGACACATCTAAAATGAAATAAATATTCCGATTTTTTAATGTTTGCATTTTTTTTTATTTCACTCGCATTTAAGTTTTTTGTCTTATTTACGAAGACAAAAGTGGTCCCTTCAAGACGTGAACCAACACCCCCTAATGCAGACTCTTATGTGTCATCATTGAGGTCAATTTCGGATTCTCATTTTAATAGCAATTTTAACTTACTAAATGTTGTTTTCATGTTCAAAGAGATGTCTTGATTTGTGTAGAATTCATTTAATAATGTTAATCCATGAATATCTAAAGTAGGAACTGTTTCTAAGCTAAATATAGACCCTATTCTGTTGTGTAGTTTCGTGACCTTTAACATCGATTTTCGCGCATGCGCATTTCGATATGAAAAAGCGAGTGATATTATTTTATTTTAGACAAGTACAAGACGAATGTTTGACGCAAAGCGTCAAAGAGAAGCCGCAATATTTCGTTGTACATGTAGAAATAAGAAAAAAAGAACATTTTTAAATCCACAAACAATAGAACAATTTAAACTGTAGACGGTAATGCTGATATATTTCTCCTTTTGAAGACTTTTGTTTTCTTCAAATTACCTCCCTTTAAAGCAATACCAGGATATTTACCTTGTGATTCGAATAAGATTAACACACATTGAAATTATATGAATGAATACTATTATTTAAATAAGTAACAACAGCAAAATTAAATTTAAGCCAAGATAAATGTGTACACATTTCGTTAATTTTTTATAGATACCCTAATGTATAGGTATGTGTATAAAATTTATAAGCAAATGTTTTCATTTCAACGTTCCTAATGTTTGAATAGACTAAGGAAAGTCAAGAATACATAAATAAATCAATGCAGTCTTTTCCGGCGACATTGATGCCTTGCATCAACTTTCTCTTGTCTTTAAGTAAAACACATAACTTATCTTTCAACAGGCTGAATTTCTAGTAGATTCATCTTTCTTTTGTTATCCAAAATTTGTTTATTGATCAGATTGGACAAAATTGGTACTAAGAATTTCAACATTATTTTCAATAGGTTATTTAAAATACTCTACATGTATGTATTCAAACCACATTTACAAAAGATTCAACAGCTATTGACAGCATTATTTTCATATTTAGGAGCACAACAACCAATGATGTCATAGAACTCTTCAAATTGTAGAGCAAATGCAAAATAAAAAGCCTTTTACGGTCACCGATTTAGGTCCGTCAATGAAACAGTGCAATCAGTGTACACTAACTATATCAAACCAAAATATGGTAAAAAAAAAAAACTAACAATTAATATCTGCAGATGAGGATCGATCTCTTTTTAATTTCAACAAACACTCAAAATGTTTTTTATTCGAATAGATCTAAATATATATAAACATTTAGTTTGAAAATGAAGAAAACTTTGTCTGTTTTTCAACAGAAAAGGCTAAATTATAAAAACTCCGGATATCATCTTTAAGGACAGTTCATAATTAATGTCAGTTATAAGTCACGTAGGGACCTCACATAATTGTTCTGTCCTCTGATATAACTGAAATACCACAGAAATGTATCTGTGTTCTGTCTGGGACCACTTAAACGTTTACGTGGTCCCGGGTTCTGTGTAATTTATTTTAAATTCGATTTTTCTGTGTGAAATTGTCTAATCTATACAATAAAATTGGTAAAACTTAAACGGGTATACATTGTTTCAAATATTTTTTTTATACTTTACTGGTAATAAAATTTCACATATTTTCATGAACTGCTGCTCAAAGTAAAAACCCGTACTGTAGTTTAATAGTAAAATACCTGGTCTAACAAGAGTTCTGAGTTAGAATCTCAGCAGGTACATGTTTTGAAAGAATCAACTAAACTTAAGAATTTATACATGAAACAATTATGTTGTGGGGAATCATCAGAGTTGTCTTACTTAAACATTTATAAATAACATTTTATCAAGGCTTCTAGTGAAAACATTTAACTCCCTGTACCCTTTTCGAAAGCTTTTTTAACCCTTTCCCACATACAATTTTGTTTGCGGCAGACAACTTTGAAAATATTTTGTCAAAAGATAGAAAATCGCTATAATTGAATTGATAACCTTTGACCAAAAATGGAAAACATTGTGGCAAAGAAGAAATATGTTTTCAAAAAGCCGTCTGCTGCAGAGTTGTCAGAAAACGTCTATATGAGGGAAAGGGTTAATAGGGCAATAACAACTAAAAAAAGGAACTTGATCAACATTGATAACTCTGAGAAGCTATACATTTTCAAGGTCTGATCAGATGCTTAACTATCCACTTTTTTCAAACGACAGAATTCATATACATGTATTCATAATCATTTGTTGACAATTTTACTTATAAACAAATAACCAGATGCCGTTTCATGTTTTACAAATTAAAAACCAGCAATGGAGATAGGGGTTGACCGTTCAAAGTGAAAATATTGTTGGATAGGAAGATAATGTTCATTTTGGAGCAATTGCACCATTCCGACAATGTATTCAGATTAGACACGGACATCAAGTAATTTACATAAGGCAAGGAGCTAAACTTTACCCGTTCCAACATACATTATTATAAATTGGACTTTCGAAAATATTTGTCAAAAATGACAGTTTTCTCAGTCTGTATGCATATCGTGTTCTCATCTTAAAATGTCTCAAGATTATTCATTCAGCCAGATAATGCAAATGTAGCCATTTGCCTTGGAAGATTTTTGTGTTGAGTATAATAGTATTCTAGAAAGACAGGCGAAAATGTTAGGTGGACTGAAGTACCATTGAAAATAATGTTAAGCTCAAGTCATCCAATCAACCATGGTAAGAGTCAGTTTCCGATTATAGTTATTTCTAGTTTACAAATAACTGGCATTTGTAAAAAAAAATCAGAACATTCTTCAATGCCTTCCAGTGTTTTCCATCAACATCAGTCTGTTACACTTCTGACCTAATAAAAATAAAACAGATATACATGTACAAATTAAACTTAAATGCATGATCAGTTTCGGCTTTTTCAATGTTTTTCAAATTATTTTTTGTAACTTTCTACAATTTGTCTATTAATTTGTTTCTTGTTAGGGGGGCAGTTTAATCGTGGACACATGTTGACCACCCATTCGGGATAACTCGGTGATGTATGTTTCACCAATCATGAAGGATTACGGAATTACCCGAGGCGGTCCGATTGGTTGACCACCCAACGAGAAGTTGAAGGAAGTTGACTGCTGAACTTTTTGCACATTTTATTAATTCGTAAAAAGTTGAAAACTGCTATGTTTGCATTAAAACTATTTCAAAAACCATCAATCATGCAGTAAAACAACAGTATAGCAAGTAAAAAGGTAAGTGCAACATAAATTATACACTATTAGAACACACATCGACTTCCATTCCAAATCGTCCTCAAATTCGTTCGAACTACTCTGAAATTAGTATCCTTATCGACTGCTTTAAAAAAACAAAAAACTTCTCGGACGTTTTGAAAAGAGTAATCGTGTTAACTAGTTAAAAGTAACATTACTGTAGATAAAGTAATCAAAAGGTGGTCTGTTATGTACTCGTGATGATGAATAATCATTAAATAACTTTTTGCAAGGGTAGCCATACTTTTCGACCCCCGATTTACACGACTTGACCCCTCGGAGAGAAATTGTCGAATTTGAAAATGATATGGTTTATTTGTATAGAAACATATGTTATTTTATCTAAAGTTGTATACTTATTAAAAATATATTGTGTTTTTGTGTGTGTAAAAGTTGTAAGAGTTGTAGGATGGGACACCCTATTATCGGTGCTTATATGTATCCTTCTTTCTCCTACATTCGGCCCTTGCACTCGTTTCGTGATGTATAAGAAATCAATTTTTCAAGTGACATTTTTTGTCTGCATAACTTGTCAATGTCATGGAAGGGTTTTTCTAAGTTTACATTTTACTTCCGGTTACTTCCCTTTATATTTTGGCAATATGGAACTAGGTCACGATCTGAGGAGAAAGCGTTTTGAAGTTCACGACCGATAATCAGGCGTATATTTGAGACATATTTTCAAAATATTTCTTATTTTTGTTTATGTTACCAGTTTATGTTCATACTTATCTAAAATAAAATAATATTTTGACCACTCTCTTCTTCATATCGAATTGCGCATGCGCGTAAATCGATGCTAAAGGTCACGAAACTAGGACACAACAGGATATATGTATTATATGTTTTAGCAGTTTAAAAATAGCATAAATTATGTTCAAATTTATAACCCCACAAACATACAGGCCAAAAAAACAAAAATCATTTTTTTAAATTTTGGTCCTTCATTTCTTCCATGTTTTCTATAGTCGAGAAAACTTCACGGAATGTAATCATGTGACTTCAAATTCCTATGATGTCATAAGCAGTTAATAGATAGCATGTTCAAATGTGAAAGAAAGAAAAAATCAACAACAGGCTTTCTACTAAACAAATGAATGAAATGATGTTTTTGTTGGTGAGGGGTAAGGGCATGTAGGATTTTTTTTTATTATTGAAAACAATTATGATGTGTCGTAATTTCTGAGACTTTCGGTTTCTTGTTTCATCATATGTCATTTATCTAAACACTCTGTTAATATTTACCGCCCATGCAAGACTAAATATGGGAGAAATTTGAGAAAAACCTTGTTTAAACTCTTGAAGCAGAGCTCTGCATTTTTGACTCAAGAATTATGAAAGAAGCCAGAATGTTTTTCTTTATGTAACTTGTTAGTGTGATTTTTAGCTGACCTATGCACGAAGTTCAAGGTGAGCTATTGTGATCACATTTTGTCTGGCGTCCGTGCGTCGTCAACATTTGCCCTTGTTAACAATAACACTCTACAGGCTACATTTTGATCCGATCTTCATGAAAGTTTATCAAAACATTCATCTCCATCAAATCTTGGACAAGTTCGAAACTGGGCCATATGATCTCAAAAACTAAGTCACTAGGTTGAATTGAAGGGAAATCTTGTAAACACTCTGGAGGCTTTATCTTCAACTTGAGCATGTTGAAACTTAATCAGAATGTTTTTCTTGATGATATGTAAGTCAAGTTCGAACATAGGTCATGTTGGGTAAAATTGAAGGAAAATCTTGTTAACACTCCAGAGGTCGCATTTTTTTGTCAGAATGGTAGGCAAAATTAAAGAAAAAAATGTGGCCACTCTAGTGGTCACATTTTTGTCCCCCGCTTTAGCGAAAGCGTGGGGACTATTATTTCTCATTCGTCAGTCAGTCCGTCCGTCAGTCAGTCCGTCCCTCCGTCACGCTGTCACAAAAACTTTAACCTTGGTCATAACTTCTGAACCGTAATAGGTACTGCTTTCATATTTCACATGTGTATTCCTTGTGACAACCCCTTTCCATCAATACCAATTTTTTTGACCTTGTGACCTTGACCCTGGCGGGGGACCAGAATTCTCTGAATTTGCTTGTTTAATCAAGAATGTCAGAATGTTTGTCTTGCTGATATCTGTGCTAGGTTTGTAATTTGGTCATGTCAGCTTACAAACAAGGTCATTAGGCTAAATATATGAACAGTCTTGTGTACTTTCTAGAGACTGAGCTTGTCGAAACTATATTAAAATGTTTGTACTGATGATATCTAGGATGAGTTAAAATTTGGATCATATTTGGTAAAAAACAAGGTCACTGGGCCAAATTTATGAAAAATCTTGCAGGTATGTTCATTAAATAATTTCATTTAGGAATTATACCTTATCATACAGAGCCATGGTACTCAGGTGAGCGTTACAGGGCCGCCATTCTGCTCTCGTTCATGAAGCATTTTTAGCTCACCAGAGCACAAAGTGCTCAAGGGGAGTTTTTGGATCGCAATTTGTCTGTCGTTTGTTGTTTGTTCGTTATCAACTTTTGACTTGTTAACACTCTACAGGCTATATTTTGCATCCGATCTTCATGAAAGTTTATCAGAACATACCTCTCTACCAAATCTTGGACATGTTGAGGTCAACAACTAGGTCACTAGGTCAAATTGAAGGGAAATCTTGTTAACACTCTGGAGGCCACCTTTTTAACTTAAGCATGTTGAAACTTTATCAGAATGTTTGTCTTGATGATATGAAGGTCAAGTTTTATTATGGGTCATGTCGGGTTAAAAGTAGGTCACAAGGTCAAATTGAAGGAAAATCTTGTTAACACTCAGGAAGCCGTATATTTGGATTGAGCATGTTGAAACTTTCTCAGAATATTTGTCTTCGTGCTATCTAGGCTAAGTTCAAATATGGGTCAGGTCAGGTCAACAACTAGGTCACTAGGCCAAATTGTAGAACAATCTAGTTAACACTATAGAGATAGCATTTTTGACTTGAGCAGGTTGAAATTTTGTCAGAAAGTTTGTCTTGATGATATTGCCATTGGCGCTGAAAGCGTTAAGTCTTAAATAGCCCATTCTCAGGGGAGCGATTCCAGGGCCTCATGGCCGTCTTGTTAAGCTTTGGCAGTTTGAAATTTTGTCAGAATGTTTGTCTGAATAATATCTAGGGCAAGTCTGAATATGGGTCATATTGTGTCAGCAACTAGGTCACTAGGCAAAATTAAAGGAAAATATTTCCAACACTCTGGAGACTGCATTTTTAACTTAAGCATGTTGAAATTTTATCAGAATGTTTGTCTTGGTGATATGTAGGTCAAGTTTGAGTATGGGTCATATTGGGTCAAAAAATAGGTCACTAGGTCAAATTGAAGGAAAATCTTGTTAACACTCTAGAGGCTGAAATCTTTGCTTCAGCAGTTAGACATTTTATCAGAATGTTTGTTTATATGACATGTAGGTTAATTTCGAATATGGGTCATACTTGGTCAGAAACTAGGTCACTAGACCAAATTGAAGGAACATTTCGTTCACACTGTAGAAGCTCGTTTTTGCTTCAGCAGCTTAACATTTTGTCAGAATGTTTATCTAAATGTTATCTAGACAAAGTTCAAATATGGGTCATGCGGGGTTAAGTTAAAAACTAGGTCACTAGGCCAAATTGAAGGAAATTCTTTTGTAAAAATTACACTCTGGAGGCCACATTTTTTGCAGCTAGAAATTCTGTCAGAATGTTTTGTCTGAATATTATCTAGGTCAACTCTCTGGATGCTGCAATTTTGACTTGAGCATGTTGAAACTTTATCAGAAGGTTTGTCTTGTTGATAGGTAGGCCATGAATATTGGTCATGTCTGTTTAAAGACTAGGTCAATGGGCCAAATGGAAGGAAAATCTGTAGAATCAAATTAAGTCAGAATGTATCTCTTAATGATATCTAGGCCAAGTTTGAATATGGGTCATAGTGGGTTAAAAAGTAGGTCACTAGGCCAAATTGAAGGAAAATATTATAAAAGCTCCGGAGGCCGCATTTTTACTAAAGTTGAGAAAGATGAAACTTTGTCAGAATGTTTGTCTTGTTTCTCAAATGTTCCTTGGGTGACCGACCCTCTACTAAGATTGTTGAAATTATTTTGATTGTATGATCAGTTAAAAACATGGCTTTTCTTATTAAGTCTTAAAAAGCACATTCTGAGGTGAGTGATCCAGGGTCTCATGGCCCTCTTGTTGTTAAGTTTTGCCTTTAGGATTACTTCTCACCTAAATTATGTAAGTTAGAGAGTCTTATTCATCATCACAAGCTTTCTTGTTTAATGAGGACTATAAATTGATCACTTTAACTAATTGCCAAAGTTTAGAACTTTTGAAATAGCCAGATGAGCAATTGCATCTGCTTGTAGTGATCTTGATGCCATTAAAAAGCGAAGCCAAAAAGCGAAAAATGCCAAAAGAACTGAAAGCAAGAGGCCCATGAAGGCCTATGCTCAGCCTCTACTGGGATGGTTCTTTGGACATTTTCAATCCAAAACATGTATGTATGGTGAAGATCAAATAGTAAATGGAGGCTCTATTGTGTTCACAAGCTGTATTATAGCAATTTTGACAATTTCAAGGGCCATAATCCAGTCATGCAAGGGCATATCTGGCTGGTTTTCGAAAGGAACCAAGCTCTCATCAATATTTAAATACTATCTAAGTTTGGTGAAGATCAGATAGTAAATGAAGCCTCTATTGTGTTCACAAGCTCTTTTATAGCAATTTTGACAAATTCGAGGGCCATGCAAAGGAACCAAGCTCTTATCAATATTTAACTACTATCTAAGTTTGGTGAAGATCGAATAGTAAATGGAGGCTCTATTGTGTTCACAAGCTGTATTATAGCAATTTTGACAATTTCAAGGGACATAATTCAGTCTTGCATTGGCAGATCTGGCTTGTTAGCGAAAGGAACCAAGCTCTAATGGATATCTAACTACTGTATAAGTTTGATGGAGATACAATCAAAACTAAAGACTTTATCGCGTTCACAAGCTGTATTATAGCAATTTTGACATCTTCAAGGGCCATAATCCAGCCTTGCATGGGCGGATCTGGCTGGTTTGCGAAAGAACTGAGCTCTCATGGATATCTAACTACTGTTTAAGTTTGATTGAGATACAATCAAAACTGAAGACTGTAGCATGTTCACAAGCAATTGTTTACGGATGATGGACATCACGCCATGGCATAAGCTCTTCTGGCCTTTGGCCAGTAGGGCTAAAAAATAGACATATGAGAACGAACTTTTGTGTTGACAGATCAGTGGTTCGATATATCTTATGGGTTGAAAAAGAAAAGTCAGTAAATATTAAAACATGCATATATTATATTGAATTATACATTGAAAATATTGATCTTGAAAACAAAAACATTTTCACAAAGGATTTCTGACTCTGTAAACTTCTGTTCTAGTACATTTCATAATATATTTTCAGTAAACCTTATCCCTCATTCAACAAATCAGCAACAGACGACATTAGAAGCATTTAGGCAAAAGTTTTGAAAATCTCTATAAATGAAAGTATGATATTCAAAGAGTTGAAACATTGTGGCAAAAGGAGATGTAGCTCATGATAAGCAATTTCTCATTTTGTCACTTTGTTTTCTAAAGGGGGCTGCAGTGGGATGTTTCATGCAAATGAATTTTAAAAGACATACATGTACATGTATGTAGTGAATACATTTTGTTTCAGAGCAATGAATCCAGGGAATTATGGAATGGTACCAGAGACCACGTACTACTCTGCACCAGTCTATCCTTCATTCAGTGGGTACCAACCAGTTCAAAATCCTCACCCTCTCTACCAGGGGTAAGTTTAAAGCAATGTGAAATAAGCAGTGTTCCTATGGTCCCTGGCCAGTAACTTTGGTTCTGACCAGTGAAAAATCTCCATTGGCCTGTGTAATTTTACATGAAATATATATATAACGATTTCCAAATAATTTTGTAGAGATGTTCCTTGGGTGACCCTCTATCAGATTCCTTCAAGCCATGTTGATTGATTGAAAAACATGGCCACCAGGGGGACAGGCCTGTTTTGCCTTAATTGGCTTTAGTGAAATATTTTAAAATCTTCTCTTAAAGAATCTGGCAAATTTCCAAATTATTTTGTAGAAATGTTCCTTGGGTGACCCTCTATTAGACTCCTTTAAGCCATGTTGATTATCACTGGTCGAAAAATGGCCTCCAGGTGACGAGGCTGTTTGCCTTATAGGGCTGATAATTTAAGTGAAAACTTGAAAATCTTCTTCGCCAATAAGAATCTGGCCGCTATACTTATCATTTTGTGGAAATGTTCCTTGGGTAACCAACCCTCTACAAGATTATTTCAAGGCATGTTGGTGGGTAAAAAAAAGTTATTGTGGTAGGCATGACAAATCACATTGCATAATTTAGGTAAGCATCATGGCCCTCTTGTTTGAGAAAAACAAATTGGTTAATGAGGTCCCAAGGGGTTGGGGTAATTTTTCCTGTATCGGCTTGATTTTAAAATCTTCCCCCGCTTAAAGCAATAGTCAGAATGGATAGCTGAATGGTAGATGTGATAATAAGGTGACCCTCCTCCAAAATAGCTAAGATAAAGACTGTCCTTAACCCTTTCCCTCATACGGCAATTCTGCAGCAGACGACTTTGAACGTATTTTGTCAAAAAATAGAAAATCTCCATAATTGAATGGATAACCTATGACAAAAAGTGGAAAACATTGTGGCAAAAGGAGAAATTGCACGTTTTTGGATGAAACTTCATAGGAAGCATCCTCTCAATGTCCTCTGCTAAATTCCGTCAAATTGTTCATGGATCCATGGCAACCAAAAGAAAAATCTTTAAAATTCTTCTCCTCCTAAACTTGTTGGCCGATTTTCAAATAGTTTTGTAGAAATGTTCCTTGGATGACCTTCTATCAGATGCCTTCAAGCCATGTTGATTGGTCATAAATGTTGGTCGCCAGGGGGCGGGGCTATTTTGCCTTATATGGCTCAAGTGAAAACTTAAAAATTCTTCTTCCCCGAGTGTCATGCCGTTTTTCAAATAACTTAGTTAAAATGTTCCTTGGGTGACCCTCTATCAGATTCCTTTAAGCCATGTTGATTGGTCAAAAAACATGGCCGCCAGGGGGCAGGGCTGTTTTGCCATATATGGATAAAGTGAAAAATTAAAAAATCTTCATGGACGAAAGCATCTGGACGATTTTCAAATAATTCTGTAGAAATATTCCTTGGGTGATTCTCTATTAGATTCCACCAAACCAAGTTGATTGGTCTTAACATATGGCAGCCAGATGGGGCGGTACTGTTAGCATTATATTGGCTTTAGAGAAAACTTTAAAAATCTTCTCCTCCCTAACTATTTGGTCGATTTTCAAATAATTTTGCAGAAATGTTCGTTGGGTGACACTCTATGAGATTCCTTCAAACCTTGGTGATTGGTCAAAAAGTATGGCCACCAGGGGTTTGGTTATTTAATTTTGGCTAAAGGAAGTGGAGCGATACTGGCCCTCTTGTAGAAATGTTTATTCTATAATAAAATGCATGTATTTTTAATACTCATGTGAGCATAACAGGACCATGATGACCCTCTTTTTCTGATATGACTTCAGGTACTACCAGCAACAACCACTGCCTGTCCATCATGGTTATAACTGCCCGCCTCCGTCCATGCACTATCAACACATGGTAAGTTCATAGAGAGGCCCACAACTATAGTTGATGTGGAGTTTCAAGATTTCTGCTTAACACTTTTCTATAGACTAACGCTTTTTGAAGCCTCTGCATCACACTACTTTTGAAAAGATTGTTGCTAAAGGAGAAATTGCTCATAATTTCCCTTTTGCCACAATGATTTCAACTCTGTGATAATTATACTTACATAATAGAATTCATTGAGATTTTTCCTGATTTTTCGCTAAGATTTGTTCCAAGTCGTCACCAAATTGTTAAGGTATTTTCAATGAATGTAGATCCAGACTGACTGTTGCATTTTTGCATTCTGATCAGGATCTGCTCTGTTCACCAATTTGTCACAGAAATTTGAAATTTTCGTATCATATTGGATTGACTAAAAGTTAGATGTATACATGTATATATCATATTCTTTAGCTGGTTTTCCAGGAGCATTGGTCACTGTGTTTGAATGGTCTAAGTGCTAGTCAGTAGCCTTGGATTAATTATCAGAGCTCTAGATAAGAGGAGTTTTTCATGTTTTAAAATATTTATTCGACCTCTAAAACCTATGATGTGGGTACTCAAAAAAATTGTCTCAGTGAGACGATTAATTTGAGTACCCACAACGTAGGATTTGTTTGAGTAATAAGAGACATATTGTGTGGAAAAGACCTGTTCACTCCCTCTTATCTAGTGCTCTGAATTAGTATCCCCTCGTCTAACAGAGCTAGAGAGGGGATATAGTAACGGGGCTGTTTGTTCGTTCGTTCGTCTGTGTGTCCTTCCATAACAACCTTGTGACCACTATACACTGAGCATCCTTCAATCGATCATAACCAAACTTGGTATACAGTTAGTATATGGCAAGGTCTAGAAGCCTATATATTTTCAAGGTCATAGGTTAAAGGTCAAGGTCAAAATTTGACTGACTATTTTCCCATATCAACAACCTTGTGACCACTCTACACTGAACCTCTCTTGACAGATCATAACCAAACATGCCATACAGTTAGTATATGGCAAGGTCTAGAAGCCTATTTATTTTCAAGGTCATAGGTTGAAGGTCAAGGTCAATCTGACTATTTTCCCATATCAAAAACCTTGAGACCACTCTATACTGATCATCTCTTTGCAGATCATAACCAAACTTGCCATACATTTAGTATATGGTAAGATCTAGAAGCCTATTGATTGTAAATGTTATCGAGCAAAGGTGGGGTCATTTGGCAAAGGCCAAAGGCAGAGACAAGGAAAAATTACACTTAGTTCTCTGGTACATAACATTAATAACAATTTAATAAAGGCAAGGACAAATAACATTAGTTTTCTGGTACATAACATTAATATCCAGGTCATTGGCCATATTTTTAGCCATATTTTTAAATTGAATAGCGAGGGGATGCATCCACTTTGCGGTGCCCTTTTTGAGTGATAAGATATCAATGCTGGGTCACATTAGGTAAATAATTAGATCAGAATGTCAAATTAAAAAAAACACCTAATTAATGCTCTAGAAGCTTAATTTTTCATCAAATTAACATAAGTTTCATCTATATTAAATCCAAGTCAAGTGAAAAACTGGGTCATGTTTGATGCAAAACTAGATCACAAGGTCAAAGTTTGTCAGGTTTTATATTGACTGGATACTAAAAATATTTGTTACACTACAATATACCTAATTTAAAATGATTGATTATACTAATTAACTTTGATTAGTAAACTGTGTCTTATCTTATTTCTTTGATCTAAAGTTAATTAAAAATATTTCCCATCTTGTTCCCACATACATCAAATCTGCAGCAGACAACTTTGGACACATTTAAGCAAAAATACAGAAGAGATCAACAAATGAAAGCACAAATATTGAATACAGTTAAAAACATTGTGTCAAAAGGAGAAATTGCCACAATGTTTACTAAAGTCTAAAGAGGATGTTTAAAAATGCATGTAAAGGTGGAAATGTGTTAAAACTCTTCCACGCCGCAGTGAAAACATCAGGAAATGAATGGAACTTAGCTTGATACAGAGTGTTGGAAAAAGTGCTATTTGGTAACAGTTGCGCCATTGTTTGGAATAAACTCTTAAGTTTATCTTTTTAACTACAGCCCAATGGCCCACTACGACCGACCACACCACCTTTTACACAAGGGACGCCTGAACAAGTTCAATTAAGATCCCATGCATTGCCTATCATCTCTCCACCCTTGCCTGCAAGGTTTGTAGCTTGTTTTATTATTAACATAGATATCATATGACGTTTGATCACCTTGGTGGTGGAGTGGTAGAGCATATGCCTCTGTTGGGGGAAGTTGTGGGTTTGATCCCTGGGTTTGATCATGCCAAAGACTTTACTAATGGTAGTAATGGCTTTCCCTCCTTGGCTCTTAGGGTTGTGGGGCTAGCATTAGGTAAGTTACTTAGGAAATGTTGTGATGTAACTGAAAAAATGTTGAATACAGCGTAAAACACCATACTTGTAAACAAAGATATGAGGTTCACTGAAACAAGAAAGTGTTTATAAAAGCAATGAACAATTAAACCTTTTTCCTCTACAGACAGCTGACACCACTGTAACAGAAGACTGTAAACTTTTTTGGAGAAAAGAGAAGATTTCTCAAATTATCAATAACTGCTTTTCTAGCATGTTGTGAATACTTTAAACCCTTTCCCACTTAGGGCTATTCCAGTAAAACATATGTCCCACCCCAGGAAGGCACTTTCAAAATTGACCAACCCCCTTCAGAAGTTTATTTGACTAGAAAAGAACCCCCTTTAGAATATTTTCTGAGCAAATTCGGACCCCCTTCAGAAGTTTATATTTTTTGTTGCAAATTTCAACCCTCAATAGCAGTTTTGTCGGACTTCTGATTAGGACTTACTATAAGTGTATTCATGGTCCAACAGTAAGTTTCTGCTCTTGCATCGTAAGTAAAGATGTTGATTCCGACAGGAATTAAAATACACATTAATTTGTATTGAGGTTTAAGACTGATTTTCAACATCTTTGGTCATTTAAAGGCGGTCAGTTATCCATACCCTCTGTTCCTGGAAGACCCAGTACTAAGCCAAACCCAAACAACTGACAGTTTCCTCATATAAATCGGAGGCGGAGGCCTCGAACTCGGAACCTTCAGGTTACTAACCTAGCATATTACCAACCACGCCACAATGGCCTTCATTAAGATATTTCAAATTAAATTTGAACAAGAAAATGTGTCCATGGAACACAGATGCCCCAGTCGACAGTCAGATGAACAAATGTATGGTCACAAATAGCTTTATTCAACAATTAAACAAAATAACTTTTTTCCGATTTTCAGTACCATACCGTTTTGATCGTATCTCGAAAATGTGTCTTCAAACGAATTCTGTACACTACGTTTGAGAAATATATTATGTGGTTAAAACAAAGCGGTTTTTCTTCATCGGGCAGTCTGTCTGTCACAGTGATTCAGATTGCAACTCGGTCTTTTAAGACAGCTGTCCTAAATGTAAAAAAAAAACCAGGCCATTTTGTCCTTAACTTAAACAAGAGGGCCATGATGGCCCTGGATCGCTCACCAGATTTTTCTTTTCACTATAGCAATATAAGCCCTGCCCCCTGGTAGTTTCCTACCTTGGCTTGGCTTGAAATAATCTAAGAGGGTCACCCTAGGAACATTTCTAGTAAATCTTTTGAAAATAGATCAGACACTTTCGGAGGAGAAGATTTTTTAAGGTCCACTATATCCATATAAGGCAAAATAGCTCCGCTCCCTGGAGGCCATTTTTTTATGACCAATCAAAATGGCTTCAAGATATCTGATGGAGGGTCACCCAAGGAACATTTCTACAAAATTATTAAACAAGATTACCGCGGTACATAATACGCCCGTCAGGAACTTCTTTACAAATATTCTAAGTCCAAAAAGGGGCATAACTCATTCAAAAATTGACGAAATCCCAGGAAATATGAACTTGATCTGTGACACATCACTACAAAGCCTTATACAAAATTTCAGCTCAATAGCTCAAAGTATGTAGGAAAAAAGTGTGGTAAACCCGAACGGACGGAGGGACGGAGGGAGGGACATGTATAAATTTTATATACATACCTATACATTAGGGTATCTATAAAAAATTAACGAAATGTGTACACATTTATCTGGCTTAAATTTAATTTTGCTGTTGTTACTTATTTAAATAATAGTATTCATTCATATAATTTCAATGTTTGTCAATCTTATTCGAATCACAAGGTAAATATCCTGGTATTGCTTTAAAGGGAGGTAATTTGAAGAAAACAAAAGTCTTCAAAAGGAGAAATATATCAGCATTACCGTCTACAGTTTAAATTGTTCTATTGTTTGTGGATTTAAAAATGTTCTTTTTTTCTTATTTCTACATGTACAACGAAATATTGCGGCTTCTCTTTGACGCTTTGCGTCAAACATTCGTCTTGTACTTGTCTAAAATAAAATAATATCACTCGCTTTTTCATATCGAAATGCGCATGCGCGAAAATCGATGTTAAAGGTCACGAAACTACACAACAGAATAGGGTCTATATTTAGCTTAGAAACAGTTCCTACTTTAGATATTCATGGATTAACATTATTAAATGAATTCTACACAAATGAAGACATCTCTTTGAACATGAAAACAACATTTAGTAAGTTAAAATTGCTATTAAAAGGAGAATCCGAAATTGACCTCAATGATGACACATAAGAGTCTGTGTAATATCTTGAAACTGGATACAGAAGAAGTAAGTCCGCAGAGGTTATTATATTTAATATAGAACGGTGTAAGCATCAAGAGTACAAAAGTAAAACTGAAACTGCTATGAAAGAGGCCTGTGTATAAAACAATATACTACATGTAACTTGATACGCTGGAGGACTGTAGTGGAAATACTACATTATCCTTTCTTTAAAAAGAAATGTTTAGACCTAACATTTTAATACATATTTCAGAATATAGAAATTGAGAAAAGATTATTAATCTCAAATTAATAATTACAAAAATCATTTCTAAGTTACTGTCTCTGTTTTGTATCCAAATGATATAAAGGAAACACTTCAGATAAATGGCCTGATAAATGTCTAATTCGGCACGTCATATCTCTCTAAACTTATCAGCACCTAATTAGTTAACAAGTATCATGACATTTATAAGGTCAACCTATCAGGCGGTTTTCGAACACGTGTGGGATAACGCCTGATTAACAGTTCATTGTTAATTGCTGGTGTTGAATTTCGTATATCTCCATTCATGGGAATTTGTGAATTTCCAGGTGGTATGTATTCTGATGTATTCTGTTTGTCCTGACTTGACCCATAGTTTTCCCTTCCCTCTTCACAGGGTAATTGCGGCACCGTAAAAGGCAGTTCAATGTTTGTTTGTTCGTAATTTTCAGGAAACATTGCCTCATTTTTCCGCAAGTGATCAGCATGACAGAAACGAATCTTTGTGTCAACCTTTACCAAGTATGTTACTGGCCCTTTGATTTTATGTATAATCCCCGGTATCCATTTCCACTTTTTCCCTCCAGGTAAAATGGTTTTTACCAGAACGGTGTCCCCGTTTACGAATGCACGATCAGTCGTATGTCTTTTATCGTGACTGTCCTTCATATACTCTTGCTTTTTCTCAATGTCAGTTGCTTTATTCGGTTTGAGAACAGTTAAACGCGTTCTTAACTGCCTTTTCAAGAATAAAACTGCAGGAGACTCCTTGGTAGTCGAATGAGGTGTGTTTCTGTAGTGTAACAGAAATTTTGACAAACGAAATTGTACAGAGTCATGATGTCCCCTGTGCACTTTATCAAAAAGCTGTTTCTTTAACGCTTTTTTAAGCACCTGAACAGCCCGTTCCGCTGCTCCGTTCGAACTTGGGTGATACGCAGGAACCAATGTATGCTTAATGGCATTGCCCTCCATAAATTCCTTGAATTCATGTGAAGTGAAACGCGGATCATTGTCACTGACTAATTCCTCCGGTAAACCCCAAGAACTAAACAGTTGGCACAATTTCACCATGGTTTTCGCCGATGTCGTCGATTTCATAGGCATGACCTCTAGCCACTTGGAATAAGAGTCAATCACCACCAAAAAATTCTGTTGTTTAAATTCAGCAAAGTCAATATGAATTCGCTGCCATGGTCGTGTTGACCATTTCCAGGGATGTAACGGCGCTGTAGGCGGAGAATTTTGTACCGACATACATGTTGCACACGATTTCACCATACGTTCGATATCAGCATCGATGTTTTGCCACCACACGTAACTTCTAGCCAACGCTTTCATACGACATATCCCGATATGCTCCTCATGAAGCTCGCCCAAAATTCGTTCTGTGAATCCGTCCGGTATTACGACGCGTAAACCCCACAGTATAACACCATTGTCCGTTGACAACTCATTTCTACGGCTAAAATATGGTTTCAAACAGTCCCTTGACACGTGACTTGGCCATCCATTCATTGTATATTCATACACTTTGCTAAGAATCGGATGTTTTCGCGTGTTTTCAGCTATATCCCTTGCTGAAATCGGAATGTCCTCAATGAAGGAAACGGTTTCTTCCTCCTCTTCCCGTGCTATCGAATTATCTTTAATCGGTAATCGCGATAAGAAGTCACAATTAGCATGGTCCCCAGATTTCCTATAGACTATATTGTAGTCATACGCCGATAATGTAACTGCCCAACGCTGCAATCGCGCCGCTGCCATTGTTGGTACTCCTTTCTTTGGACCTAGAATCGTCGTTAAACTTTTATGGTCTGTTATTAGCGTAAACTTTCGACCATACAAGTATTTGTGAAACTTCGATACACCAAATATTATGGAAAGAGCTTCTTTATGTATTTGACTGTAGTTCTTTTCACTGTCCGTCAGTGTTCTAGAAGCAAACGCAATCGGTCTCTCCCGACCATCATCCATAATATGTGAAAGTACGGCCCCTAAACCGTAAGAAGACGAATCACACGCTAGAGTTACTGGCTTTTTCATGTCATAATGAAGCGATAAACCACTGTTTATTACCAGTTCCCTACTCCTGTTGAACGATTCTTCGCACTCGTCTGTCCAAGTCCATATCTCTCCCTTTTTCAAGAGATTATGGAGTGGGTATAAAAGCGTAGCAAGATTTGGCAAAAACGATCTGTAATATCCAATCAAACCCAGATAGGACCTTAACTGACTAACATTTTCAGGGTTTTGACAGTTTTTGACTGCATCGATTTTGTCTTGCGTTGCCTGAAGTCCATGTTTGTTCACAAGATGTCCCATATAAATCACTTCATCTTGCATCCAAGAACATTTCTCTAATTTTAACTGTATGTTATGTTCACTCAAACGTTTGAGTACTTCGTGTAGATTAGACAAATGTGTTTTATCGTTTTGTCCTGTGATCAAAATGTCATCTATTCTACAAACCACGTTTGGTATTCCAGTCAATATTTTGTCCATCACCGCTTGAAAAATCGCCGGACTCGAACTTACGCCATATACAAGTCTCCTATAACGAAACAAACCCATGTGTGTATTTACCGTCAACAGTTCCTCGGACTCTGTGTCGAGTTCCAATTGCAAATACGCTTGTGACAAATCTAGTTTTGTGAACTTTTGACCCCCAGCCAAAGTTGCGAACAAATCCTCTGTATTAGGGATCGGGTATTGCTCTTCGCTGATTTCTCGATTGACCGTTACCTTATAGTCCCCGCAAAGTCTCACACTATTTTTGTCGGGTTTTGGAACCACCACCAGTGGCGTTGCCCATTCACTGTGTTTTACCCGGTAAACAATCCCTTCTTTTTCCATACGTTCAAAACCCTTCTCCACCAATTCTTTGATCGCATAAGGCACTGGCCTAGCCTTGCAGAAAATAGGTGTTGCCCCATCTTTCATTCGGATTTTCGCTTTGAATCCTTTAATTGGTGATGATAGCTGTGAATCGTCAATTTTCCAGAGATCCTTGAACTCATTTTTGACACTTTCCAACGAAATTTCACGAGCTACCTTTTGAACGCTGAAAATTTCACTCCAGTTGAGTGGGATTTTTACCAACCAGTTCCTACCGAAAAGCGCTGGTCGTTTACCCTTGGCAACATATAATGGAAGATTATGATACTTCTCACCGTTTAACTCCACAGGAATTTGACACTTTCCACAAACATTAATTTTATTCCCGGAATATGATTTAAGATTGATATCCGTTTTAATTAATGGATAGTCGGACAGACACTCATCGTAAGACTCTTCCGAGATGATGGAAACAGCACTTCCCGTATCCAGCTCCATCGGAATCACACTTTTTCCCACAACCGGTTGTAGAATTATTTTTTGCGATTTCCCTTTCGTCGAAGTAATGAAAACTCCATTCATTTCGCTGTCATCCGACGATTCGTCTAGATACCGTGTTTGTTTCTCTCTTTTGGTAGACATGCACACCTTTGCAATATGTCCGACCTTTGTGCACGTAAAGCACTTCGAATTCTTGAAACGACATGTGCCAGGAGTATGGTCTTCCCCACATCGAAAGCAGGGTTTTGACTCTCCCTTGTTGGAGTTTTTCTCTCTCTTGTAATAGACTTTCTTGCCCGATTTCCCTTTATGCACGACGTTTACCTCGGACACACGTCCTTGCGGTTGAAAACTTGCTGTGTCTTTTTCTGCCATTTCTATGGCACATGCTATTTGGCACGCCTTTTCGAAAGTAAGTCCGTCCTCGGACAATAACTTGCGTTGGATTACTTCCGATCGTAATCCACACACCAATCTGTCCCGTAAAGCGTCGTTCAGAAAGGCGTTGAATTCGCAATACGTGGCTAACTTCTTTAACGCAACTACATAGTCTATGATTCGTTCACCATCACGTTGATTACGTTTGTTGAACTTATATCGTTCTGAAATAACCAATGGTTTCGGCATGTAGTGGTCCGTCAGCGTCTTCACCAGATCGGCATACGATTTATCCTTTGGTAAATCGGGTTGCACCAAATTACGCAAAACACCATATGACTCTGCACCAATGACAGACAAAAGCATAGGCACTCTTTTTTCATCTCTAGTCCCGTTTGCACTAAAGAACTGTTCCAGTCTCTCGATATAATTTGAAATACTTTCTTTTTCCCCATTGTATTCCCCAAGTTTTCCAAAACTCGCCATTTCTAAAATGCAGTGTACATTTAGAAATAAATAATGTCCTTGAAATAATCAAATCCAAATTATCCTCGTCGCCAGATGTAATATCTTGAAACTGGATACAGAAGAAGTAAGTCCGCAGAGGTTATTATATTTAATATAGAACGGTGTAAGCATCAAGAGTACAAAAGTAAAACTGAAACTGCTATGAAAGAGGCCTGTGTATAAAACAATATACTACATGTAACTTGATACGCTGGAGGACTGTAGTGGAAATACTACATTCTGCATTAGGGGGTGTTGGTTCACGTCTTGAAGGGACCACTTTTGTCTTCGTAAATAAGACAAAAAACTTAAATGCGAGTGAAATAAAAAAAACTGCAAACATTAAAAAATCGGAATATTTATTATATTTTAGATGTGTCATTTATTAGTGTTCGTAAACAACCACAATTGTAATATGTTCAAATCATCTAGATTTGTTTCTTTCTAATAATAATCCCCCCTCCCATGTGATTTCCTAAAAGCTATTAAAAATAGAAGTCGCGGGCTTCTGCCAGGCGACTAATAAGTCAAATTAGAGTTAAATGATAGAGGGTCACCCAAGGAACATTTCTACAAAATTATTTGAAAATCGGCCAGACATTTTTGGAGAAGAAGATTTTTTAAGTTTTCACCTTAGTCATATAAGTCAAAATAGCCCCGCCCCCCTGGCGGCCATGTTTTTTGACCAATCAACACAGCTTCAAGGAATCTGATAGAGGGTCACCCAAGGAACATTTCTAAAAAATGATTTGAAAATCTGTCAACCAGTTTGGCAGAAGAAGAATTTTGAAGTTTTTTTCATTTCGTTGCCATGGAAACCAGAATTCTGCATGGATCCCAAAAATTTGAAGGAATTCTGGTGAGGCCATTGGGAGGATGCTTTCTGTGAAGTTTCAGCCCAATTGACCCACTGGTTACTGAGGAGAAAAAGTTGCCGGACAAAAGGCGATCACAATAACTTGCCTTGAGCAAAGCTCAGGTGAGCTAAAAATTCAAACCCAGAAAGGCCACTTTAAGATGCGCTTTCCAAACTTACACTTACTGATGAACACCTATTAAAAATCTGCAGCAATATTGAAAACCTTTTAGAATTACAGTTAATATACTAACAGGTTAAGAAAACATTGTGGCAAAAGGAGAAATGAGCAATTTATTCTTTTCCACAATGTTTTCAAAAGTCTTCTTCAGGTGACTGTCTAGCTTGTATTTTAAACTTATTTAGTGTTAAGCTGGAGTGAATTATTGTAATTTTCTCTTTAAACTAATTTAAACATAAGTAAAGAGGGAAGAGAAAAAGTCATCTAATTGACTGTGGTTTCAGAGGAAAATGAAGCATTTCCACTATGTGACAGGTGATATACCTGGACAGTCTAAAATGTTTAAAAATTCAAGTAGGCTTGTATATTTATGATGTGGGGGATTCTTTTTTTTTTTTTAGACCAAAAAACGTTTTGAGTGTCTTGTAAATTATGGCCTTTTCATTTTCGCTGCTGGCGAAACTTGTTCAAAGTTTGGCAGCAGATTTGCACAAATCACAGAGGCCTTATGGTTTTTGCTGTCTGCGTGCCTCTTTAATGTACTGGTCCGAAAATAGGAAGTCCCGTCTGTCAATGCATTTTTTATATGTTGTGTGCACAAATTGTAGCCGTTTTTCTGCATTGAAATATGCTCAGCCAGAAATTTTGAAACACTCTAGACGATTTGACAGGCAAATCAGGTACAGTACTTATTGAGGAGTTGGGCATTTGTTCTTAATCGGCTGAATTTTGATTATTTTTTCCGTTTTAATGCTTGTCGACGCGTTATCTTTCCGAAAAAAAAAGCGATTGTCGAAAATGTTTTCGTTCCGACATTTTGAAAGGGTTTAATCCGGGTTCTTAAAAGAGGCCCTACGATTGGCTGATATTTAATGAGCCAGCCAATGAAATCAAGTTTTACATCAATGATCATTAGACGCTTTACATGTAGTATACTTTAATGCATTGTAACTGCTATGAAGCGCGTACGTAACTCGACAAAACGCTTTTTGTTTATTATGAATCAAATGCGTCTACTGCACATGATATTTTTCAGTTGGCTTCGCGGAGATTAACTCTAGCGATGTCATATTTCCGATGCCAATCTGATTCTGAATCTCTGCAGTCAATATAAATGAGCAGATACGGACAGAGGCAAAAAAGAAAATGATGCCCCCCTTTAGAAGCGAAATTGGACTTTTCACCACCCCCTACAGTAGCAAATTAAGAAAAAGACCTTCCCCCTACAGAATTTTTTTATTTTGCCGTCCTGGGGTGGGACATATGTTCAACTGGAATAGCCCTTACAAAAACTCTTCAGCAGACAATTAATGAACAATTCTATGAAAAGATATGGAATAGCTCCACTAATAAAAGTATTACTAATGCATAAGCTGAAAACACTGTGGCAAAAGTTGCGTGGGAGTGAAGTGGCTGAAGGCGATCATTGTTCATTGCAAAGACAAGGGCTGGATGAATTCTCGGCTAGATAAATACCGTATGGACCAGACAACCCGGAGGAATGACTAGGGAATCACTGCATGTGCATTCCGCACTCACAGGTCAGAAATGGGCAAGATGATGCTTTAATAAAGATATAAAACAACGTTCAAAATAATCCCAGGCGGCATGACCTGCAATGCTACAGCTACTGAAATTGGAAAATGAGAAAGTCTGAATGCAAGGAGATATGCTCATGGAATGCATGTGACTCTCAAGAATTGAACCAGTATTCAAGAAATGCTGCATCAGCAACAACATGGATGGTACCTATATGAAGAATTCCTCCAGACACACCGGCGAGGATGTATGCAACAACCAGAGCTCTAGATAAGGGGCGTTTGCATGTTATAAAATCCTTATTTGACCCTATAACCCTATGTTGTGGGTACTCAAAATAATTGTCTTAATGAGTCAATCCTTTTGAGTAACAACAAAATTGGGTTTGATTGGATAATAAGAAAGATATTGTGGGAAAAAGAGCTGTATAACCTTCCTTATCTGGACCTCTGAACAATGATACATACTATACAGACATCGAAACAAACATGACAGAAGAACAATTTAAAAGTGTTCTTGACAGTGTAGACCAGGATGACTTGCCACAGAAAGATCTGCGCAAAAAAAACAACAGGCAATGGCAACCACACAGTCTGATCAAGATCTTCATTGTTCACATACCGGTATTACTTACTAAAGCTTGGTAGATAGTTCTGTCAACTTGTGTCAATTCTCATAAAATAGAGAAGATGCACTATTCAGAAATACTAACTTGTACCTTAACCAATGGATGGGGTCATATATTGTTTTGTAGAAGTTTGATTTCTGGCTGAAATACGTTTTGACCCTTTCCCACATACAACAAATTTGAATCAGTCGACTTTCAAAACATGTAGGTAGAACTATTGAAAATCTCTTTTAATGATAGTTAAATTATTGAAAAAGTTGAAAACCTTGAGGCAAAAGAAGAAATTGCTTGTTTCGATGAATTTCTCCTTTTGTCACAATGTTTTGAAAAAATAACTGCTGCAGAGGTGTTGGCAAGCATCTGTATGTGGGAAAACGTTAAGCTGATTTATTGTTTTCTTTATTCATACAGGGTAGCACATTGTAATCCGCCACCACCCTTTCCTTTGCCACCTCGACTTAAAGCATTGGGAGATATGGTTGTTTCCAGAAATATGGATACATTGAAAGGTAATGGAAGATAATTTTCTATCTATAATACATTCCCCACATACAGCAAATCTGTTGCAGACAATTTTGAATTCATCTAGGCAAAAATATGGCAATCATTGGAAAAAGAAAGAAAGAAATTGATCATTGTGCTTTTCAACTCACCCGAGTCTGAGGCTCAGAGTGAGTTATTGTGACTGGTCCTTGTCCGTCATTTGTTGTACCTCAACATTTTGCTTCAAACGCCATCTCTTCCTAAACTGCTTGGCCAATTTTGATAAAACTTTACAGGGATGTTCCTTCACCATCAACTCTGGGACGAGACGTTTCTTTATAGTAAACTTCCATAACATAGGTTTAAGTAGTCAATAAGGATCCTTTAAGAATATGCAAAATGACCCTTATCTAGAGCTCTGGCCTGTGCCACCAATGTATATCCATGCAAGCCGGCTCATCTATGCCATCTAACCAGACTTTATACTTTAGGCTGCTCAACTCAACACTTTTATCTCTATATTCCTAGAATAAGCAGACGGCTTAAAAAATCTATTAATAAAGGTATAATGAGCAATTTCTCCATTTGTCACAATGTTTTCAAAAGCCAACTGCGGCATAACAGTGTCTGAAAGTTTCAATGGTTTTTTAGCTCACCTGAGCTTTGCTCAAGGTGAGTTATTGTGATCGCCTTTTGTCCGGCGTGCGTCGTGAGTCAACTTCTTCTCCTCAGTAACAAGTGGGTCAATTTAGATGAAACTTCACAGAAAGCATCCTCTCAATGACCTCACCAGAATTCCTTCAAATTTTTGGGATCCATGCAAAATTCTGGTTTCCATGGCAACGAAACCGAAAAAACTTCAAAATTCTTCTTCTCCCAAACTGGTTGGCAGATTTTCAAATAATTTTGTAGAAATGTTCCTTAGATGACCCTCTATCATATTCCTTCAAGCCATGTTGATTGGTCGAAAAACATGGCCGCCAGGGGGGGGCGGGGCTATTTTGCCTTATATGGCTATAGTGAAAACTTAAAAAATCTTCTCCTCCGAAAGTGTCAGGCCGATTTTCAAATAATTTTGTAGAAATGTTCCTTGGGTGACCCTCTATCAGATTCCTTCAAGCCATGTTGATTGGTCGAAAAACATGGCCGCCAGGGGGCGGGGCTATTTTGCCTTATATGGCCAAAGTGAAAACTTAAAAAATCTTCTCCTCCGAAAGTGTCAGGCTGATTTTCAAATAATGTTGTAGAAATGTACCTTGGATGACCCTCTATCAGATTCCTTCAAGCCAAGTTGATTGGTCGAAAAACATGGCCGCCAGGGGGGCGGGGCTATTTTGCCTTATATGGCTATAGTGAAAACTTAAAAAATCTTCTTGTCCGAAAGTGTCAGGCCGATTTTCAAATAATTTAGTAGAAATGTTCCTTGAATGACCCACTTTCAGATTCCTTCAAGCCATGTTGATTGGTCAAAAAACATGGCCGCCAGTGGGCAGGGCTATTTTGCACTATATGGCTATAGTGAAAACTTAAAAAATCTTCTCCTCCAAAAGTGTCTGGCCGATTTTCAAATAATTTTGTAGAAATGTTCATAGGGTGACCCTCTATCAGATTCCTTCAAGCCAAGTTGATTGGTCGGAAACTATGGCTGCCATGGGGCGGGGCTTATATAGGTTAAGTGAAAAATAAATAAATCAGGTGAGCGATTCCAGGGCCATCATGGCCCTCTTGTTTAACCCTTTCCTTCAAAAAGACGGCTTTCTGACGCCTCTGCAGCAGGTGACTTTTGAAAACACTGACAAAAGGAACAATTGCTCAAAACAAACAATTTCTCCTTTTGCCACAATGTTTTCAACTCTTTTCAGTAATTATACCAACATTTATAGAGCTTTTTCTTGTGTTTGCCTTCATACTTTCAAAGTTGTCTGCTGCAGATTTGTTGTATGTGGGAAAGAGTTGAAGACACAGATGGATCATTTCTCCATTGCATGTCAGTCCGCCACACTATCGCTTTCTTACATATCAGCAGACAGCATGTGTGTTTCATTGAACACTCTTGTCCTATGACGGCTCTCTTAATTCATTGAAGTAATCTTTCATTGCATATTTCTTTTTACAGAAGATGCCTGTCACAAAGACTTCAAACAACTGGCATTACGGCGAGGGATTGAGGTTAGAAATCCATTAGAGAACATTGATAGTAACCAACAGTTAACACCAACTATCAAACCTATCCCAAACTCATTTAAAAACTATCCAGAACTAAATAAGCCACCTGTGAAAAATCTAAGTGTACTAGAGCCAGAACACTGGCCAGAATTAAAATCCGATATGAAAGAAAACCAACAGTTAACACCAACTATCAAACCTACAACATATTCATTTAAAAACTATCCAGAACTAAATACGCCACCAGTGAAAGAACAAAGTTTACCAGAGCCAGAAGACTTGCCAGAATTAAAATCTGATATGAAAGAAAACCAACAGTCAACATTAACTATCAGACCTACACCTAACTCCTTTAAAAACTATCCAGAACTAAATACGCCACCTGTGAAAAAACAAAGTGTACCTGAGCCAAAAGACTGGTCAGAATTAAAAACTGATACCAAAGAAAACTGTGCAACAAACAGTAAGAACAGAATGAAAGTAGGAAATAACTTGAATTCAGGAAGTTGGCAAGTGTCAACAGTCTCACTTGGGAGATCTGAAGAGCATTTGGACATAGAAGAACAATGGGAGGATTTAGCTATAAATGAGGAAAAGGATCACGGCAGAATGTTACATTCAGATGTGGAAAGTTGTGACATAGAAATCAAAGAGCATGAAATGTTCTCAACCCCTTTCAACTGTTCTATGCTCACAGAGGATTCAGATGGTGAAGGTAATGTTTGGGAACCATGTGTGAGAATAACAGATGGTTTTGAGAATGAATGTTCTGTTGATTTACTGAAAACGGATGACTTCCAAAGTATGAATTTCAGACAAAGAGCATCGCAGTACGGCATTTCTATTACAACTCCTGGGAAATCCAACGAGTCTAATTTTGGCCAAAGTGAAAACGATAGCAATGATAGTAAATCTTGCGAAAATGAAAATGCAAACAATAAAAGAAACATATCTGTTGAATCTGGTAAATCCAACAACAACAAAAGTGCAATGTCAAAACCATTAGAAAGACTCACACTTGAGAGTTCGTGGTCTGAGGACAATGACAACAGTTCATATAACAGGGCTGACACTTTGAACGTTATGGTCCACCACAAAAGGTCAGACGATTCAGGCTCTGATGCGTTCAGTTTGGAAGGGTCACAGAGTGATCCAGTAGATGCCTTCAAAATGAAAGCCTCCATGAGGGGAATAAGGATAGAGGACCCTAAAGACAGCGTGAACACTGCCCCCGAAAGTGATACTGAATCCGAGCTTGGGATTATGCAAATTTCTAGAAGTAATTCTATTGATACCCCTGTTTGGCTGAGGGTATCAACTCCAGAGCCAGGTGTTGGATATCTCAATCCAGAAGTACCAGAATTTAAAATGAACCTTGAAACAACTGTCTCTAAATTAGAAGATCTACCTGTACAAAAAACTGATCTCAAAGCTGAGTTTCTGAATCCAGATTCCCCGATTTTCCAGGAAAAGCAAAAAAAAGAACAAGTGCATTCAGAAGTTTCAAACAATCTCACCAATTTGTCTTTCACCGACCCTAATCTCAGTGTGTCTTCAGCCCTAAGTATGAAGTCTGAAGCTCCCACGATTATTCTGAGTCAAAGTACGGCTTCAGCCAAAATAAAGGATTCTGCATCTGTAATTGATACTGCCTCAAAACCAAAGGCAAAAATATTCTATTTAACATCCCCAGTAGCAGTGAAAGTTAATTCATCAGTAGCTACACAAGCTTCTCCAACAATTACAAGCTCATGTGTAGGGACTAAAAGAGTGAAGACCAAAGATTGTGCCATGAACACAGGATCATGTGAAACCAGAGAAGTAGGCATAAACACAGGGAAGAAATCTGACAAAAAAGGTATTGTCATACATGCAAGCAAAACCAAATTGATTTCTAAATCAACCAACACAAGGCAAGTTGCCCAACGCACAGTGGGCGTGAATGTGAAGTTCAAGGTAGAAGCTAAGACAGTGGATAAGAAGGATGCATCTACAATGGTAGACCTTGTGGAATATAATGAAGACTTTGATAAAACAGGTCTCATCAACAAGGTCAAAGATTTACAGGTACAATGTTTTTCAGAGTGCATGTCAGTCATATCATTGGAAACCTAGTCCTATTGTATTTGCTTGGAAAGTATGTTATGTGGAGTACTTGTGTGAGAAAACTAGGAAACACATGAGATGGTGGTGAACTGGCATCCGTGATATGACTGAACAATTGTTGAAAACGGAGTTTAGCCCCAGTCAATCAATCAATCAATCAACCTATTATGTTTGTGATGGGAACTGAGTTCAACCCTTTCCAAGATGCTGCTGTTGCATCTTGAGCAAATGGAAATTGGAAAATGTTTTGGCCTATGGAGAATTTGCTCATAACCTTAGTGATTTGTTGAATATAGGAAAGGGTTAACATCATAATTCCGTGACAACCATTACCATATTTGGCCGTATTTTCATGTTTTCAATACAGAATTTTAATCCGTCGCGTTTGAATTGTGCATGCCCATCTGCATGTATTTGCGCCGGAAAATGTGCAGGTACATAATAAAGTGTGTGACGTCAATGATGGGCAATTTGAAGTTACCCAAAGCTTTCTAGAAAATTGAAAGCTAAATTAAAAATATTGTTGAAAGTGAAGATGTTACTGATATTAACCCTTTACCACATAAAGATGCTTTCTGGTGCCTATACAGCAGATGTGTGAGAAGACTTTTGAAAACATTGTGGCAAAGGGAGAAATTGCTCATAATGCCTTTATTTACAACTCTTTAACCCTTTCCCACATACAACACATATGCAGCAGACGACTTTGAAAACATAGTGATCAAAATCTGAACAATCTCCATAAAAGATAGCTTAATTGTTAAATTAAGTTGAAAACATTGTGGTCATCATGAGCAATTTCACCTTTGGCCACAATGTTTTCAAAAGTCGTCTGCTGATATTGCATTAAAATGCGTCTGCAGGTTGGGAAAGGGTTAATAGAGACTTTTCACATTCTTGCCTATTGTATTTTCAGTTGTATGCTTCAGAATGTTTAATCATAAAATTATTTGCTCTAATTTTTATTTTCTTCTGAAATAAATGCTGTAGGATATTCTTTACTGTTTATATTGTCATTATATTTGCATTGAATAATGTATGCTCTTTTTTGTTTTCTTAGACGGAACTGTTAAATCATAAGGGAAAAGAAGTAATTCATAAGTTACTGCAACAAAAAGTTGCTTTAAAGAAAAAATCAGAAGCACTGATGCCGTTCTTTACAAAATGGTATGTACAAACATTGTTTATTCATTTATTTGATGAACTATTTTTGCCGTAGGTAACTTGCAGAGCTCTAGATAAGCAGCATTTAGCATGTCCTAAAATCGTTATTTGACCGTTAAACCCTATGTTGTGGGTATTCAAAAGAATCGTCTCACTGAGACGATTCTTTTGAGTACCCACATCATTGGGATTAGTGGGATAATAAAAGAGATATTGTGGGGAAAAAAGCTGAATAAGAGTCTTTATCTAGACAATGATGTGGCAGCCAGTTGCTTGTAAAGAATGTTGTATGAAGTATTGGTGTGAGAAATCCAAGTTTGTCTGATAGATATTTTGTCTGTTCCAGAGGCACGTCATGGGTGTGGGAGGTTGCTGGTTTGATCGCTGGCTGGATCGTACCAAATACATTAAAAATGGTAGTAATGGCTGCCCTCCTTGGTGCTCAGGGTTGGGCGTTAGCTGACTGGTGACAAATAAATGGACCAGTAGTACTGGTAACTTACCCAGGAAATGCCATGTTAAAACTGATAAACTGTTGAAAGCTGCGTAAAACACCAAACAATCAAATCATGATATAACTGGAACACTGGTGAAAATTACCAAAAAAATCACAATGAAAAATGTCAAGTTGGTCTGATGTAATATTGTTTCAGAGCTCTAGATAAGGCATGTTTTGCATGTTGATTAATCATTTAAATACCTGATTCTCTAACCCTACGTTGTGTGTACTCAAAAGAATGCCCCTATGAGATTATACTTTTTAATACCTGAATCAAAGGGTTTGCTTTGATAATAAGAGAAATGTTGTGTGGAAAAGGACTGTATACCCCAACCCTCCTTATAAGGACCTCTGTGATTGGAAAACAGAATGAGGACATTTAGGCTTTGTCTGGTGTTTTGGGGGTCTAATTTCCTCTTGGTACAGTGAATTTGACAGATAAGTTACCTTTAAAAACTGGACTTGTAAGGACTCTTAAAAGGGTGAAAAAATTTATAGTACTCACCAACCAACAATTCTACAGGAGACAACTTTATAATTATGCATCCTAGAATGCATATAAGAACAAAGTATGAAAAAGAACTACAAATGAAAGTATTATTAATCAATTTCTCCTTTTGCTACAAAGTTTTCAAAAGTCTTCTCCTACAGATGTGTCAAATTGTGTGTGATTCACAGAGTTAAAAAACATTGTATGTAAGGAGGAAACAAGTTGTTCTCTTTTTTCCATAATGTTTTCAAAAGTTATCTGTATCAAGGAACAGGCTAAAATTAAATGACATACTCAACCCTTTCCCACATTTTGAAAACATTGTGGTAAAAGGAGAAATTGCCACAATGTTTCCAATTCTTTTACTTATACATACTTTCATTACTATTGATTGTCCATACTTTTGCTTAGATGCTTTCAAATCGTCTGCTGCAGGTTTCTTGTATGTGGTAAAGTGTTGATGGGTAAATAGACTTTGTCTTTATTTATTGCAGCGAGGAGTCTGAGACATTCAGTGGCTTGATAATGAACAAGATATCTTCTATTGAAAAGTCAATCATTGAAATCCAGGTAAGGGCTATTCCAGTAAAACATATGTCCCACCCCAGGAAGGCACTTTCAAAATTGACCAACACCCTTCAGAAGTTTATTTGACTAGAAAAGAACCCCCTTTAGAATATTTTCTGAGCAAATTCGGACCCCCTTCAGAAGTTTATATTTTTTGTTGCAAATTTCAACCCTCAATAGCAGTTTTGTCGGACTTCTGATTAGGACTTACTATAAGTGTATTCATGGTCCAACAGTAAGTTTCTGCTCTTGCATCGTAAGTAAAGATGTTGATTCTGACAGGAATTAAAATACACATGAATTTGTATTGAGGTTTAAGACTGATTTTCAACATCTTTGGTCATTTAAAGGCGGTCAGTTATCCATACCCTCTGTTCCTGGAAGACCCAGTACTAAGCCAAACCCAAACAACTGAGTTTCCTCATATAAATCAGAGGCGGAGGCCTCGAACTCGGAACCTTCAGGTTACTAACCTAGCATATTACCAACCACGCCACAAAGGCCTTCATTAAGATATTTCAAATTAAATTTGAACAAGAAAATGTGTCCATGGAACACAGATGCCCCAGTCGACAGTCAGATGAACAAATGTAGGGTCACAAATAGCTTTATTCAACAATTAAACAAAATAACTTTTTTCCGATTTTCAGTACCATACCGTTTTGATCGTATCTCGAAAATTTGTCTTCAAACGAATTCTGTACACTACGTTTGAGAAATATATTATGTGGTTAAAACAAAACGGTTTTTCTTCATCGGACAGTCTGTCTGTCACAGTGATTCAGATTGCAACTCAGTCTTTTAAGACAGCTGTCCTAAATGTAAAAAAAACCCCAGGCCATTTTGTCCTAAACTTAAACAAGAGGGCCATGATGGCCCTGGATCGCTCACCAGATTTTTCTTTTCACTATAGCAATATAAGCCCTGCCCCCTGGTAGTTTCCTACCTTGGCTTGGCTTGAAAAAATCTAAGAGGGTCACCCTAGGAACATTTCTAGTAAATCTTTTGAAAATAGATCAGACACTTTCGGAGGAGAAGATTTTTTAAGGTCCACTATATCCATATAAGGCAAAATAGCTCCGCTCCCTGGAGGCCATTTTTTTATGACCAATCATAATGGCTTCAAGATATCTGATGGAGGGTCACCCAAGGAACATTTCTACAAAATTATTAAACAAGAGTACCGCGGTACATAATACGCCCGTCAGGAACTTCTTTACAAATATTCTAAGTCCAAAAAGGGGCATAACTCATTCAAAAATTGACGAAATCCCAGGAAATATGTACTTGATCTGTGACACATCACTACAAAGCCTAATACAAAATTTCAGCTCAATAGCTCAAAGTTTGTAGGAAAAAAGTGTGGTAAACCCGAACGGACGGAGGGAGGGACATATATGACCATACCATAATACGTACCGTTTTTAAGAAACGGTCGTATAAAAATCGGCCTGACACCTTTGGAGGAGAAGATTTTTAAAGTTTTCACTATAGCCATATAAGTCAAATTAGAGTTAAATGATAGAGGGTCACCCAAGGAACATTTCTACAAAATAATTTGAAAATCGGCCAGACATTTTTGGAGAAGAAGATTTTTTAAGTTTTCACCTTAGTCATATAAGTCAAAATAGCCCCGCCCCCCTGCTGGCCATGTTTTTTGACCAATCAACACAGCCTCAAGGAATCTGATAGAGGGTCACCCAAGGAACATTTCTAAAAAATGATTTGAAAATCTGTCAACCAGTTTGGCAGAAGAAGAATTTTTAAGTTTTTTTCATTTCGTTGCCATGGAAACCAGAATTCTGCATGGATCCCAAAAATTTGAAGGGATTCTGGTGAGGCCATTGGGAGGATGCTTTCTGTGAAGTTTCAGCCCAATTGACCCACTGGTTACTGAGGAGAAAAAGTTGCCGGACAAAAGGCGATCACAATAACTCGCCTTGAGCAAAGCTCAGGTGAGCTAAAAATTCAAACCCAGAAAGGCCACTTTTAGATGCGCTTTCCAAACTTACACTTACTGATGAACACCTATTAAAAATCTGCAGCAATATTGAAAACCTTTTAGAATTACAGTTAATATACTAACAGGTTAAGAAAACATTGTGGCAAAAGGAGAAATGAGCAATTTATTCTTTTCCACAATGTTTTCAAAAGTCTTCTTCAGGTGACTGTCTAGCTTGTATTTTAAACTTATTTAGTGTTGAGCTGGAGTGAATTATTGTAATTTTCACTTTAAACTAAATTTAAACATAAGTAAAGAGGGAAGAGAAAAAGTCATCTAATTGACTGTGGTTTCAGAGGAAAATGAAGCATTTCCACTATGTGACAGGTGATATACCTGGCAGTCTAAAATGTTTAAAAATTCAAGTAGGCTTGTATATTTATGATGTGGGGGATTCTCTTCTTTTTTTTAGACCAAAAAACGTTTTGAGTGTCTTGTAAATTATGGCCTTTTCATTTTCGCTGCTGGCCTTTATCACAACTTGTTCAAAGTTTGGCAGCAGATTTGCACAAATCACAGAGGCCTTATGGTTTTTGCTGTCTGCGTGCCTCTTTAATGTACTGGTCCGAAAATAGGAAGTCCCGTCTGTCAATGCATTTTTTATATGTTGTGTGCACAAATTGTAGCCGTTTTTCTGCATTGAAATATGCTCAGCCAGAAATTTAGAAACGCTCTAGACGATTTGACAGGCAAATCAGGTACAGTACTTATTGAGGAGTTGGGCATTTGTTCTTAATCGGCTGAATTTTGATTATTTTTTCCGTTTTAATGCTTGTCGACGCGTTATCTTTCCGAGAAAAAAAAGCGATTGTCGAAAATGTTTTCGTTCCGACATTTTGAAAGGGTTTAATCCGGGTTCTTAAAAGAGGCCCTACGATTGGCTGATATTTAATGAGCCAGCCAATGAAATCAAGTTTTACATCAATGATCATTAGACGCTTTACATGTAGTATACTTTAATGCATTGTAACTGCTATGAAGCGCGTACGTAACTCGACAAAACGCTTTTTGTTTATTATGAATCAAAATGCGTCTACTGCACATGATATTTTTCAGTTGGCTTCGCGGAGATTAACTCTAGCGATGTCATATTTCCGATGCCCGACGCCAATCTGATTCTGAATCTCTGCAGTCAATATAAATGAGCAGATACGGACAGAGGCAAAAAAGAAAATGATGCCCCCCTTTAGAAGCGAAATTGGACTTTTCACCACCCCCTACAGTAGCAAATTAAGAAAAAGACCTTCCCCCTACAGATTTTTTTTATTTTGCCGTCCTGGGGTGGGACATATGTTCAACTGGAATAGCCCTAAGTTGTTTACTTAAGAATAACCTGCTCTATCTGTAAGCTGAACCTGTTCTATAGACCACCTTCGAATAGAAATTCCTTGTCTATAGTTACCATTCTTTTAGTTTCCTAAATACTCATTTTCTGTGAAAATGACCATGCAATTAAAGACCACCTTCAAACAAAGACCAGATTGTTCACTGGCTGGTCTTTAAACACAGGTTTGACTGTATATAGGGGCAACAGTACAAGCTATTCATGGTACCAGGTGACCTAAGCCTTTGCCTGTGCCACCAGTATAGAAACAGGCCAGCAATACAAGGGCATACAAGCCATCTGACCAGGCTCTATACTGTGGTCCGCCCAGCTCTTCAAACAAATACAAAGCTGGACAGGAAAATTAATCCAAAAGAACTCCACCATAACAATCCCAACCGTGAAGGAACACAAGATACTTGGTCTCAAAGATGCAAACTAACGGCTTGGCCATGGCAGAGAATTATCGTCTACTGAGAAATGTATGAAAAGTCATCGCTGTGTAAGGATGGTTTGGCAATTCAATTATCTTACTTTTTCAGGTTGAAATGGAGGAAACCATTTTACAGATCAACTCTGACAAAGGATTGAACCAATTACCAGATTTTGACAAATATCTGTCACTTACTCATTGTCTACCACAAACTTACCGCCCTTCCTCAAATTTAACTTCTCCGAGCCAACACATCCAAGTCGACTTGTCTCCGACACAAAGTTATTTGCAGAGTCTGTTTTCTGGAGTTGGACCTTTTGATGATGTTCCAAGACACTTAGCAGCAAATGTTAACGCCAATGCCAGCTCTTTGGCCAGTACATGTGTGTTCTCACAAATGTGTGGGTCAACTTCTCAAACTGCGGCTCGTGGTGTGAGTCTTTCGTCAAAACTTACATCCCCTGATAAATATTTCCATACTTCGCCTCTGAGATTACCAGAAGAATATGAATTCATGCAGGACAAATCTTTTATGAATTTGGATGAACAGGTAAAGTTTGATTTAATATTATCTTTTCAAACAAATCTGCAGTAGACAACTTAATTAATGGCTTGTCATAGATTTCGAAAATTTCTTTAAATGAAAGTATGATCATTTGATATATATGGAAAAAGAGAGAGGAGGGAGAAAGGGGTAATTGCTTAATATCTCCTTTTGTCACAATGTTTTCAAAAATCATCTGTAGATGCGTCAAAAAGCGTTTATATATAGGCGAGTGCTTGTCCATGGCTAGAGTATTGAAGATTCTGGGGAAAACATTTAATTAATAATTATTGTCAGAATGTCTTAGTGATATCTAGGCCAAGTTGAATATAGGTCATGTTGAATCAAAAACTAGGTCACTAGGCCAATTTGAAAGAAAATCTTGTTAACACTCTGGAAGCCACATTTTAAACTTGACCATGTTGAAACTTTGTCAGAAAGTTTGTCTTGATGATACCTAGGCCAAGTTCGAATATGGGTCATGTCCGGTCAACAGCTAGGTCACTAGGCCAATTTGAAGGAGAATCTTGTTAACACTCTGGAAGCCACATTTTAAACTTGAGCATGTTGAAACTTTGTCAGAAAGTTCGTCTTGGTGATATCTAGGCCAAGTTCGAATATGGGTCATGTCCGGTCAAAAACTAGGTCACTAGGCCAAATTGAAGGAAAATATTGTTAACACTCTGGAAGCCACATTTTAAACTTGAGCATGTTGAAACTTTGTCAGAAAGTTTGTCTTGGTGATATCTAGGCCAAGTTCGAATATGGGTCATGTCCGGTCAAAAACTAGATCACTAGGCCAAATTTAAGGAAAATCTTGTTAACACTCCGGAAGCCACATTTTTAGCTTGAGCATGTTGAAACTTTGTCAGAATATTTGTATAAGTAATAGCTAGGCCAAGTTCGAATATGAGTCATGTCAGGTCAAAAACTAGGTCACTAGGCCAAATTTAAGGAAAATCTTGTTAACACTCTTGAAGCAGCATTTTAAACTTGAGCATGTTAAAACTTTTATCAGAAAGTTTGTTCTGATGATATCTAGGCCAAGTTCGAATATGGGTCATGTCATGTCAAAAACTAGGTCACTAGACCAAATTGAAGGGAAATCTTGTTAACACTCTGGAAGCCACATGTTTGGCTTGAGCATTAGAGAGTTATGTCTTAAATAGCCCATTCTCAGGTGAGCGATTCCAGGGCCTCATGGCCCTCTTGTTTTAAAAAGAGGTAGAATGTCCAGGCTTTTGATATTTGGTATGTAGCTTCATCTAGTTGACCTCTACCAAGAGTGTTCAAAGTATAGCCCTGGGGTAAAATATGGCCCCACTACGGGGGTAACTTGTTCTGCATAGACTTGTATAGGGAAAAATCTTTAAAAAAAAAAAATCTTCTTGTCTGAAAATAGAAGGCCCATGCCTTTGATATTTGGTATGTAGCATCATCTAGTGGACCTCTACCAAGATTGTCCAAATTATAGCCCTGGGGTCAAAAATGGCCCCTCTCTTGGTGTCACTTGTTTTACATAGACTCATATAGGGAACAAACTTTAAAAATCTTCTTGTCTAAAAGTAGAAGGCCCAGGCTTTTGATATTTGGTATGTAGCTTCATCTAGAGGACCTCTACCAATCTTGTTCAAATTATAGCCTGGGGGTCACTTATTTTACGAAGACTCGTATAGGGAGAAACTTTAAAAATCTTCTTGTCTTAAGGCAGAATGTCCCGGCTTTTGTTATTTGGTATGTAGCTTCATCTAGTGGACCTCTACCAAGATTGTTCAAATTATAGCCATGGGGTAAAAAATGGCCCCATCCCAGGTCACTTGTTTTACATAATATTATACTTGTATGGGGAAAAACTTTAAAAACCTTGTCTAAAAGTTGTTATTTGAAATCTAACTTCATCTAGTAGACCTCTACCAAGATTGTTGATAAAACCTAACTTTGTCAAGAAGTCTAGATTAACCCTTTCCCTCATATAGACGCTCTCCGACGCCTCTGCAGCAGAAGAAGAAATTGTTCTAAATGAGTAATTTCTCCTTTTTCCACAATGTTTTCCACTTTTAGTCATAACATATGAACAATATAGATCCTGATAAGAAGCTTCCATCAAGCTCGTGTAAGTAAAATGTTAGTAAAATGTTTAAAATATTGATCAGACTGCAGATGTACAGGTTGGTCATTATCTATATCGTTCATAAAAGTCTACTTTTACCTTTTTAGATCACCTAGAGCCAAAGGCTCAAGGTGAGCTATTCTGATCACTTTTTGTCCGTCCGGCGTCGTCCGGCGTTAACATTTAGACATTTAGATCATTTCCTCCTTAACCACTTGACCAATTTCAACCAAACTTCACAGGAATGTACCTTTGGTGGACCTCTTTCAAAATTGTTCAAAGATTTAAATTCCATCGAGAACTTTGGTTGCTGCGGCAACAGAAAAGGGAAAAATTGCCAAATCTTAAAAAATCTTCTTGTCCAAAAGTACTGGCCCGATTTGAAAATTATTTTGCACAAATGTTCCTTGGGGTAGTCTCTACCAAGATTGTTCAAATATTTCCAATCCGTTGAAAAACATGGCTGCCAAGAGGCGGAGCTTATTTTCCTTTTATGTGCATTGTTAAAACTTTAAAAAATCTTCTTGTCCAAAAGTACTGGCCCGATTTGAAAATTATTTTGCACAAATGTTCTTTGGGGCACCCTTTACCAAGATTGTTCAAATATTTCCAATCCGTTAAAAAACATGGCCGCCAGGGGGTGGAGCCTGTTTTCCTTATATGTGCATTGTTAAAACTTTAAAAATCTTCTTGTCCAAAAGTACTGGCCCGATTTGAAAATTATTTTGCACAAATGTTCATTGGGGCACCCTTTACCAAGATTGTTCAAATATTTCCGATCCGTTGAAAAAACATGGCTGCCAGGGGGCTAAGCTTGTTTTCCTTATATGTGCATTGTTAAAACTTTGAAAATGTTCTTGTCCAAAAGTATAAGCCCAATTTGAAAATTATTTTGCACAAATGTTTCTTTGGGAACCCCTTTATCAAGATTGTTAAAATATTTCCGATCCGTTGAAAAACATGGCTGCCAGGGGGTGGAGCCTGTTTTTCTTATATGTGCATTGTTAAAACTTTAAAAATCTTCTTGTCCAAAAGTACTGGCCCTATTTGAAAATTATTTTGCACAAATGTTCATTGGGGCACCCTTTACCAAGATTGTTCAAATATTTCCGATCCGTTGAAAAAAACATGGCTGCCAGGGGGCTAAGCTTGTTTTCCTTATATGTGTATTGTTAAAACTTAAAAAGTCTTCTCGTCCAAAAGAATTAGCCCGATTTGAAAATTATTTTTCACAAATGTTCTTTGGGGCACCCTCTACCAAGATTGTTCAAATATGTCCGATCTGTTGAAAAACATGGCCACCAGGGTTGCTGCAGCATCAGAAAGGGGGCAAAATGTCCAAGCTTTAAAAATCTTCTTCTTTGAATCTGCATGTCTGATTCCAATATAGTTTGGTAGAAATGTTCCTTAGGTGAGCCTCTACAAAGATTGTTCAAGGCATACTGTTTGGTTGAAAAACATGGCAGTCAAGAGGCATCAGAAAAGGGGCAAAATGACAAAATTTGGAAATTCCATTTTTAGCTCCACTGGCTGAAAGCCAGTCGCTTATGTCATGGCGAATTTTCCTTTAAACCACTTCTTCTCCCTAACCACTTGGCTAATTTGGTTGAAACTTCATAGGAAGCATCCTCTCAATGTCCTCTCATAAATTCCTTCAATTTTTTTTTATCAATCCATAATTTTGGTTTCCATGGCAACCAAAAGAAAAAAATAGTGAAAACTTAAAAAATCTTCTTTTCCGAAATTGTCAGGCCGATTTTCAAATAATTTTGTAGAAATGTTCCTTGGGTGACCCTTTATTAGATTCCTTCAAGAAATGTTGATTAAGCGAAAAACATGGCCGCCAGGGGGCGGGGCTATTTTGCATTATATAGCTATAGTGAGAAAACTTAAAAAATCTTCTTCTCCAAAAGTGTTCAGCAGATTTTCAAATAATTTTGTAGAAATGTTCCATGGGTGACCCTCTATCAGATTCCTTCAAGCCATGTTGATTGGTAAAAAAACATGGCCGTCACAGGGCGGGGCTATTTTGCCTATATGGCTAAAGAGAAAACTTAAAAAATCTTCTCCTCCAAAAGTGTTAGGCCGATTTTCAAATAATTTTGTAGAAATGTTCCTTGGGTGACCTTTTATTAGATTAATTCCTTCAAGAAATGCCTTATATATCTATAGTGAAAACTTAAAAATTCTTCTTCTCCGAAAGTGTTCAGCCGATTTTCAAATAATTTTGTAGAAATGTTCATTGGGTGACCCTCTATCAGATTCCTTCAAGCCATGTTGATTGATCGAAAAACATGGCCGCCAGAGGGCGGGGCTATTTTGCCTTATATGACCATAGTGAAAACTTAAAAAATCTTCTCCTCTGAAAGTGTTTGGCTGATATTCAAATAATTTTGTAGAAATGTTCCTAGGCTTACCCTCTATCAGATTTCTTCAAGCCATGTTGATTGGTTGAAAATATGGCTGCCAGGGGGTGGGGCTATTTTGCCTTATATGGCTATAGTGAAAACTTAAAATATCCTCTCCTCCGAAAGTGTCAGGCCGATTTTCAAATAATTTTGCAGAAACATTCCTTGGGTGACACTCTACAAGATTCCTTTAAGCCATGGTGGTTGGTAAAAAACATAGCCACCAGGGGGCAGGGCTGTTTGGAGATTTTATTTTTGCCTTATGGCCGTGGAGCGATACTGGCCCTCTTGGGCCTCTTGTTTTAAGTTCTTGTCTGATATTAAGGAAATTGAATATATATCCTACTTCAGTGATCCTCTACATTTAATTTGTTCAAGCTGTTTTGATTGGTTACAAAATCATAGCAACCTCACGTCATCACAAAAGGGGTAAATTGAACTTTTAGCTACAAATTTCAACGTTACTTCACAGGAATGTTACTTTGATGGTCCTCTTTCAAAATTGTTCAAAGACTTGCATTCTGTGTAGAACCTTTGTTGCTGCAGCATCAGAAATTGAGAAAGCTCTTGTTAGATTTCAAGATAAAAATGGCTTTTACTGATAAACTATTTCTTTAACTGAGTGTCCACTCCTTGCAGTTTCATTTGAACTCCTGATCAAATTTTCACAGATATTTGCAGTTAAATATTTGCTTCTAATTAACTATCATTCTGGTGATCGATTTAGGGCCATCTTGGCCCTCTTGTTTACATGGATAGGCTAATTGACTATCGAAAAGACATGGAGAATGGATCACATAGGCCAGAGAACAGAATTTGCATGCTAAAGTTTAAATAAAACCTAACTTTGTCGAGAAGTCTAGATTAACCCTTTCCCTCATATAGACGCTCTCCGACGCCTCTGCAGCAGAAGAAGAAATTGATATAAATGAGTAATTTCTCCTTTTGCCACAATGTTTTCCACTTTTAGTCATAGGTTATCCATTCAATTATAGAGATTTTTCTATTTTTAGCTCTACTGGCCAAAGGCCAGAAGGGCTTATGTCGTGGCGATTTGTCTGTCCTCCGTGCGTGCGTCCATCCGTAAACAATTTCTTGTTAACACGATACAGTCTTCACTTTTGATTGTATCTCAACCAAACTTATACAGTAGTTAGATATCCATGAGAGCTCGGTTCCTTTCGAAAACCAGCCAGATCCACCCATGCATGACTGGATTATGGCCCTTGAAATGGTCAAAATTGTTATAATAGAGCTTGTTAACACGATACAGTCTTCACTTTTGATTGTATCTCAACCAAACTTATACAGTAGTTAGATATCCATGAGAGCTCGGTTCCTTTCGAAAACCAGCCACAGATTCGCCCATGCATGACTGGATTATGGCCCTTGAAATGGTCAAAATTTCTATAATAGAGCTTGTTAACACGATACAGTCTTTATTTGTTATTGTATCTCAACCAAACTTATACAGTAGTTAGATATCCATGAAAGCTTGATTCCTTTTGAAAACAAGCCAGATTCGCCCCATGCATGACTGAATTATGGCCCTTGAAATTGTCAAAATTACTATAATAGGGCTTGTTAACATGATACAGTCCTTATTTTTGATTGTATCTCAATCAAACTTATACAGTAGTTAGATATCCATGAGAGTTTGGTTCATTTCTAAAAGACGGCCAGATCTACCCATGCATGGCTGGATTATGGCCCTTGAAATTGTCAAAATTGCTATAATACAGCTTGTGAACACAATAGAGCTTCCATTTACTATCTGATCTTCACAAAACTTAGATGGTATTTGAATATTTATGACATATTGGTTCCTTTTGAAACAAGCCAGATCAATGCCAGTAGAGCATAGGCCCTCATGGGCCGCTTGTAATTGATGTAATAAACCCAATGCAGTGGCTGCCAAAACATTTGTCTCACTGACATAGGGTTTGAAGATCAAACAATGATTTGAGCAAGTAAAACACGCCCCTTATCTTGAGCTTTATGTTAGATCAATGTAATAAGTTCATTAATCCTTGTAGATCAAGATTGAAACAACATGTGGTCAGACTGGCAGTATTGATCAAATTGGCGAAACAAGTAATACGAAGATGGCAATGACTGATGAACATGAACAAGGTGATTGGGAAAAAGACAACACACTTGAAGTGTCTACACCTTTAGATAGTTATGAAGAATGTAGAACAGAGCAGCATATCGTAAAGGACAACACACTTGAAGCGTCTACAACTATTGAAAGTTATGAGCAATGTAGCACAGAGAATCATATGGAAAAGAACAACACACTTGAAGCGTCTACACCTTCAGAAAGTTATGAAGAATATAGAACAGAGCAGCATATCGTAAAGGACAACACACTTGAAGCGTCTACAACTATTGAAAGTTATGAGCAATGTAGCACAGAGAAGCATATCGAAAAAGACAACACACTTGAAGCGTCTAAGACTATTGAATGTTATGCGGAATATAGCACAGAGAAGCATTTCGAAAAGGACAACACACTTGAAGCATCTACAACTATTGAAAGTTTTGAGGAATGTAGCACAGAGACCCAGGACTTTATTATTAAACAAAGTGTTGGGGGTAAAGAAACAAGTAAAGCAACTGAAATGGATAATGGTTTAAATGTCAAAATTGATGTGAATAATATAGAAAATAAGGAACTGATCTCACAGGCAATGCATGCTGAATATTCAGGACTTAAGAATAAAATTGAAAACCAAGTTGGAAAGTCGCCTGTATCTGTGAAACAACAAACATTAAAATCCATGGACTCGATTGATTCAGAGGAAGACGATTGTGTGAACGGAGATATCGGTACTGAAAGTGTTCAGAAAGTTGAAATGAAATCTGAAACAGTTGAACCTCTGAAAATAATGCATGAGCTGCATGGTCTTCAAGATATTGTTCAGAATGTTCTAACTGTGTCCAAAGAAATTGAATATCAGGAGGTAGATTCAAGTGAATCAAAGCCTAACAATGATCAAGAACTGATAAGTGATATTGAAAGTGCTGATGTAAATAAAATGACAACTGAAGGGACTGATCTAGACACTGTGACACAAATGATAATCAATCCACCAATTAATAATGCTATTGTTGATGCAACGGTTAAAAGCACTTATGAAATAAGTGGAGGCATGAATGACTTGGAAGAATGCACTGATGAAGAAGAAGACATGGAAGAAATAACTAAAGATTGTTTTGAAGATGTACAAAAAGTGAGGGCTGAGGAAAATATATGTTGTAATGTGAGAGAGGGAACTGACGAAACTATATCTTGTAATGTCAAACAGAAGACTGAGGAAAAGTTATCTTGTACTGAAAAAGAAAGGACGGTAGAAAATATGTCTTTTACTGTGAAAGAGAGTACTGAGGAAAACATTTCTTGTTATGTGAACAAGATCAAAGTTTTAGTCCCTGATGAAGGTACAAAACAGCTAGATAAAGCTGAATCATTACTAATGCATCATACTGATGATTCACAATTACCTGTAGACATTTCACAACAGTCATCATCTCAAAATGATAATCAAAATCTTATTAGTGCTTTCAGCGCTAAAGAAATATTCACGTCTCCAGTTAGAAGTAGCAAAGCTACAATGGCAGTCGTTCATCCCATCAGACAACCAGAAATATATCCCAACATTGATTTAGTGCCTGGTATAGCCCCTTTAACCACAGGTCCAATGTCTCTGACAAGGGATTTGGATCCGCTGTTGTTTCATGCGGTCATGGATCAGTTGATACATGCTTACCCACAACTTGCAGGTGATCAGGTCATGTTGATGAATGTGGCTATGCAACAAACAAACATTCTTCAAATGTATATGCGAAGTCAACAAGACAGTGGTGCTGACCAGATAATGGGGGATGCTTTTCCTAATATTCTAAATATTCCTTGTGAAAATCCCTTTCTTGCAAACCCAAATCTGTCACTAAATGCCATTCAGGACCTGCCAACCAATTTCCCTACAAGAAGTATTTTGTCAGACAACAATGGAATACCAACTATTGTTTCTACCCAACAAAGTTCTACAAATACCTCTGCAGTCTCAACTACCTCTGAGACATCTACCTCTTGTTCCGTTAATTCGGCTTCAAGCACTAGTAAGATGATGACAAACAAATCTGATGACTTCACCATGGTAAAACCCAATGAAGATGAAAACTTGGCTAGTTCTAGTAAAGGAACGATGGGTACATCTAAAGAAACATTGGACAAGCCAAATTCTAGTGCTACTTGCCAGATGAAACCTCCTGGTATAAAGCATAATCTTTCACTAGACAATAATGCTAATGTTGAACTACCAGTAGATGCAGCAAGTTGTACAGGAGTTTCTGCATTTAGTAGAAAGATCCAGATAAAAGCTAAAACAACTTCAACAACTCCGGATGAAGTTTCTAAACCCAATTTAACTGACTTAAGCCAAACTTGGCTGAGAGAGCCCCAGTCACAGACATCTAGGATTGGAATGGATTTAGACAATAACCCTAATGTACAGCATAGCTTACCAATTGCCAAGCAGGCAGATTTTTTGCCTGAGTTTGCGAAGAAGCACAATCCTTGTAATGTCAACACAAAAGTCGTGCATTCTTTCGTGAAACAGCTAGATGATCAAGTGCTGCGGTCAATCAATAACTCCGATGAAGTGCATTTTGAAAGGAAAACTCCAAGCCTACCGAGTAGAGCAGAGCCTGAAAGGAAATATTCGTTTAAAGGGGAACAGTTTCCTTCGCTTTCAGATGGGCATGACACAGGCAAAAAAACGAACCAATTTAGATCAAGCTTACCACCAAGTCTAGCTAAACAGCGACAGGTGAAGGTATTTATGTTTATTATTTTCCTATCACTGAACTACTCGTCACTAGCCCCAGTTTAAGGTTCGATCCCAAGCCAGATCATACCAAATACTTTATAGATGGTAGTAATGGCTTTCCCATTGTGCTTAGGATTGTGGGGTAAGCATTACCACTTACTTACTGGTGTCAGTATAAAATGACCAGTAGTACTGGTAACTTACCCAGGAACGCTGTTATATAACTCAAAAAGAGCTGAAAGTGGTGTGAAAAAAAATACAAACTAATAAACAGATGCTTGTGATGGAATAACTTTTGGAGTAATGATTGAACTACTTTTTTTTAGCTCAACTTTTCGAAGGAAAGGCTAGTATAGTACTCGCTCCGGCGTCGGCGTTGGTGTCACACCTTGGTTAAGGTTTTTGTACCAATTCCCTTTTTTGTCAAAACCATTACAGATATTGCTTTGAAATTTACAACACATATTCACCATCATTACCCCCATCAACAGACAAGAGTACATAACTCTGTCAAGATTTTTGTAAGATAAATGGCCCTTTTTCGTCATAGAATTTTGGTTAAGTTTTTTGTACCAATTTACTTATTTTCAAAACCATTACAGATATGGCTTCGAAACTTACAAAACTTGTTCACCATCATTAACTCCATCAACAGACAAGAAGTACATAACTCTGTCAAGATTTTTGTAAGAATTATGGCCCTTTTTCGACTTAAAATTTCGGTTAAGTTTTTTGTACCAATTTCCTTTTTTTCGAAACCATTACAGATATTGCTTTGAAACTTACAACAATTTTTCACCATCATTACTTCTAGCACTGGACAAGAGTACATAACTCTTATCAATGTTTTTGTAAGAATTATGGCCATTTTTCGCCTTAGAATTTTGGTTAAGTTTTTCATACAACCCCACTTTTTTTCAAAACCATTAGTGATTTAGCATATAAACTTACAAAACTTATTTATCATCATTACCTCCATCAACAAACAAGGGTACATAACTCTCAAGTTTTGTTCAAGATGTATGTTTTTTTTCGATATACAATTTTGGTTAAGTTATTCATACCAAATCAAATGTTTTCAAAACAATTAGAGATATAGCTTAAACACTTACAAAAATCTTTTTACCATCATTACCTCCACCAACAGCCAAGAGTGCATAATTCAGTAAGGTTTTTGTAAGAATTATGGCCCTTTTTGGACTTATAAAGTACTTTGCTTATGAATAATATGATAAAGTACTTGGTTATGTTTTTCTTTATTACCCAAAAAAGTTTTGTTTTATTAGCAAGCACAAAAAAGTCGAGCACACTGTCCTCTGACAGCTCTTGATTCATGTCTTTTCATGTACAATATAATGTATTGCTCTACTTTATTTTTAAGGGAGACAGTGTTGATTCATTCTCCTTGTATACTTTCATATTGTTTCATGTAAGCTTCATTTTATAATGATTGAAAATATGTTCTTATTAATAAATTTTGTGATTAAAATCATTTAAATATTGCAGGTCCATTATAATAGAAACAAATATTAGAATGTTGCTGCCATTTATTTTTGAATGAAGTAATGCACATGTGATCTTTGTGTATTAGCTGTTGAACTTGTGTTGCATTTTGTTAGCAGGGTCATTGCAAGTACCCATTTGTGACAATTCAGTTATGGCCCTTTTATGTCTTAACCCTTTCCCTCATATAGATGCTTTCTGACGCCTCTGCAGCAGACAGCTTTTTTAAAACATAATGACAAAAGAAGAAATTGCTCAAAACAAGCAATTTCTCCTTTTGCCACAATGTTTTCCACTTTTAGTCATAGGTTATCCATTCAATTATAGAGATTTTCTATTTTTTGGCAAAATATGTTCAAAGTCGTCTGCTGCAGAATTGTCGTATGAGGGAAAGGGTTAAAAAGCATTTGACAAACATCAATTGGTTTTTACCAAGTTTCTTGTTTTGTACAGTGTTTTCAAAGTAGATAATTTGTATAATGTCACATTCGGCATTTGTTTAACCATTTCCCATTCGCTAACACATTTTCAACAGACAACTTGAAAACATTGCAGCCAATGGGAGAACATTATGAGCATTTTTAGCTCTACTGGCCAAAGGCCAGAAGGGCTTATGTCGTGGCGATGTGTCCGTCGTGCGTGCGTGCGTCCGTGCGTCCGTAAACAATTTCTTGTTAACACGATACAGTCTTCACTTTTGATTGTATCTCAACCAAACTTATACAGTAGTTAGATATCTATGAGAGCTCGGTTCCTTTCGAAAACCAGCCAGATCCGCCCATGCATGACTGGATTATGGCCCTTGAAATGGTCAAAATTGCTATAAAAGAGCTTGTTAACACGATACAGTCTTCACGTTTGATTGTATCTCAACCAAACTTATACAGTAGTTAGATATCCATGAGAGCTCGGTTCCTTTCGAAAACCAGCCAGATCCGCCCATGCATGACTGGATTATGGCCCTTGAAATGGTCAAAATTGCTATAAAAGAGCTTGTTAACACGATACAGTCTTCACTTTTAATTGTATCTCAACCAAACTTATACAGTAGTTAGATATTCATGAGAGCTCGGTTCCTTTCGAAAACCAGCCAGATCCGCCCATGCAAGACTGGATTATGGCCCTTGAAATGGTCAAAATTGCTATAAAAGAGCTTGTTAACACGATACAGTCTTCACTTTTGATTGTATCTCAACTAAACTTATACAGTAGTTAGATATCTATGAGAGCTCGGTTCCTTTTGAAAACCAGTCAGATCCGCCCATGCAAGACTGGATTATGGCCCTTGAAATGGTCAAAATTGCTATAAAAGAGCTTGTTAACACGATACAGTCTTCACGTTTGATTGTATCTCAACCAAACTTATACAGTAGTTAGATATCCATGAGAGCTCGGTTCCTTTCGAAAACCAGCCAGATCCGCCCATGCAAGACTGGATTATGGCCCTTGAAATTGTCCAAATTGCTATAATTGAGCATGTGAACACAATAGAGGCTCCATTTACTATCTGATCTTCACCAAACTTAGATAGTAGTTAAATATTGATGAGAGCTTGGTTCCTTTTGAAAACCAGCTAGATCCGCCCATGCAAGACTGGATTATGGCCCATGAAATTGTAAAAATTGCTATAATACAGCTTGTGGACACAAAAGAGCCTCCATTTACTATCCGATCTTCACCATACATACATGCTCTGGATTGAAAATGACCAAAGAACCATACCAGTAGAGCATAGGCCCTCATGGGCCTCTTGTTTTCCTTTTGCCTAAATGTTTTCAACTCAATTCAATGATTTGACTTATGAGATTTTTCATATTTTTGCTTAGATTTTTTTAAAGTCATCTGCTGCAGATTTGTTGTATGTGGAAAAGGAATAATAAATAGAGAATAACTAACTGCATGTTTTTGATATCGAATTTATGTCACAAGGGAAAAAAGGGGTAATTTCTACGGTTTCGATTTTACACCAAATTACCCCTTTGTTCCCGAGTGACATAAATTCGATATCAAAAACATGCAGTTAGTTATTCTATTTATTATATATCTGGAATAAATCTCCCCTTTATTTTAAAGAAACATATAAAAAAAAAATGACTTGGCCTTAAGCGTATGAATGTTACGTAACCAAATACTGCTGCTTCTATTTGGCGCCAAATGACTAGCGTTATGACGTCATTTTCCTAGTATTCGGTCTCAGTTTTTTTAAAATTCCTAGTATTAAACCCACTTTAAATTCCAAAGATGTTCCAAATTTAAAAAAAGTAGTTCCGGCAAAAATGATATCATCACTAGTGATGATATAAAAAAAACTAAAAGTGTTATTGTCACAGTGTTAGTTATCATTTTTTTAAAAATTGATATTGATTTTATGTCACTTAAATTTCAATGCAAAATTTGGATAGGTATGTAATAAAAAAAAAAGAACACTATGTTTATTACTGGGGCTATGACGTATGTATGTAGTTACAATTCGGTTCATGTCTATTTATTCTTAAGGAACCTCGAAATCTGTATGTTCCTCCTAATAAGCGTACAGAAATACCAGTATTGAAGAACAGCACTCCCCAGTGTATACAACAAACAGAAGACTGGGAGGAGGAAGCAAACCCCTTTCCACAGACATTCGCGATTAATCTACATCCACCATCCAAACTGATCATGAAGGGGAAACATAATACTGGTATGGAGGCTAAACACAATACTGGCGTTGTTGTGAAACAATGCGCAACAATGGAGGTGAAAGTAAAATGTCAAGGTAAAGAACCATAACCATTTCCTCATGCAGAAGACCTGTCTCGGTTTGAAGCCATTGCTGCAGATAATCTTTGAAAACATTGCTTTAAAAATAAAAATTGTGTCAAAACTTTCCAAATTGTACATTCATTCCTTTAATCATATCCCGTATGGAGCAAATCTGCAGCAGACAACTTTGATCAAATCAAGACGTAAATATGGAAAATCTCCATAAATGAAAATATAATAATGGAATAGAGTTGAAAACATTGTGCGCATTGTCGAGCCACTTAGAGGTCAAAATGAGAAATGTTTGATAGGACTACCTTATTTGGGCCGCATCTCAACCATGCATCATAGGATTCCCAAGTAACTGAGAACACATGTACACCATGATCAGATAGTTTCAAATGAAGACCAAGGTCTGTACATGGAAGGTCAAGGTTACAAATTTAAAGATAAAACTTTTGACAATTGATTGTTTGACTTCGAGACAACAATGAAAAAGGTCACTTTCATTTTAATAAACAAAAGTGGCAAATTTACCGAAAAATTATTTAAATTGAAGGAAAGGAATTGAATAATTCTATTGTTACCAAAATAACATTTTCAATACATGTGTGGGTTTGTAAAATTATTCCTTTTTAGCTCCATATGTCATGGCAAATTGTCTGTTTTGCGTGCGTGCGTCCGTTTTTTAGCTCCACTGGCTGAAAGCCAGTCGAGTTTATGTCATGGCGAATTGTCCGTCGTGCGTGCGTGTGTGCGTGCGTAAACTTTTTCCTTTCAACGACTTCTTCTCCCTAACCACTTGGCCAATTTGGTTGAAACTTCATGGGAAGCATCCTCTCAATGTCCTCTACTAAATTCCTTCAATTATTTTTGATCCATTCGAAATTCTGGTTTCCATGGCAACCGAAAGAAAAAAATAGTGAGAACTTAAAAAATCTTCTTCTCCAAAAGTGTCAGGCGGATTTTCAAATAATTTTGTAGAAATGTTCCTTGGGTGACCCTTTATCAGATTCCTTCAAGAAATGTTGATTGGGCGAAAAACATGGCCGCCAGGGGGGGCGGGGCTATTTTGCCTTATATAGCTATAGTGAAAACTTAAAAAATCTTCTTCTCCCAAAGTGTTCAGCAGATTTTCAAATAATTTTGTAGAAATGTTCCATGGGTGACCCTTTATCAGATTCCTTCAAGCCATGTTGATTGGGTGAAAAACATGGCCGCCAGGTCGGCGGGGCTATTTTAACTTATATAGCTATAGTGAAAACTTCAAAAATCTTCTTCTCCAAAAGTGTTCAGCAGATTTTCAAATAATTTTGTAGAAATGTTCCATGGGTGACCCTCTATCAGATTCCTTCAAGCCATGTTGATTGGTAAAACAACATGGCCGTCACAGGGCGGGACTATTTTGCCTATATGGCTATAAAAGAGAAAACTTAAAAAATCTTCTCCTCCAAAAGTGTCAGGCCGATTTTCAAATAATTTTTGTAGAAATGTTCCTTAGGTGACCCTTTATTAGATTCCTTCAAGAAATGTTGATTGGTTGAAAAACATGGCCGCAAGGGGGCGGGGCTATTTTGCCTTATATAGCTACATGTATATTGAAAACTTAAAAAATCTTCTTCTCCGAAAGTGTTCAGCTGATTTTTCAAATAATTTTGTAGAAATGTTCATTGGGTGACCCTCTATCAGATTCCTTCAAGCCATGTTGATTGGTCGAAAAACATGGCAGCCAGAGGGCGAGGCTATTTTGCCTTATATGACCATAGTGAAAACTTAAAAAATCTTCTCCTCCGAAAGTGTGTGGCTGATATTCAAATAATTTTGTAGAAATGTTCCTAGGCTTACCCTCTATCAGATTCCTTCAAGCCATGTTGATTGGTTGAAAAATATGGCTGCCAGGGGGTGGGGCTATTTTGCCTTAATGGCTATAGTGAAAACTTAAAATATCCTCTCCTCCGAAAGTGTCAGTCCGATTTTCAAATAATTTTGCAGAAACATTCCTTGCATGACACTCTACAAGATTCCTTTAAGCCATGGTGGTTGGTAAAAAACATAGCCACCAGGGGGCAGGGGTGTTTGGAGATTTTATTTTTGCCTTATGGCCGTGGAGCGATACTGGCCCTCTTGGGCCTCTTGTTTTGCTTCAAACAACTTCTCCTCCCTAACTACTTGGCCTATTCAGATAAAACTTCATAGGAAGCATCCTCGCAATGTCCTCTCCTAAATCCTTCAAATTGTTTGGATCCATGCAACATTCTGGTTTCCATGGCAACCGAAAGAAAAAAATAGTGTAAACTCAATGAACACTAGGCTGTTCTGGCTTATATGGCTATAGTGAAAACTTAAAAAATCTTCTCCTCCGAAAGTGTCAGGCCGATTTTCAAATAATTTTGTAGAAATGTTCCTTGGGTGACCCTCTATCAGATTCCTTCAAGCCACGTTGATTGGTCGAAAAACATGACCGCAAGGGGCAAGGCTATTTTGCCTTATATGGCTATAGTGAAAACTTAAAAAATCTTCTCCTCCGAAAGTGTCAGGTTTATTTTCAAATAATTTTGTAGAAATGTTCTTTGGGAGACCCTCTATCAGATTCCTTCAAGCCTTGTTGATTGGTCGAAAAACATGGCAGCCAGAGTGCAGGGCTATTTTGCCGTATATGGCTGTTTGGAGATTTAATTTTTGCCTAATGGCTGTGGAGCAATACTGGCCCTCTTGGGCCTCTTGTTCAAATATGCCTGAACCTTTCATACACAAAACATACCAAAAATGATGTATGTTAATCTTCAGAATAATATGGTATCTTAAAAATACAAACAAACTGTTGTACTTTTGACATTTTTCAACAACTTCAGTATCGCACAAGGCTCTTAATTAACTAGGCCTTAAAGTAACTGCTACCAGGTCAACTCTTTGTCAGTCTGTGTTGCAATTGCATGGAAGAGCACCAAGTCGGTGACAAAATCTTTTGAGCGGGGTCAACATGTTGCATAGGGCATCAAGTTCTTATTGCCACAATGGTTTCAAAAGATGTCTACAAGTTGGAAAGAGTTAAATGGTTAAACCCTTTCCCATTTACAGAAAATCTGCAGCAGACGACTTTGAAAACATCTAGGCAAAAGTATGGAAACTTTCTATAAATGAAATTATAATTATTGAACTGAGTTGAAAACATTGTGGCAAAAGGAGAAATTTCTCGTTTTGAGCAATTTCTTCTTTTGTCACAATGTTTTCAAAAAGTCGTCTGCTGCAGAGGCATCAGAAAGCATCTATATGTGGAAAGGGTTCAAACAGACACCTCAAAACATTTCTGCATGTGGGAAAGGGTTAAATATCCTCTTTATCTATGCCACTGTTAAATCTTCCAGACAAAGTGAGACGGCCTTCCGGAACCAGCTATGCAGACATCTGTGATATCCCTGCACCAAAGATCACCAAAACGGAGGGTTCCCATCAAGCTGAGGTTGAGGAGGAAATGCAAGAAGACTGGTGTGAGGTTCGTATCAAGTAATGTGGCATGAAAACCAGTCTTAGTATCCTTAACCCTTTCCCTCATACGACAATTCTGCAACAGACGACTTTGAACATATTTTGTCAGATGGATAACCTATGACTAAAAGTGGAAAACATTGTGACAAAAAGGAGAAATTGCACGTTCTGTGCAATTTCTTCTTTTGTCACTATGTTTTCAAAACGCCGTCTGCTTTAACCCTTTCCCTCATACGACAATTCTGCAACAGACGACTTTGAACATATTTTGTCAAAAAATAGAAAATCGTTATAATTGAATGGATAACCTATGACTAAAAGTGGAAAACATTGTGGCAAAAGGAGAAATTGCTCGTTTTGAGCAATTTCTTCTTTTGTCACTATGTTTTCAAAAAGCTGTCTGCTGCAGAGGCGTCAGAAAGCGTCTATATGAGGGAAAGGGTTAACCTTTCCCATTTGCAGTTGTATTCTGACCTGTTTGTGACAGATGACTTTTGAAAACAATGTTGCAAAATGAGAAATTTGGTAACAATGTTTTTAACTCTCATTATTCAACAAATTTTATTTCAGCTTCCATTTAGGAGAAATGTTTAGCCCTTTAGCACAAATTTGCAGCAAACAACTAGGCAAATATAAATTGATGTCTTTAATTTAAATAATAATATGCTCAAATTGAGCTCCTGGTGAGATTTAGGATTGTTTGATATCCATGGAACAATTTGAAAATTATTATGCAAAAATTTCCTTGGGGCACCTACCAAGATTGTTAAAATATTTCCAATCCATTGAAAAAAATGGCCACCAGGGGGCTGAGCTTGTTTTCCTTACATGTGCATTGTTAAAACTTTAAAAATCATCTCATTCAAAAGTACTGGCCGGATTTGAAGATAATTTGGCACATAAATGTTCCTTGGGGGACCTTCTACTAAGGTTGTTCAAATTTATACGATCCGTTGAAAGACAGGGACAGGGCTTGTTTTTCTTTTATGCGCATTGAAAAATCTTCTTGTCCAAAAGTACCAGCCCGGTTTAAATATAATTTGGCACAAATGTTCCATGGGTCACCCTCTACCAAGATTGTTGTAATTATTCCGAAATGATAAAAACATGGCCTCCAGGGGGGCGTGGCTTGTTTTCCTTATAATGTAATATAGTCAAAAAAATCTTCTTGTCCCAAGATCACTGGCTCGATTTGAAAATAATTTGGCACAAATGTTTCTTGTGTGACCCTCTGCAAAGTTTGTTAAATTTATTCTGATCCGTTGAAAAACATGGCCACCAGGGGGATTGCTAATTTTCCTTATATGTATAGAGTAAAAACTTTGAAAACTATTATAGATCTATTAAATCAGGTGAGCGATATAGGGCCATCATTGATTTTGATTCATATGCAAAAAGATGCAATACTATTTATGCTCAAAGAGACAAGCAGTAGAGTGTCCACCTTAGATTCGAGTTGTTATATGATGTGATGTGATGTGATCAATAAGTAGAGAAACCTTCAGATCTCCATATACAACACATCAGCAGCTTTTAAATATGAAACAGATTATTAAAAAGAGTTGAAATCATGATGGCTAAAGGGGGAATTGTGCTAATCATGAGCAATTTCTACTTTTGCCACCATGTTTCCAAAACTCCTCTCCCCACAAATGCATCCACACACAGAAATTGGAAAGGGTTATATAAGGATTTGTGAACATGAATTACATGCTGTATCTGGACCAGTGATTCTATAGTTTTAGTACACATCACCAGATTTACATTTTGTAATTGAGCATTCTGTGTTTAAATATTGCAGGTGACAACCAAGAGGCAAAGACACAAGAGCAAAGAGCAACCTGCAAAAATAGTCAGTCAATCCACCTTACCTTCTTCAAACACAAAACAACTAAAGATGTCCAATTTTGAAAAACTGCTTTTCAGGCTACATGAAGTATTCCCTGGAAATACAAGGTAAGTAGAGATAAACAGGTCTTGGTAGAAAGGAATCACATTCCTCTTGTAGGGGTTAAATAAACACACAGGTTGAATGATTGATTGATTTATTGGAGCTTAATGTGATTTTCAACGGTATTTCTGTTAACCCTTTCCCTCATACGGCAATTCTGCAGCAGACGACTTTGAACGTATTTTGTCAAAACATAGAAAATCTCCATAATTGAATGGATAACTTATGACAAAAAGTGGAAAACATTGTGGCAAAAGGAGAAATTGCACATTATGTGCAATTTCTGTTTTTGTCACTGTTTTCAAAAAGCCGTCTGCTGCAGAGGCGTCAGAAAGCGGGCGGGGCTTGTTTTCATTATATTTGACAAAATGCGTCTAAAGTCGTCTGCTGCAGAATTGTCGTATGAGAGAAAGGGTTAAAGCGAGTTCACATGCAATAAGCATGTATATGTGATAAAATGAAAGTGTTTGGATTCATTGAATACGTTTGAGAAGTGTTGAGACCTTGCACTCAAGGTATAAGTAGGAATAGGATGTACCAAACGGGACCATGTTAGGACATGTTGCTTGAAAGGGGTGTGTCACTTTTAACATTTTCCCACAAACACAAAAATTGCATCAGACGACAATGAAAACATCTGGGCAAGATTATGTCTTATTAAGGGAAAGTTTAATTATTATAAGGAGTTGAAAACATTGTGGCAAAAGGAGAAATTGTGCGTTTTGAGCAATTTCTGCTTTTGCCACACTGTTTTCAGAAAGCCGCTGTATGTGGGAAAGGGTTAAGTCGCACCTTCTTTCTGATTTAATACATGAACCCCTTTTTATTGGATTTTTTTTTTAAAGCTATTTGGTAAATCTTTTCACTATTATGTGTTTGCCACATGAGAAAATGGATTAACTCATTCCCACATACAATAAATCTGCTCAAAGACCTAATAAACAATTATAAGGTCTTTGATTTGCTGCAGACAACTTTGAAATTATCAAGTCAAAATATAGAAAATCTCTATAAATGATAGTATGATTATTGAATAGTGTTGAAATCATTGTGGCAATTGGAGAAATTGCTCATTTTGAGCAATTTCTCCTTTTGCCAAAAACGATTTCGAAAGTCGTCTGCTGTAGAGGCACCAGAAAGCGTATATATGTGTTATAATTGAGGCCTTAAATTTGTTGATTCTCATTAAAATCTAGAAAGAATTCATTTAGTGTTCTCTAACCTATATTGTAGGCAAGCTTTAATGGATGCTGTTGCCAAGATCCGAACACAGAGGGGTAGTATGTCTGGTCTTAGCATGCAAACAATCATTGAGAGTGTTGGCTCCTTCATTGACAAGAAAGCACCTAAGGTATGTGATATTTTAACCCTTTCCAACATATAACAAATCTGAAGCAAGATGACTTTTGAAAACATTTAGTCAAAATTATGGAAACAATCAATAAATGAAATAACATTTATTAAATAAAGTTGAAATCATTTCGGCAAAAGGAGAAAATGCTCAAATGTGAGAAGGTTTTCTTTTATAATTTCAATAAGTGTTCTAAACAGGCAATTTCTCCTTTTCCTTAACTGTCTTCAACAATATCAAAATAATGTTCTAATTGTCCTGATGCTACATTTTTGTGACACCTGTCTATAAGGTTGGGGAGACACTAAGGGATCATAGCGAGGGCTTGGTGTGAAACAGTTGTAACTCAAAACCTATTTTAAAAACCCTAGTTTAGGGACCATTTTGACCATTTTGTAAACAATACAAATTTAGGTGCCATTGCTCAGAACGAGCAATGGCATCTACATTTCCATTGTTTACTAAGAAAAATGATTTAACGCTTATATGTACAGACAAGTCAGTGCTAAAGACCTTTGTTAAGCAATTCCCTGTCTATAGCATCCATACTTCATTATGCACTATTACTCATTTTCTTCACAAATGACCTTGTAATTAAAGGCTACCTGTGAACAGAGACCAGATTGTTCTCTTCCCATGTGTGGTCTTTAAACACAGGGTGGACTGTATTATCTATATTTCAGCACATTCCTGGCCTTAACTATCCATCTGGTTCTGCAACAAAAAATGTCATGAATATTCCTAGCTTTGCTCAACAATTATCAGCATCTAATAAGGTATGTGGTTTAACGCTTTAATTGCTTGTTCAAAACAAGCAATTTCTCCTTTTGCCACAATGTTTTCAATTCTTTTCAATAACTTAACTTTCATTTATAGAGACTTTTCTTATTTTTACCTAGATAATTTCAATGTCGTTTGCTGCAGATATGTTGTAATCGGGAAAGGGCTATACTTCTTTTTGTGTTGCCAACCATGGCAGAGAGTTTCGTAGGGTTCACTTTTGGCATTATTTTTCTGTGATGATGCAAAGAAATTTGTTTTTTGTTCAGATTGGTCTATGAAAAAAAAATCATGAAATTCATTTCTCCTTTTTATTCACTTCACTTTGTAAGAATTAAGTGAAACAATTCAAATGCATAGGGTTAGGAAAGGAAAGGGGCTATGTCATCTATTGCATTCTAGTTGTATATGATTCCTGGTGACCTCGAGAGACGTTTATATGGCAAATTAAATGGAATCAGTTGTCTAGATAAAAGGGAGTGAACAACTGGTGTATCTGCTATATATTTCTCATTACGAAACTAAACCCTATGTTGTGGGTATACAAAACACTTTTCTCTTGAATACCCACAAATTCTTGCCTTATCTAGAGCTCTGATGATGGTAATTGGAATGACTTTCAAAACCTCGCGAGATGGATTTTATGTGGCTTAGCTTGTTATTAAGAATAACCCTTTCCTACTTGTAGACGCATTCTACAGCAGACGGCTATTGAAAGTATTCAGAGAAAGGAGAAATGGCTTATAATGAGCAACTTTCTTTTGCAAGTTTCTTTTGCCACAAGGTTTTCAACTCTCTTATTTACACTTTCATTGATAGAGATTTTCAAAAAAATATCCCAGATCTGTTCAAAGTTGTCTGCTACATATTTGGTGTATGTGGGAACGGGATAAAATATTTCAAAAATGTTCAAATATATGCTGCAGTCTTGATCTAAGTTGAATTAAAATACATTGTTTTTCCTCATTTCAGCCTGCTCCTGGACCTATAAATGCACACAGCACTGCAGGGCCCAAACATGGGTTGAACATGCCAAGGTTTACCCAATCATCTATTGTTCACAATGTAAGTTAACTCTTTCCCCACATGTAGACACTTATAGACGCATTTGCAGCAGATGACCTTTGAAAGCTTTGTTGCAAAAGTAAGAAAATTGCATTCTCTATTCAATAATTCGTTTATAGAATTTTTCCATGTTTTTGTCTACAAGTATTTAAAGTCATCTGCAGCAGATTTGTTGTATTTTGAAAGGATTTAAAGTTTTACCCTTTTCCTCTTACAACAAGTTTGTAATAGACGACTGAAAATTTCTAGGCAAAAAATGAAAAATTTCTATAAATAAAAGTAAAAAAGCATTGTGACAAAAGGAGAAATTAGTTATTACTCATGATGAGCAATTTCTCCTTTTGTCACAATTTCTTTCTAAAGTTATCTGCTTTAGATGCGTCAAAATTACCTGTTATGATTTTAGATTCATCTGCCTTGAAAATCTATTAGCAGAAACTTGTAACACCTTGAAAAGAAGATGTTGCCTTTATTACATGGTTGAAAATATTGTTAAAATTATGGAGAAATATCTAGAGTTGCCTTACAATATTTTCATCTACTGCAAATATGTTAACCCTTTCCCTCATACAGACGCTTTCTGACGCCTTGGCAGCACACAACTTTTGAAAACATTGTGACAAATGGAGAAATTGCTCAAAATGAGCAATTTCTCCTTTTGACACAATATTTTCATCTCTATTCAATAAGTATGTCTTCATTAAGGGAGATTTTCTATATTATTGTTGAGATGTGTTCAAAGTCATCTGCTGCATATTTGTTGTATGTGGGAAAGGGTTGAATGTAAAGGTTCTTCATATCAGGCTTAGCCATGGATTCTTTCTGCTGATATACGAAAAGTCATTGTGGGAAAATGTTAAAGGTCTTGTCGCGGTTGTTCTTTTGAATGCTCTCGTCTCTTTACAGATTGGATATGATGATGATGAGGATATATGTGTAATATGTCATGATGGACTGTCTACCATGGAGACCATGGAACTAGACTGTCACCATGTCTATCATTATAAGGTAAGAAATTCGTTGAGCATGTGATGTGCTCTAGGAAGATAAACAATTTAGGGAATCTGTGACAAGTGCAGCTTAACCCTTTCCCATAGATGCATTTTGAGGCATTTGCAGCAGGCGGCTTTTTGAAAGCATAGCGACATAAGAAGAAATTGCTCAAAACTCTATTCAATTATTATCCCCCGCCTGATTTATCAGGGAGGGGGATATTGAAATGGCGTTGTCCGTCCGTGTGTGAGTGCGTCCGTCACGTCCGTCCGCACCCATTTCTCAGTAACTAGCTGGTAGAATTTCATGAAACTTGAAATAAATATAAACCAGCATACTGGGATGATGCTCGTCCATTGTTTTTTTGGATTGGTCAATTTTCCTTAGAGTTATTGCCCTTGATATATTGAAAAATCCACGTCCGCAGCCATTTCTCAGTAACTAGCTGATAGAATTTCATGAAACTTGAAATAAATATGAACCAACATACTGGGATGATGCCCCTCCATTGTTTTTTTGGATTGGTCAATTTTCCTTAGAGTTATTGCCCTTGATATATTGGAAAATCCACGTCAGCAGTTATTGCCGTTGATTTAAAGGAAAAAAATTGAATAAAGGGAGCTATTGCACTTGTGTAACCGTTGGTTAAAACTTGTTTTCACATTTTCCTTTGGGATTTAGGGGGGGTATATAGGAGTCACTGTGTCGGTCGGTCGGTCGGGTGGTCGGTCGGTCGGTCGGAAGCCATATTTTGTCCGGACCATATCTTAACAATGCAACATAGGATTTGAACGAAACTTCATAGGATGATACAACACATTGAGAGGAAGTGCGGTGTACAGGAACCATAACTCTATTTTATCTTAATACAGAGTTATTGCACTTTGTTACTTTTTCTTATTCGTAGAGTCTTGTCCGGAGCATAACTTTAAAACTAATTGTTGGAATTTAATAAAACTTCATAGGATGATACAACACATTGAGAGGAAGTGCAGTGTACAGGAACCATAACTCTATTTAATCTAAATACAGAGTTATTGCCCTTTGTTACTTTTTTCTTGTCCGGAGAATTACTTAATAACTAATAGATGGAATCTAATAAAACTGCATACAATAGTAGAGCATAATCAGAGGAAGTGCAACCATAACTCTAATTTACCTAATTACAGAGTTATTGCCCTTCGTTACTTTTTCTTATTCGTAGTCTTGTCCAGAGCATAACTTTAAAACAAATTGTTGGAATTTAATAAAACTTCAAAGGATGATACAACACATTGAGAGGAAGTGCGGTGTACAGGAACCATAACTCTATTTAATCTAAATACAGAGTTATTGCCCTTTGTTACTTTTTTCTTGTCCGGAGAATTACTTAATAACTAATAGATGGAATCTAATAAAACTGCATACAATGGTAGAGCATAATCAGAGGAAGTGCAGTGTACAAGAACCATAACTCTAATTTACCTAATTACAGAGTTATTGCCCTTCGTTACTTTTTCTTATTCGTAGTCTTGTCCAGAGCATAACTTTAAAACAAATTGTTGGAATTTAATAAAACTTCATAGGATGATACAACACATTGAGAGGAAGTGCGGTGTACAGGAACCATAACTCTATTTTATCTAAATACAGAGTTATAGCCCTTTGTTACTTTTTCTTGTCCGTAGAATTACTTAATAACTAATCGATGGAATCTAATAAAACTACATATAATGGTAGAGCATAATCAGAGAAAGTGCAGTGTACAAGAAACATAACTCTACCTTACATAATTACAGAGTTATTGCCCTTTGTTACTTTTTCATATTCGTAGAGTCTTGTCCGGAGCATAACTTTAAAACTAATTGTTGGAATTTAATAAAACTTCATAGGATGATACAACACATTGAGAGGAAGTGCAGTGTACAGAAACCATAACTCTATTTAATCTAAATACAGAGTTATTGCCCTTTGTTACTTTTTCTTGTTTTACAGAGTTATGGCCCTTTTACTTATTAAGTTGTTGGTTGGTCAGAAGCCATATTTTGTCCAGCCTATTTCTTACAAACCACTGGGTGGAATTCAATAACATTTTACATGAAGCTTCTATACCAAGAGAATATCATAAAGGTCTTACAATTGCATGTTATTTTACAGAGTTATGGCCCTTTTGTTGGTGGGTCGGAAGCCATATTTTGAGTCAAGGCGCTGTTTTGGGGGTATTTATCATCTTCAGTGATATTTCTAGTTCTTTCAGGAAGAATATGTTTATCTGTCTCAATTTCTGTTCATACCCCTTGTTCTTGTGTGAATAAGTTGAAATAATTTTGCAGGTCAATTGCACATTAAACATAAAGGCCTTCATTCACAAACAAGCCATCAATCACAAACAAGCCATCATTGGCGGGGGATATCAATTCAGCGAAATTGCTTGTTGTACTTTCATTTAAAGGGAGTTTCCAAAAAAAATTGGGTATGTTTTCAAAGTCGTCTGCTTCAGATTTGTTGTATGTGGGAAGGGGTTAAGTTAATCATGATATAGTCCACTGCCACTTCTAAATAATACTATAAATAGCATGTAAATAGGGTTAAGATTTTTTTGAACTTGCATTTCATTAGATCCAACCGAACAATGTTTGTCAGATGCTTGTTGATATGTTTGTTGAACACTGCAAATGAGCTGTCTCGCGAGAAAACCAACATTGTGGACTCTGAGTAAAGTATCAGCCTAAGCATGCAGTGCAGGCTTACCCGGATAGACACTTTTCGCCTCCTGTGGACTTCTTGTTTCAGAAATCATTACTCTATACCTCTATCCCCCTGAGATGGAATGTTTCAGTGGGTTGATACATTACACAGATGCCATAATGTTGGTTTTCTTGCAAGACATTTCAAATGCGGAGCAGAATGCAGATAAGCAAGTTGATCTGGATGTTAACTGATTGATGTTAGATTTCTAGGTACAACACCCATTAGTACTTCAGTTTTCGGTCTTGAATAACTTGTTGGCTGTTTGGTTTGGATATTTCTTCTACTTTCCAATCAATGAAGCAAAGCATGGAAAGAAAAAAATGTAAAATACAGAACTGTCTCTGTTTTAATAAAAAAAAAAAAAAAAGTTTAATCTGGCGTAAATCTAGAAATAATATCTTTGTATGAAGAAAAATAAAATATACATAAATTATGAGTACCTGACTGCCAGGTTCCTGGCAAAATGTACATAATTCAGGAAGTAAAATACTTTGGTATATTGCTGAACATTTCAATAGGGGTGACACTTATAATCCAACACTTTACTTTACTTTATGCATAATGTGTGTGTTTCTACAGTAAAACCTGTGTTAAAGACCACCTTTCTATAGCAGTTCCCCATCTATAGCAACCACACTTTTCATTTCCAAATTACTCATTTTCTGTATAAATGACACCTGTGAATAAAGACCATATTGTTCTCCTGCCATGGGTGGTCTTTAAACACAGGTTGGACTGTATATTGAAAACTTGTATTTTCAGTGTATAAGTCAGTGGGTGGAGAGAGATAGGACTTGCCCTACCTGTAGAAAACTAGCCCTGTTTCCAGAGGATTTTCCAAGACTGGGAAGGTAAACTTAACTGACAGATAAAATCCAGGCATCCAGTACAGGCATCCAGTACTAATATTTTAATGTTTTCCGGACATAACATTTCAGGAGACATTTGCTTTGAAAAAATATTATGAACATGGAGATGCATGTATTTGAAAGCGAGAAAAAATGATAAAAAGTTGAAAACGTTTTCAAGAATCTAATTAATAGGGAAGCATCAAAAGTTGTCAATATAAGGAAAAGATGTTAGAAATCAGCTAGTACCATTATGATATTATTTACAGAATTATTTAGTTTTCCTGATTCCTGAGATCTTTCCTTCAGAGAAATGGAACTATTGTTTTTAGAATTCAAGTTCACCTCCATGTTAGGTTAACACTTTCCCACATACAGTTTCTGACTCCTTTGCAGGAGATGACTTTTAAAAACATTGTGGCGAACGAAGAAATTGCTCATTGCCAAATGTTTTCAACTGTATTCCATATTTATGAAGATTTTGTGGAAGCACGATTTTGAAACAGATTTGAAAAAAATGTGTGAAAAAGATAAATCACTCGTTTTAAGATATGGTTATCTTTTTCCTCAGATGTTTTCAAAGCAGACGTCTTGAGACTTTCCCTCATATACACGCTTTCTGATGCCTTTGCAGCAGACGGCTTTTTAAAACATGGCAACAAAAGAAGAAATATCTCAAAACGAGCAATATCTCATTTTGTCACCATGTTTTCAACTCTGTTCAATTATTGTACCTTCATTTAAAGGGAGTTTCCAATTGTTTTTCGAGTATGTTTTCAAAGTTGTCTTCTTCAGATTGGTTGTATGTGGGAAAGGGTTAAAAATATTATATTGGGTAAAGAGTTTACAACATTTGATTGGACGTCTTAATGTTTTTCCATCATTTGTTATAGTTTTTGTGAAAATTATTAATATTTGCAGGTTTATCATGGTTTTAAAATAATCATTTTTGTGTTCACATAATTGTCTTTCAAAATATACATTATTTAGATTTTATGCAATTAATTTTTGCTTCATCATTCAAAAAGCAGTCTTATTGCATCACTTATAATGCCAGGCTAAGTCACTATTTATAGACATGACCGGCTCTGTCCAAACAAAGATAGCAGGTAAAATATACACAGAAGTATTGGATAAAAGTTAATCCTTTCCTACATACAGACGCGTCGTCGTGATATAACTGAAATAATGTTGAAAGCGGCGTAAAACACCAATAAAACGAACAACCATACAGACGCATTTTGATGCCTCTGCGGCGGACAAACTTTAAAACATTTTGACCAATGAAGAAATCGTTCATAATGAGCAACTTCTCCTTTTGCCATTATGTTTTCAACTTTGTTCAATAATTATACATATATTTGTAGAGGTTTTTCCATTTTTAGTAGTCACACTTTCAAAATCATCTGCTGCAGATTTGTTTTATGTGGGAAAAGGTTAACCCTTTCCCACATACAACAAATTTGCAGAAGACGACCTTGTAATTTGAGCAATTTCTATTTTTGTCACAATGTTTGTCTGCAGAGGCGTCAGAAAGCGTCTATATGTGGACAAGGGTTAAAAGAGCCATCAGTCAATGGTGACATTAGTGATAATTCATTCCTGCTATCCTGGAGTATTATAATATAAGAGTGTGTGGAATAAATTTTGTCTGTCAAAATTTACAACTACGTATAAGTATAGGCATTGCACAGGCTTATCTGGGTTTTTCCACTGTTGGCAATACGAACCCTTATTATCTCATGCAATTCATTTATAACATAATCTTGTAGTTAGTTATAAATGTTAAGTTTATCAAGTTAATACTGAAATTTGATTGCTTTTGTATATATATTCATGTGTTCATGTGTTAACTGTTACATATAGTTTATGAAACAAAAAGAGTGATTTACATTATTAATGTCTCAAATCAACAACAGACACTGGTCTAACCCTTTCCCTTATATAGACGCTTTCTGACGCCTCTGCAGCAGACTGCTTTTTGAAAACATAGTGACAAAATGTTTTCCACTTTTTGTCATAGGTTATCCATTCAATTATTGAGATTTTTCTATTTTTTGAAAAAATACGTTCAAAGTCGTCTGCTGCAGAATTACTGTATGAGGGAAAGGGTTAGCACTCATCAAATACTATGTTGTGGTCACTTAAAAGAATCGTCTCACTGAGATGATTCTTTTGAGTACCCACAGCATAGGTTTTGGATATCAAATAAGGATGTGTGAGCCTAAAGATCTCTGCTAGTAGTTTCTACCTCTAAATAAGAGATTGTTGTGTTTAATAAGAGATTATTATGTTTTTTTATTATATATATATAAATTTTTTGTCCTTAACCCTTTCCCTCATATGACAATTCTGCAACAGATGACTTTGAACATATTTTGTAAAAAAAATAGAAAATCTCTATATGACTTAAAGTGGAAAACATTGTGGCAAAAGGAGAAATTGCTCATTTTGAGCAATTTCTTCTTTTGTCACTGTTTTCAAAATGCTGTCTGCTGCAGAGGCGTCAGATAGTGTCTATATGAGGGAAAGGTTTAAACATTGCTTGGTGAGTTACAATTTATTTTGCTACATTTGATTTCTATAAATCATCAGGAGCACATTGAAGAAAATGGGTATATTGATGAAAAATTCCTTTTTTACAATTATTATTTTGCATTCTGTATCGTAAGAGATGGAGCTGTAACCCTTTCTTACATACAGCAAATCCGCAGCAGGCGACTTTGAAAGCATCCAGGCAAAAAATAGAGAAACCCTCTATAAATGAATGTATAATGGTTGTATAGAGTGGATTTTTTTCAAAAGTGGTCGATGTATCAAAAAGAATCTGCAAGAGGGAAAGAATTATTTTGATATTTGTATGATATTTTTATGCATTATTCAGGCTGTCCAGCAGCCCTTAAATTCCTAAAAAATCCTTTTTTTTTTAGATCACCTGAGCCGAAGGCTCAAGGTGAGCTATTCTGATCACTTTTTGTCCGTCGTCCGTCCGGCGTTAACTTTTAGCTTTAAACATCATCTTCTCCCAAACTCCAAGGACAATTTCCGTGAAACATCACAGGACTGTTCCTCTTGTTGGCCTCTTTCAAAGTTGTTCAAAGATTTAAATTCCATTGAGAACTTTGGTTGCTGCGGCATCAGAAAGGGGGCAAAAGGTCAAAACTTTAAAAATCTTCTCCTCCGAATCTGCTTGTCAGATTCAAATATAATTTGGTAGAAATGTTCATTGGGTGACCCTCTATAAAAATTGTTCAAGCCATACTGATTGGTCGAAAAACATGGCAGTCAGGCGGCATCAAAAAAGGGGCAAAATGACAAAATTGGATAATTCCATTTTTAGCTCTACTGGCCAAAGGCCAGAAGGGCTTATGTCGTGGCGATTTGTCCGTCGTCCGTGCGTGCGTGCGTCCGTAAACAATTTCTTGTTAACACGATACAGTCTTCACTTTTGATTGTATCTCAACTAAACTTATACAGTAGTTAGATATCCATAAGAGCTCGGTTCCTTTTGAAAACCAGCCAGATCCGCCCATGCATGACTGGATTATGGCCCTTGAAATGGTCAAAATTGCTATAAAAGAGCTTGTTAACACGATACAGTCTTCACTTTTGATTGTATCTCAACCAAACTTATACAGTAGTTAGATATCCATGAGAGCTCAGTTCCTTTCGTAAACCAGCCAGATCCGCCCATGCAAGACTGGATTATGGCCCTTGAAATTGTCCAAATTGCTATAATTGAGCATGTGAACACAATAGAGGCTCCATTTACTATCTGATCTTCACCAAACTTAGATAGTAGTTAAATATTGATGAGAGCTTGGTTCCTTTTGAAAATCCGCCAATGCAAGACTGGATTATGGCCCATGAAATTGTACAAATTGCTATAATACAGCTTTTGAACACAAAAGAGCCTCCATTTACTATCCGATCTTCACCATACATACATGCTCTGGATTGAAAATGACCAAAGAACCATACCAGTAGAGCATAGGCCCTCATGGGCCTCTTGTTATGCAAATGCTTGTCTGATTTTAAGAAAATATAATACGAATCTTACTGTAATGATCCTCTATTTAATTTGTTTAAGCCGTTTTGATTGGTTACACAATCATAGCAACCAGGCGTCATCACAAAAGGGGTAAATTGAACTTTTAGCTACAAATGACAACCATCTCCTACCATTCCAATAGACCAGTTACCACAAAACATCACAGGAATGTTCCTTTGGTGGTCCTCTTTCAAAATTGTTCAAAGATTAAAATTCCAATGAGAACTTTGGTTGCTGCGGCATCAGAAAGGGGACAAAATGTCCAAACTTTAAAAATCTTCTCCTCCGAATCTGCCTGTCAGATTCAAATATAATTTGGTAGAAATGTTCCTTGGGTGACCCTCTATAAAAATTGTTCAAGCCATACTGATTGGTCGAAAAACATGGCAGTCAGGCGGCATCAGAAAAGGGGCAAAATGACAAAATTTGAAAATTCCATTTTTATGAAAGTGTTTGTCTGATTTTAAGAAAATATAATACGAATCTTACTGTAATGATCCTCTATTTAATTTGTTTAAGCCGTTTTGATTGGTTACACAATCATATCGACCAGGCGTCATCACAAAAAGGGTAAATTGAACTTTTAGCTACAAATGACAACCAACTCCTACCATTCCAATAGACCAATTTCCACAAAACATCACAAGAATGTTCCTTTGGTGGTCCTTATTCAAAATTGTTCAAAGATTTAAATTCCATTGAGAACTTTGGTTGCTGCGGCATCAGAAAGTGAGAAAAATACCCAAATTTTAAAATCCTTTTCCTCCATAATCTACTTGTGCGATTGCAAGATAATTTGGTAGAAATGTTTCTTAAGTGACCCTCTAAATAAACTGTTGAAGCCATATTGATTTCGGGCAGCAAGGCGGCATCAGGAAAGGTGCAAAATGACAAAAACTTTATAATTCCATTTTTAGCTCACCTGAGCTTTGCTCAAGGTGAGTTATTGTGATCGCCTTTTGTCCGGCGTCCGGCGTGCGTCGTGCGTCAACTTCTTTTCCTCAGTAACCAGTGGGTCAATTTGGATGAAACTTCACAGAAAGCATCCTCTCAATGACCTCACCAGAATTCCTTCAAATTTTTGGGATCCATGCAAAATTCTGGTTTCCATGGCAACGAAACCGAAAAAACTTCAAAATTCTTCTTCTCCCGAATTGGTTGGCAGATTTTCAAATAATTTTGTAGAAATGTTCCTTGGATGACCCTCTATCAGATTCCTTCAAGCCGTGTTGATTGGTCGAAAAACATGGCCGCCAGGGGGGGCGGGGCTATTTTGCCTTATATGGCTATAGTGAAAACTTAAAAAATCTTCTCCTCCGAAAGTGTCAGGCTGATTTTCAAATCATTTTGTAGAAATGTTCCTTGGGTGACCCTCTATCAGATTCCTTCAAGCAATGTTGATTGGTCGAAAAACATGGCCGCCAGGGGGCGGGGGCTATTTTGCCTTATATGGCCAAAGTATAAACTTAAAAAATCTTCAACATCTTCTCCTCAGTAACCAGTGGGTCAATTGGGATGAAACTTCACAGAAAGCATCCTCTTAATGACCTCACCAGAATTTCTTCAAATTTTTTGGGATCCATGCAGAATTCTTGTTTCCATGGCAACGAAACGAAAAAAACTTCAAAATTCTTCTTCTCCCAAACTGGTTGGCAGATTTTCAAATAATTTTGTAGAAATGTTCCTTGGATGACCCTCTACCAGATTCCTTCAAGCCATGTTGATTGGTTAAAAAACATGGCCGCCAGGGGGGCGGGGCTATTTTGCCTTATATGGCTATAGTGAAAACTTAAAAAATCTTCTCCTCCGAAAGTGTCAGGCTGATTTTCAAATGATTTTGTAGAAATGTTCCTTGGGTGACCCTCTATCAGATTCCTTGAAGCCATGTTGATTGGTCGATAAACATGGCCGCCAGGGGGGGGGGGGGGGGGGGCGGGGCTATTTTGCCTTATATGGCTATAGTGCAAACTTAAAAAATCTTCTCCTCCAAAAGTGTCGGCCCGATTTTCAAATAATTTTGTAGAAATGTTCCTTGGATGACCCACTTTCAGATTCCTTCAAGCCATGTTGATTGGTCAAAAAACATGGCCGCCAGTAGGCAGGGCTATTTTGCATTATATGGCTATAGTGAAAACTTAAAAAATCTTCTCCTCCAAAAGTATCTGGCCGATTTTCAAATAATTTTGTAGAAATGTTCCTAGGGTGACCCTCTATCAGATTCCTTCAAGCCAAGTTGATTGGTCGGAAACTATGGCTGCCAGGGGGCGAGGCTTATATAGCTAAAGTGAAAAAAAAAAAAAATCAGGTGAGCGATTCAAGGGCCATCATGGCCCTCTTGTTATTAAAGTTCTTGTTAGATTTCAAGATATAAATGGCCTTTACTGATAAGCTGTTTTTAGCTCACCTGAGCTTTGCTCAAGGTGAGTTATTGTGATCGCCTTTTGTCCGGCGTCCGTCGTGCGTCGTGCGTCAACTTCTTCTCCTCAGTAACCAGTGGGTCAATTGGGATGAAACTTCACAGAAAGCATCCTCTCAATGACCTCACCAGATTTCCTTCAAATTTTTGGAATCCATGCAGAATTCTGGTTTCCATGGCAACGAAACGAAAAAAACTTCAAAATTCTTCTTCTCCCAAACTGGTTGGCAGATTTTCAAATAATTTTGTAGAAATGTTCCTTGGATGATCCTCTATCAGATTCCTTCAAGCCGTATTGATTGGTTGAAAAACATGGCTGCCAGGGGGGGCGGGGCTATTTTGCCTTATATGGCTATAGTGAAAACTTAAAAAATCTTCTCCTCCGAAAGTGTAAGGCCGATTTTCAAATAATTTTGTAGAAATGTACCTTGGGTGACCCTCTATCAGATTCCTTCAAGCCATGTTGATTGGTCCAAAAACATGGCCGCCAGGGGGGGCGGGCTATTTTGCCTTATATGGCTATAGTGCAAATTAAAAAATCTTCTCCACCAGAAGTGTCAGGCCGATTTTCAAATAATTTTATAGAAATGTTCCTTGGGTGATCATCTATCAGATTCCTTCAAGCCATGTTGATTGGTCAAAAAACATGGCCGCCAGGGGGCGGGGCTATTTTGCCTTTTATGGCTATAGTGAAAACTTAAAAAATCTTCTCCTCCATAAGTGTCAGGCCGATTTTCAAATAATTTTGTAGAAATGTTCCTTGGGTGACCCTCTATCAGATTCCTTCAAGCAATGTTGATTAGTCGAAAAACATGGCCGCCAGGGGGCGGGGGCTATTTTGCCTTATATGGCCAAAGTGAAAACTTAAAATATCTTCAACATCTTCTCCTCAGTAACCAGTAGGTCAATTGGGATGAAACTTCACAGAGAGCATCCTCTCAATGACCTCACCAGACTTCCTTCAAATTTTTGGGATCCATGCAGAATTCTGGTTTCCATGGCAACGAAACGAAAAAAACTTCAAAATTCTTCATCTCCCAAACTGCTTGGCAGATTTTCAAATAATTTTGTAGAAATGTTCCTTGGATGACCCTCTACCAGATTCCTTCAAGCCATGTTGATTGGTCGAAAAACACAGCCGCCAGGGGGGCGGGGCTATTTTGCCTTATATGGCTATAGTGCAAACTTAAAAAATCTTCTCCTCCAAAAGTGTCAGCCCGATTTTCAAATAATTTTGTAGAAATGTTCCTTGGATGACCCACTTTCAGATTCCTTCAAGCCATGTTGATTGGTCAAAAAACATGGCCGCCAGTGGGCAGGGCTATTTTGCATTATATGGCTATAGTGAAAACTTAAAAAATCTTCTCCTCCAAAAGTATCTGGCCGATTTTCAAATAATTTTGTAGAAATGTTTCTAGGGTGACCCTCTATCAGATTCCTTCAAGCCAAGTTGATTGGTCGGAAACTATGGCTGCCAGGGGGCGGGGCTTATATAGCTAAAGTGAAAAAAAAAGAAAAAATCAGGTGAGCGATTCAAGGGCCATCATGGCCCTCTTGTTTGAGAAGTGTCCACTCCTTTCAGTTTCATTTGCACTCCCTGATAGAATTTTCCAGATATTTGCAGTTAAATATTTGCTACTAATTTACTATCAATTAGGTGATCGATTTAGGGCCATCTTGGCCCTCTTGTTTATTTTTCTAAAATTCCTAAAAAAATATTTTGTGTCAATTCCTATTTTTAGCTCACCTATGCACGAAGTGCAAGGTGAGCTTTTGTGATCACTGAATGTCCCGGAATGTGCTGGCCTGATTTGAAAATTATTTTGCACAAATGTTCCTTAGGGCACCCTCTACCAGAGCTTGTTTTCCTTATATGTGCATTGTTAAAACTTTAAAAAATCTTCTTGTCCAAAAGTACTGACCAGATTTCAAAATAACTTCACAGAAATGATCCTAAGGTGGTCCCCTTTCAATGTTGTTCAAAGAATTTAATTCCAAGTAGAACTTTGGTTGCTGCGGCATTAGAAAAGGGGAAAATTGCCAAATCTTAAAAAAACTTCTTGTCCAAAAGTGCTGGCCCGATTTAAAAATTATTTTGCACAAAATTTATGTTCCTAAGGGCACCCTCTATGAAGATTGTTAAATTATTTCCGATCCGTTGAAAAACATGGCCGCATTATGTTTGTTTTCCTTATATGTGCATTGTAAAATCTTTAAGAAACTTCTTGTCCAAAAGCACCTGCCTGATTAAAAATTTTTTGGCACAAATGCTCCTTGGGTGACCTTCTACCAAGGTTGATTGAATAAATCCGATCCGTTGAAATACATGGCCACCAGGGGGTTGCTTGTTTTCCTTATAATTATGTATAGAGTAAAAACTTTGAAAACTATTGAAGTACTATTAAATCAGGTGAGCGATATAGGGCCATCATGGCCCTCTTGTTTAGATCACCTAGAGCCTTTGGCTCAAGTTGAGCTATTCTGATCACTTTTTGTCCGTCGTCCGTCGTTAACATTGTATGATTTAGATCATCTCCTCCTTAACCACATGACTAATTTCAACCAAACTTCACAGCATCAGAAAAGGGGAAAATTGCCAAATCTTAAAAAATCTTCTTTTCCAAAAGTACTGGCCCAATTTGAAAACTATTTTGCACAAATGTTCCTTGGGGCACCCTTTACCAAGATTGTTCAAATATGTCCGATCCGTTGAAAAACATGGCCGCCAGGGTTGCTGCGGAATCAGAAAGGGGGCAAAATGTCCAAACTTTAAAAATCTTCTCCTCTGAATCTGCATGTCAGATTCCAATATAGTTTGGTAGAAATGTTCCTTGGGTGAGCCTCTACAAAGATTGTTCAAGGCATACTGTTTGGTTGAAAAACATGGCATTCAGGAGGCATCAGAAAAGGGGAAAAATGACAACATTTGGAAATTCCATTTTTGTTCTTGTCTGATATTAAGGAAATTGAATAGGAATCCTACTTCAGTGATCCTCTACTTAATTTGTTCAAGCCGTATTGATTGGTTACAAAATCATAGCAACCTCGCGTCATCACAAAAGGGGTAAATTGAACTTTTAGCTACAAATGACAACTCCTACCATTCCACTCGACCAATTTCAACGTTACTTCACAGGAATGTTCCTTTGATGGTCCTCTTTCAAAATTGTTCAAAGACTTGCATTCTTTGTAGAACTTTTGTTGTTGCGGCATCAGAAATTGAGAAAAATACCCAAACTTTAAAAATCTCCATAATCCATTTGTCAGATTCCAAGATAATTTGGTAGAAATGTTCTTTGGGTGACTCTACAAATACTGTTCAAGCCATATTGATTTCGTTGACAAACAGGGCAGCAAAGCGGCATCAGGAAAGGTGCAAAATTATAAAAATTCCATTCTTATTAAAGTTCTTGTTAGATTTCAAGATACAAATGGCTTTTACTGATGAACTATTATTTCTGTAACTGAGTGTCCATTCCTTGCAGTTTCATTTGAACTCCTGATCAAATTTTCACAGATATTTGCAGTTAGATATTTGCTTCTAATTTACTATCATTCAGGTGATCGATTTAGGGCCATCTTGGCCCTCTTGTTTATATTTCTACTTTAGCAATTTTGAAAATGTGTCTTAATGTAGTTTGCAGTTCTTATTCAGATTATGCAACGAAAGGCAGTTGACCAGTGGATCCATGTGTCAAGCTTGTTTATTGGCTGTGACTTTGTGACAAAGATGTGACTATTAAGTTTATAGCCAATAATAGCTGAGACAATGGAACGCTGGAAGACGCTGTGCCTGTACTTAAAGTATTTTTTGTGAGTTTCTTTATTGTCAAATTTGCGAAGGTAAGTCGATTTAAATGTTTAAAACTGCCCTTAGTTATAAAATTCCTAATTTTAGCCTTATTTTTTGTCAAAAAGTGCTGGACAGCCTGATCATTATGTCAATTTGAAATTGTTAAATCCAAAATATCTATGCAAATAAGCCTGCCAAAATTGTTTTCAAAATATTTTGTTTATATCGTTACCAGTATGTGTTCATTTATATATAGATTTTGGTCATAAGGTATCATTTGTTTTATACCATAAAAGTGTTCTGCTGCTGATGTATCAAAAAGAATCTGCAAGAGGGAAAGGGTTAAAACTTTAATCTAGTCATGTAATTTTGCCTTATGATTTTCTTTGTTATTTGTATGATCTTTTTTATGCATCATTATTTCAATTTGAAGTTATTAAATCCAAAATATCTTTGAAAATAAAACAGCCAAAGTTGTGTTCAAAATATTTTGTTTATATTGCTTGTTATTGCATACTTTCATATTGTCCCGTTCACTTTGCATTGAAGAAAGTGGTCATGATTTTTTTATCATGACTGCTGTCAAGGAGTGATCACGTAGATAAGGATGTGCGAAAATTCCGCATAATTAACATGCTAGGGACTACTTGTTTATGTAAACAAACAAAGCTGACCTAAATATCATTATTATACCTCACGTGACTTTGTAATGTTTGATTCTCATATACTGAGCATGAACAATTTCTTACTATTTCATGTTAAAAGTACGTTTTTGACCGGATAACAGTATACTGTTACATGGCATGCGCGTCTAAGATGTTGATCATGCACGTGCATGACATCATTTAAAATAATAACGTCACCGTTATAATTCAAACGGCATTTATACAAAAAAAATAATACTTGTGTAAACAAACAGTTTCTAATTCGTAAGCAGATTTATCAATTCTAGATAATCCAAAAAAAAATCCACAACGTAAAGCAATAGTTTACAATATGAAAGTATGCAATAAAAAGGTTATTGACCCTGTACTGTGAAATCATCGTTGAACCTCGTTCTTTGGCGAACGTAGCCTTGCAAGCTCGGCAATGTCAGCCCAAGAACTTGGTCCAACGATGATTTCACACTACAGGGTCAATAACCTATAATACTACCATTGAGCTAATGACATTCCAGGGTCAAAAACTTTAATCTAGTCATGTCATTTTGCCTTATGATTTTCTTCGTTATTTGTATGATCTTTTTTATGCATCATTATTTTAATTTGAAGTTGTTAAATCCAAATCATCTTTGAAAATAAAGTAGCCGAAGTTGTGTTCAAAATATTTTATTTATATTGCTTGGTGTTACCAGTATGTATTCATTTATATTTAGATATTTGTCATAAGGTATCATTTGTTTTCTACCGTAAAAGTGGTTTGCTGCCGATGTATCAAAAAGAATCTGCAAGAGGGAAAGTGTTAAAACCCTTGCATGTCGAAGGTCAATTTAACATTGAGCTAATGACATTCCAGGGTCAAAAACTTAAATCTACCCATGTCATTTTTCCTTACGATTTTTGACGAGCTCACTTGCGGTGAGCTCGAAAAAAGCTGTCACAATTACCGTTTGTGTATGTATGTGCATGCGGAAGAGCACTTTGCCTGTCACAAAACCTTCGGAGTCTTTGTTATTTGTATGATCTTTCTTTAATTAAGTATCATTATGTTAATTTGAAATTGTTAAATCCAAAATATCTTTGCAAATAAAACAGCCAAAGTTGTGTTCAAAATATTGTGTTTATATTGCTTGATGCACTACCAGTATGTGTTCGTTTATTGTTAGATATTGGTCATAAGGTATTATTTGTTTTAAACCGTAAACAATGAAAAGCTGTATAAAGAGGAACTTATGCGAATCAAAAAGCTTGAAAATATTAATTGTCAGAAAGTTACAACAGTTGAATTGTTGATTAAGTTTGAAAATCATCAGTGCATTCGCAAAACAGTATGTAATGTTATAAAAGTATTGTGCTTATTCATTGAATCTGGATACATTAACCCTTTCCCTCATACAACAATTCTGCAGCAGACGACTTTGAACATATTTCGTTAAAAGATAGAAAATCTCTATAATTAAATGGATAACCTATGACTAAAAGTGGAAAACATTGTGTCAAAAGGAGAAATTGCTTGTTTTGAGCAATTTCTTCTTTTGTCACTATGTTTTCAGAAAGACGTCTGCTGTAGAGGCTTCAGAAAGGGTCTTCATGAGGGAAAGGGTTAATACATCATTCAATCTACTGCACTCGAAAAATACATTTTGGCAGCCATGGTACTTTTGTGAATGTTTGTGGATTGGTTTACCTAAAGAGACTTGGAAATTCAAGCATTCGTGTCAATCTATTTTCAAGTGCAGTTGTTTCCCATAATTTGAATACTTTTTGCACCTTACGCAGTGCAATGTCACAATCAAAAATATTTTGTACATATGTTTTAGGCAACAAATGCACAAGTGGTGCACAAAACAATACTTAACCCTTTCCCACATATAGATGCTTTCTGACGCCTCTGCAGAAGACGACTTTTTGGAAACGTAGTGACAAGAGAAGAAATTGTTCAAAAAGAGCAATTTCTCCTTTTGTCACCATGTTTACAACACTTCAATTATTGATCTTTCATTTTCAGAGATTTTCCTTATGTTTTTCTAGATGCTTTCAAAGTCGTCTGCTACAGATTTGTTGTATGTGGGAAAGGGTTAGCCTGATAGAGACGGCTCGAAGACAACTATTGAAAACATTGCTGGAAAAGAAGAAACCCAGTATTAAAATTGTTGTTCCAGTTTATTTTTCTCCAGAATTGTCAAAGCAAATGACCCTTAAAATATCACATGAGGTAAATATTTAAAAGATGAGATACATTGTGGTTCAAATCATTAGGCTAACAAAGTTAGAAATTTATCTCCATACGGAAGCATTGTTTATTTGTGTGTTATCTCTGCAATGTGAACCTAAGATCTTTTTTAGCTCGTCTTTTGGAAAAAAAGAGAGCTATTGTCATGACCCTGGCGTCGTCGTTCGGTTAAGGTTTTTTGTTTAGCTAATTTTTTTTTTTTTTCTGTTTTCTCCCTATCAGTCGAGCGTCTGTGCCATACGCGGTGCTCTTGTTTTGCCCACAAGCAGATTATCTGCAACAGAAACAATTGAAAACGTCTCAAGTTAGAATATGGAAAATCTGTGTAAATACATGTATCGGTATAATTCATGAATAGTGACATTGTGGCAACATGAGCAATCTCTCTTTTTGCCACAATATTTTCAAAACATTCCTGTTGTCAAAATGTGTGAAAGGGAAATGGTCAACCTCATCCTGACCATTGTATAAATACAAGAATGTATCTATAATTATATCATTAACCCTTTCCCTCATATAGACACTTTCTGACACCTCTGCAGCAGACAGCTTTTTGAAAACATAGTGACAAAAGAAGAAATTGCTCAAAACGAGCAATTTCTCCTTTTGCCACAATGTTCCACTTTTAGTCATAGGTTATCCATTCAATTATAGAGATTTTCTATTTTTTGACAAAATACGTTCAAAGTTGTCTGCTGCAGAATTGTCATATGAGGGAAAGAGTTATCCCTTTTCCACCTACGACAATTCTGCAGCAGAAAACTTGGAAAACATCCACGATATAATTTTGAAAATACATATGTTATTATTGAATACAGATGAAAACATTGTGGCAAAAGGAGAAATAGCTCATCATAAGCAATTTCTATTTCCCACAATGCTTTTAAAAGTCCTCTGCTGCAGAGCCTGTCTGTATGTGGGAAAATAGGCATTCTCATTAAATTTAAACTTGTTTATCCCGCCCTGGTCATCATCGTTTAACCCTTTCCCTCATGTAGACGCATGCTTCTGCAGCATACGACGATTGAAAACATTGTGACAAAAGGAGAAACTGCTCGAAATGAGCAATTTCTCCTTTTGCCACAACATTTTCAATTTTACCGTAATTAAACCTTCATTCATAGAGAGTTTCCGTGTCTTTGCCAAGATATTTTTTAGAGTCGTCTGCTGCAGATTTGTTGTATGTGGGAAAGGGATAACAAGTCAGACAAATGCAATTCATTCACTTCATTTTTAGCATAAAGGTCAGTATGAGGGTAATAATGTCAGTAATAATTATCTATAATCAAAATCAGTCCATCCTTTTTTAGCTCACCTGTGACGTAGTGACAAGGTGAGCTTTTGTGATCGCCCTTTGTCTGTCGTCCGTCATCCGTCCACAATTTATTGTTAACACGATCACGTCTTCATTTATTATCCCATGTTTACCAAACTTATTCCGTTGCTAGATATCCATGACAGCTTGGTTCCTTTCGAAAATCCGTCCTTGCATGATGGGATTATGGCCCTTTAAAATTGGCAAAATTGCTATAATTGACCTTGTGAACAAGATAGTCATCATTTATTGTCCGATGATTACCAAACTTAAACAGTAGCTAGATATACATAAGAGCTTGGTTCTTTTTTACCCTAAAACAGGTGAGCGATATAGGGCCATCATGGCCCTCTTGGTATGTATTTCCAGCAGATGACTTTTGATGAACATCCTTGCACAACGAGAAATTGCTCATAATTAGCAATTTCTCCTTTCAACTGTTATTAATGGTAATTATTGCATTTAAAGAGATATTCCATAGTATACCTAGATGTTTTGAAATTGAAAGTTGTCTGCTGCAGATTTGTTGTATATTAGAAAGGGTTAAGCCACTTGTAAGACTAGGGTTTTGTTTTCAAGTTAAAATATAAATATAAATGTTTGTTATTTTGAGAATAGTAAAATGTTAATACAATCATTTGTGTTGATTTGTTGTCTTCATGCCAATAAGAAAAGTATGGTTATTTGGTGTTAAACATCCCACAAGAACCACAACTCTTCTTATTTTTGGAGTTATCTCCCTTTGTTTACATTTTCTTGTCCTCTCAATTCTGTTATTATATCAAATTTAAGTTTACAGATAACTGGTGACCTGCAGTGAGCAAGATTAATTCTCACAAATGTTTATACACCTAGCTATGTTACTTGTTTTAGTAAGTCATTTTTTCTTGTGTGCCTGTACAAAAACCATTGTTCCATCACAAGTTTTATCCCTGGCCAGGTCTAACCAAAGACGTAAACATTGTAGTAATGGCTGCCCTCATTGGCGCTCAGAGTTATGGGGTAAGCATTACGACTGACTGGCTGGTGTCGGGATAAATGAACTTACCAAGGAAACACTGATATAATTGAAAAAATGTTGAAAGCAGTGTTAAACATCAAACAAATCAATCAATCCACAGATAACTGGTGACCTGTAGTGTAGTGAGGAAGAACAAGAACTCTCACAAAAGTTTAGTTATTTACCTATGCTACCTGTATTGGTATGCAGTATTTCTTGTGTGCCTGTCCTGTACAAGAATCATTGTTCCATCGTAAATATTTATTATCCTCCCCTTGCAATATTTCCTTACCTGGCTTAATCTTGATCATGTCCATGTATGGATCCGAAATATTCACCAACTGTGGCAGCAACACATTATTCCTTGGAACACTTGTAAAATAATTTGGTATGACGGAGTTCTGAACAACATCCCCTTTAACCCTGCAGCAGACAACTTTGAAAACATAGTGAAAAAAACCTGAAAAATCTCAATAAAATATATCTTAACCCTTTCCCTCATACGGCAATTCTGCAGCAGACGACTGAACATATTTTGTCAAAAAATAGAAAATCTCTAATTGAATGGATAACCTATGATTAAAAGTGGCAAAAGGAGAAATTGCACGTTTTGTGCAATTTCTTCTTTTGTCACTATGTTTTCAAAAAGCCATCTGCTGCAGAGGCGTCAAAAAGCGTCTATATGAGGGAAAGGGTTAATTGTTAAATAAAGTTGAAAATATTGTGGCCATAGTGGAAATTGCTCATCATGAGCAATTTCTCCTTTGGCCACAATGTTTTCAAAAGTCGTCTGCTGCTATTGCGCCAAAATGTGTGTACATGTGGAAAAGGCTTAAACTCATTGGCCTATGTCCAAATTGAAGATATTTTTTATATTTGAATAGAACACTTGATTTATTATGAGTGGTACTCCAGGATAACCAACTTTAATTTGATTTTTACACATGTGGAAAGAGAAATGCCTTTGCAGAAGTTTCTATAAACTGTTTATGATTTGTTGGCAAACGGTGAAGAACCATATTAGACTGCAGATGCGCTGGGTGATCTAGATTTACACTGATCGCAAATGCCTAATGGGTGGCTTTATGCTTTTGAGACAACATGGTATTTGAGAAGTATTTGTGTATGTAAAAGGAAGATAAGAATGTTAGTTGTGTTAGAATTGCTTACTGCACATCCTCAATGTATTGTTATTCAACTTCAGTAGCAAGAATCATTTGCCATTTCAATTAATTTACATGATAAAATATCAATATTGATGCCTCTGCAGTCTGCATCAGATTATGAGATGTCTTTTAAAAAAGCATTGTGGGAAAAGGAGAAATTCCTTATTTAAAAAAAAAGGCAATTTCTCACAAGTCATATTCTTACGATATTGACAATTCTGTTTTAATTTGTTCATAAATATTTACATGAGATAATTATCTTTTATCCTCCAATATGATTTTAAAGCATTCAATTCTAAAAAGAAGAAGACATATCAAGAAGTAAACGGTTTGTTTTCCATACATAATGAAGAGGAAACTTAGATGTTATTGAATATGCAGGTCTTCATCTGTCACATTCCCTTTGTACAGATCAATATATGAAAATAAAATAGTCTTTATACAAGTATCACATCAAAACAAGGGATAAGAAACCCAAAGTCTCAGGTCCCCGGATTATGCCGAACTTTATGAGTCCATGCATTTCAATACCAACGGTGCTTTGATTCATATTGTTACTTCCGTAAACAAGTATTTTACTTTCAGTTTGTTCTTTTACAAGTTTGTGACAAGAAATACCAAACACTATTTATCTGAATCAGCGCTTAAAGGTTACTAGACTGTTAAGGTCTCAAGGTATAACTATTTATCTCTGTTCTTTTAAGATGTTTTCAACTTGGAATAACTTCCTGTAATTTCGCAACACATTCTTGACACGAACTCCTTCAGTGAATGTTTGGTGTTATTAGGGCAACGGCTGCCCTGCGCAGCCTAGATACACCTTAAGTTATTTGACTGCCTCACAGTCTATATAGTTCATTAAACTAGTTTCATGCAGAAAGAGTGACTGGTCTCATTTGACTTTTGGTAAAATTAGTCTGATGACTAGAGAGGGGGGAGTATTTTACTAATTACCACATTAAACCCTATATAATTGGTACTCAAAAGAATCAGCGGAGCACAACAATCATATTGAGTACCCACAACATTATCATAGGTCTAAGAATCTAATAGTGATTTGAAGAAAATGAAATATGCACGTTTCGTAGAGGTCTGTGAGTATCCACAGCAAGATTGTTTGTTTTATTGGTGTTTTACACTGCTTTATTTAACCGTTTCTCTCATATAGACGCCTCTGCAGCGCCTCTTTTTGGAAAACATAGTGACAAAAGAAGAAATTGCTCAAAAGGAGCAATTTTTCCTTGTGCCACAATGTTTTCCACTTTTAGTCATAGGTTATCCAATCAATTAAAGAGCCTTTCTATTTTTTGACAAAATACGTTCAAAGTCGTCTGCTGCAGAATTATCGTATGAGGAAAAGGTTTCAGTAATACCATGGCAATAGAACGCTTATTCATGATCCCTTAGTAAACATATATATCATAACTAGCCTAGAAAATGAGCCCTGCTGAAGTGCACGCAAGCAGGGATTGAACCTGGGACGTCTTGTGCAGATGCATCTTAATACATAGCTATTAGTGGAATAGGGTTAAATAAGGTAGAAGATGAAACAGGTTAATTTATATCATTATACAGGTCATATTCTTAACCCTTTCCCACATACAGGAAATCTGCAGCAGACGACTTTGAACATATTTTGTCAAACAATGCAAAATCTCTATAATTGAATGGATAACCGATGACTAAAAGTGGAAAACATTGTCGCAAAAGAAGAAATTGCTCATCATGAGCAATTTCTTCTTTTGCCACAATGTTTTCAAAAGTCGTCTCCTTCAGAGGCATCAAAATGTATCTGTATGTGGGAAAGATTTAAACGAACAAAACATTATTGGATCCATTTTGTTTATTTTAGTTGTGATATTGACATGTTTCATAACCTCCAGAATCATCTTCAATCTACATTTCTTGTGATATTATGAGTACCGGTATTTGACGATTAAATTACAGACTGACCAAAATCATCGACGATGGTGAACACTCCAATCCCACATAGTCTCAAGTCCGAGGCGAAAAAGGCTGCAAAAATACTGAAAGAGTTCACAGTGCCCACAGCTAAAATGGGACCAGATAAACTTATCCCAGGTATTTTAAAACTTTAGTACATGTTAATGCGGACATAATTTGACACATCTATAGCAGTCTACTTTTGAATACATTGTGACAAAAGAAAATATTGCTCATGGTGACCAATTTTCTGTTTGCCAAAACCTCCCACACCTGAGGCAGATGCTCTACCATTTCATCACCAGGCAGTCAAAATGATCCTTGGCTGACCATCTACGAAATTTGTTCAAGCCATGTTGATTATTTCCAGAATATAGCTGCAATGCTTTGCCTTATATGGACATAGTTAAAACTTTAAAAATCTTCTCCAAATCTAGTAAAAAAATAAGATCTTTAAGTACACAAGTACTGGCCAGGAATTAATTTGGTCCTCTTGTTTTGCCTTATGGCAATGGAGTGATACTGGATCTCTTGAGCCCCTTTTACTTCAATGTTTCGAAACGTCATATGTTTCAAAGAAAGGATTAAACCTTTCACACATATAAAAGATCTGCAGCAGACACCTCTGAATACACTTAGTCAAAAACATGGAAACTCTATAATTGAGAGAACAAGTATTAAATAAAACTGAAAACATTGTTGTAGAAGGAGAAATTGCTTATCAAGAGCAATTTCTCCTTCTGTCACAACGTTTTTGAAAGTCAAAAAGCATCTGTATGTGAGAAAGGGTTAATTGTAATTTGTGCACTTTCAGGTGGGATATTTTTGAAAGCGAAAGGTTTGGCTATACTAACGGTGGTCAAGGCTGGCTTTCTGGTGACAGCTAGAGGTGGAAGTGGAATTGTTATTGCCAAGATAAATGATGGAATTAATGCAGGTATTTGTATCGTTAGTTATTAACCCTTTCCCACTTGCAACAAATCTGCAGCAGATTGCTATGATAGAGTTGAAAACATTGTGGCCAAAAGAGAATAGTTTTTCCGTTTGCCACAATGTTTTCAAAGGTGTCTGCATAATTTATGTATTCATCATTTAACATGTTAAAACATTGGTTTTTCATCTGCTTTGAAAAGTATAACATTTGGAAAAATGGAACAAATATTTTGATCTAGGATTTAGATCATTTTGACACAATTTCTCTTTTTGAACAATATCTCCGAGCCCCGGTAGCTCAGTCGGTAGCAATGTGGGCTGTCAATCCAGGGGTTGTGAGTTTGAATACCAGCTATGCCAACATTCTTTCCGACGTTTGACACGCATCATTCTTCTTTAACAAATAGGCTAAAAGTCTATGTTGAAAAGCAGCCAGTTGCTTGCAAAGTATGTTGTGTTGAGTACTGGCATAAAAAAGCCAGGAAACATATGAGTAGGTGAACTGGCCACCATGATATAACTGAAAAATTGGCAAATACGCCGTTAAACCCCAATCAATCAATCCCTATTTTTTTTAAATGTTTTTAAAAGTTGCCCGACACAGAGGCATCAACAATCAGTTGTATCAGAAAAAGAGGTTAAATTGTCAAGACTTAGTCAATGCGCATGCTTTCCACAGTTTCCTTGTATAAAGATTGGTTTTAGTAAAGGAATCTTGTGACATGCGCGAATAGTGACGGCTGTGGCAAGCCTGTGCATATGTCAAGTTTTTCCAGAGCCCTCGCTGTCGGTCTACATGGTATTAAGACCTTGATGTATACATTGAATTTTTCCTTTTTTTTCTTTAACCCCTTCCCATGTATAGTGGCATTTTAATGCATCTGCAGCGATTGTTTTGAAAACATTGTGATAAAAGGAGAAATTGCTCAAAATGAGCAATTTATCTTTTTGACATAATGTTTTCAACTGTATTCAATAATTAAACTTTCATAATTTTGCATTCATATTTCTAAAGTCTTCTGATAGAGATTTGTTGAATGTGGAAAAGGTTTAACCCTTTCCCTCATATAGACGCTTTCTGACGCCTCTGCAGCAGACGGCTTTTTGAAAACATAGTGACAAAAGAAGAAATTACTCAAAACGAGCAATTGTTCCTTTCGCCACAATGTTTTCCACTTTTAGTCATAAGTTATATGATTATAATTATAGAGATCTTCTATTTGTTGACAAAATATGTTCAAAGTCGTCTGCTGCAGATTTGTCATATGAAGGAAAGCGTTAACTAAACATGTAGCACCCCTAGTGTAACTTCAATATCCCGTAATAACCCCTTTCCCACATACAACAAATCTGCAAAAGACAACTTTTAAAACATTTAAGGGCTAAAATTTGAAAACTCACTATGAGGGAAAAATCAAATTATTGAATAAAGTTGAAAACATTATGGCAAAAGGCACAATGCAGACGCTTTCTGACGCCTCAGCTGCAAACGACTTTTGAAAACAGTATAACAAAAGGAGAAATTGCTCCTTTTGCCTCAATGTAATGAAATGTTGACCGCTGCAGATGTGTCATAATGTGTCTATATGTTGGAAAGGGTTAATTTTTCATGATGCCAAGAACTGAGAGGCAATATCACTCATTTTATGTAACACAGCTCATTTGTATTACTTCCAGAATGGTCCGCTCCATCTGCAATAGGAATAGCTGGATTAGGGGGAGGATTTGAAATTGGGGCAGAGGTGAGTACATTGTAGTTATTTACTTTTCATTGATTTTGATTGCAAAGCTTTTAACTTGTATTAATTAACCCTTTCCCACATTCAACAATTCTGTAGCTGACGTCTTGGAAAACATATTAGTAGAAATATGGAAAGTCTCATTGAATGAGCATTTAATTTTTGAATATAGTAGAAATCAGTGTGGCAAAATAAGAAATTGCTCATTATGGCCAGAGACATAATTTCTGTATTTAAATGAATTTGTTTTGGCATACTGTTTTCAAAAGTCATTTGCAACAGATGCGTCAGAAAGCATCTGTATGTGGGAAAGGGTTAATCATGATGGATGTCTACTTCCTGGAGACTTGACCAGTACTCACGCTGTTTGTGCAGAAAAATCCTAGTCGCAGAACTTGCAGAATCACAAAGTCTTTCTCTTACTCACATAAACACACAAGCTTTTCCCATTCCAAAATACAAAAAATGTGCTGCAGACAACTTTTATTTATTGAAGTTTATCGCCTTTTTTCAATTGTATTTCAGATTATATCATGGTGGCAAGTTCACCTAACATATTTTTGCTAGCTTTCTAACACACCAGTAATACACACAACATTCTTCCCAGGCAACTGACTACCTTCCCACAAAGATTATTTCATCCATTGGTCAAAGGTGAATAACACTAGTCACGATGACTTATGTCAATCATTAGAAAGAATGAATTTCCAAGTAGGGGTTGGAAACCCATGGCCTCTTGATTGATAGCACTAGTTGTTACCAACAATTGCGGCTAAATTAATAAGACAACTTTTGAAATATCTTGGGCAAGTCTTTTAATTGTTGAAAATATTGTGGCAAAAAAAAAAGGTGCTCATTATGAACTATTTCTCCTTTTGCACCAATGCTATAGAGTTGCATGTTTTTTTCCCGCTCATTATGAAAAAAACGACCTTCATTTTTTCAACTTGTGACATTTCTCCATTTGTAGCACATAATGTAAACAGTTAAGCCTTTCCATCCTACAGATGTTTTCTGATGCCTTTGCAGCAGACGACTTTGGAAAAACTTTGTGGCAAATGAAGTAATTGCTCATAATGTGCAATTTCTCCTTTTGCCACAATGTTTTCAACTTCTTTCAATAACCAACATTTCTTATATAGAGATACATGTATTTTACAATTTTGCCAAGATACTTTCAAAGTTGTCTGCTGAAGATTGCTGTATTTGGAAAAGATTAAGACAAGATGCCTTGTACCACTCATCAGAGGCTCATGGCTCTGTTTGATAAAATACATAACGCTTTCCCACATTCAACAAATCTGCAGCAGAAGAATTCAAAAATATGTAGCGAAAAATAATTAAATTCTATAAAAGAGAAAAAACATTTTTGAATAAAGCTGAAAACATTTTGACAAAACGAGAACTTGCTTGGTATGAGCAATTTCTTGTTTTGCCACAATGTATCACAATTCATCTGCTTATAGCATATGAATAAGGGACAGGGTTAATGAAATAATTTAATAAAAGAATATAAACAAACACTCAACATGATCCATTATAAAACTTGAAGCTAAATATTCATCAATGAAATTCTCTACTCCCGCAGGTAACAGACTTTGTGATTATACTGAACAAAAGATCTGCCGTGGAAGCCTTCTCTAAGGGAGGAAACTTGGTATTAGGCGGTAACTTTACAATAGCCGCTGGTCCACTAGGTAGAAATCTGGAGGCAGATGTTGCTGTTCGCAATGCAGCGGCAATTTATACATATTCGAAGACGAGGGGTTTGTTTGCAGGCATCTCTGTAGAGGGTAGTGGTCTGATAGAGAGGAAAGATGCAAATAAAAAGTGAGATTGTTTTTCTATCAATATTCTGTGGTTTGTTGTTCTATCAATATTCAGTGGTTTATTTTTCTATCAATAATCAGTGGCTTGTTTTTCGAAGAATATTAGAGCTTTACTACTCGCCCCGGCGTCGGCGTCGGCATCTCCGTCGGCGTCAGGTTAAAGTTTTAGGGCAAGTTGGCATTTTCATTCATAAGTATTTGTGCTAGGGCTTTAATATTTGGAATATAGTTACATCTTATACCTTTCTTCACATCGAATGTTAAAGGTACTGAGTGTGACCTTCTTTTTGGGGTAAAAAACATGATTTTCGGTGGTTAAAGTTTTAGGGCAAGTTGGAATTTTTTTTTTTTTTTTTTTTTTCTCAATAATTACTTATGCTAGGGCTTTTATATTTGAAATATAATTACATCTAATACCTGTCTTCATATTGTATGCTGAAGATTCTGAGTGAGACCTTCTTTTTGGGGTAAAAGACGTGATTTTGGGTGGTTAAAGTTTTAAGGCAAGTTGGCACTTTCATTTAATTTTTTATTTTTTCTCAATAAGTATTTGTGCTACGGCTTTAATACTTGGAATGTAGTTACATCTTATACCTTTCTTCACATTGAATGCTGAAGATGCTGAATGAGACCTTCTTTTTGGGGTAAAAAACCTGATTTTCGGTGGTTAAAGTTTTAGGGCAAGTTGGAATTCTTTTTTTATTTTTTTTTTCTCCAAAAGTACTTATGCCAGGGCTTTTATATTTGGAACATAATATCATCTAATACCTGTCTTCATATTGTATGCTGAAGATTCTGAGTGTGACCTTCTTTATGGGGTAAAAGACGTGATTTTGGGTGGTTAAAGTTTTAGGGCAAGTTGGCCTTTTCATTTAATTTTTTAATTTTTCTCAATAAGTATTTGTGCTACGGCTTTCATATTTGGAATGTAGTTACATCTTATACCTTTCTTCACATTGAATGCTGAAGATGCTGAATGAGACCTTCTTTTTGGGGTAAAAAACCTGATTTACGGTGGTTAAAGTTTTAGGGCAAGTTGGAATTCTTTTTTTATTTTTTTTTTCTCAATAAGTACTTACTTATGCTAGGGCTTTTATATTTGGAACATAATTACATCTAATACCTGTCTTCATATTGTATGCTGATGATTCTGAGTGTGACCTTCTTTTTGGGGTAAAAGACGTGATTTTGGGTGGTTAAAGTTTTAGGGCAAGTTGGCCTTTTCATTTAATTTTTTAATTTTTCTCAATAAGTATTTGTGCTACGGCTTTAATACTTGGAATGTAGTTACATCTTATACCTTTCTTCACATTGAATGCTGAGTGTGACCTTCTTTTTGGGGTAAAAACCCTGATTTTCGGTGGTTAAAGTTTTAGGGCAAGTTGGAACTTTTTTTAAAAAAAGAAATTCTCAATAAGTACTAATGCTAGGGCTTTTATATTTGGAATATAATTACATCTAATACCTGTCTTCATATTGTATGCTGAAGATTCTGAGTGTGACCTTCTTTGTGGGGTAAAAGACGTGATTTTGGGTGGTTAAAGTTTTAGGGCAAGTTGGCATTTTAATTTTATATTTTAATTTTTCTCAATAAGTACTTGTGTTAGGGCTTTCATATTTGGAATTTAATTACATATAATACCTTTCTTCACATTGTATCTTGAAGATGCTGAGTGTGACTTTTTGGGAATAAATAACATGATTTTTGTTTGATTTTGAGAATTTTAGATAAATTCATAATTTTTGGTTACATTCCTTTCTAATTGTGATCATTCATTATCAAATATAATTCTTCAACATATCAAACGGGTTTTGCATGATGTCAAACATTTGGTAAACCTTTTTTTAAGGTTTTGCTATTTTTGGACTCGTTCAGTTTTAACATTTGCGTTTAGCTCAACGTTAAAGTTTCATAATTCAAATCACTTCATACTTCACACATTTGTTAAGGACCATCGTACAATTAGGTTAGATAACTCCATTGTATCCTAAATATGGAGTTATGGCCCTCGAATTACTTAGAAAATATTGCCACAATGTTTTCCACTTTTTGTCATAGGTTATCCATTCAATTATGGAGATTTTCTATGTTTTGACAAAATACGTTCAAAGTCGTCTGCTGCCGAATTGCCGTATGAGGGAAAGGGTTAATAGTACTTAAGTGCAATATAATGAAATAGTGCTTTATGTGAATAAGCGGCATATAGTCGAGCGCGCTGTCCTCCGACAGCTCTTGTTCTATTAATATTCAGTGGTTTGTTTTTCTATCAATATTCAGTGGTTTGTTTTTCTATCAATATTTAGTGGTTTGTTTTTCTATCAATATTAAGGGGTTTGTTTTTCTATCAATATTCAGTGATTTGTTTTTCTATCAATAATCAGTGGTTTGTTTTTCTATCAATATTCAGTGGTTTGTTTTTCTATCAATAATCAGTGGTTTGTTTTTCTATCAATAATCAGTAGCTTATTAAAGACAACGTTTCCATAAGATATAAAAAACATTTAGTCTACAGACTACTTTACCCTTTCCCATGTACAAGCACTTTCTGACGCCTCTGTAGAAGACGCATTTTGCCAGAGTGTTGACAACTTTATTTAATGTTTGTTTATTTTCCATATTTTTGACTATTAAAATGTTTTCAAAGTCATCTGCTGCTGATTTGTTGTATGTGCGAAACTCAGAAAGGGATTAGCTTATACATGAACCCTTTCCCTGTTGGCATTTCACTGCAGACAACTTTTGAAAACATAGTGGTTTCAAACAAATATGCAATTTTGCCTTCTGACTATCTAAAAGCAAACTGTAGCAGATGCCCCAGTAGCTCAGTTGGTAGCGACACTGGCTGTCAATTCAGCGGATGTGAGTTCAATGCCCACCTGTGCCAACATTTTATCAGATGTTTGACAAAAGTCACTTTGACAAGTGTTCACTTAATTTCTAACAATGGGCAAACAGTCTATGTGGAAAAGCAGCCGTTGCTTGGAAAGTCTGTTGTGTTGAGTTCCAGTACTGGTGTGAGAAAGCCAGGACACACATGAGTAGGTGAACTGGTTCCTGTGATATGACTGAAAAATTGTAGAAAACGGCTTTAAACCCCAATTAATCAATAAATAAAAGCTCACAAATCTAATGATAACAAAGACAGATTCATTTTGGCTATTTTTAACCCTTTCCTTCATATAGACGCTTTCTGACGCCTCTGAAGCAGACTGCTTTTTGAAAACATAGTGACAAAAGAAGAAATTGCTCAAAACGAGCAATTTCTCCTTTTGCCACAATGTTTTTCACTTTGAGTCATAGGTTATCCATTAAATTATAGAGATTTTCTATTTTTTGACAAAATATGTTCAAAGTCGTCTGCTGCAGAATTGTCGTATGAGGAAAAGGGTTAAGACTGAAGTAAGTGATAGAAGGCATACATGACTCGTTTGTTTTTTCATTGCTACAGGTTCTATGGTAAAGAAATCCGTGCCTACGAGATTTTACGTGGAGACGTAGATCAACCAGATGAATGTGAATGTCTCTATGAAGTCCTCGAGGCCCATAAGAAGAATGCACAGAAAGAGCTAGTCAGAATGGCGAAGAAAGAGGCAATGAAACAAGCTGCTGGGGGAATGGATATTGCTAAATCTAAACTAGGTGTAAGTGTTATCACTAATTACAAAAAATATTGGGAGAAATTCTGTCAAGACAATAGATAGTTGAACTAGATTTCTGTAAATCAAAATGTGCGGGACTATTTCAAAATGTCCAGACATTATCAGAATGTACAGTTTTCTCGCAAAATGGCTTAATTCTTTCCCATAATTATCCCTTTGAGATGACGTCAAAGGTATATAGGGATCCACCTGTACGTGTCCCAAGCGACGTCATCAACTTAATTTCTTATCTGATTTTTATGAAATTTCATTTACATGATACTAACATTGCCTCTTGTACAAAATTGTGTTTCACCGACCTAGGTAAAAGGTCAAGGTCAAAATGATTTTTATTTCTGTACGAAACGACGTCATCGCTCTAGCAACTTTGTTTATTATTCGATTGTGATGAAACTTGACACACATGACCACCAACATTACCTTTTGTATGAGTTCAACAACCTAGGTCAAAGGTCAAGGTCACAGTGGCAATTAAAATTATGTAAAAAGCGATGTCATTGCTTTAGCAACTTTATTTCTTATCAGATTGTTATGAAACTGACTACATATATTCAACAGGATTGCCTCTTGTATGAGTTTGAGTTTCACTGACCTAGGTCAAAGTCAAAGTGACAATTTATTCTTCTGTAAAAAACAATGTCATCGCTCTTATTTCTTATCCGATTGTTATGAAACTGATTACATTTGTTCACCAGCAACACCTCTTGTATTAGTTTGCGTTTCACTTCATAGGTCAAGGTCACAGCGACTATAATACGCCTGTGCCATACAACGTCATTGTTTTAGCCACTTTGTTTCTCATCCGATGTTTACAATAATACCTTCTTGTACAAGTTGGAATTCCACAACCTAGGTCAAAGTTCAAGCTCACAGCGGCTAGAATACATTTGTATAAAACGACTTCATCGCTCTTGCACTTCCATTTGTGGACGGAATTTCTCCATATTCCATACACAGGTTCAGTGTCAAGAAAGTCTGGAGGGGTTTGCGCTTTACCAAGCTATGTCAATGTTCAAGGGTGAAGGTTACATTGATTATAATGTGTCTGTATGGAACAACTTTTTCGCTTTAGAAGTGTCATTTGGAGACAGAGTTCCTCCATATGTTCATTGTTAACCCTTTTCCTCATACGACAATTCTGCAGCAGACGACTTTGAACTTATTTTGTCAAAAAATAGAAAATCTATAATTGAATGTATGACTAAAATTGGAAAACATTGTGGCAAAAGGAGAAATTGCTCGTTTTGAGAAATTTCTTCTTTAATCACTATGTTTTCAAAAAGCCATCTGCTGCAGAGGCGTCAGAAAGTGTCTATATGAGGGAAAGGGTTAAGTGAGCTTGGACGGGTTCCCGTTTCACTGGTCTAGGTCAAAGGTCGCAGTGACTATATTACATTCTGTTTGAAAAAAAACTGCGTAGGGATTAATATCCTTGGTGATGCTCTTGTTATACAACAATTCTGCTGCAGATGATTTTCAAAACACAAAGGAAAACATATGGAAAATATCTTAAAACAATAGTATAATTATTGAGTAAAGATAAAAAAAACATTGTTGCAAACAGAGAAATTGCTCATGATGAGCAACTCAAAATGTGTCTTCATGGTGGAATATACTGGAAATGGATTTATGCTGAAAGGCAAGGATGATAAGATAATCTGTTACAGTGGTTACTGAGACAGCAAAGCAAGCATGGCAGACATTTTGCCATTACATAAGCTTGATTGGCTTTCCACTAGTGTAGCTTAACATTAACAACATTTTGATGGCTTAATATAACACTGTTGTATCAAAAACCTTGTAGCAAGATGTTGTTACAAAAAATTTGCAGCAGACAACTTTTGAAAACATTGTGGGAAAGGAGAAGGTGAGATTTATCAATATAAGCATTTCGTCATTTTTAGCTCCACTGGCTGAAAGCCAGTCGAGCTTATGTCATGGCGAATTGTCTGTGCGTGCGTGTGTTCGTGCGTGCGTGCGTGCGTTAACTTTTTCCTTTAAACAACTTCTTCTCCCTAACCACTTGGCCAATTTGGTTGAAACTTGATGGGAAGCATCCTCTCAATGTCCTCTACTAAATTCCTTCAATTTTTAGCTCTACTGGCCAAAGGCCAGAAGGGCTTATGTCGTGGCGATTTGTCCGTCGTCCGTCTGTGCGTGCGTGCGTGCGTCCGTGCGTCTGTAAACAATTTCTTGTTAACACGATACAGTCTTCACTTTTGATTGTATCTCAACTAAACTTATACAGTAGTTAGATATCCATGAGAGCTCGGTTCCTTTCGAAAACCAGCCAGATCCGCCCATGCATGACTGGATTATGGCCCTTGAAATTGTCAAAATTGCTATAAAAGAGCTTGTTAACACGATACAGTCTTCACTTTTGATTGTATCTCAACCAAACTTATACAGTAGTTAGATATCCATGAGAGCTCGGTTCCTTTTGAAAACCAGCCAGATCCGCCCATGTATGACTGGATTATGGCCCTTGAAATGGTCAAAATTGCTATAATAGAGCTTGTTAACACGATACAGTCTTCACTTTTGATTGTATCTCAACCAAACTGATACAGTAGTTAGATATCCATGAGAGCTCGGTTCCTTCCGAAAACCAGCCAGATCTGCCCATGCATGACTGGATTATGGCCCTTGAAATGGTCAAAATTGCTATAAAAGAGCTTGTTTACACGATACAGTCTTCACTTTTGATTGTATCTCAACCAAACTGATACAGTACTTAGATATCCATGAGAGCTCAGTTCCTGTCGTAAACCAGCCAGATCCGCCCATGCAAGACTGGATTATGGCCCTTGAAATTGTCTAAATTGCTATAATTGAGCATGTGAACACAATAGAGGCTCCATTTACTATCTGATCTTCACCAAACTTAGATAGTAGTTAAATATTGATGAGAGCTTGGTTCCTTTTGAAAATCAGCCAGATCCGCCCATGCAAGACTGGATTATGGTCCATGAAATTGTAAAAATTGCTATAATACAGCTTGTGAACACAAAAGAGCCTCCATTTACTATCCGATCTTCACCATACATACATGCTCTGGATTGAAAATGATCAAAGAACCATACCAGTAGAGCATAGGCCCTCATGGGCCTCTTGTTTTTGAAATTGATTTTTGATCCATTCGAAATTCTGGTTTCCATGGCAACCGAAAGAAAAAAATAGTGATAACTTAAAAAATCTTCTTCTCCAAAAGTGTCAGGCCGGTTTTCAAATAATTTTGTAGAAATGTTCCTTGGGTGACTCTTTATTAGATTCCTTCAAGAAATGTTGATTGGTGGAAAAACATGGCCGCCAGGGGGGGCGGGGCTATTTTGCCTTATATTGCAATAGTGAAAACTTAAAAAATCTTCTTCTCCAAAAGTGTTCAGCAGATTTTCAAGAAAATTTGTAGAAATGTTCCATGGGTGACCCTCTATCAGATTCCTTCAAGCCATGTTGATTGGTAAAAAAACATGGCCATCACAGGGCGGGGCTATTTTGCCTATATGGCTAAAGAGAAAACTTAAAAAATCTTCTCCTCCAAAAGTGTCAGGCCGATTTTCAAATAATTTTGTAGAAATGTTCCTTGGGTGACCCTTTATTAGATTCCTTCAAGAAATGTTGATTGGTTGAAAAACATGGCCGCCAGGTGGCGGGGCTATTTTGCCTTATATAGCTATAGTGAAAACTTAAAAAATCTTCTTCTCCGAAAGAGTTCAGCCGATTTTCAAATAATTTTGTAGAAATGTTCATTGGGTGACCCTCTATCAGATTCCTTCAAGCCATGTTGATTGGTCGAAAAACATGGCAGCCAGAGGGCGGGGCTATTTTGCCTTATATGACCATAGTGAAAACTTAAAAAATCTTCTCCTCCGAAAGTGTTTGGCTGATATTCAAATAACTTTGTAGAAATGTTTCTAGGCTTACCCTCTATCAGATTCCTTCAAGCCATGTTGATTGGTTGAAAAATATGGCTGCCAGGGGGTGGGGCTATTTTGCCTTATATGGCTATAGTGAAAACTTAAAATATCCTCTCCTCCGAAAGTGTCAGGCCGATTTTCAAATAATTTTGCAGAAACATTCCTTTAAGCCATGGTGGTTGGTAAAAAAAATAGCCACCAGGGGGCAGGGCTGTTTGGAGATTTTATTTTTGCCTTATGGCCGTGGAGCGATACTGGCCCTCTTGGGCCTCTTGTTCATTAAAATGTTTGCAATTCTATGTCAAAATTATACTTTCCTTTTTGCCGGTCGTTACCTTGACTTTATTAGGTGTTTCCAAAGCAGATGAATTTCCCACATACAGAAACTCTGCAGCAGACGACTTTGAAAACATACCCGAAATATTTTGGAAACTCCCTTCAAAGTGAAAGTTAAATAATTGAATAGAGTTGAAAACATGGTGAGCAATTTCTTCTTTTATCGCCTTGTTAGCTCCACTGGCTGAAAGCCAGTCGAGCTTATGTCATGGCGAATTGTCTGTCGTGCGTGCGTGCGTGCGTGCCTGCTTTAACTTTTTCCTTTAAACGACTTCTTCTCCCTAACCACTTGGCCAATTTGGTTGAAACTTCATGGGAAGCATCCTCTCAATGTCCTCTACTAAATTCCTTCAAATTTTTTTGATCCATTCAAAATTCTGGTTTCCATGGCAACCGAAAGAAAAAAATAGTCAGAACTTAAAAAATCTTCTTCTCCGAAAGTGTCAGGCCGATTTTCAAATAATTTTGTAGAAATGTTCCTTGGGTGACCCTTTATTAGATTCCTTCAAGAAATTTTGATTGGGCGAAAAACATGGCCGCCAGGGGGCGGGGCTTTTTTGCCTTATATAGCTATAGTGAAAACTTAAATAATCTTCTTCTCAAAAAGTGTTAAGCAGATTTTCAAATAATTATGTAGAAATGTTCCGTGGGTGACCCTCTATCAGATTCCTTCAAGCCATGTTGATTGGTAAAAAAACATGGCCGTCACAGGGCGGGGCTATTTTGCCTATATGGCTAAAGAGCAAACTTAAAAAATCTTCTCCTCCAAAAGTGTCAGGCCGATTTTCAAATAATTTTGTAGAAATGTTCCTTGTGTGAACCTTAATTAGATTCCTTCAAGAAATGTTGATTGGGCGAAAAACATGGCCGCCAGGGGGCGGGGCTTTTTTGCGTTATATAGCTATAGTGAAAACTTAAAACATCTTCTTCTCTGAAAGTGTTCAGCCGATTTTCAAATAATTTTGTAGAAATGTTCATTGGGTGACCCTCTATCAGATTCCTTCAAGCCATGTTGATTGGTCGAAAAACATGGCCGCCAGAGGGCGGGGCTATTTTGACTTTATGACCATAGTGAAAACTTAAAAAATCTTCTCCTCCGAAAGTGTCAGGCATATTTTCAAATAATTTTGCAGAAACATTCCTTTGGTGACACTCTACAAGATTCCTTTAAGCCATGGTGGTTGGTAAAAAAAATAGCCACCACGGGGCAGGGCTGTTTGGAGATTTTATTTTTGCCTTATGGCCGTGGAGCGATACTGGCCCTCTTGGGCCTCTTGTTTTTAAAAAGCCCTCTGCTGCGGAGGTGTCGGAAAGCGTCTATATGAGGGAAAGGGTTAAAAAAGGCAGGCTTATTTATAAACATTTTGTATGATTAATTGTAGGGTTTCACATCCAAGTTCAAATCAAAGAAGCAGAAGTCCACGAAGGGAGATCACTCTGGTGCCAGTAGTCAGGGCTGGGATTCAGACAGCAGCCCAGAATCATCACCACAGACAGAACGATGGGTATCCAAGAAAAAGGCAACAAGGACCACAACATCAACACATTCCAAAAGTGTACGGAAGTCATCTGTCAGCTCTGTCAGTTCCTCTTACACTAAAGAATCTCCACCTGTTGTAAAAAGATCTACGTATACTACAACTAGCAGTATTAGGCCTCGTCCACGTTCCTTATCAGGTAATGACATATTCTTCAAAATATCAAAACCTGTACAGCAGATGACTTTGAAAATATCTAGACAAAAATATAGATAGTCTCCATGAATTATAGGTATAATTATTGAATAGAGTTGAAAACATTGTCGCCAAAAGGAATAATTGCTCATTAAAAGTAATTTCTTCTTATGCCACAATGTTTTCTAAAAGTTGTCCACTGCAGATGCATCTACATGTGGGAAAGGAAGGGTTAATAACATTGTGGTGAAAGGATAATATTGCTTGTGATGAGTGGTGTAAGAAATGCCGCTAGTAAACCGTTTTATCTATTTTTTGGTGCAGTTATAAGAGTACAACACGAAATTGCCAAATTACTGAGCAAAAAATGCCAGAAGGGAATTATGTGAGCTCTGTAATTTGGCAATTTCATGTTATACTCTTATAACTGCACATACATTTAACCCTTATAATTGCTGTTAAGTGGGAAAAAGTTATTTTTCACAAATAATTGTTTGAAAAGGGAAATATAAATTGAAAATTGGGATCTCTTTTCTACGTTCAAAGTATTTCCGTAACCTGGTCATGCGATCAATTTTGTTTATCGGAAAAGAAACGCAATTCCTTTTAGTCACATGATCAAAACCAAGCAATTCACAGTGCATTTGAATCAACTGCAATTATCAGAAAAGACAAGGCACCTTTAAGCAAGTAAATCACAAAAAAATACTTTACGATCTTTTTGCTGCAGTTTGAAAAAAGTGTTCTTAATACTTACCCTTTCCCACATACTAAACATAGCAGCAGATGACTTTAAAAAACATCTAGACAAAAATAAAGAAAATTTCCGTAAATGAAAGTACTAATAACATTTTTTAATATTATGAAAACATCGTTCAAAAGAAGGAATTACTCAGTATGCTCTTGTGCAGATGCGTGAAAGGGGATCTGCAAGTGGGAAGGGGTTAAGGACTTGAAAGTGTCTGGTAAAAAAGAATTATTGTAATGACTTAACCCTTTCCCACATACAACAACTCTGCAGCAGACAAAAGCACAGAAAATCCCTATAAATGAAAGAACAATAATTGAATAGAGTTGAAAACATGGTGACAAAAGGAGAAATTGCTCGGTTTGAGTAATTTCTTATTTTGTTTCCATGTTTTCAAAAGCTGTCTGCTGCAGACGTTTCAGAAAGCGTCTAGATGAGGGAAAGGGTTAAAACAAATATGAATTTCTTTTAAGAATCTTTGTTTGTAACAAGGATTTGTCATACTTTTCCCAAAGTGTTTATCTTCATTGACTCTTTTTATATATGATTCAGGTGTGAGTAATCTGTCGACTGGTTCCTCTGATGACTCGTGGGAGTTACGGGTAACCGCCAAACATTCCTATGAAGCTCAACTACCATGTGATCTTTCGTTTAAGGCAGGTTCGTAGACCTTTCTGTTCTCTTTCCTCGAGACAATTACAAACCACTTTAGTTGCCTCTACATCAAAGAAGTTTTGACAAATTTGAGATGAAGAAAATTGCTCATAATGAGCTTCTTTTTTTTCCAACAATTTTATTATAAACTATAACTTTTTCCAACATACTGACAAGTTTTGAAAATATTGTGGCAAAATGCTCAAAATGAGAAATTTTTCCTTTTGCCACAATTTGTTCAACTCTATTTAATTGTTCAACTCTTATTTATTGTTTTAGATTTGGCATGTTTTTGTCAATGTGTTGTCAAAGTCGTCCATTCTATATTTGTGAAAGGTTATTTATTGTTATTTTAATCAATCACGTCAGGGACGTAGATCTTATCTATGTCCCTGATCATGTGGAATACATTTTGTGCACATTTGTTAAGATCCTTTAAATTAGAATGTGACTGTGACCAAATATTCTATAAACCCTTTTCCCACATGATAATGAAAGTACGGTTCCTTTATTAAATTGAGTTGAAACATTGTGGCAAAAGGTGAAATTGATCATTATGAGCATTTTCTCCTTTTGTCACAATGTTTTCAAAAGATATCTGCAGCAGAGGCGTCAGAGAGCGTCTGTATGTGGGAAAGGGCAAGCATATTTATATTTTCATATTTCTGTGTTACAGGTGAAGAGATCCTAGTTATGACGAGGACGGACAGACAACATGATTGGTGGGAGGGGAAATGTCGTGGGAAAGTTGGAATATTTCCTGCTAACTTGGTTAGGATACACAACTGATATCTTAGCTGTCAAAACTGTTTATGAAAAAATACCCTTCATTTACCCTTTCCCATATATAACAAATCAGCAGCAGACGGCTTTGAAACCATTTTGGAACAATTATCGAAAATCTTGATTTAAAAGGAAAGTTTAATTATTGAAAATAGTTGAAATCATTGTGACAAGAAGAGGAATAATTGCTCGTTATAGCATTTCTCATTTTGCATTTTTCTACATCATTAGGCAATTGGGAACTGTCTAAAATGTTTAATTAACGCTTTCCCATATACAGACGTTTTCAGATGCCTCTGCGGCAGATGACAAATGGAAACATTGCGGGAAAAGGAGCAATTGTTCATTATGAACAATTTCTTTTTTTGCTTCAATGTTTTCAACTTAATTCAATAATTGTTCTTTCATTTTTTCAAGAGCTTCCAGATATTTGACGAAATGTTTTCAAAGTTGTTTGTTAGATTGTAGTAAATGGGAAAGGGTTAAAACACAATATCGTGTTATGCTTGAATTTCAACAGTTCTTGACAGATTTGATTGTGTTTTATGTATCTAGTAAGTCTAATCAAAATTACTTTGTGACAAAATATTCCATGTTTATAAGTACATGTATACCAGTTTTTACTAAATATTTGTTGTAGTCATTGACTCAAATAAGGATGAATTAACTTCTTTCCACTTGAAAACATATCTGAAGCAGTCGATTTTGGGAAACATTGTGGCAGAACGAGAAATTGCTCAAATTGTCTGCTGCAGATTTGTTGCATGCGGGAAATGGTTTACCCTTTCCCTCATATAGACGCTTTCTGATGCCCCTGCAGCAGGCGGCTTTTTGAAAACATAGTGACAAAAGAAGAAATTGCTCAGTGCGAGCAATTTCTATTTTTTCCACAGTGTTTTCCACTTTTAGTCATAGGTTATCCATTTAATTATAGAGATTTACCATTTTTGTTCAAAGTCGTCTGCTGCAGAATTGTCGTATGAGGGAAAGGGTTAACATGTGATATAAGTGAGCTGGCTCCTTCTATATTTATTGTTGTTGTTTGTCTTTGTTGTTGTTTATGATGATTTTTGTACTTTTGATTTATTTTGCTAAACCAATTCTTTGTAGAGACTACGTTGAACAACTTTGCTGTGAATGATCTTTGAAAACATTGTAGGAAAAGGAGAAATTGCTCCTATCAAAAATGTATGTCCAGTTTTGTAGGGCTTATAAACTTTCCTTCTGTATTATTTTAACATACAGAGGCTTTCTGATGATCTGATGGCTCTACATCAAACAACTTTTAAAAACATCGTAGCAAAAGGAGAAATTGCTCATTAAGAGCAGTATCAACTTTTGCCATGATGTTTAAAACTTAATTCAATAATTATTCTTTCATAAATAGTTTTTTTTTTAAATATTTTCTACATGTTTTCATAGACATTCCTTCATATATGTTGGAAAGGTTTAACCCTTTACCCGATATTAAAAAACTTTCTGATGCCTCTGCAGCAGACAGCTTTTTAAAAACATAGTGACAAAAGAAGAAATTGCTCAAAACAAGCAATTTCTCCTTTTGCCACAATGTTTTCCACTTTTAGTCATACGTTATTCATTCAATTAAAGAGATTTCCTATTTTTTGACAAAATATGTTCAATGTTGTCTAGTGCAGATTTGTTATATGTCGGAAAAGTTTAATAGCAGACGACTCTACGAATATCACAGATTAGGGATTACTTTGTTTTGTTATAAATAAGATTTATTTGTTTTTATTTTTATTGTTAAAACTCGCAATCCAATATTGTAAACATTATCAGGAAATTCCATTAAATGAATAAAGGTTTGAAAGGTCCTTCATCAATTATCAGTCAATTATTCAACCATTTCCCACATACAACAAATCTGATGCAGATAACTTCGAAAATGTCTTTAGCAAAAATATGAAAAGTTTCTGTAAATGAAAGCATAATCATTGAATAGGATTGAAAACATGGAGGCAAACAAAGAAATTGCTCATGATGACCATTTCTCTTTTTGGCGCAATGTTATCAAATCGTCTGCTACAGATGCGTCTGCAATTGGGAAAATGTTTACGGGTGCAGGTGTAATATAACATATTAATTTTGCTACCCAAGGGTTATAATATGTAAAATGTACAGTTTTGTGATTTACCTGCTCATCTTTTTTATATAGATTATGTATATCATTTTTTAGAGAAAGAATAAAAATATAGATTTACAAGGATTTTAGTAAACGGGTCTGATTGCATTTGAGAAAGTTGACATGCAGATCTTTTTAGGATGCAGTCTAATAGATTCTCCTTTTACCACAATGTTTGCATAAGTCGTCTTCTGTAGAAATCTCTATACATGAAACAAGTATTGAAATAAGTTGAACACATTGTGGCAAAAGGAGAAATTGGTCATTATGAGCAATTTCTCCTTTTACCACAATGATTTCAATAGTTGTCTGCTGCAGAGGTGTCAGAAAACGTCTGCATGTGGGAAAGTTTGAATGATCACTTTTCCATCAATGTAGTTGTTGTGTGTATGTGGGATGAAACATGTGACTGTGTTCTTTTGAACACTCTTGCATCATATTGAATAACCATGTCTTAATTGTTTTATATACTCTTTCAATGTTAAACAAATACAAATAATTGTTATGGACAAATAGGCAATTTTTGATAATAAATATTTCTTTTGGAAGTTGAGTGGAGTTGTTGTTTATATTAACTACATGTACATCTATCTGAGAGACCGCACTGTCATGCTAACTTCAGTTTAATCTTTCCACCTGTAGACATGTTTTAACCCTTTCCCACTTGCAGAAGCATTTTGACGCAATAGCAGCAGACGACTTTTGAAAACATTGTGGCCAAAGGTGAAATTGCTCATGAAGAGCAGCTTCTTTGGCCACAATGTTTTAAACTTTATTTAACAATTATATTTTATTGAGATTTTCAGGATTTCGTCACTATTTTTTCAAAGTCGTCTGCTGTCGACTTGTTGTATGTGGGAATGGATTAAAGCATCTGCATTATAAAACTTTTTAAACTCATTTTTGCAGTTTCACCCCCTGACGGCCATGTTTTTTTAACAATAAAACATGGCTTGAACAGAACTATTTAGAAATAAGCCCGATATTTTTGGAGATTATTTTAAATGGTAAAACATGAAAGCTTTTCAATCAAGCAACATGGCTTGAAGAGACATCATTCAAAGTCGTTAAGGGAACATTTCTACAAAATTATTGGGAATTGGCAAGAAGCTTTTGTCTGAGAAGATGTTTGAAGTTTTCACTATAGCTGTACAGGGTAAAGAAAACCAGCCCCCTGTTGAATATGTTTTTTAGACCAATCAACATGGCTTGAAGGAATCCGATAGAGGGTCACCCATGAATCATTTCTACAAAAAATCGGCCAACTGGTTTGGGAAGTGAACTCTTTAGCTCACCTGAGCACAAAGTGCTCAAGGTGAGCTATTGTGATCACATTTTGTACATCGTCCGTCCAATGTCAACAATTTTCTTGTTAACTTTCTACAGGCTACAATCTGCATCCTATCTTCATGAAAGTTTAGCAGAACATTCATCTCCATCAAATCTTGGACAAGTTCAACAAAAGCTAGGTCACTAGGTCAAATTGAAGGAAAATCTTGTTAACACTCTGGAGGCCTCTTTTTTAGCTCAACTGGCTGAAAGCCAGTCGAGCTTATGTCATGGCGAATTGTCTGTTGTGTGTGCTTAAATATTTTGCTTCAAACGACTTCTCCTTCCATATCTACTTGGTCAATTTGGATGAAACTTCATAGGAAGCATCCTCTCAATGTCCTCTCCTAAATTCCTTCAATTTGTTTGGATCAATGTAACCGAAAGAAAACAATAGTGAAAACTTAAAAAAACTTCTCCTCAAGAAGTGTCAGGCGAATTTTCAAATAGTTTTGTAGAAATGTTCCTTGGGTGACCCTCTATCAGATTCCTTCAAACCAAGTTGATTGGTCGAGGAACATGGCCACCAGGGGTCGAGCTATTTTGCCTTATATGACTAGAGTGAAAACTTAAAAAATCTTCTCCTCCGAAAGTGTTCAATTGTAGAAATGTTCCTTGGAAGACCCTCTAACAGATTCCTTCAAGCCATGTTGATTGGTCAAAAAACATGGGCGCCAGAGGGCGGGTCTATTTTGCCTTATATGGCTATAGTGAAAACTTAAAAAATCTTCTCCGACCAAAGTGTCAGCTGATTTTCAAATAATTTGTAGAAAATGTTTAATGTTCCTTGTGTGACTCTCTATCAGATTCCTTTAAGCCATGTTGATTAGTAAAAAAAACATGGCCACCAGGGGGCGGGCTGTTTGGAGAATTAATTTTTGCCAAATGACAGTGGAGCGATACTGGCCTTCTTGGGCCTCTTGTTATTGTCTTGATGATATGTAGGCTGAGTTCGAATAAGGGTCATGTTGGTCAAAAAGTAGGTCACTCAGCCAATTTGAAGGAAAATCTTGTTAACACTCCAGAGGTCAGAAGTTTTCGCTTCAGCAGCTTTACATATTGTCAGAATGCTTTTCTTAACGATATCTAGGTCCAGTTCGAATATATGTCATATTGGATCAAAAACTAGGTCACTAAGTCAAATTGAAGGAAAATCTTGTTAACACTGGCGGCTTCATTTTAAACTAGAAAAACAGCTGATACAGTGGAAATTTATTTATAAGAATGTATTTATTTACCGGTTCATGCATATAATAATCAACACAAAAAGTAACAATTCAGTAAAACAAAAAAGATTCTAAATCATAAATGTATAGCTAGTGCAGGGTAAATCACAGGATTAACCCTTTGCCTCATATAGATGCTTTCTAACGCCTCTGCAGCAGACGGCTTTTTGAAAACATTGTGACAAAAGAAGGAATTCCTCAAAACAAGCAATTTCCACAGGTTTGCAGAATTGTCCTATGGGGGAAAGGGTTAAATCTTTTTCACTTGTAGACACATTGTGATACATCTGTAGCAAACAACATTTGAAAACACCCGATTTGTTTTATGTGGGAAAACGTTAAATTTGAAGGGCAGAAAACATTACTATATTGATTAATTAATTTGACATCAATTTTGCATGCATTCCATAGAGCTGATGAAGTGAAATCTTTCATTCAACCCTTTCCCACATACAACAAATTTGCAGCAGATGACTGAAAACATATACATGTAACACAAATTTGGAAATTCTCTATAAACTAAGCGTTATCATTTAGAATTGAAAACATTGTGGCAACATTGCCAGTGTTCTCAAAAAGTTATCTGCTGCGGATGGGTCAAAAAGCGCCTGCATGTGGGAAAGGGTTAAACTCAATTCTCATATACATGACTTATAGCAATATTTACAAACGATATACATGTAGGCCAAGATGCGACTGCACTTTAATGTGGAATATGAACCCAAGTCTGCACTGTAAGCTTCACTATCACTCATTTAGCAATTCAATCCTGGAAGATAAGGATATAACCAGGTTAAAAACATGCTATTTCCAGAATTGATTAACCTTTTCCCACATACAACAAGTGTGTGCAGCAGACAACTTCTGAACTTGGAAAACATCTAGGCAAAAATATGGCAAATCTCTATATAAATGTAAGTACATGTATAATTATTAAATATAGTTGAAAACAATGTGGCCAAAGGAGCCATTTATTCTTTTGCCATAATGTTTTTCAACTCTAAACTTCCAATTTTTTCCAGAAATTCCCCCTATTTTATACTGGGATATTTTCGACCCTATTTTTCACATACAAAACACTTTCTGACGCCTCTATAGCACACAACTTTTGAAAGAATAGTGGTAAAGCGAGAAATTGCTCCTTTTGTCACATTTTCATCTCTAATCAATAGTTGTATATTCATTTATAGAAATTTCCAATATTTTTACCAAAATGTTTTCAAATTCGTCTGCTGCAGAAATGTTGTATGTATGAAAGGGTTAAAAGCAGACTTCTCTTTAAAATTCAAATCAGGTAAACAGTTAAATAACAATTGCCCAAAGGAAAGCTAAAGCACTCAACAAAAATGTGCTGACAACCATCTGGTCACAGCCATCTGTATAGATGGATCCGTCTGCATTACGGTTACAGTCGCAGTCCGAAACATTCGCATTTCTGTAGGTCAAGGTCACACACTGCTGATTATAAGTAGATGGGATGCACGTCTCAGCCTCCACAGCCGCGATGGAGTCGGGTAGGTACAGCTCACATGCGGTCATGTCTGTAACGGTCTGGCTCGTGCTGTAAACACATGTCTGAAGTGAACTGGTATCTGGATGAGTCAGTGCTTCCGTGCTGTAATCTGACGTTCCACAGATTGGACACCTGCTCGTGATGGCGTCACTCGGAGCTCGCCAATTTTGTAGATCGCAGACATTCGAGATTGACGATAAGTGTAGTTTGTAAGGAACGATGCCAGCTGTATGGGTTGGCATGACCTCGTGCAGCGTGTAAATATCTGTGGACTTCTTACTCAGCGCAACAATGGATGTCGTGTTAACAGCCATGATGTCTTGTATGTTAGTACCGGAGCATCCATATCTCGGCGATATTCCAGAAATCGTGATCTGCTCTATCATTTCTTCCGGTCCTTTGAGGATGCAATGGACTTCGAACAAAGCATCCGTTAGAAGTGCAATTTTTCCGTTAAACTCAAGAGTATTTATTTCATGTTTTGTTGTCTGGCCTAAAACAACATAATCAGATTGTACAAATCTTTCCATGATATTGAGATCGATGAACCCTGTAACGTAACAGTTCTGGACCGCCCCAACCAACACAAGTAAAATTAAAACTATTCCGAGTCTGCTAGCCATCACTTGTTTATCTGTTCAACGTAAATATTTTTGTGAACAATGTCCTGCAATGTGATCTATTTAAAGCGGTTAAGATTAATGTTTCGAATGAATTATGCCAACCAGGTGACACATTTAAATGTATTAGTTATAAGATTGTTCTTTAAATTTTAATCCAGTGAGGCTTAGTCTTAATCCTTTCCCACATACAACAAATCTGCAGCAGACCACTTTGAAAACATCTTGTCAAAAATGTGAAAAATCTCCATAAATGATAGTTTAATGATTAACCCTTTCCCTCATATAGACGCTTTCTGACGCCTCTGCAGCAGACGGATTTTTGAAAACATTGTGACAAAATAAGAAATTGCTCAAAACTGGCAATTTCTCCTTTTGCCACAATGTTTTCCACTTTTAGGTTATCCATTCAATTATAGAGATTTTCTGCTGCAGAATTGTCCTATAAGGGAAAGGGTTAATTACATTGTCCGAAAAATGCGAAATAACTCATGATTTATTTCGCAATGCTTTCAAAAGTCGTCTGCTGCAGAGGCGCCAAAATATGTGTACAAGTTGGAAAGGGTTAATCCTTTCCCTCATTTTCTTTCAGCATAAACCCTTTCTGTATGTACCTACATACAGATACATTTTGAGCATCTGCTGCAGATGACTTTTGAATATGAGCAATTGTTCATTTTGGAAAGGGTTAACCCTTTCCCTCATATGACATTTCTGCAGCAGACGACTTTGAACGTATTTTGTCGTAACATAGAAAATCTCCACAATTGAATGGATAACCTATGACAAAAAGTAGTAAACATTGTGGCAAAAGGAAAAATTGCACATTTTGTGCAATTTCTTCTTTTTCACTATGTTTTCAAAAAGTCGTCTGCTGCAGAGGCGTCAGAAAGCGTCTATATGAGGGAAAGGGTTAACAATAATTGTACCTTCATTTATAGATGTTTTTCCTAAATCTTTGACTAGAAGTTTTCAAAGTCATCTGCTGCGTATTTGCCGAATGTGGGAAAGATTTGAAGGCAAAAGATTGTAAACAACTGAAGGTAAAAATAAAAAGTCTACTTTGTCGCCTCTTTCCAACATACAACAAATCTGTTGCAGGCAAATTTTTAAAAAATAGTCAAAACTACAGAAAATGTGTTGTTATTGCGAAGAGTTGAAAACATAGTGACAGAAGGAGTAAATGCTAATTACGAGCAATTTCTTCTTTTTCCACAACTTTTTCTTCAAGTCAGAAAGGATTTAACATCAGACCAGAAAAATATTATCTACATTTTGAAATTCTAAACTACTATTTTGATACAGAGTTGATAACATTATGGTCAAAGAAACTGTCCATTTTTTATTATTACAAAGTCCTCTGCTACTACTTCAAACGGCATTTATCCTAACCATTGTGAGAATAGGGGCAACTACTCAGAAGAAGCAATACCTTGTTTTCTGTTCACTGAGGACATTTTTGTGTCAATTTAGTTTTGAGCAATTTCTATATAAATCAAATTTGATAGTGTAACAATCATTTCCATATTTAAAATAGATATTTTCAAGTTTGCATGTTGCACAATTGTTGTATATGGGAAAGGGTTATGGATTAGGCTTTATATCTTAATTTAGGAGCTATTAAATCTCACCTCAAAAGGACATGAACTTAAAATTAATAATCTTTTGACCCATGCTGAATCTTTCCCTTTCCCACATACAACAAATCTGCAGCAGAAGACTTTGAAATGATCTAGACCAAAAACATGGTAAATCTATACATGTATATATGAAAGTTACTGAACAAGTTGAAAACATTTTATAAAAAGTGGTAATTGCTCATTATGAGCAATTTCTCCTTTTGTTACAATGTTTCCAAAAGTCCACTGCTGCAGAGGTGTCAGAAAGTGTCTGTATGTGGGAAAGGGTTAATCCCTTGATTAATACATTTAGACTGCAATTGATATCTAAGTCATGTTTATAAAATGACGGTGTTTTCAACAATATATAAGAGAAAGTTGATGCAAGGCATCAATGTTGCCGGAAAAGACTGCATTGATTTATTTATGTATTCTTGACTTTCCTTAGTCTATTCAAACATTTGCTTATAAATTTTATATTCATACCTATACATTAGGGTATCTATAAAAAATTAACGAAATGTGTACACATTTATCTTGGCTTAAATTTAATTTTGCTGTTGTTACTTATTTAAATAATAGTATTCATTCATATAATTTCAATGTTTGTCAATCTTATTCGAATCACAAGGTAAATATCCTGGTATTGCTTTAAAGGGAGGTAATTTGAAGAAAACAAAAGTCTTCAAAAGGAGAAATATATCAGCATTACCGTCTACAGTTTAAATTGTTTTATTGTTTGTGGATTTAAAAATGTTCTTTTTTTCTTATTTCTACAATGTACAACGAAATATTGCGGCTTCTCTTTGACGCTTTGCGTCAAACATTCGTCTTGTACTTGTCTAAAATAAAATAATATCACTCGCTTTTTCATATCGAAATGCGCATGCGCGAAAATCGATGTTAAAGGTCACGAAACTACACAACAGAATAGGGTCTATATTTAGCTTAGAAACAGTTCCTACTTTAGATATTCATGGATTAACATTATTAAATGAATTCTACACAAATCAAGACATCTCTTTGAACATGAAAACAACATTTAGTAAGTTTAAATTGCTATTAAAATGAGAATCCGAAATTGACCTCAATGATGACACATAAGAGTCTGCATTAGGGGGTGTTGGTTCACGTCTTGAAGGGACCACTTTTGTCTTCGTAAATAAGACAAAAAACTTAAATGAGTGAAATAAAAAAAACTGCAAACATTAAAAAATCGGAATATTTATTTCATTTTAGATGTGTCATTTATTAGTGTTGGTAAACAACCACAATTGTAATATGTTCAAATCATCTAGATTTGTTTCTTTCTAATAATAAGCCGCCCTCCCATGTGATTTCCGAAAAGCTATTAAAAATAGAAGTCGCGGGCTTCTGCCCGGCGACTAATAAAATTTGACAACGTTTAACCTGATAGAGTCTTAAGTATCGTCTGCTATGAAAAAAAATCTAAGGAAAACTTTTAAAATAATTTTACATCCCTTGCCGAGACTTATCATGCCATTTGTGTGGAAAAAATCCCAAAGGCAGAACCTCCTATAACCCTTTCCCTCATATGCCAATTCTGCAGCAGACGACTTTGAACATATTTTGTCAAAACATAGAAAATCTCTATACTTGAATGGATAACTTATGACTAAAAGTTGAAAACATTGTGGCAAAAGGAGAAATTGAAAGTTTTGAGCAATTTCTTCTTTTGTCACTATGTTTTCAAAAAGTCGTCTGCTGCAGAGGCAGCAAATAGCGTCTACATGAGGGAAAGGGATAAGAAGGATTGGACCCCAAAACCTTACGTTCAAGGCCTGTTGTTCTCTTCTACTTCACCATTGTATTTGTAGGAATTTGACAGGGTTGAAGCATTGTAGGAAAATAAGGATTATGGGAATGAAGATATTATTCATTTTGAACAAGCATTTTCTACTTTGTCAACAATGCTTTTAAATCTTAATCAATATATTATATCATTTTTCTTTTAATATTATTTTCTTGACACATTTTCAAAGTAGACAAATTCAAAAACAGCACATTGTGGAACACTTTAATATATGTAGTTTAGAATCCTTTATTGTGGTCATACACTTGACAAAACCCCCCCCCCCCAAAAAACTTTCCACTTGAAAAATGAATTTTGACAGACGCCAGTTTGATAAATTTTAGAAATTGCTCAAAATGAGTTAATTCTCCGTTTGCCACAATGTTTTCAACTTTCTTTTCAGTAATTATAACATCATTCATAGAGATTTTTGCCTATATATTTTCTGCTGCAGATTTGTTGCATGTGGGAAAGGGTTAACTAACCATTAAATTATTCCAGCAGATTAAAGGTTAATCTGGGTTAGCCCACTTTAACAGATTTAACCTTTTCCCTGAATCAGACAACATATGACACCTGAACATTGTTTTGTTAAAAATATTCTTAAACAAGAGCTGTCGGAGGACAGCGCGCTTGACTTTTTTGTGCTTGCCAATAAGTGATAGAGAAATCATATTATATTATTTATAAGCAAAGTACTTTATAAGTCGAAAAAGAGTCATAATTCTTACAAAAACACAATCTGTATTATAGCAATTTCGACAATTCCAAGGGCCATAATCCAGTCTTGCATAGGCGTATCTGGCTGGTTAGCGAAAGAAACAGAGCTCTCATGGATATCTAACTACTTTATAAGTTTGATGGAGATACAATCAAAACTGAATCGGATAGTAGATGGAGGCTCTATTGTGTTCACAAGCTGTATTATAGCAATTTTGACAATTTCATGGGTCATTATCCAGTCATGCATGGGGCGGATTTGGCTCGTTTTCAAAAAGAACAAAGCTCTCATCAATATTTAAATACTATCTAAGTTTGGTGAAGATCGGATAGTAGATGGAGGCTCTATTGTGTTCACAAGCTGTATTATAGCAATTTTGACAATTTCATGGGTTATTATTCAGTCATGCATGGGGCGGATCTGGCTGGTTTTCAAAAAGAACAAAGCTCTCATCAATATTTAAATACTATCTAAGTTTGGTGAAGATTGGATAGTAGATGGAGGCTCTATTGTGTTCACAAGCTGTATTATAGCAATTTTGACAATTTCAAGGGCCATAATCCAGTTTTGCATGGGCGGATCTGGCTGGTTTGCGAAAGGAACCAAGCTCTCATGGATATCTAACTACTGTATAAGTTTGATGGAGATACAGTCAAAACTGAAGACTTTATCGCGTTCACAAGCTGTATTATAGCAATTTTGACAACTTCAAGGGCCATAATCCAGTCATGCAAGGGCACATCGGGCTGGTTTTCGAAAGGAACCAAGCTCTCATTAATATTTAACTACTATCTAAGTTTAGTGAAGATCAGATAGTAAATGGAGCCTCTATTGTGTTCACAAACTGGTTTGCGAAAGGAACAGAGCTCTCATGTTTATCTAACTACTGTATAAGTTTGATTGAGATACAATCAAAACTGAAGACTGTATCGCGTTCACAAGCAATTGTTTACGGACAGACGGACGCACTTACGGACGGACTCATGGGAGAGTACTTGTGGGGTTATTTCGATTGATATTTTACTTGTGGGGTGCATACCACAAGTATGCAATTCATTCCGTAATTAACCCCCTTTTACGGAATGAATAACATTAATATGCAAATGAGATACCTGTTATAAAAACTAAAAAAAAAATATTTATCTAAGTGTCTTTATAAGGGTGGTGCGTGGGCTTTAGGAAAGAAAACACGCACCCCACAAGTACTCTCTCATGCGTACGACGGACACCACACCACGGCTAAAAATAAAATTAGTACAAAAAACTTAACCAAAATTATTAGTAAAAAAGGGGCCATAATTCTTACAAAAACCTTGACAAAGTTCTGTACTCTTGTCTGTTGATGGAGGTAATGATGGTGAATAAGTGTCATAAGTCTCAAAGCAATATCTGTAATGGTTTTGACAAAAAAGTAAATTGGTACAAAAACCTTAACCAAGGTGTGACGCTGACACCGAGGCGAGTAGTATAGCTAGCCTTTTCTTCGAAAAGTCGAGCTAAAAGGAGAAATTGCTCAACATGACAACATGACATATTTGCGGCTGGAAATTTTATGCATTCTTTAAAAAGGAAAAAAAAAATCAATATGAACAATATCTCTTTTTACCACAATGTTTTCAACCTTGAATCAAACTTATACTTAAGTTATTCTTTTCAAAATAATTATACCTTTTCAAAGTAGACGCCCTTTGACCTTTATAATATTAGGTAAATCTCAATTTTAATCAGTGGTGTTAAAGGATTAAGAATTTAAATTAATCATAAATTATAAGATTTCTACCAAACCATTTTAACTAGTTAGAAAACAATGGGGAGTTACAACCTCCTTTCACTGAGCCCATGATACTTCTACATGTAAAACTCGCTGTCAATTCTAAAATATGTTTTTAGAGAGCACTGTGTATTAAAACATATATCAATGAAGATGGAACAGAAAAACATAACACTACCGATTTTAATAGGAATAACTATTGTTATCAGTTTTGTTTCCATAACAACAGGATGTACAATATCATCTGGATGGCAAGATCTAACAATGGAAGAGAGGTTGGTGCTGTCCGATATTATTGTGTATGGTAAAACAACACAACACGTGGCGAGTGCTGCGACAATCGGAGGCAAAACACGATTCTTTATTGATGCCATCTTTGAAGTTTACTGTGTACTGAAATCAGATAAAGAAGACATGCCCGAAGAAATAACCATAGCGATGGTTGCCCCGAGAGACGGATGTTCTGGTACTAAAAAGCACATGGGGATCGAGAATGAAGCGATAGTAGGCCTGAAAAAGAACCCCAACGGTAAATATGAGTACGATGAAGTGATGCCAACACTGAGTGCCACCTTTTCGCCTTCTAGAACAAACTTCTTCATCATCTCACAAGTCTGTGACTTGCAGGATTGGGAGGCCCCAGCAGGTGCCTTAGAAAATCGATGTCCCATTTGTGGAATCAGCAACTTCACTGAGGCAAGCAAGGAAGCAGATGAAGGAGAAGTTAACTCGCCCTGTATTATAAACGGAATCGATTTTGGTACCGACTGCGACTTGTTTCGAAACGAGACGCCCGACAACACAACCGTCTGCGTGCCAACAACCCTCTCCGAGACCTGTCACCAGATAACGGTGTTTGAAAACGTGGTTGAATGTGACTGTTCTGTAGATACTACCGTAAACAGGAATGGAAACTTTATTGATGTTAGTCTTGCCAACCATTTTGTACCTAGTTGTGTATTTATTTTGTTGATTGCCACAGTGAGTATTTTGTGTAATTTGAAGTGATACATGATTTATACAAAAACAAAGACTGTTCTTTTCCAAGAGAGAAACTTACTCAAAAACAATCAATCAAAATGTATCCTGATGAAATACATCGCTTCTTTTAAGATTGTTAAGTTATTGTTCTTTTTTATTTTCAAACATATTTTGATAAAGCTATGGGCAATTTCTACTTTTGCCAAATGTTTTCATTAATTTTACTTTTATCTATACAGTTTCCTAGATTATTTCAATGTGGTGTGCTGCAGCTTTGTTGTATGTGGAAAAGGGTTTATTGTTCCTACTTCCTTCGTCTGTTTACCAGATATTATAATTTGTAGTCGCCTGCTTTGAACAAATTTAAGGATACTTTTGTAATAGTCAGAAAACAGGAAGTTCGATGTTAACCCTTTCCCTCATATAGACGCTTTCTGACGCCTCTGCAGCAGACAGCTTTTTGAAAACATAGTGACAAAAGAAGAAATTGCACAAAACGTGGTTATTCATTTAATTATAGAGATTTTCTTTTTTTTGACAAAATATGTTCAAAGTCGTCTGCTGCAGAATTGTCGTATGAGGGAAAGGGTTAACCCCTTCTCTCATATAGATGCTCTGCAGCAGTTGTATGCTGCAAATTTGTTGTATGTGAGAAAGGGTAAATACAAAATGGTACAAATTGAACAAATTGCTCGCTTTCTCACATTTTTTCCTGAACCCTTTCCCTCATATAGACGCTTTCTGATGCTTCTGAAGCAGACGTCTTTTGAAAACATTGTGACAAATGAAGAAATCACTCAAAACAAGCAATTTCCCATTAGCCACAATGTCTTCAACTTTTTTCAGTAATAATACCTACAATTAAAGGGATAAAATTTTCTTTATATTTGAGTAGAAATTTTAAAAGTTGTCTGCTTCAGATTTGTTGTATGTGGGAAAGGGTTAACATGTCTGAGTCCTAATGTGTGTGTATAAGGGAAAAGGATAAATTGTATTGAAAAAAAATAATGTTATTAATAAAAGAATTAAGTTTGCTGTAAGATTTATATAGTTTTAAATTGACATTTTTTACACCCCAAACACTCAATACACATATTTCAGGGCATAAATCTGGCTCCTAAACTATAAAACTTGAATCTGTGTTCAAGTATCTGATTGTTCAGAATATATTTTTATCTCAAAATTGACCAAATAAATGTCTTCTTTGGAGCATAGAGTTCTGAGAATGATTTCAGAGTAAAAACAGGACTTCCATTTAACACTTTTTCCTCATCACACATGTTTTGAAACTGAAAAGTTTAAAACATATAGTAACAAGAGCGCCAAATGTCACAAAATACGCCCGTCCTGTTTTTTTGAGACCAATTAAGTATAGTGATAATTGGTTGTACATCAGGCAAATTTAGATAGCAGACACTGTTAGTACAGTTTTGGCCATTTCGAGGGACATAAGTGTGTAGTGACTAAGATAACATGGTAAGTTATCGAACTTGTCCAAGATATTATGCCAATACACATTCTGACCAAATTTGGTGATGATTGGACAAAGGCTTCTAAAGTTATTGAGCTGACAAGACCAATTTTAGGTAATTTCTATAATTAAAGGGCAATAACTCTTGATTGACTAAAGCGATATGGCTAGTTATGGAACTTGTCCGAGATATTATGCCAATACACATTCTGAATAAATTTGGTGAAGATTGGACAAAGGCTTCTAAAGTTATTGAGCTGACAATCCCAATTTTAGGTAATTTCTTTAATAAAAGGGCGATAACTCTTGATTGACAAAAGCGTGATGATTGGACAAAGGCTTCTAAAGTTATTGAGCTGACAAGACTAATTTTAGGTAATTTCTATAATTAAAGGGCAATAACTCTTGATTGACTAAAGAAATATGGCTAGCTATCGAACTTGTCCGAGATATTATGCCAATACATATTCTGTCTAAATTTGGTGATAATTGGACAAAGGCTTCTCAAGTTATTGAGCTGACAAGACCAATTTTAGGTAATTTCTTTAATAAAAGGGCGATAACTCTCGATTGACTAAAGCGATATGGCTAGTTATCGAACTTGTTCGAGATATTATCCCAATACATATTCTGACCAAATTTGGTGATGATTGGACAAAGGCTTCTAAAGTTATTGAGCTGACAAGACCAATTTTGGGTAATTTCTATAATAAAAGGGCGATAACTCTCGATTGACTAAAGCGATATGGCTAGTTATCGAACTTGTTCGAGATATTATCCCAATACATATTCTGACCAAATTTGATGATGATTGGACAAAGGCTTCTAAAGTTATTGAGCTGACAACATACTGGACGCCGCAGGTAAAACTATAATACGATCCGTTTTTTCAAAACGGGCGTATAACAAAAGAATTTGCTAAAATGAGCGTTTCTTTTCTTTTCCCTTCCCGTCAAGTCTTTTACTTGCTAGCAAATCTATACCTATCTATCAATCAAATATCTTTTTCTTCAGATATTTTCAAAGTAGACATCTCTTAAAATATCATATTGGGTATGATGATGGTAAAATAAATATGTCAGGATATAACCGTTTTTCCTAAAATACAACAAATCTGCAGCAAACGACTTGAAACAACATTTAGACGAAAAATCTCTATAACTGCAAGTTTAACAAGGTAATGGGAGTATTGCTAGCAATACAAAAAGTTGTAGGATGAAAAAAGCATGTTATTCTGATGCCTCTGCAGAAGGCTTTTTGAAAACATAGTGACAAAAGAAGAAATTATGGAGCCAAAATTGTGACCTTGACCTTGGCAGTACGTGGTTGGGTGATCAGCATGACATATCAACTTGTTATGGAGAATAATTGTGTGAAGTAGTATCAAAATCTTTTCAAGGATATAGAAGATACAGCCCAGATACGAAATTACGGATGGACAATGTTTGAGCCAAAACTGTAGCCTTGACCTTGGAAGTAAGTGACTGGGTGATGTGCACGACATATCATCTTGTTATGGAGAATAATTGTGTGAAGTATTATCAAAATACATTCAAGGATGAGGAAGATACAGTCCTGACAAGAATTATCAGATGGACGGACAGACGCAAGCAAACCTATAGTCCCCAAAAAGTCTCCGACCGGTAGGCGACTTATAATTGTGTAGAACTGAAAATATTTTAACAAAAGGAGTAATTGCTCATTATGTGCAATTTTTCTTTTTGTCACAATGTTTTCAAAAGTTTTCTGCTGCCAATGCTTCAACTTCAACTGGGAAAGATTCATTCTTCCATAAGAGAGAAAAATTGTAAATCTTCTTCCTACCATTAGTCATTTGAAACATTTGTATCCATTGCTATAAAACGAACAGAAATTACACCAAATAGGACCAACCTGCACACCAGGTTTAAAGTTCCTGGGCACAAGCGTTCTTGAGTAAAAAACATTTTTCAGCTGAAGGTTACCATGATCTTGACCTTTGACCTTGTGACCTCAAAATCAATAGGGGTCATCTACTGATTAGGACCAACCTGCAAAACCAAGTATGAAGTTCCTCGACATAATCATTCCTGTTATTGAGTAAAAAAAAATTTTCAGCTGAAGGTTACCATGACCTTGGCCGTTGACCACAAAATCAAAAGAGTTCATTTGCTGGTGGTGACCAACCTGCACACCAAGTATGAAGTTCCTGGGCCCAAGCATTCTTCAGTTATTGAGCAGAAACCATTTTTCAGCCCAAGGTCACCATGACCTTGACCTCAAAATTAAACAAAATCAATAAGGGTCATCTACTGGTTAGGACCAACCTGCACACCAGGTATGAAGTACCTCGACATAAGCATTCTTTAGTTATTGAGCGGAAACCATTTTTCAGCTGAAGGTTACCATGACTTCAATAGGGGTCTTCTACTGGGCATGGCCAACCTACATAGCAAGTATGGAGTTCCTCGGCCCAAGCGTTCTTCAGTTATTGAGCGGAAACTATTTTTTACCTCACAAGGTCACCATGACCTTTAACCTTCTGACATCAAAATCAATAGGGGCCATGACCAACCTGTATACCAAGTATGAAGTTCTCCTTCAGTTATTGAGTGGAAACAAGTGTGACGGATGTACAGGGCAAAAACAATACGTCTCCCCATGAATGGGGGGAGACATAATTACAATAGGGTTATTATTACCAGGAAACTGCTTAATTGCTCAGTAACAATTTTGCTTTTACATTGACACAATACTACTACACACCAAGTCATTGCAATATCTGCATCCATTCCCAACAAAATGACAAAACGTTTGCCGTTTACTCCGCTTTCAAAAAATATATAGTAATATTACGGCATTTCCTTGTCAATTTATCCTGACACAAGCCAGTCATTTATAATGCTAACCATAAACTCGGAGCGCCAAGGCCCAATAAAAAGGAGACCATGAAATCTACGGAATTTCTATATTCAATTGCAAAATGCTTTCAAGAACAATATGACAGATACAATATTGATCTGTATTTTACCATGACTTATCAACCAAAACTCATAGAAAAATCTACACGCATAGCAAAGACAAGAGTATATTAGTGAATGATGTGGTACCAATCCGTCTTAAACAATTCTTCAGTCATATCATGGCTGTCAGTTCACCAACCCATGTGTTTCCTGGCGATCTCACACAAGTATTCAACAATTGTTCCGTCATATCATGGCGGCCAGTTCACATAATCATTTGTTTCTTGGATTTCTCACACCAGGACTCCATCAACATTCTTTCCAAGCAACTTGCTGCTTTTCCCCTTAGACGGTTTGCCTTTTTAAGAGAACACAATGATTGTCACAATGTGTCACCTGCCAAAATGTCAAATTAACAGACATATGACAGATAGAGTGATCCATCTGTCTCCCTGCCAAGGAAAGTGACACAAAACTTAGTAAAGACCAATCAGGATAAATGGTTTATTGTGTTCTATCCCTTTCCAACATACAACACATCTGCAGAAGACAACTTTGAATACATCTACTCAAGACATGGAAAATCTCTAGAAATGAAGGTGTAATTACTGAAAAAATGTTATAAACATTGTGTCATAAAAAGAAATTGCTCATTTTGAGCTATTTCTGCTTTTACCCCAATATTTTCAAAAGACGTCTGCTGTGGATGCCTCAAAATGCGTCTATAGATGGGAAAAGGTTAATGCCATTTTCAACAATTTTTCAGTTAATATAATGGCAGCCAGTTCACCTACTCATGTGTTTCTTGTATTTCTCACACCAGTACTCCACACAACATTCTTTTCAAGCAACTGGCAGCTTTCCACAAAAACTAAGACCAAATGGTGGAAGACCAATGACGCTTGTCACAGTGACTTTTGTTAAACGTCAGAAAGAATATTGGCCAAGCTAGGATTCGAACTCACAACCCCTGGATTGACAGCTTGCATTGCTACCGACCGAGCTACCGGGGCTCGGCCATGATAAATGAACAGATGAAGATATCACGACATGCCCACGTCAATTTTGTCGGGGTCTAAAAAGAGTATACCAAGAAAAACAGAAGGAATATATATATATTTATCTGAGTTAATTATATCATATAGTCTGTTTTTATAAAAAGTGAACATAAATGTTACATTGAAAAATAGTTGAAAATGGCTCTAACCCTTTCCCAAATACAATCTATAGCAGATGTCTGAAAATCTCTAGGCTAAAATTTGGAAAATCTCAATAAGTAAAAAATTATTATTGAAAAGTGTTGAAAACATTGCGTCAAAACAAGAAATTGCTAATTATGAGAAATGTCTCCATTTTTGGTTTCAATCAAACGGCTTTTTGAAAACATAGTGACAAAAGAAGAAATTGCACAAAACGTGCAATTTCTCCTTTTGCCACAATGTTTTCCATTTTTTGTCATAGGTTATCCATTCAATTATGGAGATTTTCTATTTTTTGACAAAACTTTGCTGCAGATGCGTAAAAATGCGTCTGCAAGTGGGGAAAGGGTTTAACTTCGATCAATAAATTATTTTCCTGATACAATAAACTAAGATTTCACTGCAAAAGACAACAAGCAATTACTCTTTCCCCCCAACTGTTCACACTTATGTTTTATTTATAATTCTATAAATTATTTGAAAATCGGCCAAACACTTTCGGAGGAGAAGATATTTTAGGTTTTCACTCAAGCCATATAAGGCAAAATAGCCTGCCATGTTTTTCGACCAATCAACATGGCTTGAAGGAATCTGATAGTGGGTCACTTAAGCAACATTTTAAATCTTTATCTTGAAAAATACTGAGAGGTCGTTGACCTTCTCCAGGAGCGAATGTAAAGGTAGATTTTCTGTTTTCAATATCTGCATCATCCAACAATGTGTCAATTTTGCCAATGTAAAGGACATGTGACAAATAAATGAAGTTTTTATCGTGTTCACAAAGTCATTTATAACAATTTTGCCAATTTTAAAGGGCCATAATCCCATCATGCATGAATGGATCTGGCTGGTTTTCGAAAGGAACCGGGTTCTCAGGATGTCTAGCTACTGAATAAGTTTAGAAAACATCGGATAATAAATGATGACTTAAACCCATTCACAAGGTCAATTATAACAATTTTACCAATTTTAAAGGGTCATAATCCAGTCATGCATGTATGGCATCTGGCTGGTTTTCGAAAGGGACCGAGCTCTTATGTATATCTAGCTACTGTATAAGTTTGGTAAACATCGGATTATAAATGATGACTTTAACTTGTTCACAAGGTCAATTATAGCATTCAAATTGCTTTTTATGCACATATAAATGTAAAATAAATACAAAATTTGTTCTTCCAACCTTTAACATTAATTAACCCTTTCCCACTTGTAGACACATTCTGACGCTTCTGCAGCAGATAATTCTTGAAAACATGATGAGCAATTTCACCTTTTGCCACAATGTTTTCAACTTTAATCAATCGTTGCCGTTTCCTCAATGAAAATTGTCCATACTTTTGGCTAAATGTTTTCAAAAACCTTTGCTGCAGATTTGTTGCATGCGGGAAAGGTTTAAAGAGATTTTTATTCAAAGTTAGTTATTTCTCATTTACCACAATATTTTATGTATGTAAGATAACAAGTATGATCGAAGAAATATTATGTGACGATATTAACCCTTTCCCTCATACGACAATTCTGTCAAAACAAAGAAATTCTCCACAATTCAATGGATAACCTATAACCAGGGCTGTACAAAAATAAAATTCAGCCACTTGTCCAGGACAAGTGACTTTCAGAATGCCACTTGTCCTGCTAAGATTATCACTTGTCCCACTTTTCTGCAAACCAAGTTTAACATGCGACAAATTTAAGAATTGTGTGGTAGCCCGGATCGCGGTTTCTTGAGTGTTTTATTTGTTTTTTAGTGGGTTATTTTCTAGTTCTGTATAAAGATAACATTAAGAGCACACATTGTACAGTACATGATTTAAGGGTAGTGACCAATTCAAATAACATTATTGCAAAAGACCTGTAGTGCAGCATTCAGTTAAAAAAAATATGAAATTTGGAAAAGAGATTATTTTTCACTAGGTTATTTGAAATATTCTGCATAAAATGTATGTATTTTATCCCTATTTACAAAAGATTCAAAAGCTATTGACAGAAATGTTAAACTTGAGACAACAAAGTCAAATGATGCAATAGCACTTTTCAAATTGAAGATAACAAAATAATAAGGTCACCGATTTAGGTCCCTCACCGAAACAGGGCAGTGTTCGATACCAGGGTCAGTTTTACAAAGAAAGACATTGATAAATTCAATTTTATTTACCAAAAGTCAAATTTATCAGGTTCAATGTAGTTATTATTAAAATCAAAAAATCTTGTCCAAAAAAATGAAAGACAACAAAACGTTAAATTTGTTTCATGTGTTGCGGTCAATTCCTATTAAAATCATCTCCTATTAACGCTACGCATTTACATTTAGTCAGATCGTGTACTTTAGTCAGATTGGTGTTGCGGTATTATTCGTAGCATAGCCGCCATTTTGATGATTGCGCAATGTTAATCATGGTTCCCTACTATGAGAAATCGAAATCGGTAAACAGCGTTGAATGTAAACATCGGGGTCGTCAGGTCGCGAATGTCATTCACCCAATTTCTCATTTCATCTAATGAAATCGCAACTATTAAGTCATATGATTTTTTTCCCGCCATTTATGCTAATTAGTTTTGGTAAACAAAGCCGTGATTGGGCAATTATCATACTCGGGGGAATCATTTATATATTTAATTCCAAACAATTTTCTTTGTGTCCCTGATATTCGAATATTATGTCGATCTTGAAGGTATTTCAAATTGATAAACGGCAAGATAATGTTAAGCAGTCGTCGTATTGTTTTTAATTTGGATCGAATTTATTTTATTAACTTCTGCATGGCGAAAATTTCTTACAAGTCTTTCTGAACCGGTTTGCACCAGTTTGCAAACATCGCATACCGAAAGTAGAAATATGGATCAAAATACATTTAAGGGAATATTTTAATGAGACCGATCCATAGGTAATTCCCTAGCTTTCATGAAATAACAGAGCCCCAAGGAACAATTGTCACTTATGATTGGACAGCCTTATTGGATACATATATATCACGTTAATCGACTATTACTGACGCGATTCGGTTGGCTGAAATCACTAGATCTGACAGGTGGGTAACTCCGCCTACTGTTATTGATTTGTTATGGTCACGCGCGAGTGGTTTTTCGCATGTAACATACAGTCAAATTTATACACGACAGACATGTGTGTTAGTAATTAAGCCGGGCTACCAGACACAGTAATTTACATTCACTGTTACGTAAATGGGTTAATATAATGGGACGTTGATTTTTAGAAAATGCCACTTGTCCGGGACTGAGATGTTGCAATTAGCGACTTGCCCGATGCGATTTATGACTTGTCCCGGGCGTCGGGCTATGGGATTTGTACAGCCCTGATAACAAAAAGTGGAAAACATTGTGGCAAAAGGAGAAATTGCACGTTTTGTGCAATTTCTTATTTTGTCACTATGTTTTCAAAAAGCCGTCTGCTGCAGAGGCATCAGAAAGCGTCTATATGAGGGGTGGGTTAATGAAAGTGTGACAATTAGATGATGAAAAAGTGATCCCTATATTTCTCTCTGCCTAACACACAATACAAGACAACATTCAGACTCAGAGGACTAGTTAAGGAGGAGTAAATTGGTATTTCTTCTATGAAACCTCTCTTAGCACTCATTAAAACCCATGTTGTGGGTACTCAAAAGAATCCTCTCACTGAGATTCTTTAGAGTACCCACACCATAGGCTTTTTGAGGTCAACTAAGGACTTTAGACTTAGAGCATGGAAAACGCTCCTTATCTAGAGCTCTGACCATATAGATGTAAAAATGTTTTCCCTCATCTTTTAACCCTTTCCCTCATACAACAATTCTGCAGCAGATGACTTTGAACATATTTTGTCAAAAAATGGAAAATCTCTATAACTGAATGGATAACCTATGACTAAAAGTGGAAAACATTGTGACAAAAGAAGAAATTGCACGTTTTGTGCAATTTCTTCTTTTGTCACTATGTTTTCAAAAGCCGTCTGCTGCAGAGGCGTCTGAAAGCGTCTATATGAGGGAAAGGGTTAACCCTTTCCAACATACAGACGTTTTCCGATGCCCTTTGAAAACGATGTGATAAAAGAAGAAATTGCTCATAATGAGCAATTTCTCCTTTTGCCACAACGTTTTCAACTTTAATACATGATAAACATAAAATGAGCCGTCCTGCAGGAAAACCAACATTATGGCCTCTGTATAATGTGTCAACCAAGATCAGCCTGCAAAGACTGATCTGGGCAGACACATTCCGTCTCAGGGGGATAGAGGTATAGAGTTGTGATTCCTGAAATAGAAAATCCATCTGAAGCGAAACGTGTCTATCCGAGTAAGCCTGCGCGGCATGCTTTGGCTGATCCGGGTCGATACTTTCTGCAGAGTCCACAATGTTGGATTTAACGTGGGACAGCTCAAATGTATTGTGCAAAACATACATTCATGTTTAAAGCGACATACAGTTTATAACACAAAGACAAGAGTTTCATATTATACAATAACAGTTCTTTCATTTATAAGGAATTTCCATATTTTCGCCAAGACGTTTTCAAAGACGTCTGCTGAAGATTTCTTGTATGCGGGAAAGGGGTTTAAGCTGACAACCCTGAGAATATCATCACCAGTAAGGGGTCTCATAATTTAATTTCCACTCTGCACACCGGGCAGGAAGCATTTTTCTGAAAATATAAAAAACAATATTTTCTTAACCATTTCCCACTTAAAGATGTGTTTTACATCACCTGCAGTAGACCAATTTTGAAAATGGAAATATTGCTCATTATGAGCAATATCTACTTTTGCCATAAATGATAATGTTTTCAACTCTGTTCAATAATTAATCATTCATTTATGGAGATTTACTATATTAATGTCTAGATTTCTTCAAAGTTGTCTGGTACAGATTGGCTGTTGAAAAGGATTAACAAAAACAAACATACAACAAATCTGCAGCAGACGACTAAGAAAACCCTGTAAGCAAAAATATGGAAAATCTCCATATATATGAACCTATATCTTTGGATAAAGTTTAAAAACATTGTTGCAATAGTCGTCTGCTGCAGAGGTGTCAAAATGTGTCTGCATATAGCTCAATACCAAATAGATGGTATTATTTTATCTCAAAGTATTCCCCAAAGAAAGAAAAAATCAAGAATTAAAATGATTTATTTTAAACCAGATTGAAAAAAACATTTACTGCCTATGAACAATATCTCCATTTCGAAAAAAAATTCAAAGTTGTATTAAAATGTAAGAATGTACTCATTAACCTTTTCCCACAAACAACAAATCTGAAGCTTATGAGTACACAGAAAGTACTGAATAATGTTGATAGCATTGTAGCAAATGAGAAATTGCTCACCATGAGCAATTTCTATTTTTGCAACAATGTTTCAAAAGTCGTCTGCTGCAGATGCCTCAGAAAGCGTCTGTATGTAGAAAAGCGTTAAGTTTATCGAAATAAATAAAACCTGTAAAACGATTTTGGGGAAATATTGTCAGAAGGACACTATCAATCATACTCTTCCTTTACCCTTTCCTAATTGCAAGACAATTTTGACCCATCTATAACAAACAACTCTAAAAACATTGTAACAAAAGAAGAATTGATTATAATGAACAAATTTTCCTTTTGCTACAATTTTTTCAATAAAATTATAGATATTTTTTTTAGGTTTTTTCATACTTTTGCCTAAATGGTTTGCAAAGGTGTCTGCTGCAGATTTGTTGTATGTTTGAAAGGGTTGACCATAGGGTGATGTAGGACCCATTTCTCCAGCTACAATTTATCCAAAGGTTATTGCTGAAGAGGCATCAAAAATATTTCAGCCACAACCCTGATTGTCAAGGATGGAAGCCATTACTTCCACTTTTAAAGTTTTTGGTAAATTACAACCTGGGATCCAACCCTGGTCTCTCGCTTCCTAGGTAGACAGGTCACAATCACTTACGGTTATCCATTTATCAATGCATTGTGAACAAGAAACCGCTGAAGACGGTAAGGCCAGATTGTCGGCAATTTGACCTTGAAAATCAAACCAAGGTCAAGGTCAAAGTAACCATAGAAATCAATAGAACTTGTTACTGGTTACCTTCAGGCAATGTTTTAAGTTTGTAACCCTTTCCAGTGCTGAGATTTTGCCTCAACCTAAAACTTTAACCAAAATGTTGACAAACAGACAGACAGACAGAGCCAATCTATAGACCGGAATTGCTAGAGCAATCTTCAATGATACAAATGAAAACATGGCAGTTTCCTCTGAAAGTTCCCATCCTCATTATCACACATGAAGATGTGACATTATGCTGTCTGCAGCAGACGACTTTGAAAACATCTTGGCAAAAATATGAAATTATATTTTAATTATATCGATTAGCAATGTTTCCTTTTGCCTGAATGTTTTCGAACTTTTTCTTCTGCAGAGGCGTCAGAAAGTGCCTGAATGTGGAGAAGGGTTAAAATCTATTATCTCTATTGACTTGGTTAATTTAAAAGCAGACAAAATAAGATCACTTAAACAGTTCATATAAACAACTTCACAATTTCAGATAGGTGGAAATCACTTACAGTTATCCATTTATCGATGCATCGTGAATGATAGGAATGAAAACATGGCAGAATCTTCTGGGTGTCCCCGTCCTCATAATCACACATGCAGATGTGACATTCCGCTATCCCTGAGTCTCCGGTCTCCGTGCGTTTGTAAGACACGGTTGGGAGCCGATTCAGCTCAGTCTTCGACAGACCCTTTGGTCTCGCATCCCCCAACATCTCTCCCAGTCTCAACAGGTCCTGTGAATTACAATCACACATAAGAGGTGTCCCGCGAGAAAACCAACATTATGGCCTCTGCATAATGTATTGACCCGGATCAGCCTGCAAATTCAGTGCAGGCTAATCCAGCCCGACACATTAAGTCTCAGGGGGATAGAGGTATAGAGTAATGATTCCTCAAACAGAAAATCCATTAGAGGCGGAAATTGTCTGTCCAGGTCGCTACCTTACACAGAGTCCACAATGTTGGTTTTCTCGCGAGACAGCTCAAATTACAAACAATTGATTGTCTACCTGATACCTAGTGTTTTTTTAGTTGTCTGCTTCGAAATTATTTTAATAGAAAACTACTGTAACATTCAGAAATTTTGAAAGTTGTTAATGATACAGAGTTAAAAAATTTGAGGGAAAAGGAAGAAAATTCTTTACAAATTGGTCTAATGAAAAGTATCTAGAGAAATATGAACAAAATATGAACAACTAAAGATGTAATTTAAGGTGGAGCAGAAAAGTTTTGTTACAACAAGAACTTTGTCCCTAACCCCAGAGTTACGATAACATGGGATATTCCTTTTATAACAATATGATCGCTTTAAAAGGAACCTAACCCCCATACAAAAAGATGCAGCATACAACTTTAAAAACATATGTGCAAAAGTATGGAAAATCTCAATAACAGAAAGTATATATTAGGTGAATTGAGTTTAAAACAATGTGGTACAAGTCGTCTGCTGCAGATATATCTGAATGCGTCTGAAAGTAAGAAAGGATTGAACATTTTCTTAATGCTACTGGAGACATGGAAGCCAAAGACTGGGTGACAACAGACATTCTATTGGCACTTAAATCGTGGTGACCTATACAGACAGGGTTTGCAAATAACTCATTTATAAATTTTTACAATGTTTTAACCCTTTCTAAAATGCAACAAACCTGAGGATGACGTCTTTGAAAACAGCTTGGCAAAAATATGGAGAATCTCTTGAAAACAAATCATAATCAATGATTAGAAATGAAAACATTGTGGCAAGAAGATAAATTTCTCATTACAGTTAAGTTATGCTTTTGCCGCAATATTTTCAAAAGCAGTCTGCTGCAGGTGTCAAAATAGGTCCGAAAGGGAAAGGACTAAAAAGTTCACAGATGTCTGTGCACTCCTTTCTCTTATAAAAATGTCTTTTGTTGTGACATGTCTCTGGATAAATGGTTGTCTTTTGAAACAATGTGGACAAGAATTGTAACCACAGAGACCAATGTATCGTCAAAAGAAACTGCAGATAAAGCAATACTTACTTCATAATCATTTCCACCCCTGTCCGGGGTAACCATGACAAATCCGCCATTCCTTCTTCTTGATCCTCGACCTCGTCCCTGGAATATGACAAAGTAAATGCTAATAATAGGTTGATCCAAAAGAAGAATGTCTATAATTCAGTGACTTAACCCTTTCCCACCTACAGACGCTTTCTGACGCTTCTGCAGCAGACGTCCTTTGAAAACATTGTGGCAAAATGAGAAATTGCTCCTTTTGTCACAATGTTTTCAATTCTTTTCAATTGTTATTCTTTTGTGTATATATATATTTTCCACATTTTAACCGAGATGTGTTTAAAGTCGTATACTGCAGATTTGTTGCTTGTGGGAAAGTATTACAATAGGTGCCATCAGTGGGAGACAGTGGGCTTAAAAATGGAGCATTGACCAAATGATCCAAAGGTTCTGAGTTTGAGTTCTGCAAGAGCACAACAACAATTTGTCATCTTTTCACACAACAGGTATGAGTACTGGATGACATTGAGAGACATTATAAGTTTTAAAAATACAAACCTAGTCTGGTTTGGATCAAATCAAACTGGATTGACAAGACCATATACGTTGTGGTATGTCATATGTTTTAGTGATATAAAAATAAATCACACCATCCCATCAGCTCTAAGAGCTAAATTGCAAATTCTCTTTTTTTTTCCTCTTGGAACTGAATGTTTTCAATATGTATCAAAACTACACTATCAATTTTCTAGATGTCTCATTTTATACCACACCTTGTTTCAAAGTTAAAGTCTCTTAATACCATTTATGCGTGCAGACACATTTTGTTATATCTGCAGCAGATGACCTTTGAATAAATTGAAATAATACTTTTATTTATAGAATATTTTCATATTCTTTCTTAAATGTTTTCAAAGGTGACTACTGCAAGTATGTTGTATGCTAGAAAGCAAATAATGTGACTGAATTGAACTTACCTGTATATTTCCCTGCATTACACCCAAATTGACCATTTCTAAATCTGAAATAAAATATAATCAAACATGGTTCATGTTTCTCCTTTTGCCACAATGTTTTCCACTTTCAGTCATAGGTTATCTGTCCATACAATTATAGAGTTTTTCTATTTATTGACAAAATATTTTCAAAGTCGTCTTGCAGAATTGTCGCATGAGGGAAAGTGTTAAGCAGAAACAAATGGTCCATGTACTCATTTAATCCTCTGCCAAATGCAGATGACAAGATGCATTTTGAAAAACATTGTGGCAAAATGTTACAAAATGCTCGTAATAAGCAATTTCTCCTTCAGCCACAATGATTTATAACTATTAACCCTTTCCCTCATATAGACGCTTTCTGACGCCTCTGTAGCAGACGGCTTTTTGAAAACATTGTGACAAAAGAAGAAATTGCACAAAACGTGCAATTTCTCCTTTTGCCACAATGTTTTCCACTTTTTGTCATAGGTTATCCATTCAACTATGGAGATTTTCTATGTTTTGACAAAATATAATCAAAGTCGTCTGCTGCAGAATTGTCGTATGAGGGAAAGGGTTAAATAATAAATACTCTCATCAAAATTTTAAAGAGATTTCAAATATTTTGAAAACATTGTGGCCAAAGGAGAAATTGTTCTTGATGATTTTCCACTCCATTTAATAATTACCGGTAAACACTCATCTATGGATATTTTTCACGTTTTTGCAAACATGTTTTCAAAGTCGTCTGCTGCAGACCTGTTGTATGAGGGAAAGGGTTAATTAAAAGTCACTTTAAATTGTAAGATTAAATATTTACCTAATTCAGAGTGAAGATTTTGCAGCATGTTTGAAATCTGAAAAGTAAATACAATGATGGTAGTTGAACTCTTTCCCACTTGTAGACGCATCTGCAGCAGACGACTTTTGAAAACATTGTGGCAGAAGAAGAAATGGCTCAAAAACTCTCATTTATAGAGATTTTTCACGTTTGTGTATATAGGTTTTTAAAGTCGTCTGCTGCAGATTCGTCATATGTGGGAAGGGGTTAATAGCACTCACTACTGATGCCAGTTTTCAATGGTTATTCACTAATCACAGCGGCCAGTTCACCTATTAAACATGTTTTCCCCAACTTTCTCCCTTCTGTATTCCATATAACATGCTTCCAAGGCAACTAACAAACCACCTTCCCACAAACAATATACAGTCCATCCCTCATAAAGATGCCTTCTGACGCCTCTGCAGCAGACAGCTTTTTGAAACATAGTGACAAAAGAAGAAATTGCTCAAAACGAGCAATTTTTCCCCTTGCCACAATGTTTACCACTTTTGGTCATAGGTTATCCATTCAATTATAGAGATTTTCTATTTTTTGAAAAAATATGTTCAAAGTCGTCTGCCGCAGAATTGTAGTATGAGGGAAAGGGTTAACTATAACACATGAACCTGAAGCTTTTAACCCTTTCCCTCATGTAGAGGCTTTCTGAGGCCTCTGCTGCAGACGGCTTTTTGAAAACAAAGTGACAAACGAGCAATATTGCCACTATGTTTTCCACTTTTAGTCATAGGTTATCTATTCAATCATAGAGATTTTCTATTTTTTGGCAAAATATGTTCAAAGTCGTCTGTTGCAGAATTGTCGTATGAGGGAAAGGGACAATCAATATATTTCAGTCATGTGCTTAGAAAACAAATGAAGAAAACAATAACATTTCTGCAAAAGATTGATGTTAACTTTAAACCGCTCCAACCTATAAGCACATGTTGACGCATATACACCAGACTACTTTAGAAAACATCATGGCAAAAAAATGACATTGCTCATAAATTATTAATGAGCAATTTCTCATTTGCCACAATGTTTTCAAATCTATTCTGTATTTATATGTATTAATTTAAAGAGAATTTCCACATTTTTGCCTAGATGATTTTGAAAGCATGTGCTGCATATTTGCTGTATGTGGGACTAGGCTAATGTCTATTTATTTGGAATACGAAGCATGTGGATCAAGAGAAAACAACAGAGTTTGCTGGTGGGGAATGACCAAACCACATTATCTTTTCTGATTTTCAATCCTGGCTTGCTAAAAAGAAGAAATGTGTAATTTCTCCTTTTCCAACGATTACAGTCATTCCAATATAGGTATAACCCTTTCCCTCATACAACAATTCTGCAGCAGACGACTTTGAACATATTTTGTCAAAAAATAGAAAATCTCTTAAATTGAACGGATAACTTATGACTAAAAGTGGAAAATATTGTGGCAAAAGCAGAAATTGCTCGTTTTGAGCAATTTCTTCTTTTGTCACTATGTTTTCAAAAAGTCGTCTGCTGCAGAGGCATCAGAAAGCATAGATATGAGGGAAAGATATAATTGCCATGTTGATTCAAGTATAACAAGCTACAGATAAGAGGTATTCTCCACTGAATTCAATCTTTTTTTGTTATTCAAACCCTATCTTGTTGGTACTCAAAAGCAGCAGAAAACTAGTAAGGATACTAACCTCAAGGTAATGATCGTCATAATTTCTGGGAGCTGAAATTAAAACATAGACAGTGAATATATTAAAGGTGCTGAACTTCAGAAAGTATATATCAAAGTCAAAGTTTTAAAACTGTTCAAAAGTTGCCTTGAAATATAAAGATCATAATACTGGGAAAAACTAGAGTAATAAATTCACTTTCCAGTACCATAAACATGTAAATATTGATCGTTTATGCTTCATTTTTACTTGGTAGACATACCCATTAAGCCAAATTTTGTACATTTTCATAACTTTAAATTGACAATTTTTCAACAGTTACTACCAAAATAGTTTTGAACTACTTATTATTACTTAATTTGTTGTCACTATTAGCAATATTTGCAGAAGTTTCATCATTTCAAAATTTTAATCTCCATCTGGAGTTCAGCACCTTTAAAACCCTTTCCTATATCTATTTATATCCCTTTCCAAAATATTACAAATCTGCAGCAGACGACTTTTCAAATATCAAGGTGGCAAAGGAAAAATCTAAAAAAAATGTAAGAATGATAATAAAACAAAGAGTTTTAAGCATTTTCGACAAAATGGGAAATTGCTTATCAAGAGCAATTTCTCTGTTTCTCGCCACAATATTTTTCAAGTCGTCTGTTGCAAGTGCGTCAAAATGTGTATATGTGTGGGAAAGGTTTGAAGAACACTTCTCTATTTGCAACATTGTTTTCAAAAGTTCCCACCTGAAGATGCATCTGCAAGTGGTTAACCCTTTCCAAAATACAACAATTCTGCAGCAGACAACTTTGAAAACATCTTTGTAAAAATATATATAAAATGTCTAAAATAATTTTCTTTTTTATTATCAGGAGCATTGAAATGTAATGTTGAAACAGGTGTTAACATTGTGTGGAAAAATGAGAAATTTCCCATCATGAGGAATGGTCCCTTTTCCACAATAATTTGAAATTGTCATTTGCTACAGAGACATAATATGCCATTTGTATGAGGAAAAGGGTTGACAAGTAGAAGACAAGAGGACTAAATAAGGAGGAGTGCACAGGTCTTTTGCCATCCATATCTCTCTTAAGACTCCACTAAAACCTTTGTTGTGGGTACTCAAAAGAATAGTCTCACTGAGACGATTCTTTTGAGTACCCACAACATAGGGTTTGAGGGTCAAATAAGGATTCAGGGATGTGAGATTCTCTTCTTATCTAGAGCTCTGAGAAGGGACTTGGTCTTAGTAAAACATGGAATTTTAATCTGTTATTGTGTATTTCTGTATGTCCTTTTGCATATATATTTGTGCCAGAAAATTGTACAGGTATTTACTGGTCTGCTATTATCCAATTAGTCAAAACTTGTCTTAGGCAGCTAACCATGTTACAAGTTAAAAGGTGGCTTCTGAACACAGGTGGCTGCTTAATACAAGCCAAATCAAGAAGAAAATATTCTTCTTGGTAACCTTCAGCTAACAAAAGTTTCACTGTACCTGTAGCCCTGGTACGCCGTCCTCTTTGTGCAACGGTTGGGGTGCTCCACTGCGGTCTAGACTGGTCAGCGGGATTCTGGGGTCTAGACTGGTCAGCGGGATTCTGAGGTCTAGACGGGTCAGCTGGATAAAAGTGTGCGTCAAACCGTACACCAGAAGCTCCACCCATCGATTCATTCTCCGGTTGTTGAGCAAGGGTCATAGCAAATTCTTTGTCTAGTTCTTCCTGTAAAGAAGGTAGGTAATTTCAAACATGCACACAACTTATGAAACATTGTCACAAAAGGAGATATTGCTTAAAATGAGCAATTTCTCCTTTTCAGGGCTCCAGATAATTTTTTGGCAAGAGGAGTAATTACTCATGAAAATTTTGAGTGATGAGTAACGCCCAAAGTACCATGAGTATTTTAATAAAGCCATTTTAGAGGTGGGTCGGTAGGTCGGAAAAATATTTTATTTTTTGGGAGGAGGGGGGGGGGGGGGGGGGATTAATAAACTAATATGAATGTTGAATGACATAAATCGTACACGCTGCCCTGTTTCAGTGACTGACCTAAATCGGTGACCTTGTTGTTTTGCATATGCTCTTCAATTTGAAGAGTTTTATGGTATCAATGTTTTTTGTGGTCTCAAGTGTAAAACATATAAATACAGAAATGATTTTTTGGATAGGTCACAGCCCTTTTTTCATGTAGGGGGTGTGCTTTAAGTGCAAAAATACAACTTGGGAAACCCAAAATATACACGTGACCATTCCAGCCAATCGTATTCGCGATTTGTAAATCAAAACTAATTTTAGACTTACGAAAGCCCAAATGTATTGCGGTAAACGTCATCAATATTGGGGCCGTTGAATAGGAATGCACACAAGACATGTATTGATTGTAAACTTCCGTTAATATTGCAATGTATACTCCCAGCCACTCGGTAAATCTCGAAAATTAACTGCAATTACCGCGATTTGTCAAAGAAATTCGACGATAAGAAATGCGTATTATTTCACTCGCAAAAATATGCTGGTGCCTGAAATCTCACCTCGAGTATGCAAGCTTAAATTCGAACCCTGTAAAAATGTATCGCATGGTGCATATATGAGAAATTCTTTCCTGTGTAAAAGATTTCCAAATAAGGAGATGTTTACTACAGCTTCAAGAAAGCGCGCGAAAAAAAATCACGTGATCTGTATGCCTGCGAAAATATCACGTGGTGTTATTTCTTCAAGTAGAAAGCGACTCCATTGGATGAAGCTCTTCTTTTAACTGTCTCGCGAGATTACAAATTAGCAAAGCAACAAATACACACTGATCACGTCAAAAGCGCTTTCATTTAATTCATTTTGAAATTACAGGCGCTTCAATGACAAAGATCGATTTGGTTTCCGATTTACGTAAATAATAAGCTAATGTAGAAAACGGGAACCATTACTTTTAGTTCTAAAAATAGACTAGGTTTTTCCGAGAAACTTTGAAAGAAAATATTATTTGTTTGTGATTTAAAAAGAAGATACGCATGATAACGTGAACGGATGAGTAAATTGCAAAATGTATGCGTATTTGTTACTCATGGAATTTGAAACACGTGCGTATTTGGTGATTTTCCATTCGTAATTTACGCAGATACGCACGTTATCTGGAGCTCTGCCTTTTGCCACAATGCTTTTCAGAAAATATGCGTCAGTTTATAAAAGATTTATTTTACCGGCGTATTTCTTGTATACATATGCAGAAGCATCAAAATGCGTCTATTCTTTATACTTGAGAGAGTTGATAATTAATTAAAAAGAAATCAATTACGCAGGAACGTTGTCAACTCAAAATCAAAATTTAACAAGAGCGCCAAATGTCACAAAATTTGCCCATACTGTTTTTTTGAGACCAAGTATAGTGGTAATTGGTTGTACGTCAGCCAAACTTAGAGAGCGGACACTGTTAGTACAGTTTTGCCCATTTCGATGGACATAATTGTGTAGTGACTAAGATAACGTTGTAAGTTATCAAACCTGACTAAGATATTCTGCCCATCAACATTTTGTCTAAATTAGGTGATGATCGGATAAAGGCTTCACAAGTAAAATGAGCTGACAAGACTAATTTTAGGTAATTTCTAAAATTAAAGAGCGATAACTCTCGATTGACTAAAGCAATATGGCTAGTTATCAAACTTGTCCAAGATATTATGCCAATAGATATTCTGACCAAATTTGGTAATGATTGGATAAAGGCTTCTAAAGTTATTGAGCTGACAAGACTAATTTTAGGTAATTTCTATAATTAAAGGGCGATAACTCTCAATTGACTAAAGCGTTACAGCTAGTTATCAAACTTTTCCGAGATATTATGCCAATACACATTCTGACCAAATTTGGTGATGATTGGACAAAGGCTTCTAAAGTTATTGAGCTGACAAGACTAATTGTAGGTAATTTCTATAATTAAAGGGCAATAACTCTCGATTGACTAAAGCGATATGGCTAGTTATCGAACTTGTCTAAGATATTATGCAAGTACACATTCTGACAAAATTTGGTGATGATAAGACAAAGGCTTCATAAGTTATTGAGCTGACAAAACCGATTTTAGGTAATTTCTATATTTAAAGAGCGATAACTCTTGATTGACTAAAGCGAACTTGTATGAGATATTATTTCATTACACATTCTGACTAAATTTGGTCATGATTGGACAAAGGCTTCTAAAGTTATTGAGCTGACAAGACCAATTTTGATAATTTCTATAATTAAAGGGCGATAACTCTTGATTTACTAAAATGGTATGGCTAGTTATCGAACTTGTCCGAGATATTATCCCAATACACATTCTGACAGAATTTGGTGATGATTGGACAAAGGCTTCTAAAGTTATTGAGTTGACAACATACTGGACGCCACCGGTAAAACTATAATACGATCCTTTGTATAAAAACCAAATTTTCATTAATTGAAGCAGTCAACTACTTCAAAATATAATTTACGGTAATGAGTCGGAGGTATATTGCTAACATTTGACAACTATGATCTAAAGGTATACAATTTACTGTTACTGTTGAATTATGAACAAAAGGGCCATGATGGCCCCTGATCACTCAACAGACTTATGCAATGTGATTTGTCATGCCTACAACATTAACTTTTTTTTAATTGAATGGCTGCTTTTCCTCATATATTTGTCGGACACTGGAAAGAGTGTTGGCAGATCTTGGGTTCAAACTCAAAACCCTTGAATTGGCAGCCTACTATTGCAAAAATGGAAATAATAGCAATACCTGCAACTTTCTAGCCATTTCTTCATCCTTGTCCATCTGTTCTATCTGCTTTACCATCCTTTCACTTTCTGGTGTCGTCAAATCCACGACAAAAGGATTATCTCTCCCGCCTAACACATTCCCTAAAATAATTGTCAAGAGGTCCAGATAAGAAGGGGTGGTATTCAGCTCTTTTCCCCACAATTTCTCTCTAAGTCTTATGATTAAAGCAAACCCTATGCTGTGGGTACTCAAAAGAATTGTCTCACTGAGGCGATTATTTTGAGTACCCACAACATAGGGTTAGAGGGTCAAATAAAGAATTAAGAACATGTAATATGCCCCTTATCTAGAGTTCTGTAATTGTGTTTCTATCACTTCATACTAAATTTGATATCTTTAGACTTTCCCTCATATAGACGCTTTCTGACGCACAGCTTTTTGAAAACATAGTGACAAAAGAAGAAATTGCTCAAAACGAGCAATTTCTCCTTTTGCCACTATGTTTTCCTCTTTTAGTCATAGGTTATCCATTCAATTATAGGGATTTTCTATATTTTGACAAAATATGTTCAAAGTCGTCTGCTGCATAATTGCCGTATGAGGGAGACTCAATTTATTACATTGATAAAATTTAACCCATTCCTAAAATATCATGCAACAACTTTTGAAAACATTGTCGCAAAACGAGAATTTGCTTATCTATAACAAGAGTGCCATGTGGCCCTGCATCTTTCACCCGAGCGCCATTTGCCGGCAAGCAACATTCATACCAATTTAGCTAAGATGGTTAACCATTACACAACAATTTGACAAAAAAAAACGGTTTTCAAGTCTTCTCTTTTTACCCCCTTTCGGAAGTCACCCGGTGTTCAGGTTTTTCTGACTCTATCTGATGATTATACCATTGTAACCAATATTCATAAAGAATTTCCATAGTTATGCCTATGTTTCCAAAGTCATCTGCTGCCGATTTGTTGTATGATGGATAAGGGTTAAGCATGACCTCCATCAGCTACAGTATCCTACCTTTTATCTGGTACCAAGTCTCATAGCATAGTTGAAAAGAGAAATTGCTCAAAAAGAGCAACAGTTTAGGATTAGGTTTGGTTCATATGAAGGCTGGCTTCTTAAATTTTAAAAGATATATTTCCTGTCACTAGACCTACCTGCAGGTGTGAAGTAGTTGGACCTCGGTGGTGTTATAAAGTCCATTGTAGAAGTTCTGAAGTTTAATGGCGAGTTAGATCTTGTACCGTAAACAGTATCTTCAATTCTCGTGATTTGTGGCGACATGTGACCAAGCCTTGAAGTTCCCAAGGTAGATTGAGAGTTAAATACAGGTGCAAAGACAGGTGAAATCGATATATCACTTATAGCAGGTATAGTCGGGAGAGAAAACTCAGAATCAGAATCAATTGATATATGACTATTAACCATAGCAAGTGTGGAAGAATCAGAGTTGAAGACAGATGAAAACACAGGTGAAATAGACAGATCACTGTCAACACGTGTTACTGGTATATTTGATGTCTTTTGAACAATGTCAGACATTCCTAAGGTAGAATGTGTGTTTGATACAGGTGAGGTAGATTGATCTGCAGAACTTTCATAAGCAGGTGTTTTTTCCTTCATCCTCATTTTGTGTCTTTCGCGTAACCCTTTGTCTTTGTGATGTTCGTAACTCGTTTTCTTTGGAATCCCAGCACTGGAACCCATTTGGCAATATTGGCACGAATGTTGGGGCTTTCCTGTAACATGTCCTGTGGTGTGCCTGCACTTTCCAGTACTAACTTGGTCATGTTTGTTGACATCAGCAACATTCAAACTCGAATGTCGGATTGGGGAAATATCAAAGTCCCGGTTTGACTTCAGTCGTTTACTCATCAAACGAAAGTTGTTCCTTTCCTCTTCTTCATCTGATGATTCCGAACTAGATGGCCAAGCAAATGCTCTCACCTTTTTTATGCCAGATACACGTACCGGTATTCCATTTTTGTTTGAATGATTCGACGATATATAATCACTTTTTCTTTTATGTATGCCATTTGTTTTATCCATAGAGTTTACAACTTTTAGATCTTTTGGACGATCTTGTAGAGAATTCAACAAAGCAGAACTTTTAATAAAGTCAGATTTTGCATGGTTAGGAAATTTGAACGGAGATGACTTGTCCTTCAATTTCTTTTGCCTGATCGCTTTTGCACGTTCTATTGCAAAGTTAGACTCACTGGGCAATGGCAAATAACTATCAGCTGTTAGACCCTTATCACTTGGGACATTATAAGGGGACTTTTCAGGAGTTTTGTTTTGCACAGAATATGATGATATCGAAGGGGAGTTCATGGACAATACGTTTGGAACTTTATTTGCTGCAAGTGACATTGATTTTTCAGGAGTTAACCTTGATTCGAATGACTGCAGACTTGGCTTGGCGTGTGATGCCTGATAAGGAGATCTTCTTTGTTTGAAAGACTGTAGACTAGGCTTCTCTGGTGTTTTTGATGTCGGAAGTATGGGAGATCTCTCTGCAGGACTACTTCCTATAGAATATGTTGATAAATCTCTGGCCCCTATACTGGAGCTTGTGGAATTCAACTGGTGAGCCAAAGTACTGTGCGACAGGTTTCTTACCCCTGTTTTCATCTTTCTGTTGAACGTTGGACTGAAATTGGTAGTCAACAAAGGTAAAATTATCCGAAGTCACTATCAGGGAAGGTCTTGTGGTTAAAAAGAGTTGAAATCATTGTGGCAAAAGAAGAATTAGATCTTTTTGAGCAATTTCTCCTTTTGCAAAATGTTTTCAAAAGTCTTCTTCTAAAAACATTTCTTTTTCAGGCTTATCTGCTTTCTAAATAACTAAAAAAAAACATGCATGAAAATATTGTGAAAAAAAATGTAAAAGTAGAGCGGCTCTTAAATGACATTTTATGAAAATATTGAGGAAAAGAATAAATTCCTCAAATTAGTTAAAATTGTTAAACTCAATGAGAATAATGATTTCCCGATTTTGCATTTATCCCAAATTGATCTCAAATTTCATTGAGAGCTGCTGGGTTTGAAATCATCAAATTCTAAGGAATCGGATAAGATAGAGTGCTTAAACTACCGCTCTCTCAATCATATTTCTATTTTCTCCTGAAACCAGAAAAAGAAGGGGTACACAGCCAGGTATTTGTCCTTTAATTTCTAAAGAGCTCTAGATAAACCACATTTTCGATATTCTAAAATCCTAATTTGAGACATTAAATCTTATTTGGGGGTTTTAAGCCGTTCTCTACAATATGTCAGTAATATCATGATACCAGGGTAAACAAACCAGTACTTAGCTAGAAAATGTGCCTTGCCCAAGTGAACTCCACCATGACTGCCACAACTGGGGATCCAACTGGGGATCCAACTTGGGACGCCAGTTTCCATATCCTTAACACTATAACCACTTGGCCACTGAGGATTCCTCAATTCTATATTTGACACTCAAACCCTAGGTTGAGGGTATTCAACAGATTCGTCCAACAACATGGGGTTTGGTTAAGTAATATTTAAACAAGAGGGCCATGATGGCCCTTGAATCGCTCACCTGATTTTTTTTTTTTTTCTCACTTTAGCTATATAAGCCTCGCCCCCTGGCAGCCATAGTTTCCGACCAATCAACTTGGCTTGAAGGAATCTGATAGAGGGTCACCCTAGGAACATTTCTACAAAATTATTTGAAAATCGGCCAGATACTTTTGGAGGAGAAGATTTTTTAAGTTTTCACTATAGCCATATAATGCAAAATAGCACTGCCTACTGGCGGCCATGTTTTTTGACCAATCAACATGGCTTGAAGGAATCTGAAAGTGGGTCATCCAAGGAACATTTCTACAAAATTATTTGAAAATCGGGCCGACACTTTTGGAGAAGAAGATTTTTTAAGTTTGCACTATAGCCATATAAGGCAAAATAGCCCCCCCCCCCCCCCCCCCTGGTGGCCATGTTTTTCGACCAATCAACATGGCTTGAAGGAATCTGATAGAGGGTCACCCAAGGAACATTTCTACAAAATCATTTGAAAATCAGCCTAACACTTTCGGAGGAGAGGATTTTTTAAGTTTTCACTATAGCCATATAAGGCAAAATAGCCCCGCCCCCCCCTGGCGGCCGTGTTTTTCGACCAATCAACATGGCTTGAAGGAATCTGATAGAAGGTCACCCAAGGAACATTTCTACAAAATTATTTGAAAATCGGCCTTACACTTTCGGAGGAGAAGATTTTTTAAGTTTTCACTATAGCCATATAAGGCAAAATAGCCCCGCCCCCCCCTGGTGGCCATGTTTTTCGACCAATCAACACAGCTTGAAGGAATCTGATAGAGGGTCATCCAAGGAACATTTCTACAAAATTATTTGAAAATCTGCCAACCAGTTTGGGAGAAGAAGAATTTTGAAGTTTTTTTCATTTCGTTGCCATGGAAACCAGAATTCTGCATGGATCCCAAAAATTTGAAGGAAATCTGGTGAGGTCATTGAGAGGATGCTTTCTGTGAAGTTTCATCCCAATTGACCCGCTGGTTACTGAGGAGAAGAAGTTGACGCACGACGGACGACGCACGACGGACGACGGACAAAAGGCGATCACAATAACTCACCTTGAGCAAAGCTCAGGTGAGCTAAAAAGATAAAATATCAGATTACTCCCCTTATCTAGTCCCCTTATAATTGTATTAATCCTTTCCTTCAGTGGTGTATTGTGAACATTCTCTACTTTTGGCAAAATGCCGTAATCCATTTTTATGTAAAAGATATTTTCAAAGTTGCCTGCTGCATATTTGTAGTATGTGGCCGGGAGAGGGTTAACCCATTACTTCACACAGACGACATTTGACGCCTGCTGTTGCAGACTTCTGAAAACATTGCAATTTTACCTTTCATTGCAATATTTTCAACTCTTTATCAATATAAATCTTTCAGTTTTCTAGATAGTTGAAATCGTTCGTCTTATGATTGTAAAGCAGACGACCTTTGAAAAGTTATGAATGTGAAGTAATGGGTTAACCCTTTCCCTCATATAGACGCCTCTGCAGCAGATGGCTTTTTGAAAACATAGTGACAAAGGAAGAAATTGCTCGTTCTGAGCAATTTCTCCTTTTGCCACAATGTTTACCACTTTAAGTCATAGGTTATCCATTCAGTTATAGAGATTGTCCATTTTTTGACAAAATATGTTTGAAGTAGTCTGCTGCAGAATTGTCGTGTGAGGGAAAGGGTTAAGTAAATGGTGAATCCTTTCCAATACATAACAAATGATCTGCAGCAGACAACGTTTGACAACATCAAGGAAATACTTAGCAAAAAAGGGTTACCTTGGTGTTCCACAAACAACATCATCCAAATCCCCCATCTTGATAACTATAAACTACTGTCAACTCACTGAATCTGCAATGAAAATAACAAAGAAATACTGCTTGAAAATGTGTTTGTTTGTATCTTCAAAAGTATTTCAATCTCAGTAGAAAATAACCATAGGAGGTGACTGGTCCCCTAATTTGAACAGGAAAGGAAAGGGGAGAGGTATCCGAGTCATAGCAGACCCATCCGGTCCAAGATTGTGGTGGTCTGACTGGTCCAAGTCTAATTTTAGAGGGCAGTTAAGTTTTTATTAACCCTTCCCACATACTTACGCTTATGACGCCTCTGCATCATGACTTTTGAAAATATTGTGACCAAAGGAAGAATTGACCGCAATTATTTCAACTTAATTCAAAAATTAAACTCCCATTTATATCTTCCATATTTTAGCTGGTCAATATGATTTCAAAGTCGTCTGCGGCAGATTTGTTGTATGTCGGAAAAAGCATTAAATTGTCTGTTAACCCTTTCCCTCATACGGCAATTCTGCAGCAGACGACTTTGAACGTATTTTGTCAAAAAATAGAAAATCTCCATAATTGAATGGATAACCTATGACAAAAAGTGGAAAACATTGTGGCAAAAGGAGAAATTGCACGTTTTGTGCAATTTCTTCTTTTGTCACTATGTTTTCAAAAAGCCGTCTGCTGCAGAGGCGTCAGAAAGCGTCTATGTGAGGGAAAGGGTTAAGACCATTTTGAAGTTAGGGTGGTTGAAGGTTATTCTCTGAGCATAACTGGTAAATGTTGGCTACTTGGTGGTGACAAGAGGATGGAAGGCTGGGGAACCTGCTACAGTGTAGCCATTCAGGAAGTTGGAAAATTCGAGATTACTTCCTCCGATTGTACCCTAGTGGGAACCATCTATGTACATATACCTTGTGTGCGAGTTCTTTGAAATGGTGTGCACTTTCAAAGGCGTTAGCAGTTCGCAACAGTAACTCAGCCATCGACACAAAAAAAATAATTCTGTAGCTCTGCAGTAGTTCAAGTGATTGTGTTAATTTTTTCATGTTCCCTGGAATCAGAATGCTGTGAGGCATCCACCATTTCTCGATGAGACTTCAACTTGATCCATGTTTCAAAGAGGAGAGCATCTACCAATTATGGAAGGGATGTTGAAATAAACTTGATCAATGCCAGGGAAGAGCTTGTCTCAGGGTCGATCAGAGCTCTAGATTAGGAGCGTTTTGCTTGTTCTAAAATCCTTATTTTATCTGCAAACCCTATATTGTGGGTACTAAAAAGAATCTGCTCAATCATCAATGAGACGATTCTTTTGAGTCCCCACAACAAAGGGTTTGGTTGGATAATAAGAGATATTGGGGAAAAAAGCTGTAAACCCCTCCTTTAATATCCCCTCTGGTTAATGGAGTTTCAGGTTGTCCATGGGTTTTACTATTTTCACCCTGCAGTTTGTATGCAGGTTCTGAATTGATGAATCCCTGTGTCTTTCCTGCTGTGAACTGTGGGCTGCCGTCTTTTCTTGGATGTCAAATGTCACACACTGTCACTTAACAAGGTCCACCATGTATACCATAAACAAGTTTGATTAAATTTGTCCACAATCTTAACAATCCTTAATGTCATATATTGTAAAGTACCCACTGCAACAGGTAGTCTGGAGGCTTTATGTCGCATGGAGCAGTCAGCTGCATCTGGTTTGACTTTCCAGCACTGTAAAAGTGTCATAAGCTGTATTGTGTTGCATCCCAAAACAAGAACATCTGAAATGAGGATGACTTCAGGACGTGTGATTTACAAGCAACCTTAGGGTGTAACAAATGTCGTTCCTCTCTTTACAGTTTACTACCTACGATTCTTCTGTATGCCGTCCAAACAGACCACATTGTAACCACGTTAGTCAGCGGTTTGGCGAGTTATTTTTGCATAATACAGTAATTTAATTGTTCTTTAGATTATAAAGCTACAATAATTGTTTTTCTCTGTATGTAGACTGGTCAAGTTCTTGGTAGGTGTAGACGATCAGGTAGGACATCCGGTCATTGTTCTTTCTACCAACAGGGCCATTGTTCTTTCTGCCAGACACATAAAGTAAATTATGCATTCAAATATTTCTGTTTTTAAATAATAATGGCCTCCTCCATTCATGAGGTATCAGTCATAATTGAGAGTAAACATCTTTCACATATAATATTTAATATTTTATTACGTATGACTTAAATCTGAAATAAACATGTACAGACAATGGGGTTATGACGAGTTAATCAGAACCTACCATTCTATAACAAAACCTCTTTTAATTGCAAATTTTCGTAAATTTTTACTTTCGATTGCGCTTTCGCAATTGGTACTTTGCTATTTCGGGCAATGAGGTTTTACCAATTCACAAGCAGGGTACCAGTTTCCGGTGTGCGCGTATTATTACACATTCATAGAATATACACTCTCTCAAAACGAAAATATTGTTGAATAAGGAGAACTATCTCGATTTTTTAATTAAATTTTCCGTTAGTCTAAAAATAAAATATGTGTCCTTCTCGTCAATTTCAATAAATCTTCCAGACTTGATATAAAAAGCATGACACGGTGTACCATTAGGAGAACACTTGTATAAAATTGACACCAATCCTTTATTATCAACGGGAAATATAACTAATTTCATTATGTCAGGTTCTGTGAATGCAATGTCAAGGTTCAGATCAAACTTCCTTTTGAGAACTTCAGTAAAATAACTTTGAAATTAACGCAGAAAAAATAGAGCTACATGTAGGCCTATAGGCCCTACTATTGAAACGCTATCACCGAGTTATTAGATGGGGTTTCACATTCTTACCGCCTCCGTGGCGTAGAGCATTCGCCTCATGGGTAGTATATCTGGGTACGATACCTGGTCGGTTCATAAACCAATCATATTAAATCCGAACAAACTACTTTGCTTAGGTCAGGTTATAAGGAGATTGGTTCAAGGTCATGGTAGGAAAGACTTCGCTTCTGGCTGGTCAGGATTTTAGGGAAAGCATTTTGACTGATGCGCTGGTATCAGAATAAACACTTTATTTACCTTGTAAATGTCGTGATATAGCTGAAGTTGAACTACGGTTGAAAGAAGTGTAAACACCATTTGCTACACAACACTTTGCGAGCAATTTTCTCCTTATTTACTATATTAAGACAGAAACTAAAGAATTAATCTCATACATTTAAAAAGATTGGATTTATTTTGCATTCTTTGATAATTTTATATTTTACTTTTTCCGACATACAGACGCTATCTGAGGCACGGTATATACAGCAGTCGGCTTTTGAAAACATTGCTCATTACATCAACTTTGTTTAATAATTCTTTTTCATTATACAGGGTTTTCATAGTTTTGACTACATATTCAGTCATACATGTATTTCAAAGAAATTAAACCTAAGTTTGCGGTTCTACTTCTATAGTGTTATATTATGTAGGAAAGGGTTAAAATACAACTTGTTCGAAGCACATATATTGTTTATTGTATCTACTGATAAAGGCCTACTGCCGAAATGTTTAGTAAAATTAGAAAACAAACAACACGTGCATGTGTTATTACATCTATTATTTAAAAAGAAATGAATCCTAAGTTTGTGTTAAGCCAATGCGGGTCACTCATCCAGGCACTAACCGCGATGTACGTGACTTAACTTTGTGAAAAAGCCAACCACTATAACAACGTCGCTATAAAAGCCGGCTGTAAAAGTGATATTTATACCTATACCCCGTTCCCGTTACATGTCTCATTCATCTTGACTTTAACCCGACATCACATAACTGAACACAATCAGTACACCAGAGTGGAGTCATCACTGGGAACCACCGGGGATGATGGTGATGACAACCCATAATCCCATCGCTGCCACCATTTGTTACGTACGTGTACCAGGTCCTTCATGGAGTCAAGTCATCGCGGTAAGGATGGGTGATCCGCAATGGCTTAATTCCGTAAAGGACCTGTTACGCGTTACACAAGAATAACATCCGAAAACGGGACCTCTTTCGAGCGACACCCTCAAAGAAGAACAGATAAACATGACCTTGCCTTTTGATCTGACTAATAATACACTGGAAAACGGGATTAACCCTTTCCTTCATGCAGATACTTTCTGACAGCAGACGACTTTTGAAAACACAAACACATTGCGACAAAAGGAGAAATTTCCTTTTCCTTTTGTCACAATGTTTACCTCTTTTATCATTAATCAAACTAACTGCGCTATTTGCACAAGTATTATTCTTTCGGGGAAATAATATTTGTTTAATTGGGGTTTTTACGCCGCTTTCAACATGTCAGGTCAAATCGCGGCGGACAGGAAAGACGATATTGATCCCACATCTTATATTAACATCGAGATGAAATCGGGGAAATGTATCAACCTCTTCAGAGCAACTCCTATCTGCCAGATGTTGCTAACCTCGTCCGCATCAGATGCGAGAGGTCGCGGGTTCGATTCCCGGCCGGATAATACTAGAGACTATACAACTGGAAGTAATGACTTCCTTCCTTTGCACTCTGGATCATGGGTCTGACTCGCTGGTGTCAGGATAAATGGACCGGTATTACTGGTAACTAACGCGTGAGACGCCGTCATATAACTGATAAAATATTGAAAGCGGCGTAAATCACCAAACAATCAATCTAACAGATGTTTCTATGAATTTGCTGCACTGTACAATTAACCCTTTCCCATATACAGACGCATTTTGACGGAGCTGCAGCAGACGACTTTTAAAAAAAGAAGATAAATTACTGAGCAAGTTCTCCTTATGCAACAATGTTTCCAACTGTATTCACCAATCATACTTTCATTTTTAGAGATTTTCCATATATTTCCTCGGATGTTTTCTAATTCGATTGCTGCAGATTTTGTAAACGTAAAAGTGTTAAATTGATTGATATCCTTATCTTTCATTCCAGAGGTAGGCATACATATTCTATTTTGTTTGTTTCAAGTCACGTTTTCCATGAGTGACCGTTCCTGTCACGTTGGCGGTGAAGAAACGTTTTATAATGCAACGTAATAGCAAGATATCTCTGGACTTATATAAAACCATGACCGTGTCACACGAACATGGGCAGAATAAATGTATTTCGACGCATTTTAACCCTTTCCCACATAAAGACGCATTTTGACGCCTTTGTAGCCGATGAATTTCAAAACATTGTGACAAAAAAAGAAATGGCTCATAATGAGCATTTTCCCTTTCCTACAATATTTCCAACCCTATTAATTTATAGAGAATTTCCATATTTGAATCTTGATGTTTTGATAATCGTCTGCTGCAGATTTGCTGTATGTCAGAATGGATTAAAATAAATTGATTGAACGCAAATAACTTAATCGCTGCTGCAAAACATACAAATTAAAATAAATTGATTGAAATCAATAACATGAAGAAACTGCCTATGGAAAAGAAAGAAAATGAGCCATTGCTGATAGAAAGCAAATGAAAAGAAAGTAAAAAGAAGTCATCGCTGCTGCCAAGCTAGGTTACGTTTTACAGACCAATTTAGAAACCTAGAACGTTACTGCGGCGTGTTGACTTACAATTTCGAAACCACCAACATTTTAAAAATTGATTGTAACTTGAACAGTTTCTGAGGACACGATTAACCCTAGATAAGTGACGCTATATTATAATTTTAAATGCTAAACCGACCTCGAAACCCAATGTTGTTGGTACTCAAAACAATCGTCTCACTGAGCCTATTCTTTGGAGTACCTTCACTATAGTGTTCAACCCTTTCCCTCATACGATAATTCTGCAGCAGACGACTTTGAACATATTTTGTCAAAAAATAGAAAATCTCCGAGTATAATTGAATGGATAACCTATGACTTAAAGTGGAAAACATTGTGGCAAAAGGAGAAATCTTCTTTTGCCACTATGTTTTTAAAAGGCTGTCTGCTGCAGAGGCGTCAGAAATCGTCCATATTAGGGAAAGGGTTAATTAAACAATAACGGACACGTCAGACGACATATACAATTGTTCCTGTTTACTTCTACCGTGCATCCCATAGACAAGAACTTCTGGCTGGGGCAAATGATATACAGTCGTTCTAGAGAGGTGTTCACCTTAAGAGGTTATATATTTCTCCGGTTAGAAACGCACATTCACGGTCGCAACTTCTCACTTTCAACTCCATTCCAGAATAATTTCCGTCATTTGTTCATTATTGTCCATTTGCTAATTTACTTTTCGTTAGAAAAAGAGAAAATACTAAACTTCTCTGATTTCCCGACAATGTTTTCAACTACATGCCAGAATAAACATGGCTTTTGCTCATATTTTCCAGAATAGAAACAAATAATAAACTGTCGTTCTAAAGAAGTTGACGCATTTCAGTACTGTGGTACTAGTTTTCGATAAGTACGATTGTTCTTATCTAGGCATCCAGGCCACAATGTCCTTTTGGATATCGATACCAAATCGCGTGGTGGCCCTCCCTAGCCAAGACTTATCCTCTATCTACTATAAAAGCACCAACGATAACCTTAGAGAGCTCATATCTTAACAAAACGTTGAAAGAAAGAGAAAACAATGTTAAAGTTGTGTGTAGCTGTTTTAATATTCGCCTTTACACAGGCCTTTGTACTGGATACATTCTTCGGGTCCGCGCCAGACACTGTTGCTTCATTGGACTTAGATAAATATATTGGAAGATGGTTCCAAGTAGGTTTACAAAGGCCCACATACAGACGTTTTCTGACGCCTCTGCAGCAGACGACTTATGAAAACATTGTGGAAAATGGAGGAAAATGCTCATTGTGATTAGTTTCTCCATTTGTCACAATGTTTTCAATTCTTTTCAATAATTGGTTTTTCATTCATAGAGATTTTCTGTAGTTTTGAATAAATGTTTTCAAAGTCGTCTGCTGCAGATTTGTTGAATGTGGGAAACGGATAGCGCTGTAAGCACTTACGACACATTTGCAGCAGAAGACTTTGAAATCACCGTGTTGAAATGTAGGCAAAACATGTGAAAACGCTAGATATAAATAAAAATATAGTTCTTATCATTCAAACAAGTTGAAAAAGTGTAGTAAAAAGAAATATTGTCCAATATCAGCATTGTCCCCTTTTACCACACTATTTTGAAAAGTCGTTTGATGCAGGTTCGTCGTCAAAATGCGTCTTTTTGTTGGAAAGGGTTAAAGTGATTTAGGAAAATTAAACCATAGGACTTTTGCGACCAGCATAGAACCAGATCACCATGCGCATTCGTGCAGTCTGATATAGATATACATCGAACGGTTATAAGTCACAGAAGGTTTCAAACATCTGCCTGACACATGCTATCAGATTTTAATGGTGCGCTGGCATACCTTTATTCGCACTTATCACAAGTAGTCCTTCAGCAGGACTCGAGTTTAATATTTTGTTTAACTCTTTCAGCGCCAAATTGTTTAAAGTAGACCCGTCCATGTTCAAAATCGGGCTACTCCATTTCTCTTGTAATAAGACTTTTGAAATATTGTTATTACTTAAATGTAAACAATGCTGATTTCAGGTGAGACAGCTCGTTACGAGCTGACGCGCCTGAATCTGTATTGTTTGCAAAAGACATAATATTGCCTTTGGCGCTAAAAGAGTTAATATAAAACCTTTTCAAGTGATCTGATTTTTAGTACCGATGTTGTTCGTTTATTTTTGTTTTTACTGGTTTTTAGGAGGGGGGTTGTGGGGGGTTTATTGGTAGTAACAGTCAAATTGCATACGTAGTCTTGTACATTATCACAACTGTTATTTATAGAATACCAAGGCACCCGTATATATATATATATAGGACTTAATATCGAACAGAAAGGGTATTGATCAGACTGGGCGTGAGTCCGGCGGCGGAGATCGCAAAGTAAAGGCTTCTCCACATGTAGATCTATTTTCGCGCCTGTGCAGCAGACGACCTTTTAACACGCATGTATATATCAATTGAAGAAATAAAAGTGATTGACGTACTTTATTACAGATGTATGCCAGCGAATCTGTGATGACACTGTTTGAAAAAGACGCTGTTTGTGTTACTGCCGATTGTAAGTATTTATGTTATACTGTCCAACCTGTGCTACAGAGCACATTTGAATATATATTCCCCAACTTTATCAGTGACTTTATTTTAGTTTCCCGATTACTCATTTTCGGCATTTATTACCCTGCAATTAAAGACCACCAGCGAATATGTGGTGACACTGTGGGAAAATGGCGTTGTGTGTGTCACTGCCGATTGTAAGTATTAATGTTATACTGTTCAACATGTGCTACAGATCACATTTAAAGAATTAATTCCCCATCTACAGTGACTTTATTTTAGTTTCCCGATTACTCATTTTCGGCATTAATTACCCTGTAATTAAAGACCACCAGTGAACTAAGACCATATTAATATGTATTCCCAATGGTGGTCTTTTATACACAGGTTCCACTGAAATATTACACTATGTTAATTCCTCCTCATCACGATATGTAAATTTCAATTGACATTTTAGTATTCTGCTTATTGATATGCATACGACTCTTAACCCTTTCCAACATGCAAACAATCTGCAACAGGCGACTTTGAAAGCATCGAGGCAAAACATGAAACATCTCTATAAATGAAGGTGAAATTACTAAAAAAAATAGTTAAAACATTGTTGCAATAAAGATATTGCTTGTTTTAAAGAATTTCTCCTATTGCCACACTTTTTTTCAAAAGCAACCTGCTGTAGAGGCATCAGAAGGCGTTTAAATTCCATAAATTACCTGCGTTGTCTACGTTAGAAGCTTTATAGATGCCTCGTAAATGTCTGTTGTCAAATAATGTACTGTCTGTTTAACCGTATTGTTCAAACACTTTCAAACGCTTTCAATCTTCTGTATAAATATTCTTTGTCCCTTTAAGGTTTGTTCATGATGCGTTAAAAGGAATTTCGCACGATTAGCATGTCATATCTATGCAACCAAAGACCAATATTCAATTTACAATTGAAAGTGAAAAATAAGAACAAAATGATACCAACAACTTACACCATAAGCCACATGATTCAGACAGTACATGCATGTACACTTCAAAGTATAAAATTAAAATTTCATGTAGAAAATGTCATATTATCACTTTTACAACTGTTTATGTACGTGTTAAAATGTTTCTGCAAATTGAAAATGGTTATCTCATAATATCTCAATTTCTCTTTTACTTAAAGTAATCTGTTTCAAAGTTATTTACAAGCGATATTTACAAAATTTCGTCGATTACAAAATATGTCTGCAAGTTGAAAAGGGTTGATATATTAGCCCTTTCCCTCATATAGATGCTTTCTGACGCCTCTGCAGCAGACGGCTTTTTGAAAACATAGTGACAAAAGAAGAAATTGCTCAAAACGAGCCATTTCTTCTTTTGCCACAATGTTTTCCACTTTTAATCATAGGTTATCCATTCATTTATAGAGATTATCCAATTTTTAACAAAAGTCGTCTGCTGCAGAATTATCGTATGAGGTAAAGGGTTAAAACGTATATTGAAACGATGCATTTTTTATGTCAGCTTCATACCTTTTTAAATGTCGTCAATGTGCTTTGTTGCTTTGTGTGTTTGCCTTATATGTTTTTTGTCTCAATCCACACCCCAAAAACAGATGAAAAACGTCCAGACGGTTCAGTGTCCGTTCTCAATTCGGAGAGAATAAGAAATGGCAGTGCGGGGACATTAACAGTAATCCACGGTTATGCTACCGCGACTAACGAAGTAGGCAAACTTACGGTGCACCTTGAAACCGTTCCAATTGGTGCTGCTTGTAAGTTTCAGAAATTATTCCCTTCCTTCGTCACATTATTTTGTTTTATGATATGTAGATGAATATGGACCGAATGGTACAGTGACCGTGTTAAATTCCGAGAGAATTCAGAACGGCAGCCTAGGCACTCTACAAGTTATACATGGCTATGCGACGCCAGCCGATGCTCCTGGTCACTTTACTGTACACCTAGAGACCGTGCCAATCGGCGCACCTTGTGAGTTTTCTATTTAACCCTTTCCCATATAAAGACGAATTTTCAGCGCTTCTGCAGCCGCCCGATGTTTGGAAATATTGTGACAAAAGAAGAATTTGCTCATAATAGACAAACAATTTCTCCATTGCCAGAATGTTTTCAACAATTGTCAGTAATTATACTTTCAATTTTATATTAAATGTACATGTCTTTTCCATATTTTCAAAGACGTCTTCTGCAGATTTATATTATCTGTGAAAAAAGTTAACCAATTATCTTTATTTCTTTATTTTATAAATCGAAAACGTGTGCGGAAATGAAATAAAAAAGTATTGTCACTTGAAAGAGTTATTTTGAGTTTCGAAAAGTAACGTTAAAAGGAGTACGCTGTTCATTAGGCAATGAAGGGTGAAGTTACACATGAGCCAAATTACGAGAAACCCAACATTGTGGACTCTGCGTATAGTATCGATCCGGATCAGCCTAAGCATGCCGCGCAGGCTAACCTGAACATACTCTTTTCGCTTCCGGTGAGTTTTCTGTTTCAGGAATCATTACTCTATACCTTTATGCCCCTGAGACGGAATGTGTCGGCCCGGATTAGCCTGCGCGGACTGCGAAGGCTGATCTGAGTCGATACATTACGCAGAGACCATAATGTTGTTCTTTTCACGGAACGGCTCATATTATACGTTGTTCAGTCTTCCTAATATCGAGTATTCACAAGGAAACCAATAAAACACAAGAAAACTTCGCCTAGATTAATTAAAACGATGTATTTTTTAAAAACGAAAGCTCGACGTCTTTTAAGCAGCGCACGACAAAAACAACCCGTCAGTCACTTGCGATCATTACAGGTCCAGAACAGCCAGCGCCTCTTCGCACAGTCTGATATGGCTCGGCGCCGTTTGCCAAATAGTCATTGAAAGTTTTAAGAAATGTATGAGAAGCAGTCTTAATTCATTTGGATGCTTATATTAGCATGGATGCTTGTACATATCTTTTTCCACACGTGTCAACATTACGTTAAGTTTGGTATTCGCAGAGCACCGCTCAATCAGTAGCCTTTTGTCTTCTCTATTTGCAGACTGGGTTCTCAAACTCGGACCAGCAACCTACGGATCAGCGGGTCAATACCAGTACGCCGTTGTTAGCGATAACCTTCGTGGTACCCTGTTTGTCCTTGCCCGGGACCCAGACGTGTTTCGTCAGGATTACGACAGTGAAGTCACCAGCTTTTTGACGGCGCAAGGTTTTACGTCATTTTACAACAAGCCCGTGTCTACGTACCACGACAAAGACTGTGCCTACAATACCGACCACCATTAATCCATGATTCATTGTCCCAATATGAAATACTTTGCTGTATTTGTAAATAAGTGCGTCACATTGTGTAATAACTTAATTACATATTTAAATAAAGATATATTTTTTTTATATTCAACATGCGTTTTCACGGACTTCACCAAGACATCAAATACAATTTGAGTGGAAACCAATATCAGGTCATTGTAGCTTTAGATCATCCTGCGCAGCATGAAAGCCGCCTGATGTTTAATTCCTACAGCGCCAATCACTAATTTCAGGTGAGACTGCTCGTTACGAGGCGACTCACCTGAATCCGTAGTAATTGCAAAAAAACAACAACACAATAATGCAATCGGAGCTTAAAGAGCTAATAAGTCAAATATGCAAAGATCTTCGACACCCAGCGCACATTTAGATCACATGGTATAGGTGTACAAATTAATCTCCACGTACAGGTTGGGGTTCGTAGAGTACGGCCACTTGTACAAGACGCAGCCACGGCTGCTCAGAGCAAAGTCATGGACATGCATCATTTCGGTTTAATAAGATATTCACACACAAGCAAAGAGCTTTTAGCTAGTTTATGGATATACCTTACACAATGTTTGAAGCAAACGACTCGATCTCGGTTCATCAATGAGATTGAAATACAAACATCCATTTAACCCTCATATAGACGCTTTCTGACGCCTCTGCAGCAGACGGCTTTTTGAAAACATAGTGACACAAGAATTTTTTTCTCTAAACGACCAATATCTCCTTTTGCCACAATGTTTTCTACTTTTAGTCATAGCTTATCCAATCAATTATAGAGATTTTCTACCTTTTGACAAAATATATTCAAAGTCGTCTGCTGCAGAATTACATATGTCGCAGAATTTGTTCTTATGGATCCATGCTGGTAAGAATAAGGAAATTACTTTCTAGCAATGTATATAACACTGTTTCCCACAGTTCTTTACGTTAACGGTCAGTAACTGGACAGAAAAGCAGCAAGTGAGTTACTACACAATTAGTACTTGTCTAACAGTGATTAGGACTACAATACATATCATACTTTCTTGAAAACAGTCTAAAAACAACATGTATTGCAAAATGTCGATATTACGCTGATTGCGATAACATGTTATAAACTTACTGTGAATATATTTAAGGTTACTTATAGTAGGATTGCTTTCAATGATTGAAAACATTAGTTTTTCCACTGCATGTGTCACAGTGTGTTTCACTACATGAGGCACTGCTTGGGAAAGTGGAGTGAGATAGATATTCCATTAATGCGCTGGTTCAGCTGTATTTACCTTAAATGCGGTATATATCCGGCATAAAACTGCGTATTTATGAAAGATCGTTTTTCTGTATCTATCTTACATAATTGACCGAAAAGGATCAAATTTCCTTTTATTGATATATCATTCTAATGGCATAATGGCATACTGGCTAGACAACTCATAGCTATAACCGACGATGTTGACGTTGCATTCTTTGAACATGCTTGATACATTAATTATGTGCACGTTCGAGGTTTTGCAGATATGTCGCACTAATAATATTCCACAGCTCACTTTTATAAAACGCTTTCGATAAAAATGCGCTTCTAGGAAAGTGAATGCACGCATTCACGACTTATGCCACAGTCATTTAAACAATTTTTGATTTTAAACAACACTTGTGCACTGTTTGGTCAAGCGACATGTTTTTTTCATTGATGATACTTAGCTGAAGAAAGCTATCTCCCTCTCAAACACGGTTCGCCCCGAGGGACCATTTACGCTGTCTGTGTTTATATTCACTTTCATCATACACAATTACTTAACTACATTTAAAGGGCTTGTATGAGTATTTTTATTAGAGTTTTCATAACACACAACATTTAGTATATGTAGACCGTTTTTAGCAAGAGCCCTTTAGAGCCAATTGCTAGTAGGCGAATTCCGAAGACACTCCATTGAAATCTAGTCTGGAATCACTCACTCTTGTAAAGTCTTATTACAATATCGGCAATGATTCACTTCAAATATCTCTTTCTACAGTAGCTCTCCATTACTGAACACAATTTCGGGTTCAAAGAGATGTCTTACTATTCGTAGATTTTATATAATGTCAATGAAAGCATATGCATCTGTGTTCGTAACTTAACTGAAATCCTGCAGAACTACAACGAACTGTTGAAAGCAGAATAACAGCATGTGCAGTGATACTACTATACAACTGGTGCAATTAAAGTAAAACACCATTCATAAACACATATTGCAATAATTATTGAATGATCGATTGGGGTTTAACGCCATTTTTAATAATTTTTCAGTCATATCAAGGCGTCCAGTTCACTTACTCATGTGTGTCCTGGCTTTCTCATACCAGTACTCCAAACATAATATACTTTTCAAGCAACTGGCTGCTTTTCCGCATAGCCGGTAAACCCATTGATGGAAGACGAAGACGCTTGTCGCAATGACTTTTGTAAATCGTCGGAAAGAATGTTGACCGAGCCGGGGTTCGAAATCACAACCCCTGGAATGAAAGTCTGCGTCGCTCCCGACTGAGCTGCCCGGCTTTATCTTAAGTGTGACTATTTGAGCCCGTCAAGACGAAAATGTACACTTTGGCATTTTGTTCCTTCAGGCGTTTGTGAACAGTGTGGGTTCAGATCAGCTTTGCATCTGCTTAGTTTAATCATGACCTACACACAATGATAAACGCTTCTTACAGGCTGGTGTAAGTAATACGTACACAGTGTAGATTGTAACGTTTTCCATTGACGGGGGCTCATTTATTGAAATAGTCCAGTGGGCCCCGACTTGTATTCCCCACTAGGCTATTTACGTAAATATATCCGTCTTTACGAGTTTAGCCGAAAGGTTCCGATTGGATTATTCACCCTACAGACGACTACGAGTAACGTGCGTCATTCAAAGCCAGAAATACTAGACGGACCTTTTGGGAATGAATAGCAATTTTAAAACTACAGAATCGCATTAAGAATGTTGCAAATGCGCGTGTTCGCTTAAAAATGGATGAAATAATTTATTACATCAAAATATTATATTTTTGGCGGGTAAAACTAAACCAAGATGGTGGATCAAAGCTTATTGAATATCAGCAGTCCACGTGACAAGTAGGTAAAACTTTTCAATTATTGAATACTTCAAAGACATCTTACAGTCACCATTGTGTTATAGATCGTTGTTTGATTGATTGGGTTTTAATACCTTTTTCAATAATTGTCAGTCATATCACAGCGGCCAGTTCAGCTACCCACGTGTTTCCTGGCTTACTGTAACCAATAATCCACACAGCAGTCTTTCTCAGCAACTGTCTGCTATCCCTACATAGACTGTAAGCCCATTGATCAGAGACGAATCCCACCTCTGCAATTGTTGGCCAAGCTGGGAATCAAACTGACAATCTCTGTATTGACAACTGGCATAACTACTGTCCCATGGCCTGAGCTACAGGGGCCCAGCTTGTTGTGATATAGACCGACATAAAAACTTTGATACAATTATTTCAATGTTGACGTCTTTTTTCTGATGAGAAAAAATAGGAAGCATAATATTCCATATCTGTGAAAACTGAAGACTTGGGGGTTGGCAATATGCATGGTTCCTCAGAATTTCCTTTGTCCAAATTTCAATGTGGGCTTTAAATTTGATGTCACTTCTAAAAGTATTAAATACTCCACCATTTCCCACCTACAACAAATCTGCAGCAGGCATCCAGGGCGAAAATATGGAAACTCAATAAATGAAAGCATATTCTTTGAATATAGTTGAGCTATTTCTCCTTTTGCCCCAATGTTTTCAAAAAAGCAGTTGTCTATTTCCAGTCTGCTATTGAGGTCTGAAGCAGGTGAGGATAAATGTATAATGCAAATTCACTAATAAGCTTGAATTGGCTCATTTATTTGGAATGGCTATATCAAACTGGCACTATATACTTTGGCAACATTAAGCTTTGCTTCTCCTTCCATGATAGTTCTTGTACTTGTTTATAAAATGAACCCTTTCCCACAGACAGGCACTGTCTGACAGCCTCTGCAGCAGACAACTTTTGAACCTTATTTAATAATTGAACTTTCATGTATGAAGAATTGTTTACGCTTGTTTACCAATATGTTTTCAACCTGGTTTGCTGCAGATTTGTTGTATGTTTGTTGTATGTGGGAAAGCGATCAATTGCTATCTATGTTTAAGAATATACAATGAGATAAAAAAAAGAAATGTACTCGCAATGTAAACACTGATCCTTCAGGTTATATCTTTCCCACCTGCATTTTGACGCAAAAGCAGCAGACGACTTTTGAAGACCTTGTGGCCAAAGATGAAATTGCTCATGATGAGCATTTTCTCCTTTGGCCACAATGTTTTCAACTTTATTTAACTATTGAGCTATCTTTTATGGAGATTTATCAGGTTTTTGTCACTATGTTTTCAGAGTCGTCTGCTGCAGATTTCCCACATGCAGGCCCATTTTAACCCACTGGCTGCAAACAGCTTTGAAAACACGAAATTGCTCATTTTTTTTCTTGCCATAATATTTTCAATTCTATTTATTATTTTTATTTTTATAGAGTTCCATATTGTTTGTCAAAAGATAATTTGAAGTTGTCTGCTGCAGATTTATTGGAAAGGATTAACCCTTGCTCAAATACAACAAATCTGCAGCAGACAACTTCGAAAATATAGAGACAAAAACTTAAAACATCTCCATAAAAGATAGCTTAATTGTTAAATAAAGTTAAAAAACATTACGGCCAAAGGAGAAATTGCTCATCACAATGTTTTCAAAGGTCGTCTGCTGCTATTGCGTCAAAATGGGTTTGCAGGTGGGACACAGTTAAACAGTGGGTTAAACAGGATTCCACTTTACTTTATCTACAACTTCATTTATGGTTCAACTATTTATTGCCATCATAGTCTTTACTGTACATTAAAATTATCCTATCTTCTTATATCTTCTATTTTATTAGTTCCTTATTTATATAGAAATATTTACTATTTGTTAGAATCTGTTCTTTACATTGAACTAGAAGTAAATTTCTTACCCTTGAATGTCAAAGGTCAATTTAATACAGATTTTTTTGTTTGTTTTATTGGGGTTTTACGCCTCTTTCAACATTATTTCAGTTATTTCGCGGCGACAGTTAACTTATTCATGATCCCTGGGTAAACAAACCAGTATTAGGCTAGAAAATGTGCCTTGCTCTAGGGCACTCCACCATGACCGTCGTGCCACGACTGGGGATCAAACACGGGAAACCCGTTTTCAAAGTCCCGACACTAACCATGCAACCACGGCGGATTCCTCAATTTAATATTGAGGTTAATAACAAAATCTCACATTTGACATGGCAAGGTCAGAAATGAATCGCTGATTCTTTTTGATACCCCTGGAATAAAAGATTTGAGGGGGAGCATATAGTGTGTCTACTGCCCCATTTGTCTATGGCAAAACAATAAATATTAACCATAACTTTTGATTTGGCTCAAGGAGATAGGGCTTTATTTCATATAAGGCATGCATTATTTACTTCCATGGATATCCAAATATTGATATATTGATACTGTGACCTTTGCAATGACCTTTGACAAAATATTAATGGAGATCAAAATTCTGAAATGTTGGAACACCTGCGGCGGGATAACATTGTCTACTCTCTAAGTCAAAGATTTTTCATCTGATCTTCAGGAAACTTGTTGAACATGCATGTGGGCATTGTATCTCAGCCAAGTTCCATAACCAGCCAAATCATGCTAGTAACATTTGTGTTATGGCTCTTGAATTATCAAAAATTGCCAAAATTAGGCTTGTCCACTCTCTAAAGTCAAAGTTTTCATCTGATCATCATGAAACTTGTTGAACATGTATGTGGGCATAATTGCTCTGCCAAGTTTAATAACCAGACAAATTGTGTGAGGTACTTTTGGCTTATGGCCCTTGAATTATCCAATTGTGAATCACAAAACAGTTTTTCTCAGTGAACCCTTTCCCACATACATCAACACATCTACAGCAGGTTTGTTAAATTTAAGCAGTAAAGTAGAGCTAGGTTATATAACATTTATGTATTGAGACAAATGAGAGTAAAAATCATATATTTTATTAGTTTATTTACTTTGATTTGCTTTATGCTGAATTCTTACAGCTGTTTTCAATTTTGAAGAATTCATTACTGTATATATTTGTATCAGGACACCAGTCCCATGTCTTGACCCACATACAAGAAATCTGCAGCAATCTACTTTGAAAACATCTTATCAAAAATGTGAAAATTATCCATTAATGACAGTTTTATTATTAAATAGAGTTGAAAACATTGTGGCAAATTTTTCAGTATTTGCCACAATGTTTTCAAAAGTCGCCTGCTGCAGAGGCGTCAGAAAGCGTCTACAAGTAGGAAAGGGTTGAGCAGTCTTAATTTGGCTGCCTCACGCAGGTGGCTACTTAATACAAGAAAATAAAAATGTTTCTTTGGTAAATCTTCAAGTGGTCCCTTAATTCAAGTTGGCTGCTTAAAAGAGGTGACTAAAGCAGTTTGACACAAGCTTGCATTTGCATTTTCTGTCTTGTTAAGCCTGCATGCGGACCTCTGGAGCAGACGAGTTTTGAAATCATTATGGCAAGAGGAGAAATTGCTGAAAATGAGCAATTTCTCCATTTGCTACAATGATTTCAACTCTATTCAATAATCATACTATCATTTATAGAGATTTTCTATATTTTGGACTTGATAATTTCAAAGTCGTCTGCTGCAGATTAATTGTATGTGGGAAAGGGTTAACGCCTCTGCAACAGATGACTTTTAAAAAAATACGGTGAAATAGTAGAAATTTCTCATCAAGTTTTTGTTAATAAAGATAAGGATGTAAAAATCATTGGCACTGATAAGATGAAAATAGCTCTCTTGCATGTAATTCGACCCAGGTTCTAGAGTTGAGGTCCAAATTACATTAACCCTTTCCCACATGCAGCCGCATTTTGATCGATGCTATAATGCAGCAGACAACTTCAGAAGAAAGTGTGGCAACGGTAACATTATTCATAATGGTAATTACTCATCCTTTTTTGTAATTTTCCATTTTTTAATTAATTTTCCGGCAGCAGCTGATTCTATAGTTATTTTAGGTGGGTAGAGTTAACCGTTACCCTCATACTACAAATCTGCACCAGACAACTTCGAAGGCATTGAGGCAAACGTCCATAAATGAAAATTTATTTTTTTCAATAGATTTGAAAATATTGTGATAAAAGGAGAAATTGCTCATTATGAGCAATTTCTCCTTTTGTCACAATGTTACAAAAAAAAAATCTGCTGCAGATGAATCTACAAGTGGGAAAGGATTAAAGCTGGTGAGGATAAAAAAAAAAAAACAACACCAGTCTGATGATAATATTTGAAGTGTAAACTTGCAGGGATGTATAGGTGCAATAGTGGGGAAGGTGGGGCTATTTTATATTTGTTTTATTTGTTTTTATGATTTATTTACACATCATTCCGTCATCATTTTGTACTCCATTTGTTTCTGATACTGATTGATTTTCATCATTCCAGCATGATAAGGTTAAAGTTTATTAACCCTTCCCCTCATATGACAATTCTGCAGCAGACGACTTTCAACATGTTTTGTCAAAGATTAGAAAATCTCTATAATTGAATGGATAACCTATGACTGAAAGTGGAAAACATTGTGTCAAAAGGAGAAATTGCTTGTTTTGAGCAATTTCTTCTTTTGTCACTATGTTTTCAAAAAGTCGTCTGCTGCAGAGGTGCCAGAAAGCATCTATATGAGGGAAAGGGTTAAAGCTTTTTCCTGATTTCTTTTAATTTCTTTTTGAAGCAGACTCTTTTCAATAAAAGAATAGCTGAGATATTGTTGGTTAAAGTTTATTAAAGCCTTTTCCTGATTTCTTTTAATTCAGTTTTTTGAAGCAGACTTTTTTCAATAAAAAAATAGCTGAGATATTGTGAGTTAACCCTTTCCAACTTCAAGACGTATTTTGACGTATTTTGACGCATCTGTATATAGTCAACATCTTTTGATATATAGTGGCAAAAGGAGAAATTGCTGATTATGAAAAAATTCTCCTTTTGCCTCAATATTTCAGCTCTATTCAATAGTTATACTTTTATTTAACCCTTTCCCTCATACAACAATTCTGCAGCAGACGACTTAAAACATATTTTGTCAAAAAATAGAAAATCTCTATAATTGAATGGATAAAATCTCTATAAATGAATGGATAACCTATGACTAAAAGTGGAAAACATTGTCGCGAAAGGAGAAATTGCTCTTTCTGAGCAATTTCTTCTTTTGTCACTATATTTTCGAAAGGCCATCTGCTGCAGAGGCGTCAAAAAGCGTCTATATGAGGGAAAGGGTTAATTTTTTCCTAGAACATTTCAAAGTTGTCTGCTGCAGAATTGTTGTATGACATGGGAAAGAATAAAAAAAAAAATTAAAAAAAAAAAATCAAATAAGAACAAATTACATGACATATCTGATATTTTTTATAAGAATTTTTCAAATTAAAAACATCTGCAGGAAAGGCAAAACAGAGTTGAAATCACTTCCGGGACAAGGAAAAATTAAATTGATATAAGAGTCACTTAGCTATATTTCCCTCAACAGTTTTACCTGAAATGACACTTTTATGTCTGCTTTGTAAACTTATTAGGAACAAATTTGTCATCTGCTGCAGAGGCGTCGGAAATCGTCTATATTTGGGAAAGAGTAAACAGTGTAGGCTCAGATCAATCACCTTGTCCCTCTGCTCAGAGTCTACACAAGATGACAGAATCTTCTAAAAGCACCCGCACAGTCTGATCAAGATCTACACTGTTCACACCTAGTGCCTTTGCGCAAGAAATAATATTCATATAGCAGAAATCTAAAGAATGATGAGTAAAAGGTCTTTCCTCCTTTATTTTTCTTTGACCTACAAACAAATCCTATGATGTGGGTATTCAGATGAATTTTGAGTAGTAATAACATAAGTTTTGGAGGTAAAATAAGGATTTTAGAACTTGCAAAAGCTCGGCTTCATATAATGTGATATCTTTTACCACCGAATAAATCCTATGTTGTATGTACTCAAAAGAATTGTTTCACTGAGAAGATTCATTTGAGTACCAACAGCAAAGGATTTGGAGGTTAAATTAGGATTTTAGAACCTGCAAAAAACACTGCCGGTCTCTGTTTCATATAATGTTATAAGAACACCCATGTTTTCAGTATTGTGCACATCAGCATTCGTTATGGAGGGTGAAAGGGTCACATGGGAGACTGCTTGGAGGCAGAACTGACCCAAACATCTTGTAAATTGAGATAATGATGGGCTACAAACAAGTAATTTTCAAACCTTATACTTCATTACAATTTAACCCTTTGCCAAATACAGATACAACAAATCTGCAGCAGACAACTTTGAAAACATCTAGGGAGATATTTGAACAGTCTATATAAATGTAAGTTTAATTATTGAAAAGCGTTGAAAGCATTGTATTATAACTTATGGCCAATTTTTGCTTTTGCCACAATATTTTCAGAAGTCATCTACTGCCGAGGGGTTAAAAAGCGTCTGTGTGTGGATAAGGGGGAGGGGGTTAAATGTTTCTCTGACAAAGACACCTATTTGAAACGTTTGCAGCAGATCAATTTCATCTTTTCCCACATTTTTTTTCCAGAAATTGACTGCTGCAGAGGAGTTTGATGTTCTCTGTATCATCTAGGGAAAGGCATGGAGTGGGTTTTTTGACTGGTCAATAATTAGCTAACTACATTTTCCAATTAATTCTGTACCTTATTTAGATGCTGCTTGGATCAGTAGATGACTTCTGAAATCATTGTGGGAAATGAAGAATGAATTCATGCTTAATTTCTCTTCTTTTTTGCATGACTTTGTCAACTCCGTAGTAAAACTTTCTTCGCATTTTTAATCTGCGGAAAAATTCAAAGCACATTTTCACCGAGATAAGTTGTCTGTTGCAGATTTTTTGTATGTGGGAAAGGGTTATTAATGAGCTGTTGACACTACAATCCTTTTGATGTCAGATAAACTCTCTCCAAGTCTTACAATTATTTAAAATTTGTATGTCATCCTAATGTACTTAAATAGGTAACTTTAAATGACTAGTGTTAACTCTTTCCCACATATGACGAATCTGTAGCAGACGATTCCAAAATCATCTGGTTAGAAATACTGGAAATCTCTATAAATGAAAGATTAGTCATTGAATAGAGTTGAAAATATTGTGGCAAAAGTAAGCAATTTCTCCCTTTTTGCCACAATGTTTTCAAAAGTCATCTGCTGCAAAGGTTTAACCCTTTCCCTCATACAACAATTCTGCAGCAGACGACTTTGAACATATTTTGTCAAAAAATGGAAAATCTCTATAATTGAATGGATAACCTATGAGTAAAAGTGGAAAACATAGTGGCAAAAGGAGAAATTGCTCGTTTTGAGCAATTTCTTCTTTTGTCACTATGTTTTCAAAAATCCGTCTGCTGCAGAGGTTTCAGAAAGCGTCTATATGAGGGAAAGGGTTAAAAGTGTATTATTTGAATGGTGTCAAGTAAATATGCCACTTTCATCAGTATTTCAGGTATACATCATTGCATCTGTCTGGCATTGATTGTTGAAAAGCATGGCTACTAGATTGCATTAACCCTTTCCCACTTGCAGATGCATTCTGACGCATTTGCAGCAGAAGACTTAGTGATTTCCCATTTTGCCACAATGTTTTCAACTCTTTTTAATGATTAAACTCTCATTTATGGAGATATTTCTCATTTTTGCCAGTCGTCTGCTGCAGAATTGTTGTATTTGCAAAATGGTTTTAAAAAATCTTCCTATTTAAAAGAGCTAGTCTGATTTTAAGATAATGTTCCACAAATGTCCATGAGATTGTCCGCTTCAATATTGTCGAAGCCATATGGATTGATACAAGAGAAAGTTGATGCAAGGCATCAATGTCGCCGGAAAAGACTGCATTGATTTATTTATGTATTCTTGACTTTCCTTAGTCTATTCAAACATTTGCTTATAAATTTTATATTCATACCTATACATTAGGGTATCTATAAAAAATTAACGAAATGTGTACACATTTATCTTGGCTTAAATTTAATTTTGCTGTTGTTACTTATTTAAATAATAGTATTCATTCATATAATTTCAATGTTTGTCAATCTTATTCGAATCACAAGGTAAATATCCTGGTATTGCTTTAAAGGGAGGTAATTTGAAGAAAATAAAAGTCTTCAAAAGGAGAAATATATCAGCATTACCGTCTACAGTTTAAATTGTTCTATTGTTTGTGGATTTAAAAATGTTCTTTTTTTCTTATTTCTACATGTACAACGAAATATTGCGGCTTCTCTTTGACGCTTTGCGTCAAACATTCGTCTTGTACTTGTCTAAAATAAAATAATATCACTCGCTTTTTCATATCGAAATGCGCATGCGCGAAAATCGATGTTAAAGGTCACGAAACTACACAACAGAATAGGGTCTATATTTAGCTTAGAAACAGTTCCTACTTTAGATATTCATGGATTAACATTATTAAATGAATTCTACACAAATCAAGACATCTCTTTGAACATGAAAACAACATTTAGTAAGTTAAAATTGCTATTAAAATGAGAATCCGAAATTGACCTCAATGATGACACATAAGAGTCTGCATTAGGGGGTGTTGGTTCACGTCTTGAAGGGACCACTTTTGTCTTCGTAAATAAGACAAAAAACTTAAATGCGAGTGAAATAAAAAAAACTGCAAACATTAAAAAATCGGAATATTTATTTCATTTTAGATGTGTCATTTATTAGTGTTCGTAAACAACCACAATTGTAATATGTTCAAATCATCTAGATTTGTTTCTTTCTAATAATAAGCCCCCCTCCCATGTGATTTCCGAAAAGCTATTAAAAATAGAAGTCGCGGGCTTCTGCCCGGCGACTAATAAAAGTAGCTAGCTATAGTAGCCAGATAGCATAAAAAATGGGGGTTAAACAGCAAACATTTTAATTCCTTCTCCTCCAAAACTGCTTTTAAGATTTCAAGATAATTTTTGCAATTTTTTTTTAAATTTTTTTTTTATACTTTCCCATGTCATACAACAATTCTGCAGCAGACAACTTTGAAATGTTCTAGGAAAAAATGTAAATCACTTTAACCATTGTGTACAGGCTAGGCTAACCTGACCGATAAAGGCTCACATGGCCTTCTTGTTTCTTTATAAATTTTTAAACAGACAACTGATCAATATTTCATAAGGTAACTTTGTTGAAAACAGTGCTTCAGGGGGTTGGCCTCAAGATCCAAAGGTTCTGAGTTTGATTCCCTTTCAGTATCAGTAGTTAAGCCATCATTTCTCAATTGCCTTCCATTGTCCATCTGTCTATATTTGTATTTTGTAGGGATGGGAACGAATATTTGACAAATGGACGAATATTCAAATACTGTTTTTGAATAGGAATATTCGTTTTCAGTTTATGAATTTATTTTAAGAAATAAAAAAAAAGTGACCAAAAATTATTAGTAAAATTCTGACAGGTCGCAAGGAGCTAATCATGATTAAGGGTGAAGTGATGAAGAGTGTGTATGTTTCGTTTGCTGTGATTTTACAATGTATGTCAAATATAAAATCGATAATTGTCACACGTACATTTACCCGAGTTCTTATCATGTGTAACCAGACATCACCTTGACGACCGGTTTGTTCGATATGTTTTAATAAACACATATAAACGTTGACAGTCTGCATATAATTACGAAAGTGAACGTCGAAGTTCTATAAAACCCTCCCAGCTTAACCAAAACCTAGTCGATGTTTACATCATAGACAGCTATTGCAACAATTGAATAAATCATAGTTAACATAGCAGTATGTCTCAAAAGTATGCAGCTTTCCTCTTTACATCATTAAAATCGAATTCACATCAGCGAACAAATTAATTGGTCCGCCATTTTGTTTTCTTCCAAACATGCAGTGAAATTGACTAGACGAAATCAGTATAAAATTAAAATGTATCAATTTATTTCGTTAATAATTTGATTCGGTTAAATATTAAATTCGGTAAACAAGCGACACCTGAATAAATATACAGATCAGAAAACGTTGCAATTCTGTTTATCGGTTTAAGTGGATTTTTTTTCTTGATTTACTTGACATTCAAATATATCTGTTGAGAAAAAAAAAGAGAGTGTAAGAACAGTTGAAAATATATGCAATATATACGTAAACATTAGTTTATAGTTATACTTGAAAAATCGCCATTATTTGAAAAAGGAAATGGAAGAGTACCAGCATTCTGATAAACCTGAAATCGGATACCGATCTTTGATTCGAAAAACGAGTATTCGAATATATTCGAATAAGTAAAACGAATATTCGAATATCGTTTTCAGTATTCATTCCCATCCCTAGTATTTTGGGTTAATTTGTCAACACTTTTTGGTTGGTGGAATCCCATCACATTTGCAACACTCCAGATCTTAAGATTCTCAGAGTTTGAAACCCTTTCTGTATCAATTCTTTATGCTATCCCCGCAACTCTGAAAACCAAGGAAGGAATCCAATATTCCGTTTTTTGGTATGACCCGACTAAGAATTGAACCCTGGTCTCCCACTCTTGAGGTAGACATTCTAAACACTACACCACCAAGGTTTACAAAATATTTGTGTTGTCTGTCTGTAAGACACTATATAGGATGGGACTCCCTATTATCGGTGTACTCACATTTTTTTTTTAAAAAATAATAATAAAGCGTACTTAACTGTAAATTATATCCAGTGTCACTCGTTCCTTTATATGTCCTTGTTAATTAGCTTACACAAAATAATCATTCACTTCTGTGCAAAGTTCCAAAAATCGAGTCCATCTGCGGCCATTTTGAAATTGACATTCGAGGGAGTCAATCACTCACCGGTGTAATTACGAAAAGCATTAGTAAGGTGGTCCTGTTGTATCAACTCTTTACAAGATAGTGAGATTTAATGTGAAAATGATTATCCTATAAAACATTTGTCACTAGAACAATTATATTTAATTGAAATGTTAATTTATTAACTGTTCCAAACTATAGACTTATTTACACGATATTTGCAGATTCAATTTGTTAAATTTTCTTATGACACAATTTAATCATATTTTCCAAAAATGACCCATTTCTTTGTTATTTTTTTAGTGCTTATAATATCATCCTTAATTTTTGTAACACAGTATATGATTTAGAAGTTTAAAAATAGCATATATTAAAATTTATAGCCACCACAAACATACATGCCAAAAAAACAAAAAAACGTTTTTTAAAATTTTGGTCCTTAATTTCTTCCATGTTTTCTATAGTCGAGCAAACTTCACGGAATGTAATCATGTGACTTCAAATTCCTATGATGTCATAAGCAGTTAATAGACAACATGTTCAAATGTGAAAGAAAAAAAATCAACAACAGGTTTTCTACTAAAAAATGACATTTATGTTGGTGAGGGGTCAGGGCATGTAGGATTTTCTTTTTATTATAAGTAACAATCATGATGTATCGTAATTTCTGAGAATATTGATTTTTTGGAAAAAGAAAATTGTAGCATTTGAAAGTCAGGATAACGGGGTCTCCTTATAGAATCATACGACATCCGGTTTTGCGCGTGCAACACACCGGTTTTGTGTTTACCTTGATATTCGTGATAACACGGTATTCGTAGAACCTACTATACTACACTACCAAGGTTTACAAAGTGTTTGTGTTGTTACCTGTAAGAAACTCTTTACACTACACCACCAAGGTTTATATAGTTGTTATGTTGTTTACCTGTAAGAAACTCTTAACACTACACCAAGGTTTACAAACTATTTGTGTTGTCTGACTGTAAGACACTATATACTACACTACTAAGGTTTATATAGTTGTTATGTTGTCTGCCTGTAAGAGTCTTTACACTACACTACCAAGGTTTACACAGTTTTTGTGTTGTCTGCCTGTAAGACACTATAAACACTACAACACCAAAGTATACATAGTTGTTTGTGTTGTCTGCCTGTAAGACACTTAATATTACACAACCAAGGTCCATATAGTTTTGTTGTTGTCTGCCTGTAAGACACTATACACTAAACCACCAAGGTTTATATAGTGTTTGTGTTATCTGCCTGTAAGACACTATACACTAAACCACCAAGGTTTATATAGTGTTTATGTTGTCTGCCTGTAAGACACTATATACACTAAACCACCAAGGTTTATATAGTGTGTATGTTGTCTGCCTATAAGACACTATATACACTACACCACCAAGGTTTATATAGTGTTTGTGTTATCTGCCTGTAAGACTCTATACACTAAACCACTAAGGTTTATATAGTGTTTGTGTTATCTGCCCGTCAGACACTAGATGTAAACTACACCACCAAGGTTTATATAGTGTTTGTGTTATCTGCCTGTAAGACATTATACACTGAACCACCAAGGTTTATAAAGTGTAGAGCTGCAACGATTCACTTAAAGCTCGATTCAATTCGATTCCGATATCAAACATGTCGATTTTCGATTCGATTCATGTTTTACTTATTGCTGCTATTTAATATTTTGTTGTATATTTAAAGGGTGTTTAATCATTGTAATTATTAAAAACTAGGAAAGTGTTTAATCAAGAACAAATTTTAATTAACAAAACTTCCTGTTTACATATTTTAAATAACAAAAAAACATCACACATTTATTACAGAAACTATATGTTGATAACATTTAAATGAAAAACAAATCATGACTGAATATGTTTGAGGCAGATTTTGTTTTCAAATTGTTGATATATTTACTGTGACAGGTGAGAACAAGTGAGAAAAAAAATAATTACAAACAAAATTATTGTTTACCGAAATTACCTGCAATCAATAACACACATTTTTACACTAAAACAATAACATCAACCAGAAGTCACCTAAGAATTGGTAAGTTTATGAAATGGTCATACAAATTCAATCATTAGGATAGTTATTCCAAAAAACATGCATGCACATGAATATTTTCGCCGTCCGCCATTTTGAAAATTGGGACGAATAAATCAAGTATACATCGCTTGGAAAAATCTCGATCATTATCAAACAAAAGGTGAAAATCGAGACGATTCGCAAGAATAAATCCCAAGTAAATCAAGCATACATCGCTTCGAAAATCTCGATCATTATAAAATTGGTAAGAATCAAACAAAGAAAACTATCCTACATACAAATTCACCGTAACTGATACGTGGGATAATTTAAATTCCCCTTTCGAGGCGAATTTCCAAATATGTATTCAAAAATATTTTCGCAGTCCGCCATTTTGAAAATAGGGAATCACATGTACGATTAAATCCTAGATATTTTTAGAAGTTTTTATATTTATTCACCAATCAAAAATGAAAGTTTTCGGTTAACCTATTCTGATTGGGTGATGGGAATTGTGGATGTGCCCTACTTGTGGGTTTTCCCCATAAATTAAGGTGAGTTATCTCGGTTCGTTCCCGCACGGTAAGGGTTAAAGTGACGATCGAATCGAATTTTGGGGTGTCTGTATCGATTCGAATCGGCGATTTTAAAACCGGTTTTACGATGCATCGGAGCGAATCGTTGCACCTCTAATAAAGTGTTTGTGTTATCTGCCTGTAAGACATTCTATACACTAAACCACCAAGGTTTATATAGTGTTTATGTTGTCTGCCTGTAAGACACTCTATACACTACACCACCAAGGTTTATATAGTGATTATGTTGTCTGCCTGTAAGACACTCTATACACTAAACCACCAAGGTTTATATAGTGATTATGTTGTCTGCCTGTACGACACTCTATACACTACATCACCAAGGTTTATATAGTGTTTATGTTGTCTGCCTGTAAGACACTCTATACACTAAACCACCAAGGTTTATATAGTGATTATGTTGTCTGCCTGTAAGACACTCTATACACTAAACCACCAAGGTTTATATAGTGTTTATGTTGTCTGCCTGTAAGACACTCTATACACTACACCACCTAGGTTTACATAGTGTTTATGTTGTCTGCCTGTAAAACACTATACACTAAACCTCCAAGGTTTATATAGTGTTTATGTTGTCTGCCTGTAAGACACTCTATACACTACACCACCAAGGTTTATATAGTGTTTATGTTGTCTGCCTGTATGACACTCTATACACTAAACCATCAAGGTTTATATAGTGTTTGTGTTATCTGCCTGTAAGACACTCTATACACTACACCACCAAGGTTTATATAGTGTTTATGTTGTCTGCCTGTAAGACACTCTATACACTAAACCATCAAGGTTTATATAGTGTTTATGTTGTCTGCCTGTAAGACACTCTATACACTAAACCACCAATGTTTATATAGTGTTTATGTTGTCTGCCTGTAAGACACTCTATACACTACACCACCAAGGTTTATATAGTGTTTATGTTGTCTGTCTGTATGACACTCTATACACTAAACCATCAAGGTTTATATAGTGTTTGTGTTATCTACCTGTATGACACTCCAACACTAAACCACCAAGGTTTATATAGTGTTTGTGTTATCTGCCTGTATGACACTCTATACAGTAAACCACTTAGGTTTATATAGTTTTGTTGTTGTCTGCCTGTAAGACACTATACACTACACCAACAAGGTTTATATAGTGTTTGTGTTATCTGCCTGTATAACAGTCTATACACTACACCACCAAGGTTTACATAGTTTTTGTGTTGTTTGCCTGTATGACACTCTATACACTACACCACCAAGGTTTACTTTAGTGTTTGTGTTGTTTGCCTGTATGACACTCTATACACTACACCACCAAGGTTTACAAAGTGTTTGTGTTGTTTGCCTGTATGACACTATATACCCTACACCACAGAGGTTTACTTAATGTTTGTGTTGTCTGCCTGTTAGACAAATTCTAACACTACACCACCAAGGTTTACTTAGTTTTTATGTTGTTTGACTGTAAGACACTATATACACAACGCAACCAAGGTTTACATAGTTGTTGTTGTTGTCTGCCTGTAAGACACTCTATACACTACACCACCAAGGTTTACATAGTTTTTGTGTTGTCTGCCTGTAAGACACTATATACACTACACCACCTAGGTTTACAAAGTGTTTGTGTTGTTTGTCTGTAAGACACTCTATACTAAACCACCCAGGTTTACATAGTGTTTGTGTTGTCTGCCTGTAAGACACTCTATACACTACACCACCAAGGTTTACATAGTTTTTGTTGTTGTTTGCCTTTAAGACAATTCTAACACTACACCACCAAGGTTTACTTAGTTTTTGTGTTGTTTGACTGTAAGACACTATATACACTACACCACCTAGGTTTACATAGTGTTTATGTTGTCTGCCTGTAAGACACTATACACTACACTTCCAAGGTTTACTTAGTATTTTTGTTGTCTGCCTGTAAGACAGAAAGGCATTTAAGGATCAAGTATCCATTGCCCACCATCTGTCTGTCTATTTATTGGTACACTGGAGTTCCAGTATAACGCGATATAAGGGGTCGCATCAAGTTGGAATTCGATCGCGAGTAACCATTAGAAATTAAAGCAATCACAAGTAATATGCCTCAGCATTCCAAAACCGGATACTCGTTAATCTCCACATTTTAACTGCATGCAATGGCTATGAAAAATGTCTCAAAAGCTAATCTATTTTAGAATACAGTGTCTATAATAATGTGCATATACTGTTACTATACTACGAATATAATCCTCACTTGATTTGATTTTGAATTTGGCTGATAAAGAGGGTTGTAAAAAACAAACTCATTCCAACTGCCATTTGCAATGTGCGCTTGTTTTGAATGTCGTCTTCTGGTTTCAAATGGATAATCAAACTATGTCTCCTTTGCTAACATTTTTATCTCTTAAAAGAAAAATAATTCTCGAAACCCATATTTATAGCTTTAAATGCAGATGTAGCAGACAGCGTTTGAAAACATAGTGAGAAAAAGAGAAACTGCTTGTTATCAGCATAATCATAATGCATCCTTTCCTTTCTATTCCTCACATTTTTTTCTAGTTTCAAAGTTGTTAAACAAAGGAAAAATAAAATAAGTATGTTCATACCCTTTAAAATCCTTTTCAATTCAAAGTTAATTTATCCAATTTCAAACAAATGTAGTGTAACATGTACTAACGGGAACGGGTTATAGGTATAAATATCACTTCTACGGCTTTGTCGTAAAAGCCGGCTTTTATAGCGACGTTGTTAGAGTGGTTAACCTTCTCTTAAAGTTAAGCAACGTTCATCGCGGTTAGTGCCTGGATGGGTGACCCGCAATGGCTTAACTCAGGTACACGTTACAGTTGTAATTTCTCCTTTTGTGACAACGCTATCAAAAGAAGTTTGCTGCAGATGCGTCAAAATGCGTCTGCAAATGTGTTAGGCTGAAATCAATTAAGTGACCTTTATTTTCCTAAATCATTGAGGCATAGCCATTTCCTGCCACAAATGAGCTATGTCATAAAAAAAAGGTTATGTGCAGTTTAGTCAAACAAGCAGCTTAGTAATTGGATCTTAAATTTGACATTAATTTATATGGGTGTTTTTTCGCGGCTAATTAGTCGCCGGGCAGAAGCCCGCGACTTCTATTTTTAATAGCTTTTCGGAAATCACATGGGAGGGCGGCTTATTATTAGAAAGAAACAAATCTAGATGATTTGAACATATTACAATTGTGGTTGTTTACGAACACTAATAAATGACACATCTAAAATGAAATAAATATTCCGATTTTTTAATGTTTGCAGTTTTTTTTATTTCACTCGCATTTAAGTTTTTTGTCTTATTTACGAAGACAAAAGTGGTCCCTTCAAGACGTGAACCAACACCCCCTAATGCAGACTCTTATGTGTCATCATTGAGGTCAATTTCGGATTCTCCTTTTAATAGCAATTTTAACTTACTAAATGTTGTTTTCATGTTCAAAGAGATGTCTTGATTTGTGTAGAATTCATTTAATAATGTTAATCCATGAATATCTAAAGTAGGAACTGTTTCTAAGCTAAATATAGACCCTATTCTGTTGTGTAGTTTCGTGACCTTTAACATCGATTTTCGCGCATGCGCATTTCGATATGAAAAAGCGAGTGATATTATTTTATTTTAGACAAGTACAAGACGAATGTTTGACGCAAAGCGTCAAAGAGAAGCCGCAATATTTCGTTGTACATGTAGAAATAAGAAAAAAAGATCATTTTTATATCCACAAACAATAGAACAATTTAAACTGTAGACGGTAATGCTGATATATTTCTCCTATTGAAGACTTTTGTTTTCTTCTAATTACCTCCCTTTAAAGCAATACCAGGATATTTACCTTGTGATTCGAATAAGATTGACAAACATTGAAATTATATGAATGAATACTATTATTTAAATAAGTAACAACAGCAAAATTAAATTTAAGCCAGATAAATGTGTACACATTTCGTTAATTTTTTATAGATACCCTAATGTATAGGTATGTATATAAAATTTATAAGCAAATGTTTTCATTAATACGTTCCTAATGTTTGAATAGACTAAGGAAAGTCAAGAATACATAAATAAATCAATGCAGTCTTTTCCGGCGACATTGATGCCTTGCATCAACTTTCTCTTGTAGTGACCTAATTTACCTTGATGTTTACTGCCTGGACTAGAAAAACACTGGACCAATAAAACCCTTTGTTCGATTTTCGCTCTTTTTTATTTTTGTAGGATAAGAAAATTATTTAGGAGCAATAATATTACTTGAATTTTGACTGTGTATTTAGCTGTTTTTTCTCTTTGGATTTATAAAATGAGGTTTGTGCATTATTATTTATCTATAATGTATTATTTTCCCGTTTTGCAACGACTACCATGTTTTACAGAATTATTTGTTGTATTTTTTTGGACATTTTTTTTTTGAAGTTGTATTTTTAGGAGGGTTAAATTGTTTAATTAAATAGGAAAATAGGCTCTTTTTTCAAGATTGCAACGGGAGCCAAGTCACCATTGCGTTCTACTGGATATCTGGTTGTATCCTTTCGCTAATTATCCGCGTTCCAGTGTATCAATTTGTTAATTTGTCAAAATTTGTTTCTGTTCAGTGGATTCACATCAAATTTACATCACTGTTACTAAATAGATCAGGAAAACAGAATAGTAGAAAGGAGATAAAAAATATTTTGGCCATTTTTGGACTAATTTTCAACTACTGCAATACAAAAACATATGGAATGATATAGCCTTTCAAATACGAACTGCGAATTGATTAAATTATTTAATATTTAGCATGGACGCTTTTTGATTATTCTTGAAATTAAGTAAATATATTGTTAAACACTTTTTTGAAAATCCTTTGTTTTGTAACCAATTTGCTTTTAGCCCTTTCTGCGCCAAATAAATAGCAGAAAGTTGTTCTCAGCGCCAAATAAAATCCGGTGTTTCTTAGAAATAATAGTAACTGATTTCAAAAAAATGTTTTTTGAAATCACTTTTATTAATAGTCTATGAACATTTTATTTTTATTATACCTTTTTCATTTATTTTTGTTAACCCTTTCGGCGCCGAAGTCGCATATATGCGACAGCTTGGCTCAGCAGTAACTATACGAGGGGCGTTACAAAAGTCGCATAAATGCGACTTCGGTGCTGAGCCAAGCTGTCGCATATATGCGACTTTGGCGCCGAAAGGGTTAGTTTGAATTTGTTATATGTATAACATTGTGTATAATATTGTGTGTACCTAATGTATTGCTTGCACTGAGGCCCCAATGGCAGATCGGGACAACCCAAATGTTGGCCTCATAAAAAAATAAAGTAGTCATTATTATTAAATATATATACATGAACTTTCATTTATAGATATTTTCAAGGACGTCTTTTGCCGATTTGTTGTATGTGAGAAAGTCTAAATGGCTCTACAGCAGAAAACTTCTGAAACATTATGAAAAGAAAACCTCTCAAAATAAGCTATTTCTCCTTTCCCCTTAATGTTACTGTAACGTTCTCGGAGTTCAACAATGCTTCAATGAAATGGCTTCAAATAAACTTAGTACAGAACTGATAGGGAACAACGAACCAAGGTATTTACAGGACCTTCACCAAGACGCTCAATCGCTTCCGTGAAGTCCGCCGCTCTCTGCCTCACAGAGGTCTTTTGAAGCCGCCTAATGCTTCACAAAGGCTTCCTTGAAGCCAATTATGCAACCGAGAACCAATGGCCTCAATGAAGTCACCACTTCCTACCACAGTACCACACTCTCTTAAGACTTCGAAATACGACCCAAGCAGCACGGCTAGCATGCTTCTTGATATCCGATAGAATATACCGAGAGAAAGAAGTCGACTGATGTCTAATACCCAAAGTCCTAGAACGTCCCCCAGAGATGTGAACTGTTCGACGAGAACCACGGAACTGACTTTCAATCGCAATACACCGGTATTTATACTAACTTGCACAATTGGCTCCACCTGGCGGAATCCCGATTACTGCCGCCCCTTCACGGACATTGACGATGTACATACTCTATGTTGTAATGAGCGTCTGGTGAATGCACTTTGATCATTAAATAAGGCTTTAAATATAAACAAAATATACAACAGGCTGGGTATGCAGCGTGCTTATTGACGATATATGCTTGCTCTAGAACTATTTAAAGGCTTAGCAGGACAATTGAATCAGTACTTACTGGATTTGAAGATGCCTTTGTTCTCGTCAATATTTCGATAAATGGATCCTATTAAACAAAGGGACGTTACTTTGTTAAACTACAATAAGTCGGCTTCGCTACAATGCATATTCGTTACATTACCATCTATATCAAAACTATACCTACAATTCTTGAGATGTTACCATTTCTCACATACAGATGCTTTCTGATGCCTCTGCAGAAGACAATTTTTGAAACCTTTGATGCAAAAGGAGAAATTGCTCATAATGAGCAATTTCCCCTTTTATCAAAATGTTATCAATTCTATTAAATAATTAAACTTTCATTTAAAGAGATTTTCCATATTTTGGATGAAATATTTTCATATTTCTGCTGCATATTTGTTGTATAAAGGAAAGGGGGTTAAATAGCAATTGTCTCAATAAATGTCATATCATGTTAACAGCATCCTCTGTACCCAGGATATTCATGAAATATTTTATGAATAGCCTGGGTGCCGAGGATGGTAAAAAGTCTACTACTGCATTGTCATCTTGTACTACGTATTTAGGGGTCAAAAGGGTTAACAAATCATCTTATAAAAATTTCATTGCAGGAATGTGTTTATCAGTATTTTGTATTTTCCCAAACATAGAAACTTTCGGACACACCTCTGCAGCAGTTGACTTTTATAATAATTGTGTCAAAAGGAGAAATTACTCATATTGAGCAATTTTTCCATTTGACATAATGATTTCAACTTGATATTCAATAATCATACTATCAATTAAAGAGATTTTATACATTTTGGATTTGATAATTTCAAAGTCGTCTGCTGCAGATTTGTTGTATCTGGGAAAAGGTTAGCTATCCTTGTTGTATCATGTAGATTGCATGTTGGGTTTCAGCCCGTATTCAAACATTGGACAGGTGGCTTATGAAAAATCATCTTCTAGATACTAACAATAACATTTCATGATAGGAAAAGATTAATCAGTACTTAAAGGCTGTATTTTGTAGTGGTTATCTTTGATGTATGTATTTTCTATATCATGTATAAGATAAAATGTATACTTTAGGGGATTCTGGGAGTATAAAAAAAACTTACATGTATTTTTGGGGGGTAGGTGGATATCATTTATGAACAAAGAATATTGTGCAGAAAATTTATTTTTGTGTTAATTTTGAAAATGATCTGCAATTAGTGGATTATCGTTTGATGTTAGATTTCTGTAAAGTGGATTACTGTTTCATAGTTTTAATCCTTTCCCACATACAACAATTCTGCAGCAGAAACCGTGCAATCATAAATATGGAAATTCCCTAAAATCGAAAAAATAATTATAAATAAAGTTGAAAAACATTGTTGCAAATGAGAAATTGCTCATTATATGCAAAATATTTACAAAATATAAATAAAGTTGAAAAACATTGTTGCAAAATGAGAAATTGCTCATTATATGCAAAATATTTACAAAAGTTGTCTGCTGCAGAAGTGTAAGAAAGCGTCTGTATGTGGGAAAGGTTTAACTATTTACCTGATTAATAGAGTTATCAGCTTTAATTATGTTTGTATTATTTAGATCCTTTGAAAAACATGGCCGTCAAGGGCCAAGGAAAATAGTTTGGCAAAAATGTCCCTTGGATGACCATATAGTTATGATGATTGTTCAAATTATTCTGATCTGTTAAAAAACATGGCCATCAGAGGGTGGGGCTTGTTTTCCTTGTTATTCTGGCAGGCATGACAAATCACATTGCAATTAATTCAGCCTCAAGTGAGCGATCAAGGGCTATCATGGCCCTCTTGTTTTCCTTTTTATTCTAGTAGGCATGACAAATCACATTGCATAATTCAGGTGAGCGATTGAGGCCATCATGGCCCTATTGTTTTCATAAGACGTCAAAGAAGTGTTGGATTATCATTTGATGTTATATTTCTGTATAGTGGATTACTGTGTCATAAATTTAATCGTTTCCCAAATAAAACAAATCAGCAGCAGGAAAATATGGAAATCCCCTAATAATGAATTGATTGATTGATTGATTGATTGGGGTTTAACGCTGTTTTTAACAATTTCTCAGTCATATCACGGTGGCCAGTTCACCTAATCATGTGTTTCCTGGTTTTCTCACACCAGTACTCCACACAACAATCTTCCCAAGCAACTGGCTGCTTTTCCACATAGACTTAGCCCATTGGTGGAAGACGAATGACGCATGTCGCAATGACTTTTGTCAAACGTCGGAAAGAAAGTTGGCCGAGCCGGGATACAAACTCACAACCCCTGGATTGACAGCCTGCATCATTACCGACTGAGCTACCGGGACTCGATCCCTTATAATGAAAGAACAATTATTGAATAATGTTGAAAACATTGAGGCAATTTCTATATTATCCCTTTCCCTTATATAGACGCTTTCTGACGCCTCTGCAGCAGACGGCTTTTTGAAAACATAGTCACAAAAGAAGAAATTGCACAAAACGTGCAATTTCTCCTTTTGCCACAATGTTTTCCACTTTTTGTCATAGGTTATCCATTCAACTATGGAGATTTTCTATGTTTTGACAAAATAAGTTTAAAGTCGTCTGCTGCAGAATTGTCGTATGAGGGAAAGGGTTATGACGATTTATAAGACATCTACTGCAGATAATTTAAAATACATCTGCAAGTTAGAAAGGGTATAAACAAAAAACGGTTAACTGTTTTATAATTACTTGAACCCTTTCCCATACAACAAATCTACAGCAGACGACTTTGAAAACCAGTATATACAAAAACGAGAAAAATCTCCATAAATGAGAGTTTAATTATTAAAATAGAGTTGAAATCATTGTGGCAAATGGTGCAATTGCTCATCATGAGCAATTTCACCTTTGCCACAATGTTATCAAAAGTAGTCTGCTGCAGAGGCGTCAAAATCCGTCTGCAGGTTGGAAAGGGTTAAGGAAGTAAAACCTAAATCATCAAGTACCATGAGCAGGTGGGTTCAAAGAGATATTATTTAGATAAATATCGAATTTAAAATTGAAGTAAAAATAAAAATGCTCAAAATAACATTTTCTAACTTTAAATTCAAACAATGTTTTATACAAATCTCGCTCTGTCATATATTTACTGATTTTGTCATACAATATAGCAGAAATTAAAGCTCAAGATCACTAGATATAATGTCAAATTTTTAGTCCCCTACCGGCGTGCCGAAGGGGACTATTAGGTTTGCACTCCGTCCGTCAGTCCGTCAGTCCGTCAGTCCATCTGTCAGTCAGTCAGTCAGTCCATCTGTCAGTCAGTCAGTCAGTCAGTCCGGCAAATTTTTGTCCGGAGCATATCTCCAAAACTGTACTAGCTATGGCTATGAAATTCCATATGTGGATACATCTCATCAATGCGGAGTGCAGTGCATATGAACCATAACTCTTGCTTCCCTAATTTTTGAGTTATTTCCCTTTCTTTATTTTCATACTTGATTTTTGTCCGGAGCATATCTCCAAAACTGTACTAGCTATGGTTATGAAATTTCACACATGGATGCATCTCATCAAGGGGGAGTGCAGTGGACATGAACCATAACTCTTGCTTGCCTAATTTTTGAGTTATTTCCCTTTCTTTATTTTCATACTTGATTTTTGTCCGGAGCATATCTCCATAACTATACTAGCTATGGCTATGAAATTTCACACATGAATACATCGTATCAAGGGGGAGTGCAGTGGACATGAACCATAACTCTTGCTTGCCTAATTTTTGAGTTATTTCCCTTTCTTTATTTTCATACTTGATTTTTGTCCGGAGCATATCTCCAAAACTGTACTAGCTATGGTTATGAAATTTCACACATGGATGCATCTCATCAAGGGGGAGTGCAGTGGACATGAACCATAACTCTTGCTTGCCTAATTTTTGAGTTATTTCCCTTTCTTTATTTTCATACTTGATTTTTGTCCGGAGCATATCTCCATAACTATACTAGCTATGGCTATGAAATTTCACACATGAATACATCGTATCAAGGGGGAGTGCAGTGGACATGAACCATAACTCTTGCTTGCCTAATTTTTGAGTTATTTCCCTTTCTTTATTTTCATACTTGATTTTTGTCCGCAGCATATCTCCAAAACTGTACTAGCTATGGTTATGAAATTTCACACATGGATGCATCTCATCAAGGGGGAGTGCAGTGGACATGAACCATAACTCTTGCTTGCCTAATTTTTGAGTTATTTCCCTTTCTTTATTTTCATACTTGATTTTTGTCCGGAGCATATCTCCATAACTATACTAGCTATGGCTATGAAATTTCACACATGAATACATCGTATCAAGGGGGAGTGCAGTGGTTATGAACCATAACTCTTGCTTGCCTAATTTTTGAGTTATTTCCCTTTCTTTATTTTCATACTTGATTTTTGTCCGGAGCATATCTCCATAACTATACTAGCTATGGCTATGAAATTTCACACATGAATACATCGTATCAAGGGGGAGTGCAGTGCACATGAACCATAACTCTTGCTTCCCTAATTTTTGAGTTATTTCCCTTTCTTTATTTTCATACTTTATTGTCTTGATATACCTAAACATTGGGTTGCTATGACAACAGAAACAGACTCAAAAGTGCAAACCGGTAGGGGACTATGGTATTGCTTGCAATCCTCCAGTTACTTGTTTATTTTTCATTTTAAATGATTCATTCATTTAAGTGAATTTAAAAAGAAATTTAAATCACAAAAAGTGTCTGTCTCCAAAAATACTGTAAAAGGGCAGGTGTCGAATTGATCACTGATAATCAATAAACTCACTCTATAATGAGTCTTATTAACCTATTCTCTGATCTGTTACTTTTTAACCCTTACCTGCTTAAGAGCTCTAGATGTTCTAAAATCCTTATTTGACCCTATAACCCTATGTTGTGGGTACTCAGAACATAGAGAACCCACAACATAGGGTTTGGTTTGAAAATAAGAAAGATTTGTGGGGAAAAGAGCTGTACACTCCTCCTTATCTGGTCCTCTCCTGCTTACAGCAAAACTGCAGCAGACGGACGACTTTGAAAACATGTAGCAAAAATTATTGAATACCTCCATAAAGGAAAGTATAATTATTGAATAGAGTTATAAACAGTGTGAACGATTTCTCCTATTACCGCAATATTTTCAAAAGCTGTCTCCTGTTAATGCGCCAAATTCCTTCTACAGGTGGGAAATAGGTAATTAACTATTTCCCTCTACAAAATGTCTACTGCAGAGGACTTTGAAAACATCTCGACATAAATGTGAAAAATCAATTTGGAATCACAAGTCATTTCCCCACTATGTTATCAACCAGCCTAATGGTCTAGTGGTAGAGCATCTGCCTCATATGAGGGAGGTCGCAGGTTCGATCCCGTGTCGGGTCATAACGAAGACTTTAAAAAAATGGTAGTAATGACTGCCCTTTTTGGTGCTCAGGGTTGTGGGATTAGCATTACGTCTGACTGGCTGGTGTCTGGTTAAAACGACCAGCAGTACTTGTAACTTACCCAGGAAACGCCTGAAATTATTGAAAGCGGTGTAAAACACCAAACAATCAATAAACCACAATGTTATCAATCAAAAGTTGTCTGTACATCCATATGAGTTTAACCCTTTCCCTCATAAGACAATTCTGCAGCAGACGACTTTGAACATATTTTGTCAAAAACTAGAAAATCTCTATAATTGAATAGATAACCTATGACTTAAAGTGGAAAACATTGTGGCAAAAGAAGAAATTGCACGTTTTGTGCAATTTCTTCTTTTGTCACTATGTTTTTAAAAAGCCGTCTGCAGCAGAGGCATCAGAAAGCGTCTATATGAGGGAAAGAGTTAAGGGTTATAACTATCACATCATGTTTAGGTTCATAGGTTTACCCTTTACCCTCATGCAAACGCATGATGATGCCTCTGCAGCAGAATTTTTTTTTTAAACTTTGTGACAAAAGAAGAAATTGCTCATAATGGTCAATTTCACCTTTTGACATAAATTATTATTCAACCCTGTTCAATAATCATACTTTCTTATATAGATATTTTTCATATATTTGCTTAGAATAGTCCTAGATGTGTTGTATGTGGGAAAGGGTTAAACTGCATGGGTTAAAAGGTCCAAATATCAGTTGAGTTTTGTTCAGAGTACATGTGTGGTTTTAATAATATATGAGGAAATAAGAATTAAAGGTTTTATCAATGGTTAGTAGATTTTACTTTATCTTTGACGATAAAAATGAACACATGGTGAAATATCCTATTATTCTGTATGTTAAATCCTTTCCCACATACAGGAGCCTTCAGACGCATCTGCAGCAGAAGAATCTTTAAATATAAAACATTATGGCAAAAGAGGAATTGTTCATAATGAGCAAATTTTTTCTTTAGCCGCAATATTTTCAACTCTTATTCATATTTAAGTTCTCATTCACAAGAGGGCCATATGTTTTTGCCAATATATTTTCAAAGTTGTCCTTAACCCTTTCCCTCATACGACAATTCTGCAGCAGACGACTTTGAATGTATTTTGTCAAAACATAGAAAATCTCCATAATTGACTGGATAACCTATGACAAAAAGTGGAAAACATTGTGGCAAAAGGAGAAATTGCACGTTTTGTGCAATTTCTTCTTTTGTCACTATGTTTTCAAAAAGCCGTCTGCCGCAGAGGCGTCAGAAAGCGCCTATATGAGGGAAAGGGTTAAGCAGCCACTGTGGCTGGAGAAACAAGCAATAAGAATGGCAGCCACAGTCTGACCCTTGCTTGAACGAAAATAGCCGCTAAATTTGTCTGAACGTTTGGAGTAGATGAAACACTTGAGCTCCAAGGGGTGGGTTGTTGTTGTTGTTTGGTGTTGTTTACCCTTGCGCTCGGCATAAATGCCATTTGGCTAGCAACCAAGGGGTGGGGTCGGTTGGTATTGCTTATATACCTTGTATATTTTTATCTGGATATCTGGATGTAATTAAAAGGTGTGGGACCAAAAACATCTGGCAAACATCTATCCTGTCCACAGCTGTATGACATTAGCTGTTGAAAGTAATGTTAAACTCAAACAAACAAATCAATTCAAAGTCTCCTTCTGCAGAGTAACTGTTGTTGTATGAGGGAAAGGGTTAAAACTCTATAGACTGTTGGCCAATAAGGATTCAAGCTTTTAAATTTCTGTCAACTGAGCATTTTCCTCCCTTTTCCACAAGGTTGTCAAAACATGTTTGCAAAAAACAACAAAAGTCATTGTGACTATCAATAATGTTTTTAATCCTGTCCATTCTAAAATAATACATAATTTTTTATATTCTCTTCTCCGGAAGGAAATCATTCTGGAAAGTGAAGTCCATTGTTTTAAAAGCATGTTATAATCCTGTAGTCTAGTTATAATGCTGTCTCGTCAAGTCATTTTTTAGCTCATCAGAGCCCAAAGTGCTTGAAGGGAGCTTTTGTATCATTATGAAAAATTTCTCCATTGGCAACAATGTTTTGATAAAGTTGTCCGCTGCAGAGGCATCAAGAGAGCGTCTGTATGTGGGAAAGGGTTACAATATCTCCTGCATGCTCTGACAGATTGGAAGAGTCCATTTGACTAAAATGAGTGGGTTATAAATCATTACCTGCTGCTCTGACAGATTGATGGAGTCCATTTGACTGAAATGAGTTTGTTTTAACCCTTTCCCACATATAACAAATCATAGCAGACGACTTTCAAAAACATCTAGACAAAAACATGGGAAATCTCTATGAATAAAAGTTTACTCAAAGAAAAGAGTTGAAAACATCGTGGCTCATTATGAGCTATATACATGTATACCTATTTCCACAAGGTTTTCAAAATCCGTTTGTTGCAGAGTTAACCCTTTCCCACCTGCAGACGCATTTTGAGGCAATAGCAGCAGACGACTTTTAAAAACATTGTGGCCAAAGGTGAAATTGCTCATGAGCAATTTCTCCTGTGGCCACAATGTTTTCAACTTTATTTCACAACTAAGCTGTCTTTATTGAGATTTCCCAGGTTTTTGTCAGTATGTTTTCATAGTCGTCTGCTGCATATTTGCTGTATGTGGGAAAGGGTTAAATTGATTGATTGGGGTTTAACACCGTTTTTAACAATTTTTCAGTTATATCACGGCGGCCAGTTCACCCCTACTCATGCATTTCCTGGTTTTCTCACACAAGTACTCCACACAACAAACTTCCCAAGCAACTAGTTCCTTTTCCACATAGACTAAGCCCATTGGTGGAAGACAAATGACGTGGGAAAGGGTTAAATCCCCACCTGCTGGTCTGACAGGTGATAAGATGCAGTTTACTCCAAGTCTGTGAATTGTTATCAAACGAAATATCAAAACATTTCATATTTTTTCTTGCTATAATATTTTTACATCTCGGTGAGTGATCTGGGTTTTTTTCGAGTGATATTATTTTTTAATGGTTTACTTCTGAGGGCAGCAAAAAGGTACACTTTTTATTGAATGTCATTGTGTTCCTGATTATCCATCCATTTCCCACCACATTGCAACTGCAGCTGAGAACTTTTGTAAACATTGTGATAAAAGGAGAAAAAGCTCAAGATGAGACTTAACTTCTTCTTATTTCATCATGTTTTTCATTCTATATAAGATTATATGTAGAGATTGATGTGTGGAGTACTGGTTTGAGAAAACCAGGAAAACGCAGGAGTAGGTGAACTGGCCGCCATCATATGACTGAAAAAATTGTTGAAATTGGTGTTAAACCCAAATCAATCAATTATTTTATAGAGATATTCCACATTGTAACCTTGATGTTTTCAAGATCATCTGATTTAATTTGTTTGTATTTCAGAAAGTGTTAACCCTTTCCTGCATGCAGATGACATTTGTGAAAACAAAGAAGGAATAGAAATTGTTTATGATTAAAAAAGTATCTTTTGATAAATGATGTTAAATTTGTTATCACTGTATTTCATTTGCCATACTAGTTTGCAAGCAATGGAGATGAACTCATCATGTTTTCAACTCTATTCAATTATTATCCCCCGCTTTTTCGAAGAAAAAAGGGGGGTTATTAATTTGGGTTTGTCCGTCTGTCTGTCTGTCTGTCACACTTCGTTTCCAGGCAATAACTGCCACAAATGTTAACCGTTTTTTTTCAAACTTGGTAACAAGGTTAAATGCCTTAAGGGCTAGGCCAAGTTCTATCGTCACTTTCGGCGGACTTTATTCGGTGGAGTTATGGCCCCTTATTTAACAAAAAATGTCGTTTGTTGCTGTTTCCGTGCAAAACTGCCACAAATGTAAACCTTTTTTTTTCAAACTTGGTAACAAGGTTAAATACCTTAAGGGCTAGGCCAAGTTCGATCGTCACTTTCGGCGGGCATTATTTGGTGTAGTTATGGCCCCTTATTTAACAAAAAATGTCATTTGTTGCTGTTTCCATGCAATAACTGCCACAAATGTGAACCTTTTTTTTTCAAACTTGGTAACAAGGTTAAATGCCTTAAGGGCTAGGCCAAGTTCGATCGTCACTTTCGGTGGACTTTATTCGGTGTAATTATGGCCCCTTATTTAACAAAAAATGTCGTTTGTTGCTGTTTCCGTGCAATAACTGCCACAAATGTAAACTTTTTTTTTTCAAACTTGGTAACAAGGTTAAATGCCTTAAGGGCTAGGCCAAGTTTGATCGCCACTTTCGGCGGACTTTATTTGGTGTAGTTATGGCCCCTTATTTAACAAAAAATGTCATTTGTTGCTGTTTCCGTGCAATAACTGCCACAAATGTGAACCTTTTTTTTTCAAACTTGGTAACAAGGTTAAATGCCTTAAGGGCTAGGCCAAGTTAGATCGTCACTTTCGGCAGACTATATTCAGTGGAGTTATGGCCCCTTAATTAACAAAAAATGTCGTTTGTTGCTGTTTCCGTGCAATAACTACCATAAATGTGAACTTTTTTTTTTCAAACTTGGTAACAACCTAGGCCAAGTTCGATCCTCACTTTTGGCGGAGTTTATTCGGTGGAGTTATGGCCCCTTAATTAACAAAAAATGTCCTTTGTTGCTGTTTCCGTACAATTACTCCCACAAGTGTGAACCTTTTTTGTTCAAACTTGGTAACAAGGTTAAATGCCTTAAGGACTAGACCAAGTTCGATCGTGTCACTTTTGGCGGACTATATTCGGTTGAGTTATGGCCCCTTAATTAACAATAAATGGCGTTTGTTGCTGTTTCCGTGCAATAACTACCATAAATGTGCACCGGTTTTTTTCAAACTTGGTAACAACCTAGGCCAAGTTCGATCCTCACTTTGGGCGGACTTTATTCGGTGGAGTTATGGCCTCTTAATTAACAAAAAGTGTCCTTTGTTGCTGTTTCCGTACAATTACTCCCACAAGTGTGAACCTTTTTTGTTCAAACTTGGTAACAAGGTTAAATGCCTTAAGGGCTAGGCCAAGTTCGATCGTCACTTTCGGTGGACTTTATTCGGTGTAGTTATGGCCCCTTATTTAACAAAAAATGTCGTTTGTTGCCGTTTCCGTGCAATAATTGCCACAAATGTGAACCTTTTTTTTTCAAACTTGGTAACAAGGTTAAACACCTTAAGGGCTAGGCCAAGTTCGATTGCTGTTTCCGTGCAATTACTGCTACAAATGTGAACCGTTTTTTTTTTACAAACTTTGTAACAAGGTTAAATGCCTTAACAGCTAGGCCAAGTTCGATCGTCACTTTCGGCGGATTTTATTCCTACAATATTTCCTGCAAGCGGGGGATATAATTTTCATGAATTTGCTTGTTGTACTTTCATTTAACCCTTTCCCTCATATGACAATTCTGCAGCAGACGACTTTGAACATACTTTGACAAAAGATAGAAAATCTCTATAATTAAATGGATAACCTATGACTAAAAGTGGAAAACATTGTGGCAAAAGGAGAAATTGCTCGTTTTGAGCAATTTCTTTTTTTGTCAATATGTTTTCAAAAATCCGTCTGCTGCAGAGGCGTCAGAAAGCGTCTATATAAGGGAAAGGGTTAAAGGGAGTTTCCAATTAAATTTTGGGTACGTTTTCAAAGTAGTCTGCTGCAGATTTGATGTATGTGGGAAAGGTTTAATTGATTGGGTTCATTTGTTATCACTGTATTTTATTTGCCATACTAGTATGCATTAACTAAGCAATGGAGATGAACTCACCATGCTTTCAACTCTATTAAATTATGGTACTTTCATTTAAAGGGTGTTTCCAATTTATTTTGGGTATGTTTTCAAAGTCATCTGCTGCAGATTTGATGTATGTGAGAAAGGTTTAATTGGGTTCATTTGTTATCATTGTATTTTATTTGCCATACTAGTATGCAAGCAATGGAGATGAACTCACCATGTTTTCAACTCTATTCAATTATTGTACTTTCATTTAAAAGGAGATTCCAATTTTGTTGGGGTATGTTTTCAAAGTCCTGCAGATTTTATGTATGTGGGAAAGGCTTAACCCTTACCCTCATACGACAATTCTGCAGCAGACGACTTTGAACGTATTTTGTCAAAATATAAAAAATCTCCATAATTGAATGGATAACCTATGACTAAAAGTGGAAAACATTGTGGCAAAAGGAGAAATTGCACGTTTTGTGTCCGAAAGCGTTTATATGGGGGAAAGGGTTAATTGGGTTCATTTGTTATCACTGTATTTTATTTGCCATACTAGTTTGCAAGCAATGGAGATGAACTCTTGCCCTATTCAGTCATTGATACATATGAGATCTTTGGAGTCTTCTTCCAAACCCGAATCCGCTGTGGTCGAGTGGTTAGCGTTGGGGATTTCGAAACCGAATGTCCCGTGTTCGATCCCAAGTCGCGGCACTACGGTCATTGTGGAGTGCCCTTGGGCAAGGCACATTTTCTAGCCTAGTACTGGTTTGTTTACCCAGGGATCATGAATAATTAAATTTAATTGCGCGCTAAATGACCTTAGCTGTCGATGTGCCATAAAACAATATACATTCATTCTTCCAAACCCTAAACCACATACAGCAAATCTGCAGCAATCGATTTTCGAAAAAATCGTGGCAAAAATAGTTTTTCAATAAATACAATTATAATTATCAAAGGAAGAATTATTCATTATGAGCAATTTCGTTGCAAAAATATGATATTTTTTTTATATTTGAAATTATAATTCAATAATTAAATAAGGTTGAAACATTGTGATAAAGGATGAATTTATTCATCATGAGTAATTGCTCCTTTTGCCACTTTTTCCCCCCTCAAAAGTTGTCTGCTGCAGATGCATCGAAATGCATCTATTTGAGAGAAAGGAGTATAAAACCATCTCAATGCTGCCCAATTTTACTTTTTGAAGAGTCCACGGTCAATTCTAGGAATATAAAATATTGAGTTGAGCAGTCGACAGTATTATAAGAGCCTGGTCAGATGGAGGGTGATCCGCCAGACACAGGCTTAACCAGGCTCTATACTGTTGTTAACCCTTTCCCTCATATAGATGCTTTCTGACGCCTCTGCAGCAGACAGCTTTTTGAAAACATAGAAACAAAAGGAGAAATTGCTCAAAACAAACAATTTCTCCTTTTGCCACAGTATTTTCAACTTTATTTAGTAATTGTACCATTATTTATTGAGATTTTTCACATTTTTGCCAAGATGTTTTCAAAGTCGTCTGCTGCAGATTTGCTGTATGTGGGAAAGGGTTCAAGGATTGACAGAATGAAATCAAGCAGTCAATGGGTTAAAAACATCTGGGGAGAAAATAAAATGTAGTACAGTCCAATCTGTGTTTAAAGACCACCCATGGGAAGGATAAAATGACCGATTTTCTCCAGTTTCAACAATTTTAAGAAAAAATTGCCACACTGCTTTGAGTCCTTTGCTGCAGATATGTTGCATGTGGGAAATGGTTTGATGTTATCTATTATAGAGGTATCCAAAGCGGTCTGTATCAGAATTTTATTTAACTCTTTCCTACATACAAGAAATCTGCAGCAGACGACTTTGAAATACTCTAGGCAAAACTATGGATAATCTCTATAAATGAAAGAACAATAATTGAATCGAGTTGAAAACATGGTGACTAAAGGAGAATTTGCTTGTTTTGAGCAATTTCTTCTTTTGTTTACATGTTCCCAAAAAGCTGTCTGCTGCAGAGGCGTCAGAAAGTGTCTATATGAGGGGAAGGGTTAATGAAAGAGTGTAGACTAGGCTCCCTTTCCTACATACAAGAATTTGCAGCAGACGACTTTAACAACATCTAGTTAAACATGATTATACTTACAAAATTTGAAAACATTGTGGCAAAAGGAGAAATGACTCGAGCTATTTTTCCTTTTTATCACAATGTTTTCCAAAGTAGTCTCCTGCATAGGTGTCTGTATGTGAGAAAGGGTAATAAAAAATGAATTAAGTGTTTGAGAGAAAAACAACTAGTTATGCTAACTAACATTAGTTTTGAATGCAGTATCAGGCTTCAAATTAGTATATATGTATATAACCTTTTCCCACATACAGATGCTTTCTGACGCCTCTGGAGCAGACGACTGTTAAAAATCATAAAGAGCAATTTCTCCCTTGGCCACGAAATGTTGTGATATAACAGAAAAATTGTTGAAAGTGGTGTCTTAAAACACCATACAAACACATTCTTTAGCCCCAATGGTTTCAAAAGTATTCTGCTGCAGATTATCCAGATTGTGTCTCCACGAAGGAAAGAGTTAACCCTTTTCCAAATTCAACAAATCTGAAGCAGACAACTTTGAAAACATATTGGCAAACATGTTTAAAATCTCCGTACATAACAGTTAAATTATTAAATAGAGTTGAAAACATTGTGGCAAAAGGAGAAATTGATCATCTTGTCTCAACATTTTCAAAGCTTGTCTGCTACAGAGGCGTCAGAAATCGTCTGTATGTGGGAAAGGGTCAATGATGACCAGTGACCACCCTCTTTGCTTAATTATCCACTTCAGTTGACACAGTTGTCAAAGTTTTATCAGCTTTTGTCAAAAAAGTAGATTTTTTAACAAGGTTACTTACGGTATCTTTATGATTTTAATCCTTTCCCACCTATAGACACATCTCTCTTGAAAACATTATAGCAAAAGGAGAAATTGCTCAAAACAAGTAAATTCTCCTTTTGCCAAAACGTTTTCAACTGTATTCAGTAATTATACCTTCAATTATAGAGACTTTTTTAACTTTATACTAAATGTCTTAAAAGTTGTCTGCTGCAGATATGCTGTATGTGGGAAAGGGTTAATCCTTTCCATTGAACAGACTTTTAAAAACACTTTTGAAAAAGGGAAAATGATCAAATTGAGTAAATCTCCTTTCTAACTCACCTGAGTGCATGTGCTCAAGTTTCGCTATTGTGAGCTGTCTGTCTGGCATCCGTTGTTGACCGTGGACACCTCTTAATCCACAGGGTCCATTGCAGCCATGAATGTACCTTTGGTGGTCCTCTTTCACTCTTTCATACATACAAATGCTTTCAGACACCTGCAGCAGACGACTTTTGAAATTATTGTTGCAAAAGGAGAAATTGCTCATGGTGAGCAATTTCTCCTTTTGCCACAATGTTTTCATTTTCATTTAATGATTAAACTCTCATTAATGGAAAGTTATCACATTGTTGCTAAGATAGTTTCAAAGGTGTCTGGTACAGATTTGTTGTATGTGGGAACTTGTTTGATTGTCACAATGCAAGAATGTTAAAGAAATGCATTTAACCATTTCCTTCTAACAACAAATCTGCAGCAGCCGATTGAAATAAGCCATAAAATTAGTCCATTACCGTTTGGGGACTATATAGGTTTGCTCGTGTCTGTCAGTCTGTCTGTCCAACCGTCTGAAATTTCTTGTCTGGGCTGTATCTTCCACATGCTTGAAAAGATCTGGATACATTTTCCATAACAAGATAATGTGTCATGCACATCACCGAGCAACCTACTCCCAAGCTCAAGGTCACAGTTTGTCCGTCTGTCTGTCCAAAATTTCTTGTCCGAACTGTATCTTCGACACTCTTAAATGGATTTTGATATTACTTCACACATTTATTCTCTATAACAAGATTATTTGTCATGCACATCACCAAGCCATCTACTCCCAAAGTCAAGGTCACAGTTTGGGCTCTTCATAGCAAGATAATGTTTCTTGTACAATAACCAGCCACAACTACAACTCTAGAACTTCACACATTTAATCAGAACCATTTAAATACCATGTATGTCAAGGGGCATAACTCTAAAGTGTGGTTTGACAGAATAATGTGCCTTTTTCAACTTATACATTTGTGTACGGTAGGGGACTTCTTTATTGCTTGCAATACTCCATTTACTATTTAACATAGAGTTAAAATCATTGTGAAGAAGAAAGGAGAAATTCCTTTCTAGAGTATTCTTTTGCCACAATGTTTTAAAAAGGTGTCTGCTGCAGAGGCTTCTGAATGTGTCTGTATGTGGGAAAGGGTTAAGTTTAATTAGGTCAATTTTTTTAAGAAATACCAAAGTTTTATGAGAACATAAGACTTCCATTTATTAGGATTATTTAGCCTTGTTCTTTATACTTGATGTTTCTGATGTTGAAAAATGATAGAAATGATGTATTCTGTCTATGTATTCAATAATGTCTCCTGCAATTTCGGAAAGGGTTAAATAAGCATATCAGGTTAACCCTTTCCCTCATATAGACGCTTTCTGACGCCTCTGCAGCAGACGGCTTTTTGAAAACATAATGACAAAAGAAGAAATTGCACAAAACGTGCAATTTCTCCTTTTGCCACAATGTTTTCCACTTTTTGTCATAGGTTATCCATTCAATTATGGAGATTTTCTATGTTTTGACAAAGTACGTTCAAAGTCGTCCGCTGTAGAATTGCCGTATGAGGGAAAGGGTTAATGAATTGCAGTAAAACGCCTTATTGGGTCTACATAAAATTATTAGGACCTTTCAACAGAGATGGAATCATGGTTCAGTGGGGGGCAGGTTAGTTTATGAGTTCATCAATAATGGATGACTGAGAACCCATCTGTATTGTCTCAGATCTCTATCTCTCTCTTGTGGTCACTGTTAACCCTTTCCCTCATATAGACGCTTTCTGACGCCTCTGCAGCAGACGGCTTTTTGAAAACATAGTGACAAAAGAAGAAATTGCACAAAACGTGCAATTTCTCCTTTTGCCACAATGTTTTCCACTTTTTGTCATAGGTTATCCATTCAATTATAGAGATTTTCCACTTTTTGGCAAAGTACGGTCAAGGTCGTCTGCTGCAGAATTGTCATATGAGGGAAAGGGTTAAAACAACACTTTCACCACCTACGATCCCATTACTTCACTTTAATAATTTAAACTACCCCTTCCCTCATACGACAATTGTGCAGCAGACGACTTTGAACATATTTTGTCAAAAAATAGAAAATCTCCGACTAAAAGTGGAAAACAAGCAATTTCTTCTTTTGTCTTCATGTATTTAAAAGCTGTCTGCTGCAGAGGCGTCAAAAAGCGCCCATATGATGAAAAGGGTTAACCATTTCACTCAGACATGTCTTTTGAAAACATGGTGGAAAAAGTATCTATTCAATAAAAATACTTAAGTGGCTTTCCCACATGTTAGTGTATTATGACATATCAGCTGCATAATCAGCAATTTCTTCTTTTGCCAAAATGTTCTATATTTTTTGCATAGGAGTCTGCTGCTGGTTTGTAGTCTGTTGGGACTGTAGGGTTAATTAACCCTTTCCCTCATACGACAATTCTCCAGCAGACGACTTTGAACATATTTTGTCAAAAAAATAGAAAATCTTTATAATTGAATGGATAACCTATGACTAAAAGTAGAAAACATTGTGGCAAAAGGAGAAATTGCTCGTTTTGAGCAATTTCTTCTTTTGTCACTATGTTTTCAAAAAGCTGTCTGCTGCAGAGGCATCAGAAAGCATCTACATGAGGGAAAGGGTTAATAGAGATATTCATATTTTTGCCTAGATATCCCGATTCTGGGGTCACAATTTTGAAACATTCATTATTACTTTTTGTGTTAAAAAATAAGAAAAAACATACACATTTTTATTCTTCTTCAGGAGTATTTACTTCTTGGGGAAATTTGATTATTTCCTGTTTATATTACAATCATCTTTTGTAAAGTCATGTGCTTCAGAATATATCTTCCCATCTCTGTTTTATAATTGTTAGAAAGTCAGCAATTGGGCCGAAGACCAGGGTCGATCCCTCGTCCTAACAAACACACAAATTTAAAAATGGAAGTAATGACTTTTCTCCTTGGGGCTCAGAGATGCATTGAGTCAAAAGTAGTAATATTATTGAATGTAGTCAAAAAACATTATGTCAAAAATAATAGCTTGTCTCTATTCACCAAAATGTTTTCAAAAGTCGTCTGCTTCACCTGTGTGAATTAGGATTAAGCCAGTTTCCGAAATGACAAATCTGTAGCAGGTGACTTTGAAAACTTGAAAATATCATCTTTTGAAAACATTGTGGCAAAAGGAGAAATTGCCCATAATGATTAATTTTGCCTTTTGACACAATGTTTTCAAATTTATTAAAAAAATAGACTCTCATTTGTGGATATTTTTCATGTTTTTGCCAAAATGTTTTCAAAGTCGTCTGCTGAAGTTTTATTGTATGTGGGTTAGGATTAAGCAGATGAATGGATAAAGTCTGTAGTTACTCAGTCTGAAGCCTTATCTGTTTAGGTTGATCTTTGGTTTCTGTTTTGGAAAAGATAATCTATTATGTTTTATGTGGGTCAACAGCAAGTTGTTTTTACTTTGGTATAAAGAAAAAGGCTGGAAGTTGATAAAGAGGCATCCCTTTCATCACAGGATGTTCACATGTCCATTCTCACATTATTCTAATAAAAACCATCCTTATCTGGCTCCCTTATCTTGTTTTCAGATAAATCCTCTGGCAGAAAAATAAGATAATTGGATTCTGATCAATTACTTCCCTTACCAGGATATGAATAATTATATTTAGGCTACTGGAGTTGTTTCCCTTGTATCATAACTAATAATCTTGCCCCCTTCTTACTAAAAAAGTAACAGATTTGTTTAATATATTTTAACCATTTCCCACTTACAGACGTGTTTGGAAACCTCTGCAGCATACATCTTTTCGAAATATTAAAACAAAATGAAAAATTGCTCATGATGAGCAATTTGTCCTTTTGCCACAATGTTTTCAAGCGGATTCACTGATTATACTTTTTATATACAGATATTTTTGATATTTTTGCCTAGATGTGTTCTATGTCATCTGCTGAAGATTTGTTATAGGAGGGAAAGGGTTTAATCATGGTAATTGAAGTCGGACATCTATTTAGGGAATATGATAAAATGACAGAAATATCTGTTTCTTTATGTGAAGTCATGTTATTAAAAAATAAATATGTATGTAGAAAACTCTGATTTGCGTCATAAATGTAATATGAGGAAATATTATTTGTCCAAAGTATAATAAATCTTGATAATTTCCCTCATAGACACATTATAATATAGATAAATCATTGTACCCACAAAAACTACAGTTATTCTGTTAATTGATATAATATATTAAGAGATGTCTGTTTGAAAAAAATGTAATAATAAAATGAAAATTGTTATATCATTAGAAACATAGTTGAATACCTAATCGGAAAAGCGAGAAATTTCATTATGAAAAAAATGGTTCTTTTTATACCAAGATTTTAATTATCCTCATCTGAAAAAAAAGGCACCTATTGTCATCTGTATCAGGAAAAGACTTTAATGCAATGCCAGGGAAGAAAACAATGATGGAAAAGCAATCTCGGGGAAGCTTAAATTTAGAGCATTATCAACTCTTTACACAAATTACGTTGTACACTTTAAAATTAGTCAATGTTTAAACAAATTACGCTGTACACTTTAAAATTAGTCAATGTTTAAACAAATTACATTGTACACTTTAAAATTAGTCAATGTTTAAACAAATTACATTGTACACTTTAAAATTAGTCAATGTTTAAACAAATTACATTGTACACTTTAAAATTAGTCAATGTTTAAACAAATTACGTTGTACACTTTAAAATTAGTCAATGTTTAAACAAATTACATTGTACACTTTAAAATTAGTCAATGTTTAAACAAATTACATTGTACACTTTAAAATTAGTCGATGTTTAAACAAATTACGTTGTACACTTTAAACTTAGACAATGTTTAACTATGATTGAAAAAGGAGAAATCCCTTGTTTCAAGCATTTTTTTATTTTTCCAACAATGTTTTCAACTCTCAATTAAGCCTTTCAAGGCTGAATTTTTAATTGGACTTGTCCACCTTTGCATATATAAGAAGAGTCCATATCCCATTCTAGGAACATGAATATAAAAATGTTGAGTTGAGCAGCCAATAGTATAGTCTGAGCCTATTCAGACAGCACTGATGTACCTGAGAACGAGAAAATTCTACTTTCGTCACCATGTTTTCAACTCTATTCAATAATTGCACTTTCATTTAACCCTTTCCCTCATATAGACACTTTCCGACGCCTCTGCAGCAGACGGCTTTTTGAAAACATAGTAACAAAAGAAGAAATTCCACAAAACGTGCAATTTCTCCTTTTGCCACATTGTTTTCCATTCTATTATAGAGATTTTCTATTTTTTGACAAAATATGTTCAAAGTCGTCTGCTGCAGAATTGTCGTATGAGGGAAAGGGTTAAAGGGAGTTACCAATTTTTTTCTGGTATGTTTTTAAAGTCGTGTTGTATGTGGGAAATGGTTAAAATGTTTCCAACTCTTCAATACAGTCAAACCTTTGCAAAAAGAACCATCTTGGCTTAGCAATTACCTTTTTATAGCATACAACCACTCTTTTAGTTTTTCGAATTACGCATTTTCTGAATATAAATGACCCTGCAAGTAAAGACCACCTGTGAACATAGTCCATATTGTTGTCTTCCCTTGTGTGTGGTCTTTATACACAGGTTCCACTGTATATAGAAAATTAAACTTTAAAATTTCCTTCTGTTAAAAATGCTTTTCAATATATTTCAGATACAGGGAGTCCTACAGATATGTTAACTATTACAGAAGCTGTGTTTTAATATTTCGACATTTAGTGACAAATACTTTTAACAAGATTTAATATAATTTTAAACAATCAGAAATAATGATGATGAAATATTTCGATTAATATATCTACGAGAGTTTTTGTTTACATTAAAAAAAAAACAGCGGTAGAACTAGTGACTTATTGTATTTTTCATCTTTTTTCGATGCTTTGTGATACGTTATCATAAACTGATAAAATGAATACGAGTACCAGTTCTTCCTTCATGGACGTGAGTGGGCAGGAAGCCAGCGATATACTGGCGGCAGCACTGGAGCAAATGGATGGCATAATTAGTAAGACTTGTTTTATTGGATTTACTTGTCCTAGTTTTTGTTCTGTGAACTTTGACTAACGACTACTTCCTGTTAGAGGCTGATCCGGCCGGGTAGCTCAGTTGGTAGCGTATCTGACTTGTGATCTGTAGGTCACGGGTTCGATACCCGGTTGAGGCGAACATTCTTTCGGGCGATTTTTCCCATTGCCTCTCACCTCTGATTTATGTGAGAAAGTAGTCAGTGGCTTCGAAAGAATGTTGTGCAAGTACTGGTGTGGGAAAGCCAGGAAAACATGGGTAGGTGCACTAACCGCCGTGATATGACCAAAGCTGTTGAAAGCGGCGTTAAACTCCAAACAAACAAACAAACTGTTAGAGGCTGACTTTTATCCGAATGTCACCTTTGACCAGGTGCTTTTAACTCCTTTCCACAAACAGACGCTTTCTGACTTTTGAAAACATTGTGACAAAAAGGATAAAATTGAAGTTTCTATACTTTTAGCTCAATAGTGCATAAAGTGCTCAATGTGAGTTTTTGTGATGGACTTTTGTCCGTCGTCAGTCGCCAAAATAATACTTAAATACAGCTGAAAATATTTTGAAAATATTCTCTAAATGAGTCCTTTTATTCTTTTCCTATGAATATTGAAAGTAGTTTCGCCTGCATAGATATCTAAATTCCGTTATATTATGAAAATGTCTACTGTTAAATTCATCACGCCGAAGATTTTCTTGAAAAATTTGTGCCGAGTCCCGGTAGCTCAGTCGGTAGTGATGCGGGCTGTCAATCCTGGGGTTGTGACTTCGAATCCCGCCTCGGCCAACTTTCTTTCCGACGATTGACAAAAGTCAATGTGACATGCGTCATTCGTCTTCCACCAATGGGCTTAGTCTATGTGGAAAAGCAGCCAGTTGCTTGGGAAGATTGTTGTGAGAAAACCAGGAAATGCATGAGTAGGTGAACTGGCCGCCGTGATATAACTGAGAAATTGTTATAAACGGCGTTAAACCCCAAACAATCAATCAATTGAAAAATATGTTGTATGACTCTAATGGCTATTACATTCATTGTTACTTCAATCCCCAATACCTTTCTCACATACAACAAATCAGCGGTTCTTGACTATAAAAAATTTGGGAAAACTCAATAATTGAAATCATCATGGAAAACAGTGAAATTGCTCATTGTGAGCAATGTCTTCCTTGGGCTGCAATAATTTCAAAAGTCGTCTCCATCAGTTGCATCGGTGGTGTAGTGGTAGAGTGTCCGCCTCAGGTGCTGGAGGTTGCAGGTTCAAGCCCCTGCCGGGTCATACCAAAAATTTTACAAAATAGTGCCGATGTCTATCCCTACTTGGCGCTCAGGGTTGTTCGGTAAGTATATGACTGACTGACTGGTGTCAAAATATATGGACCAGTAGTACTGGTAAATTTGCCAGAAAATGCCACAATGTAACAGAAAAATTGTTGAAAGCGGGTTAAAGCACCATGCAAACAGCAATTAAATTATCCATGCAAAAACATGGAAATTCACTATAAATGCAGCTTTACTTACCCAAGAAAAAACATTGTGTCAACAGGTTAAACTATTCTCTTCACAGGAACAAGATTTGAATATCAAGATGGCAGCTTTTCATCTAAATCAGGAACACCTGACAATACTCTTAAACGTAAAGGAGGAAGTGTGTGCGAGGCCCGAGTCATCAAATTGCTGGACGATTTGAAATTGGCCTTAGAACTGTGTGAGGACAAACCACAAATCGTACGTAAGATCCCTGACGAAGTCCTTAGTTACGTCATGAGATGGTTAGTAACAGGAACAGATGAAGTCAGAGAGGTGAGTTCAACCATTCCCTGTCACAGATGGCATTTTGACCTTATTGAATCAGTCATCTTTTGAAAACATTGAGGGAACAAAAGGAAATTGCTAAGAATGTGTTATTTCTCCTTTTCCCACAATGTTTTTCAAGTCAAATCAAAATAATTCTACGAAATTTTTCTTTACTATTGCCCCATTACCATCGTCTTTGAAAACATTTAATAGAAAAATATAGAAATTTCAATAAACGAAAGAGCAATTGTTGAATAAAGATGAAAACATTTTGGCAAGTGCAACTTCTCTGTTTGCCACAATGTTTTCAAAAGTTTGTACTGCAGGGGCGTCAGAAAGTGTATACAAATGAAATATTATGTTGCAAAGAGTTAACCCTTTCCCTCATATAGACGCTTTCTGACGCCTCTGCAGCAGAGGGCTTTTTGAAAACATAGTGACAAAAGAAGAAATTGCACAAAACGTGCAATTTCTCCTTTTGCCACAATGTTTTCCACTTTTAGTCATAGGTTATCCATTCAATTATAGAGATTTTCTATGTTTTGACAAAATACGTTCAAAGTCGTCTGCTGCAGAATTGTTGTATGAGGGAAAGGGTTAACCCTTTCCTGCTGCTGATGGATGAAACAATGAAAAAAACCTATATAAGGTGAAAGTGTTATTATTATGTGTTGATAACATGGTAGCAAAAGGAGAAATTACTCATTATGAGTAAATTTTCCATTTGCCCCCATATTTTTAAAAGTTATCTGCTGCAGGGGCGTCAGAAAGTGTCTACATGTGGGAAGATTTAAAGGTAACCTCTATTATTCAGCCACTTTTTCATGGAACCATTAATACTTTAACCCTTTCCCAGTGAATTCCTGCATCTGGTCATCACCATTGAAGTCCTGATATATTTACTGTGTAGTTTTTGCTACATACTGATATATGAATAGCGTACAATATTTACAAAGATTAGATTGCAGGAATGAGCAGGGTGATCTTTGTCTACATTGTTCCTAATGATAGAGGATAATGGGATAATTGTTAACCCTTTTCCACATACAGCAAATCTGCAGCAGACGACTTTGAAAATGTCTACTAAAATATGGAATATCTCAATAATTGTAGGTACAATTACTGAAAAAAATTGAAAACATTGTGGTAAAAATGAGAAATTGGTCGTTTTGAGAAATTTCTCCTTTTGTCACGATGTTTTCAAAAGTTTTCTGCTGCAAAAAGCTAAAAATGCATCAAACGGTAGGAAAGGGTTAAAGCCATCAAAATGTTGTTATTTAGTAATTTAACCATTTCCCACTTGCAGACACAATTTGATGCAGAATACTTTCGAAAACATTGTGACAAAAGCCACAATGTTTTTTAAACCTTTCCCTCAAACGACAATTCTGGAGCAGATGACTTTGAACATATTTTGTCAAAAATTAAAAAAATCTCTATAATTTAATGGATAATCTATGACTAAAAGTGGAAAACTAATGCGGCGTTTTGAGCAATTTCTTCTTTTTGTCACTATGTTTTTTAAAAGCCGTCTGCTGCAGATGCGTCAGAAAGCGTCTATGTGAGGGAAAGGGTTAAACTCTATTTAATGATTATATTTTCAATTATAGAGATTTAAAAAAACCAAAATCTCAATGTTGTCTGCTGCAGATTTGTTGTAAGTGGGGAAAGGGTAAATAGCAGTCAAAAAGGGTCAGGTTTCTTTGTCCTCAAGTGTAGGAAAATGGTGAAAATTAATAGCACAAAAAGACAACAAAAACCACAGCAAAAACCCCCAAAGATTCATGTTTCAATTTTCTTTTAGTTCCGTCTTTTTCCACCTTCTCAAGTAATCAACACTTCAATATCATACATACACTAATTACTTGTTCACAGGTGTTAACCCTTTCCCTCATACGACAATTCTGCAGCAGACGACTTTGAACATATTTTGTCAAAAAGTAGAAAATCTCTATAATTGAATGGATAACCCATGACTAAAAGTGGAAAACATTGAGGCAAAAGGAGAAATTGCACGTTTTGTGCAATTTCTTCTTTTGTAACTATGTTTTCAAAATAGCCGTCTGCTGCAGAGGCGTCAGAAAGCGTCTATATGAGGGAAAGGGTTAACAGGAGTTTCCGCGAAGGAAATCTTTTGTAACATGTTCATAGTTTGTTAACTGGAAGATTTATGTTGAATCAACTTATTTCCGTGAGACTTAGTGCTAGATTTGTATTCAATAATGAGTGTTTAAATTTCATTTCATTTCTGTCATCTTAACTGATTAATATAAGGTTATCTTTTAACCCTTTCCAAGATACAGATGCTTTTTGACACCTCCGTAACTGACAACATTTGAAAACATTGTGACAAAATGAGAAATTGCTCATAATGAGCAATTTCTCCTTTTGTCACCATGTTTTTAACTTTATTCAATTATTACACTTATATTCCCAAGTCGTTAACAGGAGTTTTCCACGAAGGAAATCTTTTGCAACAGGTTCATATTTCATTCGTTAACTAGAAGATAAATCTCAACATTTCTTATTTATGTGAGGACTTAAATATGCTGGATTTGTACTCAATAACAAGTGTTTGAATTTCATTTCATATTTGTCATCTTTACGGATTAATCTTTATTTATTAGTCGCCGGGCAGAAGCCCGCGACTTCTATTTTTAATAGCTTTTCGGAAATCACATGGGAGGGCGGCTTATTATTAGAAAGAAACAAATCTAGATGATTTGAACATATTACAATTGTGGTTGTTTACGAACACTAATAAATGACACATCTAAAATGAAATAAATATTCCGATTTTTTAATGTTTGCAGTTTTTTTTATTTCACTCGCATTTAAGTTTTTTGTCTTATTTACGAAGACAAAAGTGGTCCCTTCAAGACGTGAACCAACACCCCCTAATGCAGACTCTTATGTGTCATCATTGAGGTCAATTTCGGATTCTCCTTTTAATAGCAATTTTAACTTACTAAATGTTGTTTTCATGTTCAAAGAGATGTCTTGATTTGTGTAGAATTCATTTAATAATGTTAATCCATGAATATCTAAAGTAGGAACTGTTTCTAAGCTAAATATAGACCCTATTCTGTTGTGTAGTTTCGTGACCTTTAACATCGATTTTCGCGCATGCGCATTTCGATATGAAAAAGCGAGTGATATTATTTTATTTTAGACAAGTACAAGACGAATGTTTGACGCAAGGCGTCAAAGAGAAGCCGCAATATTTCGTTGTACATGTAGAATTAAGAAAAAAAGAACATTTTTAAATCCACAAACAATAGAACAATTTAAACTGTAGACGGTAATGCTGATATATTTCTCCTTTTGAAGACTTTTGTTTTCTTCAAATTACCTCCCTTTAAAACAATACCAGGATATTTACCTTGTGATTCGAAAAAGATTGACAAACATTGAAATGATATGAATGAATACTATTATTTAAATAAGTAACAACAGCAAAATTAAATTTAAGCCAGATAAATGTGTACACATTTCGTTAATTTTTTATAGATACCCTAATGTATAGGTATGTATATAAAATTTATAAACAAATGTTTTCATTACTACGTTCCTAATGTTTGAATAGACTAAGGAAAGTCAAGAATACATAAATAAATCAATGCAGTCTTTTCCGGCGACATTGATGCCTTGCATCAACTTTCTCTTGTTATGAAGAGAAGACACAATATGGTAAACAAGAGATTGCTCTTTATGAGCAATTTCTCATTTTGCCACAATGTTTTCAAATGTTGTTATGATTGCATGAAAATGCGTCTGCATGAGGGAAAAGGTTAAACGTTTTTTGAGGTCAAATTGCTACTTGCAAAAAAAGTGCTCAGAAATGAATTCCATGCTCCCTGGACCCAATAAGGCTTCTGATTGGTCAATTTGCTACTGACCAATCAGATACTTAGGCAGATCTCATTCTGAAGGTTTAATGTAGAGCACATTATCTTTATCTTACTGACACTTTCTCACATACAGCAACTTTGGGGAAGACGACCTTGAAAAAAGCATGAAAAATCTCGAAACAATTATACCGTTTAATTATTAAATAGAGATAACACATTGTGGCATAATAAATTGCGCATCAAGAGCAATGTTCCCTTTTGCCACAATGTTTTAATAAGTCATCTGCTGCAGAGGCATCAAGATGTGAATATTTTAGCTAAAGGGTTAAGACTTTTTTCAACAGTATTTTAGTATTGTCACAATGACCAGACTTCACTTACTGATGTGCTTCCTTAATGTCTCTCTCTCAGCCAGCCCCGATAGCTCTATTTGTAGCGATGCAGGCTGTCAACCCAGGGGTTGTGAGTTCGAACCCCAGCTAGGAAAACATTCTTTCTGATGTGTGACAAGAGTACCTGTGACAAGCGTCATTCGTCTTTCACCAATGGCTTACAGTCTATGTGGAAAAGCAGCCAGTTGCTTGAATAGTTTGTTGTTTGGATAACTGGTGTCACCCCAATCAATCAAACCTGAATATCTCACACCAGTACTTCACACAAACATTCTTCCCAGGCAACTGGGTTCCTTCTCACAGAATCTTTGAGCTGAATAGACAAATTAGGCTAATCATAGGAATCTGCCGTGGCTGAGTGGTTAGTGTCAAGGTGTCGCATGTTCAATCCCCAGTCTCGGCGTGGTGGTCTTGGTGGAGTGCCCTTTGGTAAGGCACATTTCCTATGCTAGTACTTGTTTGTCTACCAAGGGAACATGAATCAGTTCCATGCCACTGTTTTGTTACTGAAATAATGTTGAAAAATGGCATAAAACCCAAATTAAAAAAAAAAAGAGTCTAGACACAATGACCTTTTATAATCATCAGATAGATTGAGTGGCTGTGATTTGAACTTGTGATCCTAGAAACCTTGTCTTCACCACATGAGCGATGGCAGTCTGAAGAAGGGTAACATGTTGTTTCCAAAAAATGTGAGTGGTATTGGAAACTCATTAGCAGGCTATTTGATCCTATTTGGTTGATCACCTCCCAAAATGTTTCGGTTATTTCTACTGATAGTTTAGTGTCTTGCTCTTTGGCAGATTAAGCTCAAGATCAATGGTAGAAAAATAAGCAAAGCTCAAGATCAATGGAAAAATATAATAAGCAAAGCTCATGATCAATGGTAAAATAATAAGCAAAGTTAAAGATCAATGGTAGAAAAATAAGCAAAGATCAAGACCAATGGTAAAAAAATAAGCAAAGCTCATGATCGATGATAAAATGATAAGCAAAACCTAAAGATCTATGGTAGGAACATATATAAAGCTCAAGATCAGTATTAAACAAATAAATAAGCAAAGCTCAAGATCAATGGTAAAAAAATAAGCAAAGCTCATGATCAATGGTAAAATAATAAGCAGAAAATCTAAAGCTCAAGATCAGTGGTAGAAAAATAAGCAAAGCCTTACATCAATGGTAGAAAAATCAGCAAAGCTCAAGATGAGCAAAGCTAAAGATAAATGGTAAAAAAAAATAATCAAGTACACTCAAACCTGTGCTAAAGACCACTTCAGAAGAGCAATTTCATGTCTTTAGCAACCACACTTATAGTTTCCAATTAACTCATTTTCTGCATAAATGACCCTGTAATCAAAGACCACCTGTGAACAAAGACCAAATTTGTTGTGTTCCCATGGATGGTCTTTATACACAGGTTTCACTGTACATTCCTCATAATAAGGATATTTGCCTCTATTTTGTCATTTCTGCTTGGAACAGTTTTCTATTTTCCACAAACAACAAATCTGCAGCACTCAACTTTGAAAAACATCTAGGAAAATATACAGAAAATCTCTATAAATGAAGGTATAAATTTTAAATGGATTTTAAAAAATTATGAAAAGGAGAAATTGCTCATTATGAGCAAATTCTTCTTTTGTCACAGTATTTTGTACTTGCAATGCATGAGAGAAAATGATGAACAAATAGAATACATTGTGTAAGCTTTCTCGGTGTGTATATATAGATGTCAAGCAATTGTAGAGTCACATGTTCGAGTAATGTATGGAAACCGTAGTCTCTGAGTTTGATGAACAATTAGGTGAGTTCTTAAGAGTTTTGGATCAAACTTTCAAACAAACTTTTGATTTATTTATGTGTAGGCCCTTTCCCTTATACAGGCACCCTTTGAAAACTTTGTGGCAAAAGGAAACAATTGCTCTTAAAATGCATAAAAGTATTCATGTCAATTATTAGACTTTCAAATAAAAAGGTTTTCAATATTTTGCCTAGACATTTACTTTTGTTAGATTGAGAAGAATTTCTGTACACAGGCATGGTAAATTTTGCTGATTTTCATTTTGAATTATATGCTCCTTGTTGGTGTGACAGAGCCTTCTTTTGAATTATTCTTTTAACAATTTCAGTGCTGAATGTTATAAAATGGACTTGCCTAGCTTTGCATTTGGAAGAGTCCATAACAAACTTTAGAAATATCAAGACTAAAGTTTGAGCAGCCCACAGTATAGAGCCTGGTTATGTCCCCCGGAAGCAGACATCTAGTGTGATTAATATAAGCTGAAAGCTTGTTTCGTTATTGATGTAAAATAAATTAAGTTTAAACTAAACTAAGTGTGGCTGCCTTGGCTAGCATAGTCTTTACAGTTCAAGCAGGCAAAGGGTTTTGTCATACTCCTAAATGCATTTCAGATAAAGGGATTGCAGTCATAGTTAACCCTTTCCCTCATATAGATGCTTTCTGACGCCTTTGCAGCAGACAGCTTTTTGAAAACATAGTGACAAATGAAGAAATTGCTCAAAACAAGCAATTTCTCTTTTTTTGCCACAATGTTTTCAACTCTTAGTCATAGGTTATCCATTCAATTATAGAGATTTTCTATTTTTTGACAAAATATGTTGAAAGTCATCTGCTGCAGAATTGTCATATGAGGGAAAGGGTTAATCAAATCCCACATGAAGACTCATTTTAATGCATCATTATGCAAAAGACAAATTGAAAAGAGAGAAATTGCTATTCATGATCATTTTTGGCCGGATTGCTCTAGCAATTCCGGTCTATAGATTGGCGATGTCCCTCTTTCCGGATGTCTGTCTGTCAACATTTTGGTTAAAGTTTGAGGTTGAGGCAAAATCTCAGCACTGGAAAGGGTTACAAACTTGAAACTTTGCCTGAAGGTAACCAGTAACAAGTTCTATTGATTTCTATGGTTACTTTGACCTTGACCTTGGTTTGTCGATTTTCAAGGTCAAATTGCCGACAATCCAGCATTACCGTCTTGTTTTCTTATGACATAATATCTATAACAAGAGTACCACAAACGGTACATAATACGCCCGTCAGGAAAAATGTGAAAAAACATTATTCCAAGCCTAAAAAGGGGCATAACTCATGCAGAAATTGACAAATATTCTAAGTCCAAAAAGGGGCATAACTCATTCAAAAATTGTTGAAATCCGAGGAAATGTGAACTTGATCTGTGACATATGATTACAAAGCCATATACAAAATTTCAGTAGCTCAAAGTATGTAGGAAAAAAGTGCGGAAAACCAATATTCTGAGTCTAAAAAGGGGCATAACTCATTCAAAAATTGACAAAATTCGAGGAAATGTGAACTTGATCTGTGACACTTGATTACAAAGCCATATACATAATTTCAGCTCAATACATCAAAGCATGTAGAAAAAAAGTGCGGAAAACCAATATTCTGAGTCTAAAAAGGGGCATAACTCATTCAAAGATTGACAAAATTCGAGGAAATGTGAACTTGATCTGTGACACTTGATTACAAAGCCATATACATAATTTCAGCTCAATACATCAAAGCATGTAGAAAAAAAGTGCGGAAAACAAATATTCTAAGTCCAAAAAGGGGCATTACTCATTCAAAAATTGACGAAATCCCAGCAAATATGAACTTGATCTGTGACACATCACTACAAAGCCTTATACAAAATTTCAGCTCAATAGCTCAAAGTATGTAAGAAAAAAGTGTGGAAAACCTGAACGGACGGACGGAGGGAGGGACATGACCATACCATAATACGTACCGTTTTTAAAAAACGGTCGTATAATAATAATGATTATTCTTCGCCTAGATGTTTTCAAACTTATCTGGTGCATATGACTGTGTTGTATGTGTTGTATGTGAGAAAAGATTATAATTAAAACATGCACATAAAATGTGTATCAAGTTCTTAGTTGAATCTTATTTCTTTTAAAATCGAATGAGAAAGACATTTTCAGCTTATAATAAACCCGCTTGATGTCTGCTTCCTGGAGACGTAACCAGTACTTGGTCCTTTTGCGTTGAAAAGTCTCAAAGGCAAAATTTGCTAATCACAGGTTCAAACCTGTGACCTTTGGTACAACAGACCAGTGCTTCACCTTTGCACCAGCTTTCAACTGCACCCCTATCTTCCAATGCAAGTAATATCAATAGAGTATTCTGCTTAATTGAAAATAAGGGAACATTATCAGAAAACAGCAGAAAAGGCACATTGCTTGCTGAAATGCTCAAGTTTGTCTGTATCATACACAGGGTAAATCTTTTCCCACATATAGATGCTTTCTTACGCCTCTGCAGCACACAACTTTTGAAAACATTGCGGCAAAAATAAGAAATCATTCATAATGGGCAATATCTCCCAGTTGCCACAATGATTTCAACTCTATTCAATAATAGTACTATCATTCTAAGATATTTTCTATATTTTGAATTTGATAATTTCAAAATCTTCTGCTGCAGAATTAACCCTTTTCCAGTATACAACAAATCTGCAGTAGACAACTTTGAAATGATCTCATTAAAAATGTTGAAATGCTCTATCAAATTGAAGCAAGATTATTGAAAAGAATTGGAAACATTGTGGCAAATTGAGAAATTGCTCATTATGCGGTTTTTACAGTTTATTGTATGTGGAAAAGGATTAATAAGGTTCTTTCATAGGAAAGGAATAATGCATTGAGATGCTGTCTTTGTTTAATTATGCACCCCCAAACATTTATGAGAAAGATGGAGTAACTTTACTGGCTGTTTTTCTGTATTTTCCCGTTTTGGTATACAAAAAATCTACAGTAGACTACTTTGAAAATATCTCTGTAAAATTGTTGAAAATCACTTTAAAATTAAAGCATGATTATTGAAAAGAATTGGAAATATTGTGGCAACATGGGGACATTGCTCATTATGCCACAGCCATTCTAAAGGCCATCTGTTGCAGAGGAGAAAGAAAGCATCTGTGTGTGGGGAAGGGTTAACCCTTTCTCTCATACAACAATTCTGCAGCAGATGACTTTAACCATATTTTGTCAAAAAATTAAAAATCTCTTTAATTGAATGGATAACCTATGACAAAAAGTGGAAAACATTGTGGCAAAAGGAGAAATTGCACGTTTTGTGCAATTTCTTCTTTTGTCACTATGCTTTCAAAAAGCCGTCTGCTGCAGAGGCATCAGAAAGCGTCTATATGAGGGAAAGGGTTAATACATGCATGTGTTTTCAGTCCAACTGAACTATGTGTCCTAGATATTTCACACTACCTGCTGGTTAAAATTCAATAAAACTTTAAAAGAAGCTACTATATCAGTCCCAAGACATATTATCAGCTTTTTCAGTTGTCGCCGTATAAATTTTGCTATTCACAACCCATTCCAGGTCCAATTTGCCAAAAAAAGAATTCAACAAAGACTGTGATTTACAAGTTCTACAAATGTTCTAGAACATTTTTAGAACATTTCAAGGAAATATCAAGTTCTTGAAATGTTCTACAAATGTTCTAAAACAAAATTCTAGAAGATCATCATCATCATATCAAGTTCTGCATATGTTCTAGAAATGATCTACAACATAATTCCAGTACACTTTTAGAATAATTTTACAATTTAATTAAATAATAATGACTTTGTATTTTTTAACTCAGTGTGAATGAATCACTTAAACTTGATCCATTCTGAAGAGAAACAAGTACACTTCTAGAACACTTCTAGAACCTTTTTTTTTTTAAAATAATTGCAACAACAACAACAGGAAGTTGAGATTTTAAATTTCAAAATGGATGATAATGTGACATGTTAAAATTCAGGCAATGTTTTCACAAAACATTCGGTTATAATGGATTGTCATCAAATATTATGTACAAAGTGATTTGTAAATAACTTTTCTTCTCATTCTAATGATAAAAGCAGATAGAAAAAACCTAAAATGAAGCTTTACAAGCACAGAATGTATTCAACTTGGCTTAGAAACACTTGACAGGTAAAACTTATGTTAATGAATGTTTATTCAGTGATTTAAATTGAAATTCATCATCTTTTGAGTGATAACTCTTGTAACATGATTACTTTTTGGAACACTTTTAGGCTTTAGGCAGTTCCAGGCCCTGGCATTTTCAGTTAATTTTGTAAATTACTACAATGTCTAGGATAACCCATTACAACATAGTCTATCTTAGACATGTAATACATGCAAACATGATTGTAGTTTCTGTGAGTTTACTTTTAATTGAATATTTCTTGGATTGTTCTAGGTACATCCCACCCAAGCTCTAGAACAGATACAAGTATGATTCAGCTGTTTACTGAGCAGGTGTCCTGAAACTATTCTAGAACCATCCCACATCATTTCTGGAACAAACCTTCATTGTTCTGAAACCATTCTTGAACTATTCTAGAATTTTTCTGGAACTCTGGTCTAGAACTGTTTTGGAATGTTTGTGGGACTGTTCTAGAATGTTTATGGGACAGTTCTAGAATGTTTATGGGACAGTTCTAGAACGTTAAGTGAGACACTTTTTCCAGAAGAAGTGTTCTAGAATGATTCTAGACTAGTTCTAGAACAACTCCAGAACAATAGAAGGGGAACTGTTCTCAATCTATTCTAGAATATTTGTTATATAACTGTTCTTGAACAAGTGATCAAAAAACAGTAACAGAACTGTTCTAGAACATCTGTCCCTGAAATTTGTCTCATTTAACGTAATAGAAATGTTCTTTAAATGTTCTAGAACGGATCTGGGCTTGTTCTAGAGCAGTTCTTGAACATTTATTCTGGAACAATGTTAGTATAATTCTGGAACTGTTCCAGAATATTTCGCAGAGGACCTGGACACCCACAGTTGTTGACTCCGCTATGCTCCAACATCACCCATGGGAGATTTCACTGTCCGATGGAGGGCTCTTTTGCCTCAAGGTGGGGTTAACCCTTTCCCTCATACGACAATTCTGCAGCAGAAAACTTTGAACATATTTGTCAAAAGATAGAAAATCTATAGAAAAATATAATTGAATGGATAACCTATGACTAAAAGTGGAAAACATTGTGGCAAAAGGAGAAATTGCTCGTTTTGATCAATTTCTTCTTTTGTCACTATGTTTTCAAAAAGCCGTCTGTTGCAGACACATTTGCAGCAGACGTCTTTGAAAACAATGTGGCTGAAGGAGAAATTCTTCATAGTGAGCAATTTCTCCTTTTGCCATGATGTTATCAACTCTTATTGAATTAGGATACAGTCAAACTTGTCTTTGGCAGCCACTAAAGGGAGAATCAAAATGTGGCTGCTGAACACAGGTGACTGCTTACTTCAAGTCAAACAAAGTAAAAAAAGTTTCTTTTGTTAATCTTCAAGCATGTCACTGAAGTGGAACGCCGACCTTTAGTAGGCGGGTTTCTCGCACAGTCCACTTAATACAATTTGGTTGCTTAACAGAGGTGACCGATAACAAAAGTTTGACTGTATTTACATTTTAAATAATTTTTCATATTTTTGCATAGAATGTTTTTAGAGTTGTCTGTTGCGGATTTGTTTTATATATGTGGGAATGGGTTAATATCTTTCACAGATTCACAATGTATCTTTCGAAAAAAATTATATAGGTAATATTTGAACCAGAACCGTGTCAAATTATACTCGAACACAGAGTACTGGCAGCATTTTGCTGATTACTTTGACTGACACGCCCTTCAGTCATTAACCCCCCTTTCCTACATACAGACACATTTTTTAAACCCTTTCCCACTTGCAGACTTGTTTTGACACATCTAGAGCAGACGACTATTACAAAATGTGTAACAAAAGGAGAAATTGCTTATAATGAGCAGTTTCACCTTTTGCCATAATCTTTTCAACTATATTTGAGTATTGAATTTTCCATTTCTGTTTGTATGTGTATATCAGGGTAAGTGCAAGCTCATCATGATTCTGTCTGGTGGCAAAGTCCTGAAGGAAAATCAGCTAGGAAAGACTGTTGAGTTGAGCACTGGTGAGAGAAAGCCAGGAAACACATTGGTAGGTTAACTAGCCACTGTGATATGACTGAAAAGTTGTTGAAAGCAGCATTAGCCTAATCAATCCTCATGATCCTAACTGGTGGCAAAATCCTGAAGGTCAGCTATCATGTGACACGGCACATATTACATCCACAAACAAACAAAAATTACCTTAACCCTACTCTCATACGACAATACTGCAGCAGACGATTTTGAATGTATTTTGTCAAAACATAGAAAATCTCCATAATTGAATGGATAACCTATGACAAAAAGTTGAAAACATTGTGGCAAAAGGAGAAATTGCACGTTTTGTGCAATTTCTTCTTTTGTCACTATGTTTTAAAAAAAAACGTCTGCTGCAGAGGCGTCAGAAAGTGTCTATATGAGGGAAAGGGTTAATAATTATTCTGAAATTGGTATAAACACTTTACCACCTGCAGAAGCATTTTTACACATTTGCAGCAGACGACTTTTGAAAGTATTGTGGAAAACAAAGAAATTACTCATAATGAGGAATTTCTCCTTTTGCCACATTGTTTTCATTCTATTCAACAAGTATACTTACAATTATTGAGACTTTCCACATTTTGCCTGGATGTTTTCAAAATTGTCTGCTGCAGATTTGTTGTATGTGGTAAAGGCTGAACACTTTCAGACAAACCATTTTCAGTCCTTACGTTTGGTGTGCCTATGATAAGTATGGAAAATTCTCCTTGGTGCTGCAATGTATTCAATTCCATTTAATAATTATTAGGGATGGCAACGAATATTCGAATATTCGATCGTGTGGTCGAATATTCGAATACTATATTATGATTTGAATATTCAATAAAAATCAGAAGTATTTATAAAATATTTATATATTTAAATCAAATTGACGATACTTGAAATATTTACCCATGCTTTTTATGCCCCCGGAATCTCCGATTCGGTGGGCATCTAGTTTTTGGCCTGTCTGCATGTCTGCACGTCTGTCTGCACACGTCTGCACGTCTGTCTGTCTGCACGAAAAAAACTTTAACCTTGACCACTACTTTTGAACCATAACAGGTACGGCTACCATATTTCACATGTGTATTCCTTGTGACATGACCTTTCTGTCAGTACCAAAATTTTTGTCCTTGCGACCTTGACCTTTGACCTAGATGTTGCCATTCGGGGGGGGGGGGCATCAGTGTTTCACAAACACATCTTGTTTGTTGTTAAAAACTGCAAGTGAAGGGTTACCGATGGTCAATGTTACGCGTATTGTATAAGGTGTCAATACTGTAGATAACATGTCAAACTGATAATCCTTGCTTTGGGCTATTAAACTGATCGATACAATACTGATCGTTCCGTTCCAAAACTCCGTAACTTCAACTTAAATAGCATGTAGTTACGTTTTTATTCAATTATATAACAATCACACAAATCCGTCGGTTTGGCTGTGCAATTATCCTATTACATATTTATGTTTTTCAGCAATCCGTTACTGGGAATATTTTTTGCCCATTTTCAACAGTATTTCAGTTAAAAAACACCAAGAGAAAGGTTTAATTGCTCTTAATGTGCAGTGCCTCATTTCTACTCAAATGACGACATGCACCCTTCTCATGTTTTGAAAAGATTTGTCTTTTTCAACAGTAGTTCAGTTGTATACATGTACATGGTAATCAGAACTACATGCTTCATACAAAAATACATTAAGCATTTGATCAATTAATTAAAATCTAAGCACTTTACTGACGAATTTTTCACAAACATTGTTTTCTTTCAAATTCACGGGTTGAAAGAACATGTAAATGCAAGTCCTGGAACTTGAACAAAATAAGACAACAGTAGGATCACTTTACGGCAAATAACGTATTTATATACTCTTTTTTGGCGAAGCATGCACAAATGGGTCGAATATTTGAATATTCGAATACTTTGTGATTGAATATTCGAATACTAATTTTGGTATTCGTTGCCATCCCTAATAATTATCCATTCATTCCTGGATTGCGGAACGACGGTCATGGTGGAGTACGCTTCGGCAAGGCACATTTCCTAGCCTAGTACTGGTTTGTTTACCCATGAATCATGAATAAGATCATAAATAAGTGAACTGTCGCAGTGATATAACTGAAATAATGTTGAAAGCGGCGTAAAACCCTTAAATGAAACAAACGAATCATCCCAGAATTATTTTCATATTTTTTTCCTAAACATTTTCAATTTTTTCTGCCGCAGATTTGTTTTGTGTGGGAAGGGATGAATGAATCCATCAAAACAACCTGAGACTGACAGAGCAAACAGTGCTATACTATATAACTATGGTGTAACAGTTTTGATTCAATGCTTTCTTTTGTCAGTGATTGACTTGTGTTTGTGTTATGCCAGCAAGGAAGAGATATGACAACAATACCTATATAGTGAAGATATTGTATATCTAGGATGTGAATGGTGCTTCGTTGTGTGAAATAGATACTAGTTATTGAATTAATATTTTTATTAACGCTTTCCCACAATGTTAAAAGTGTTTTGAGGCATTTTACAGCAGATGCATTCGGACGACAATGTAGTAAAACGAGATACTGCTCATTATGAGCAATTTCTCCTTTTGTACAAATATTTTCAACCCTATTTAATAATTTAAGTATCATTTAACTCTTTCCCTCATACGACAATTCTGCAGCAGACGACTTTGAATGTATTTTGTCAAAACATTAGGTTATTGAATGGATAACATATGACAAAAAGTGGAAAACATATTGGCAAAAGGAGAAATTGCACGTTTTGTGCAATTTCTTCTTTTGTCCACTATGTTTTCAAAAAGCTGTCTGCTACAGAGGCGTCAGAAAGCGTCTATATGAGGAAAATGGTTAAAGACATTTTCCATGAATTTACTGAGAAGCCTTCTGCTGCAGATTTGCTATATGTGGGCGAGGCTTGTAAAGTGAAAGACCTTTTATGATTGCTGTTGTTGTTGTCACGTTGTGCTAAGAAAGGGAGAAGTTAAGAAGCTTATGTTTGTTGGAGTTTTTAAACACTTAACCGGATCAGATGTTTTTGCTGAAACCCTTTTCCATCATGCAACAATTCTGCCTCATAGGGCTTTTAACCCTTTCTGACGCCTCTGCAGCAGGCGGCTTTTTGAAAACATAGTGACAAAAGAAGAAATTGCTCAAAACGAGCAATTTCTCCTTTTGCCACAATGTTTTCCACTTTTAGTCATAGGATATCCATTCAAATACAAAATATTTCTATGTTTAGACAAAAGTATGTTTAAAGTCGTCTGCTGCAGAATTGTCGTATGAGGGAAAGGGTTAAAACATTTTGGCAAAAACATGAAAATTTGCATAAATGAGAGTTTAATTATTGTATAGCATTGAAAACATTGGGAAAAGGAGAAATTGTTCATTATGAGCAATTTCTTTTTTTGTCTGAATGTTTTCAAAAGTTGTCTGCTGCAGAGGCATCAGAAAGCGTTTGTATGAGGGGAAGGGTTATAGAGAGTTGTCTGGTTTGAAAATACTAGAGGAAGAAATATAACACCGAAAAAACTTTCAGTTCAATAAAGAGTTGTAAATATTGCACGAAATGTTTCCCACAATATTTTAAATGATTCGAAGATGTCAAAAGTTGTCTCCTCGGGTGCGGGAGGTTGCAAGTTTAATCACTAACCAGGTCATACCAAAGACTTTTGAAAATGGTAATGTTGGCTGCCCTCGTTGGCACTTAGGGTAGCGGGGTTAACATTGTGACTGCCTGGCTGTTGTCAGGATTAATGGATCAGTAATACCGGTAACATACCCAGAAAACACAGTGATATAATTGAAAAATTGTTGAAATTGGCGTAAAACACCAAGCAAAAGTTGTCTACATCAGTGAAAAAGTTAGTTTTAAAACATTCAGGAAATAAATTTAAGATACGTACACCTGTTATTGATTTAAATGAAAAGCTGCTTTTCCAATCATTTTCTCCATGATTTCCAACCCTCCATATATTAATGAAGAGCAGCTTTTCCAATCATGTTCTCAAATTTTTTTTTTTAATTGGATATGGATCTGTGAGGATAAGGAGATCAGGCTTCCATCCCCATTCAAGTGTTTTGAAATTATAGTAATGGTAATAAACCCCCCAGGCAATGTCATGCTATAACTGAAAAACTGTTGAAAGTGGTATAAAAAGCCATTCAAACACAATTTTAAATTTAATTGCGCGCTAAATGACCTTAGCTGTCGATGCGCCATAAAACAATATACATTCATTCATTCATTCAAACACAATTGATGGTTCATATCAAGGTGCGAGGTGAACATTCAATACTGGATTTAATTCACACTTTCCCACATACAACAAATCTGCTGCAGACGACTGTGAAATTATAAAGGAAAACCTATTGAAAACCCCTATAAATGAGAGTTTATTTATTAGATGGAGTTGTATTAAAACATTGTGGCAAAAGGAGAAATTGCTCAACATGAGCAATTTCTTCTTTTGTCATATTGTTTTCAAAAGTTGTCTGCTGCACAGGCGTCAAAAAGAGTTTGTACATGGGAAAGGGTTAACACTTTCCCACATAAATCAAATCTGTAAAAATACCTAGGCAAAAATATGAGGCATCTCTATGATTGAAAGAATAATTATTTGATAGAGTTGTAAACAAAGTCGCAAAAGGAGAAATTGCTCATAATATGGGCATTTTATCCATTTGCCACTTTGTTTTCAAATGTTGTCTGCTGCAGAGGTGTCAGAAAGCATCTGTATGTGGGAAAGGATCAGATGGATTTGAAGCATCAAGTTGCCGTAAAAGAACAGAAAAATTGCTGAAAACCTCTAAAAGTTCATGCTAATTCAAATATTGCTTTAAACTTATTTCCCACATAATTATGACATATTTGCACAGACGACTTTGGAATATAAAGAATCTCTATAATTGAGAAAATTATTATTTGATGCAGTTTAAAATCATTGGTACAAAATGAGAAAAATTTGAGCAATTTCTCCTTTGCCACAATGTTTTCAAAAGTTGTCTGCTGCAGAGGTATCAGAAGTATATGTGAAAAAATGATTAACCGTTTCTCGCATATGGACTCTTTCTGTTGCAACAGAAGAACTTTGAAATTACTTTAGCAAAAAGAGAAATTGGTCAAAATGAGCAGTTTCTCCATTTGCTACAATGATTTCAACTCTATTCAATGAGCATTCTATCGTTTGTTAAGATTTTCTAAATTTTGAACTTAATAATTTAGAAGTCCTCCGCTGCAGATTTATTGTATGTGGGAAAGGGTTAAGCAGGTTAATCCTATCCCACATACAACAAATCTGCAGCAGGCGACTTTGAAAACATCTCAGCAAAAATATGGAAAACCTCTATAAGTTGAAGTTAAATGATTGAATAGAGTGGAAAGCATTGTGGCAAAAGGAGAAATTGCTCGTCGCAATGTTTTCAAAAGTTGTCTGCCGCAGACGCATCCAAAAGATTACTGTATGTGAGAAAGGGTTAGAATGTTAAGATAATGTACTCATAATTGTCAATGGTTCACAGAAAGTGCACAGTCGCTGTCAATATTAGATTTAATTTTAGATACACTGATACCATTGATTTAGCCGTTCACTTCATTATAATGTAGGATAGGTCTTGGATATGGACAACGAACTTGTGACATTCTCAGTATTCGTTGTTTACCACATGTAGAAGCGGTTTGATGCGTCCGCAGCGGACCACCTTTAACCCTTTCCCTCATATAGATGCTTTCTGACGCCTCTGCAGCAGACGGCTTTTTGAAAACATAGTGACAAAAGAAGAAATTGCTCAAAACGAGCAATTTCTCCTTTTGTCACAATGTTTTCCACTTTTAGTCATAGGTTTCAACATTCAATTATAGAGATTTTCCATTTTTTGACAAAATATGTTCAAAGTCATCTGCTACAGAATTGTCGTATGAGGGAAAGCGTTAAAAAACATTTTTTAATAATTTTTAGCAAATACCTTCTTTTGCGGCAATGGGATCAACTCTACTCAATAAAAAGAGATTTTCCCTAATTTGTCTTCAAGGTCATGTGCGACCACCTCTGGTGTAGTGGTAGAGCATCTGCCTGGCCGGATCATACCAAAGACTGTAAAAATGAAAGTAATGGCTGCCCTCCTTGGCACTCAGGGTTCTGTGGGTTATCATTATGACTAACTGGCTTTGTGTCGGGATAAATGGATCAGTAGAACTGGTAACTTACCATGGAACCGCCGTGATGTAACTGAAAAATTATTTAAAAGCGTAAAACACCAAACAATCAATCAAGGTCATCTGATGTTGTTGTATGTGGAAAAAGTAATTGTAGATTTCCAAGTCGTCTGCTGCAAATTTGTTGTATGTGGGAAAGGGTAAGGTCTCTCCATCAAGGATATAAAATACGGATCCAAAGTTTGTGAGTTCAGACACAGTGGATGTAACCTCTTTAATTGCAATGTCTGTTTGTCAGACTATAAGTATTTTATTTCATTTATAAACAGATTTTTGTCATTCAACAGAGTTTGTAATAAGTTTGTGCAGACGTATTTTTGTAATTAGACTGATTTTGTGCAGACGTACTTTTGTAATAAGACTGATTTTGTGCAGACGTACTTTTGTAATAAGACTGATTTTGTGCAGACGTATTTTTGTAAATTAACTGACTTTGTCATATCTATTTTCTTCCTCAATTATAAGGAATTTGTCAAACATACTTTTACAATATTTGGTATATTTATTTACGTAATTATTCTTGCAATTACACATTTTTTGTCAGAATTAAGTTTGCAATTTACAGATCTGGTCTTACATTTTTGTTGTTAGACTTAAATTTGCAATTTAGCTAGATTTTTTCTAATAAAATAGACTGTCAGAAATATATATATATATATATGTTTGCAACTAATCAGAATTTTTCGGTAAATGTCAGTCGCCTTTTTGTAATTTAAAAACATTTTGACAGACCTAATTTTACAATTAAACTGATTTTGTCATATAGAATTTTGCAATTAATCATGTATATTATTATGATATTTGGAAATACTAGAAGTATGATTTTCAAGATACATGTAGTTGAAAATATTTTGGTAAAATGGGCAATTTATTTTTCTCCCACATTTTAAAACTTTAAATGTCATCTATATTTGGGAAAAGGTTAATAATAAAGACTTTTTGTCAGAAGCAATTTGCAATTAAAAAGATTATGCAATTAGCTAATTACCTAGTTATGATAATTTCATTTAAGTCTTCTGCTCTAAAAACAGAGGAAATGGAATAACATTGGAAATACTAGAGGTATGATTTGTCTATTAGTCAAATGTTCAGATATTTAACCCTTTCCCACATACAACAAATCTGCAGCAGACGTATAGTCAAAGAAAGGAAAAATCTAAATGAAAGTTTTATTATTGAAAAGAAATGAAAATATTAAATTATGAGCAATTTCATAGATCAAAATAAAAACACTTTATAATTCAATATTTGGGCCATAGGCTTTCTTCAGGTTATATATTATAAAGAATTCACACACAATGTTGCATCCATCTTGAAAGTATTGAACATGTGGCCGAAATATTTCTTCTATATTTTGGATAAATATTTTTAACCAGGTTTTCCGAAGGAAAAATCTGGTTATTAGTTTGGCGAAGTCGGCGGGCGGGCGGTTGGGCGGGTGGGCGTCAACTTTCCTTGTCCGGACCATAACTTTGTCATGCATAGAAATATTTTCAAATAACTTGGCACAAACATGCACCATATCAAAACGATGTGCCAAATGCAAAAAAAATATCTGTAGATTCAAGGTCAAGGTCACAGTGATAAGAAATAGACTTTAATTGAACTTTTCTTGTCCGGACCATAACTTTGTCATGCATAGAGATATTTTCAAATAACTTGGCACAAACATGCACCATATCAAGACGATGTGCCAAATGCAAAACTTTTGTCTGTAGCTTTAAGGTCAAGGTCACAGTGACAACAAATAGACATCAGTTGAACTTTTCTTGTCTGGACAATAACTTTTTCATCCATAGAGATATTTTCAAATAGCTTGGAACAGATATACACCATATCAAGACGCTGTGTCATATGCACAATATATGTGTTTAGCTTCCAGGTCAAGGTCACAGTGACAGAAAATATACTTTACTTGAACTTTTTTTGTTCAGACCATAACTTTACCATGCATATAGATATTTTCAAATAACTTCGCGCAAATATGCTCCATATTAAATAACTTGGCAATTTAAAAGAATATAGCATAGATATGAGTAAGTTTCATAACCTCGGGCCCTGGATCTAGTCTGTTTGCAAAGGCATAAACACGTTACTATCAAGTAAAGGGTTAAGGCAGATCACTGATTATCAACCTGGCATTAGGGATCCTAAAATGTGGCTGCTTACAACAAAAGGTTTCTTAATATCTGTTATCTATTATATGTTCTTAATAAATGAGGCCATCAACACACGATTGACTGTATTGAACTGATATTTGTTAGATAAAATTGTGATATATTTAATTGACAAAGTAATTATGATTATTCATCAATAGAAATATTCCCTGTTACTTGAATTACTAGCTTTGATAAACTATTAACAGAAAGATTTGACAGATCTGTTAATTCTTAATTAAACACCTTCCATTATAGAAAACCTGGTTTCATGGAATTTCCATGTCTTGTTTAAAGTTGTCTGCTGCGGGAAAGGATAAAAACTTTCTAGCTTGCCCACGAGAGCTTATATTGTCATCCTCTTGTTTTTGTCCACCTCCGCAATTTTTTCGGAATTTCTTTTAAGTTTCAGATGTTTAACACTCTCCCACATGTAGACGCTTTCTGACGCCTCTGAATCATACAATTTTTTAAAACATTATAGGTATAAAAAAAAGTTTCTATTCCAACTGATATAGCAGATGCTGCACCATATTTACTTATCCCACATTCAGATGCTTTCTGAGGCCTCTGCAGCAGACAACTTTTAAAAACATAGTGACAAAAGAAGAAATTGCTCATAATGAGCAGATGCTCCTTTTACCACAGCATTTTCAATTCTTTTCAGCAATTACCCTTTCATTTAAAGAGGTTTTTCATATTTTTGACCTGATTATTTCAAAGTGGTCTGCTGCAGATTTGTTGTATTTGGGAAAGGGTTAAATTAAGATACTACTTCAAGCTTTTAACTGTCCAATGTCATCAGCTCTTGTTTGTTTTTGATGAAAGCTTCTTGATTTGCTTCACTAGGCTGTAATAATGCCTATTCTGTAAACAGTTCCACCTTATTTCACATAGAGCAAATTTGTAGCAGATGAATTTGAAAATATCAATATTAAAATATGGAATATAATTAGTGAATAGAGTTGAAAACATTGTGGCAAAAGGTGAAATTGCTCATGATGAGCAATTTCTCCTTTTGCCACAATGTTTTCAAAGGCCATCTACTGCAGTAGCTTCAGAAGGCGTCTGTTTGTGGGAATGAGTTAATTATTTATGGTCAGTGACAACTAAAGTATTTGATAATTAGTTTTGGTACTTCAATTGTTTTCATAACAGTGTTGGTATGTATATATGCAATACACTTGAGTCCAGAGGACTAGATAATTAGGAGTAAACAGGTCTCTCTTTGAAGATATATCTCTTTTAGCACTCATTTAGACCAATGTTGTGGGTACTCAAAAGAATCGTCTCATTGAGACAATTCTTTTGAGTGCCCACAACATAGGTTTCTGAGGTCAAATAATGATTTTAGAACATGAAAAACGTCCCTTTTCTAGAGCTATGCATTACTATGTTAAAATTCATTTGACGCCTTCTGGTATAGAGGGGTCTTGCTTCCATCCGAAACTGCATTTGGACCAAAGTTTTAATTTTTGTGTCAGAAGTCACTTCAAAGCCAGTTTTATATATATTTGAACAGTGAAGACTCTAGTGAGAAATTACACATGCACTGATCTGCGATCTTCATTGTTAGCATATATATATACATTCATTAACCCTTTCCGAAACAAAATCCAGACAACTTTTGAAAACGTTGTGGTATAGGGGGAAATTGCTCATATTGAGCAATACTTTCTTTTGCCACAATGCTGTCAATGCATTTCAATTATCAAACTTTCATTTATTTTTCCCTAGATGTTTTCAAAGACATGTGCAGCAGAATTGTGTATGTTTTTGAAAGGGTTAACCCTTTCCCACATACAGATGCTTTCTGAGCAGACGACTTTTGAAAACATTGTAGCAGTTTCTCCAATTTGCCACAATGTTTTTTAACTCCATTTAATAATTATACTTCACTTTATAGAGATTTTCCTCATTTATATGGGTAAATTTTAAAATTTATCTGCTGCAGATTTGCTGTTTGTTGGAAAGGGTTAAGACCCGTATTTTCCTGCCACAGTTCATGGGTTTATAAATTTATTATCTGGTCAATCCAGATTTTCATTCTTGACAAAGTGGGAGAGCACACCACACAAGAACTGACAGACTGTGCTAGATGGTGCGTATAGTGTAACATTGACATTGTGATATAATTCTTAAAACATTTATATTGTGGAAATATAATAATCAAACATGGACTATAGATACCGAATGAGGTATTTCTACGACCCGAGCATGGACCCTCGGATATACTCAAATAGCCAGGTAAGATGAAATAAATTTGTTTGAAATTGTATTGTTCATCTCGTATTATTTAGGTATAATTAGTGAAAAAAGTTGAAAACATTATGGTTAACCCTTTCCCTCATATAGACGCTTTCTGACGCCTCTGCAGCAGACGGCGTTTTGAAAACATAGTGACAAAAGAAGAAATTGCACAAAACGTGCAATTTCTCCTTTTGCCACAATGTTTTCCACTTTTTGTCATAGGTTATCCATTCAATTATGGAGATTTTCTATGTTTTGACAAAATACGTTCAAATTCGTCTGCTGCAGAATTGTCGCATGAGGGTAAGGGTTTACAGGAGAAATTGCTTGTTTTGAGCAAATAACAATTGTAAAAAAGACGACTAGAAAAGGATGAGTGAAAGGGTCTTTCTACCAGGATATCTTTCATGAATACTCAACCAAAGACTTCAAAAATGGTAGTAGTGGCTGCCCTCCTCGCCTCTCAGGGTTGCAGGGTTTAGCATAATGCCTGACTGGCTGGTGTCAGGATAAAGTAACCAGTAGTACTGGTAACTTACCCAGGATACGTCGTGATGTAACTGAAAAATTGTTGAAAACGGCGTTAAACACCAATCAATCAATCAATTCTTGAAAACTCAAAAGAATAGTCTCATTGAGACAATTCTTAAGTATTTTACAACATGACAAAAGCTCCTTTTTCTTCTAGAACTGTGACAAGATAACTTTTGAGAGTCCTCGTCCATCAAATTGTCTGAAGAAGAAATAATGTATGACAACAAAATAATTGACTATGTACACTTGATTTTGTTTATAGGATCAATTATTGCAATATTCCTTGCCCCCATACAGACGCTTTCTGACACCTCTGCAGCAGACGGCTTTTTGAAAACATGTTTTCAACTCTATTCAATTATTATTCTTTCATTTAAAGGGAGTTACCAAATGTTTTCAAAGTCGTCTGCTGCAGATTCGTGGTATGTGGGAAAGGGTTAAAAAGTAGGTGTATACACCGAGTGTCTTTTTGAATTTCCAGTTGAGTCTTTGGAAGTGATTACTTTTCTGGTTATAAGAGAATGTTATTTCAATTACGGAAAAGATTGAGTTTTGTTTGGTAGAGCTGGTTTATGTATTTCCGAATGGAATAAATGAATGTTACAGTTGTCTTGGTAACATATTCAGGTATCTATGGTCACAGATTTACAGAACACAAAGCTTTGACCTTAATTGGAAGGATATTATTGAAAAATCCTATAAAACATACAACAAATTTGCAGCAGACAACTTTGAAATCATTTAAACAAAAATGAGAAAAATCTCATGTCACAATTTTTACAAAAGTCATATTTAATAGCTGCAGAGGCGTCAAAATGCATCTAAATATGGGAATGGTTTAAAGAAAAGTCATAGATAAAGAAAAATATTTTTGTGTTTCAGTCATTTGACTATTTTTCAAGTGATCAAACGATTGCAGCAGATGATTTCGAAAATGTCAAGGATAAATGTGGAAAATAATTGAAAATTTAATTTATTTATGAAAAAGAGATGAAAACATTGATACAAAAGGAAAAATTGTTCATCATGAGCAACCTCTTCTTTTGTCAAAATGTTTTTGAAATTCCTCTGCTACAGATCCATCAAAATGTGTCTAAAAGTGGGAAAGGGTAATTATAGTAACTGTTAGTAAGTAAATTATTAATAAAGCCTAATTATATTATCGTAATGACGTTTTAACCCTTCCTATATACATCAAATCCGCAGCAACAACCTAGGCAAGAAACTTCAAAAACACCTAGGCAAAAATATGGAAAATCCCTATAAATGAAAGTATAATTATATGATAGAGTTGAAAACATTGTGACAAGGGGAGAATCATGAGCAATGTCTCCTTTGGCAATGACACAAGTCGCCTGCTGCATATGTATCAGTATGGGTTTACATGTGGGAAAGGGTAGAGATCAATGCCAATTTCTGTTTTCATGATCTTTACCAGTGACATTCTTTTTAACCCTTTCCCTCATTTGACAATTCTGTAGCAGACGACTTTGAACATATTTTGTCAAAAAGTGGAAAATCTCTATAATTGAATTGATAACCTATGACTAAAAGTGGAAAACATTGTTGAAAAAGGAGAAATTGCTCGTTTTGAGAATGAAAAGATATTTTATTTATAGTTGTTTTCCATTTTTAGCTCGACTTTTGAAAAAAACGAGAGCTATTGTCATGACCCTGGCGTCGTCGTCAGCGTCGGCGGCGGCGGCGGCCGGTTAAGGTTTTTTGTTCAGCTCAGCATTTTTTCTGTTTTCTAACAAACTACTACTGTTAAAGTCACTAAACTTCATAAACATAATCATAATATGTTAAATAATAAAAGTATATAGCTGGAAATCTTTATTTGTTTCACTTAAAACTTCAAAACGTAAGGTTAAGGTTTTTTGTTTAGCTCAGGTTTTTGACAATTTTTTACTCATGATTTTTCATATCTTAAAAACTTTTCTTTTTTTTTGCTTGAAACTTCACAAACTTGCTGAGTGTCTTAAGTTGACCTTATATAACAAGTTTCATAACTCTGTAAATAGTATTGACAAAATTATCTCCCCATTTCGATTTAGAAAATCTACTTTGAAGGGAGAAAAATGGTGATAACTGAAACACAATTTCACCTATAGCTTTGAAACTTCCTAAACTTATTCAATGTCTTAACATAACTTGATACAACAAGTTCCATAACCCTGAACTTAATATTGACCAAATTATCCCCCCTTTTGGACTTAGAAAATCTACACTGAAGGTGTTGTCATCTGGTTAAGGTTTTTAGCTTGACTTTTGAAAAAAACGAGAGCTATTGTCATGACCCTGGCGTCGTCGGCGGCGGCCGTAGTCGTCAGGTTATGGTTTTTTGTATAGCTCATTTTTTTTTTCTTTCTCCCTATCAGTCGAGTGTCTGTACCGTACGCGGTGCTCTTGTTGTTTCATGCATCTGCAGCAGAATAATTTTGAAAATAGTATGACAAAAGGAAATATTACTCAAAACAAGCAATTTCGCCTTTTGCAACAATTTTTATGCCCCCAGAATCACCGATTCGGTGGGCATCTAGTTTTTGGCCTGTCTGTCTGTCATCTCTTTGTCTGTCTGTCGAAAAAAACTTTAACCTTGACCACTTCTTTTGAACCATAACAGGTACGGCTACCATATTTCACATGTGTATTCCTTGTGACATGACCTTTCTGTCAGTACCAACATTTTTGACCTTGCGACCTTGACCTTTGACCTAGATGTTGCCATTCGGGGGCATCAGTGTTTCACAAACACATATTGTTTTAACTATTTTTTTCAGAAATTATACCTTCATTTCTAGAGATTATCCATATGTTGAGTAGATATTTTCAAAGTCGTCTGCTGCAAATTTGTTGTAAGTGGGAAATAGTTAACTATTCACCTCATACAAAATAACTTGTGTCATCTGCTTTGAGGAAAATGTTGTAACATTTGTAATAATAAATACAAATTGCTTACTTAAACCCTTTCCCACATATAGACTAACATCTTTAATACTAATAAGGACAAATTGCTTATTAACCCTTTCCCTCATACGACAATTCTGCAGCAGACGACTTTGAATGCATTTTGTCAAAACATAGAAAATCTCCATAATTGAATGGATAACCTATGACAAAAAGTGGAAAACATTGTGGCAAAAGGAGAAATTGCACGTTCTGTGCAATTTCTTCTTTTGTCACTATGTTTTCAAAAAGCTGTCTGCTGCAGAGGCGTCAGAAAGCGTCTATATGAGGGAAAGGGTTAACCATTTCCTACATAAAGACTGAAACATCTTAAATAATAAGTACAAATTGGTTATGAACCATATATAGATGCATTCTGAAACCTCTGCAGAAGACAACTTTTAAAAATATAGATTTTAGCAATTTCTCCTTTAATCACAATGTTTTCAACTCTATTCAATGAATATACCTTCATTTATTGAGATTTTTTTTATCTTTACCGAGGCATTTTAAAAGTCATATTCTAAAGATTTATTGTATGCATCAAAAACTCATCTTCATGTGAGTAAAGGTAATTTTGGTCCCGTTCGCAGGTAAGTCCAGAGTTTAACATTGTCATGAAAAATATCTTACTGATGTTCTTCAGACACCTTTAAACCCTTTCCCACATACAGACACTTGAAGATGCCTCAGTAGCAAACGACTTTGCAAAACATTGTGGCCAAAGGAAAAATTGCTGATATTGAGCAATTTCTCTTATTTGTCACAATTATTTTTAACTCTCCTCCTAACTTCATTTTTACCAAGATGATTCCCTTTCCCACATATAGATGCTTTCTGATGTCTCTACAGCAGACGACTTTGGAAAACACTGTGGCAAAAGGAGAAATTGCTCATCATGAGCAATTTCACCTTTTGTCACCGTGTTTTCAACTTTTTTCAGTAAATATACCCTCATGTATAGGGATTTTCTATTTTTGTGTCCACATGTTTCCAAAGTCATCTGCGGCAGATTTGTTGTATGTGGGAAAGGTTTACAATATCTTGCAAATTTTTAACACCTTTAATCCCCCTTTCTCATAATTACAGACAAACCTGTGCTAAAGCCCACCTTTGAATAATGATTCCCTGTCTATAGCGACAACACTTTTAGTTTCCCAATAACTCATTTTCTGCAATAAATGACCCTGTAATTAAAGACCATCTGTGAACAAAGACCAGATTATTGTGTTCCCATGGGTGGTCTTCATACATTGTATAACGAATCTGCTGAAGACAACTTTAAAATATTGAAATTATTAATTGATGAAAGGTTTTTCTTTGGGATAAAGTTTGTGTAGAAGCAATTTCTCCTATTGCCACATTGTTTTCAAAAGTTCTTTACTGCAGATGATGCAAAACATGTATCTAAGTGGGAAAGGGTTTACACAGTTGTTTACCTGACTGGATACATATATATGAATATTAACATCATCATGTTACATGAACACAAGCTTCCTTGATACATGAATGTCTAAGGAAATAATTACTGATCTACTTTAACCCTTTCCCACATGCAACTAATCTACAGCAAATGCCTTTGAAAACATCTGGTTAAAAATGCTGAAAAAGACATTATTGAAAAGAGTTGAAAACATTGTGACAAAAGGAGAAATTGCTCATTATGACACATATGATTTCAAAAGTCGTCTGCTGCAGATGCATCAATATGCCTCTTCAAGTGGGAGAGGGTTAAATCATCATAAATATGGCTAAATGGTATTGAAGATTTCTTCTTCAGTTAGGAACCCATTAACAATTAATCAAGAGAATTAAGTATCAAAGGCCATTATGCTTAATAAATGGAAATGCTACAAGGTAAACTAGGTTCTTTGGGTGCATAGAAAAACCTTTCTTCAAGAAGTATAGTGCAGTGCTGAATTACTATGCCATTGCAGCAGACAACTTTTTTTAAGCTTCAAGGAAAAAGAAAAATGAACAATTACTCAATTTCCATACCTCTGTACATATCTAAATCATACATAGAATATTCCTGATAATAATATATAAGATTTATATTTATAAACAGCAGACAGCTTTAACCTTTTCCCACATACAACAAATCTGCAGCAGGCGACTTATGAAAACATTTAGTCCAAAATATTGCAACTTTCTATAAATGAAAGAACAGTTATTGAATAAAGTTGAAAACATTGCGCCAAAAGAAGAATTTGCTCATGATGAGCAATTTCTCCTTTTGCCACAATGTTATTTGTATGTGGAGAAGGATTAAAATACACCATGGCAAACATGGTTACATGAGATTTGTTCTGTTCTGTTGAAACCCTTCCCCAATACTTAGTGTTTGAGGCACTCAAAGCGGACATCTTTCAAAAATATTGTGGAAAAAGGAAGAAGTAACCTACCATTTCTCTAATACAAACAGTATTTGAGGCACTGAAGCAGACATCTTTAGGAAACATTGTGGGAAAAGGGAAGAAGTTACCTACCATTTCTCTGATACAAACTGTATTTGAGGCACTGAAGCAGATATCTTCAGAAAACATTGTGGGAAAAGGACAGAAGTAACCTAAACCAGCTGAACTGATCATATCTGGTGAACAGATGATCAGAGTTTTACCCTTTCTCACATACAACAAATATGCAGCAGACAACTGTGATTACATCATTGCAAAGTATATTCATTGAATAGAGTCAAACATCGTGAGCAATTTCTCCTTTTGCCTCAATGTTTCAAAACTCATTCCGAGCAGATGCATAAAACTGTTGAAAAAGAGTTTTTTTTTATCACTGTAATGTTTCCTCATTGTTATGTTACACAGTGAATTTCCATAAAAATTACTTAACCCTTTCCCACATACAAAAAATCTGCAGCAGATGACTTTGAAAGCTTACATACAAAAACATACAAAAACATTAAAAAAATCTCCATAAATGAGGGTTTAAATTATTAAAAAAAGAGTTGAAAACATTCGTGGCAGAAGGAGAAATTGCTTGTTTTAAGCAATTTCTTCTTTTGCCACAATGTTTTCAAAAGTCGTCTACTACAGATGCGTCAAGATTCATCTACAAGTGAGAAAGGGTTAACTTTGACTGTAACCATTTCCAACATTTTGATTCATTTTGATGCATCTGCAGCAAACAATCTCATATAATAAGCAATTTCTTCTTTATTAAATGCCACAATGTTTTAAGCTCTATTCAATAATTATACTTCTGATTAAAGATTTTTTCCTGCTCTTTTGTTTAGATACTTTAATATTTGTCTGTTGCAGATTTGTTCTTTTGTGTAGATATTTTAATAGTCTGCTGTAGATTTGTTGCATTTTAGAAAAAGATATTTGAATTCTCAAAATATTTGTTTGGTTAAATTTTATGTTTTCATTGTTTTTAGTTTGGCCAGAAGATGCCGTGGCGTGGTGTCCATTGTCCGTGCGTCCGTAAACAATTGCTTGTGAACCTGATACAGTGTTAAGTTTTGATTGTATCTCAATCAAACTTATACAGTATTTAGATATCCATGAGAGCTCGGTTCCTTTCGCAAACCAGCCAGATCCGCCCATGCAAGACTGGATTATGGCCCTTGAAATTGTCGAAATTCTTATAATAGAGCTTGTGAACACAATAGAGAGGCTCCATTTACTATCTGATCTTCACCAAAGTTACACAGTAGTTAGGTATCCATGAGAGTTTGGTTCCTTTCGCAAACCAGTTAGATCCGCCCATGCAAGACTGGATTATGGCCCTTGAAATCCCATCCCTCTTGTTTGTTTATTCTATCATTATGCAATAACATTCCTAATTAAACCTTTCCCTCATATAGACGCTTTTTGACACCTCCGCAGCAGACAGCTTTTTGGAAAAATGGCAACAAAAGAAGAAATTGCTCAAAAGAGATTTTTCCATATGGTTGCGGTACAGTTTCAAAGTCGATTGTTGCGAATTTGTTGTGTGTGGGAAAGGTTTAATCCACTCACACATGTTTATTGACACTTACTGATGCCTCTGCAGCAGACAACTATTGAAACTATTTTTTACAAAAGTAGAAATTCCATAATTTGGCCTATTTGTTTTCAAAGACGTCTGCTGCAGATTTGTTGTATGTGGGAAATGAATTTAAAAAGTAAATAAAGCATGTAAATGTGTGAACGAGTTTTTGCAAAATCTTTTGTTAATACTTGTGCAGTGTAAAATAGCATAAAGCAGATGTTTGCTTATAAGCCATATGGTGTAAGATAAGAAAATGTTATTCTAGTCCATGAAATGTGATATTTTTATCATTTCCAGATAGGCATTTCCTTCTGTATTGGCTGGACATGATAAACTTGTGTGATAAAATTTAGTTTTCATGGATACTTTATGAGTGCTTTTCAACACACTTTTGAGTTAAAAGTGTGTTAACCCTTTCCCATATACAACACATCTGCGGCAGAAGACTTCTGAAAACATCTACGCAAAAATATGGATAAACTGCATGGAAAGTAAATGAAAGTGTTAAATTACTGAAATGGAAATGAAAACATTTGGACAGAAGGAGAAGTTGGTCATTATAAGCAATTTCTCCTTTTGCCATGATGTTATCAAAAGTTGTCTGTAATGATGCATCAAAATGTGTTTGTGTGTGGCAATTGGTTATTTATTTAATTGATTGGTTATATAAAAGTGATGGACAGATAATAATGTGTTTGGTTCGCTTTATACTAGTGAAAATGTTTACTTTTTAGCTTTGCCCGTATTATTTCTATATTAACCATTTTCTGTTTTTCAAATATCTCTTGAAATCTCTGCAAGGTAATTGACTTTGGTAAACATTTTGGGAAATTATAAAATTGTTATTTTCTCTTTTTTCCCACAATGTTTTCAAATCGGTGTCTGCATTAAATATTTTCATGTCCGTTTTTTCCAAATATAGAAACATTTACAAAGCAGACGACACTTAACCCTTTCCCACATACGGACGCTTACTGATGCCTCTACAGCAGACAACTTTAGAAAAAATTGTGACAAAAGTAGAAATTGCTTAAAACAAGCAATTTCTCCTTTTGCCACAATATTTTCAACTCTGTTCAATAATCATACTTTCATATATATATATATATATAGAGCTTCCATGTTTTTGCATAGAAATTATTCAAAGTCGTCTGCTGCAGATTTGTTGTATGTGGGAAAGGGTTAAAATATCTCATCAGGTCAATGTTTAACCTTTTCCCACATACAGACGCTTTCTGACACCTCTGCAGCAGACGACTTTTGAAAACACTGTGGCAAAAGAAGAAATTGAAAGAAGATTAATGAGCAATTTTTCCTTTTGCCAGAGTGTTCCCAACTTTATTTAATAATTAAGCTCTAATTTTTGGGATTTTCACACTTTTGCCAAGATGTTTTCAAAGTTGTCTGCTGCAAATTTGTTGTATGTGGGAAAGGGTTAATGTCATGGTCATGAAATTGGGGTGCCCAGAAAATAAAATGGATATTTTTCAAGTCAACCCTTTCACACAATTCTGCATCTGAGATGACTCTGACTTTGAAAACATCTAAACAAAATAATGAATACTATTTAATATAAATTAATAAATAGTATAGTCTGAGGTTGTCATTTTTACAAAAGGAGCATTTGCTTATTATGAACGCCTCTAAATGTAGTGGTAGAGTGGCCTCCTTGGATGCAGAGGTCGCAGGTTTGACCCCCTGCCCCATACCAAAGATTTGATAAATGGTAGTAATAGTATTCTCTCCTTGGTTCGCAGGATTGTGGGGTTCACCGTTTCCAACATACGACTTTGAAAATGTGAAAACCTCTATAAATGATGTTATAATAATTGAATAAAGTTGAAAACACTGTGGCAAAAGGAGAAATTGCTAGTTTTGAGCAATATCTCCTTTTATCACAGTGTTTTCAAAAGTCGTCTGCTGCAGATGCGTCAGAAAGCATTTGTATATGGGAGAGGGTTAATATTACGTCTGACTTGCTCACGCCGGGATGAAAACTGGTAACTTACCAAAGAAATGCCGTGATTTAACTGAAAAATTGTTGAAAGTCACATTCACACCATACATTTTGTAAAGACTAAATTAGTATGTGGGAAAAGGTACGAGTTTCCATATGCAATGGAGTATAGGTACAGATTACCCTGTACATTATAGGCTCATAATCTTTACAAGTTGACAAACATACCTGTAATAATATGTGAATATTTGAGATTTTGATCAGCCTGTGCAGATGCACAAGCTGATCTGAATCTACAGTTTTCACAAAAAGCCAAACGGTACATTTTCATATGGATGGGCTCCAAAGTAAAACTGTTCGATTAAGAATGTAGAGGATTTGGTTGGGTACAGATTTCTTTGATCTTCAAGATATTATTAATACTGATCGATTAAGTATCAATTAATTGCAATTAATTATTATCTCACTTTATCATCACTGAAAGAATGTACATAAACTGGTATTGCAGTATCCGAAGAAAAACTGTACTAGAAAACACAATACTGAGTTCAACCCTTTTCCCTGATTATCCCTCTCCCACATACAACAAATCTGCAGTATACGACTTTAAAATTTTCAAGTTCGAACTAAGAAAAACTCTATAAATGATAGTACAAGAGAAAGTTGATGCAAGGCATCAGTGTCGCCGGAAAAGACTGCATTGATTTATTTATGTATTCTTGACTTTCCTTAGTAATGAAAACATTTGCTTATAAATTTTATATACATACCTATACATTAGGGTATCTATAAAAAATTAACGAAATGTGTACACATTTATCTGGCTTAAATTTAATTTTGCTGTTGTTACTTATTTAAATAATAGTATTCATTCATATAATTTCAATGTTTGTCAATCTTATTCGAATCACAAGGTAAATATCCTAGTATTGCTTTAAAGGGAGGTAATTTGAAGAAAACAAAAGTCTTCAAAAGGAGAAATATATCAGCATTACCGTCTACAGTTTAAATTGTTCTATTGTTTGTGGATTTAAAAATGTTCTTTTTTTCTTATTTCTACATGTACAACGAAATATTGCGGCTTCTCTTTGACGCTTTGCGTCAAACATTCGTCTTGTACTTGTCTAAAATAAAATAATATCACTCGCTTTTTCATATCGAAATGCGCATGCGCGAAAATCGATGTTAAAGTTCACGAAACTACACAACAGAATAGGGTCTATATTTAGCTTAGAAACAGTTCCTACTTTAGATATTCATGGATTAACATTATTAAATGAATTCTACACAAATCAAGACATCTCTTTGAACATGAAAACAACATTTAGTAAGTTAAGATTGCTATTAAAAGGAGAATCCGAAATTGACCTCAATGATGACACATAAGAGTCTGCATTAGGGGGTGTTGGTTCACGTCTTGAATGGACCACTTTTGTCTTCGTAAATAAGACAAAAAACTTAAATGCGAGTGAAATAAAAAAAACTGCAAACATTAAAAAATCGGAATATTTATTTCATTTTAGATGTGTCATTTATTAGTGTTCGTAAACAACCACAATTGTAATATGTTCAAATCATCTAGATTTGTTTCTTTCTAATAATAAGCCGCCCTCCCATGTGATTTCCGAAAAGCTATTAAAAATAGAAGTCGCGGGCTTCTGCCCGGCGACTAATGATTGGATTTGAAATCATTCTATATGTGGGAAAGGGTTATGATTTGTTTGTTAACTTCTTTGGGAAAAGGATGCACACTGTAAACTTTTGTTATAGAGTAAAGATAATGTCAAAAACTTGTTTTGAAAAAGAAGAAAATTCTGATTCCTAACAACTTCTACTTTTCCAACGATGTTTTCAAATGTCATATGCTGAAGGAGTATAAAATATTACCTATATCTGAATATATAAAATCATGGCAATACTGCTTTGGTCAAATGGAAGGCACTCTGGGAAGAACCAACCTCGAGGCATTTGAGGATGGATGTACATCCAGACCAGCTAGTGTATTTGTGCAGTCTGATCTAGCTCTGCACTCTTCAGAGCTTTAGATAATGGGAGTTTTTCTACGTTCAAAAATCCTTATTTTACCCTCAAACCCTATGTTCTGGGTACTCAAAAGTTTCTTCTCATTGAGACGATTCTTTTGAGTACCCACATCATAGGGTTTGGTTGTATGATATGAGAGATATTGTAGGTAAAAGAGATGTAAATTTCTCCTTATATGGACCTCTGCTCTTCACTTATTACTCATAGAAAGTTTCAAGCAACTTATGTAAAGCAGTATCCATCATCATCTTAACAGAGCTGATGGCTAACAAAAGTTTGACTTTACATTTTGAAGGTTTAACCCTTTAACTCATATAGACACTTTCTGACGCCTCTGCAGCAGATGGCTTTTTGAAAACATAGTGTTAAAACAAGAAATTGCACAAAACGTGCAATTTCTCCTTTTGCCACAATGTTTTCCACTTTTTGTCATAGGTTACCCATTCAATTATGGAGATTTTCTGTTTTTTTGACAAAATGTGTTCAAAGTCGTCTGCTGCAGAGTTGCCGTATGTGGGAAAGGGTTAAGTAGCTTCTGTAAAGCAGTATCCATTTTGGATCCTTAGCATGGATGCGCAAGTAGGTTTTTTTGCCCGATGTGTAATAATCACGTTAACCATTTCCCACGGTCAACTACAAATCTGCAGCAGACGACTTAGAAAACATCTGTGTAAAAGTTTGAAAATTCTCCATGAATGTTAAGTTTTATTATTAAATAGAGTCAAAAGTCATCTTCTGCACATACATCAAAATGCGTCTAAAGATGGGAAACGGTTAATTAATTGTCAGAGGTGATGGCTTACATTGAAACTGTATATGTTAAAACGAGTTTTTACTCTTAATTTTGTTGTCCTTTCCTACATATATTTTCAATTTGAAAAAAGTCTAAAAATATGCTTCATAATTGTCAGTACATAAATTTGGAATAATAAAGGTGTTTCAAATGCAATCAAGTTAGCAGAGTTAAAATAACCTAAACTCCCCAAGGAGATTATAACATGACAACTTGGAATGTTGGGCAATATAGGGTTATCTTATTGTATGGGTTTCCGTAATCTCCAGGAATAATTCGTCTAATTCATAAATGCCAGGTAGACCTAGTGCAACATTACATAAATAATTAAATAAATAAAAGACATTTCTTTGGCTCAGAAAGCATTTGAGAATGCATTCATTGTACAGAAACTGAGCACACTGTAGACTCATTATAATGCTGTACTTGTGAGCCATGGTCTTGCACAGCGATATTAACGGGGTTAAATTGATAACGCTGTTCCAAAAATTCGCCGAGTCATTACTCCACCCACCCACTTATAATGCATACACTAATTTAAGATGTATCAGGGCTAGAATTTAAGCTGGCATACTCGTGAATTGCAAGTGCAAATTTCAAATTGCGTGGTGAGATTTCAGGCACCAGCAGATTTTTGCGAGAGAAATTTTTGAACCGAATAATACGCATTTCTAATCATGAAATTATGGCATATGAACTCCTGTCTTTTTGTAGTGTTTGATTGATTGGAGTTTAACAACACCATTTAGCAAGTTAACCAACTTATGCATTTCATGGCTTTCTGCCAAGATACCCGAAGCAACATTTTTCCTGATGAAAGACCTATGGACATGCCGATTTTGAGTTGAACATGTATAAAATTGTGTCACCTGTAGTCACAAAACTTAATAAGAATTTTCCTTTGATGGCTGTGATGTCTGTGTCACCAGTGTAAGGCAAGGGCAACTAGCACATCTACACAGTCTGACCAAGACCTTGACGTTTGACTGCTCAACTGAAACCTCTATGGACTCTTCCAGATGCAAAGGCTCTAAAGCCGACAAATCCATTTTGAAATGAGCATTGAAAGAGTTAACCCTTTCCCTCATATGACAATTCTGTAGCAGATGACTTTGAGCATATTTTGTAAAAAAATAGAAAATCTCTATAATTGAATGGATAACCTATGACTAAAAGTAGAAAACATTGTGGCAAAAGGTTGCTCGTTTTGAGCAATTTCTTCTTTTGTCACTATGTTTTCAAAAAGCCGTCTGCTGCAGAGGCATCAGAAAGCGTCTATATGAGGGAAAGGGTTAATAGTTGCTACGATTTTGTGCTAAGAGAAATTGTTCAATGTTTTACACCAAATCGTGTTGTGCTGGGAGGCTATGGTTTTTAGAGATACGAAGTTCATTCAAAAAGCAAAAAGTATATTTGAAAAAGGTAGTCCTATAGACACATTTCTGTTATTCTGCTTTCAATGAGGGCGGTCAATCGAGGGGTCGTAAGTTCAAATCCTGGATTGTCCGTTATACCTATGGCTCTTCTAAATGTAGTTAACCATTTCCCTCATACAACAAACTGCAAATCTCTATAATTGAATGGATAACCTATGACTAAAAGTGGAAAACATTGTGGCAAAAGGAGAAATTGCTCGTTTGAGCAATTTCTTCTTTTGTCACTATGTTTTGAAATGCTCTCTGCTGCAGAGGCGTCAGAAAGCGTCTATATGAGGGAAAGGGTTAAACAGTAAGGTCCCTGGAATGATTGTGGTAACAAAATAAAATACAAATATACAGACTAAAATGTTACCACAGAGAAGTATATAATATTTAGTTTGTTTTAATGATTGTTGAACACGTCTTTCAAAAGAATTTTTGTCCAGCCAAGATATTTTAGTCTGTAAAAAAGAGAGCTATCAAGTCAAAGGCTGTTAGTTTGAATGCCTGCATGTTTTTTCTTCCAAGATGTACAGAAGTCAGTGTGACTTGTGCCATTCGTCTTCCACAATTGGGTTAAACCTTTCCCTCATACGACAATTCTGCAGCAGACGACTTTGAACATATTTTGTCAACAAATAGAAAATCCCTATAGTTGAATGGATAACTTATGACTAAAAGTTGAAAACATTGTGGAAAAGGAGAAATTGCTCATTTTGAGCAATTTCTTCTTTTGTCACTATGTTTTCAAAAAGCTGTCTGCTGCAGAGGCATCAAAAAGTGTCTATATGGTGGAAAGGGTTCAAATTCTATGGGAGAAGGTAGTCAGTAGTCTTGGAAGAAAATTGTGTGGACTACTTGCACGAGAAAGTCTGGAAACACACACAAGGTGAACTGGCAGCCACAATATTACTGACGATACTGTTAAAATTGGCATTAACCCTTTCCCTCATATAGACGCTTTCTGATGCCTCTGCAGCAGACGGCTTTTTGAAAACATAGTAACAAAAGAAGAAATTGCGCAAAACGTGCAATTTCTTCTTTTGTCACAATGTTTTCTACTTTTAGTCATAGGTTATCCATTCAATTATAGAGATTTTTCATTTTTTGACAAAATATGTTCAATGTCGTCTGCTGCAGAATTGTCGTATGAGGGAAAGGGTTAAACTCTAAAAAAATGACGTTAAGTTAACGAACAACAATATTTCACTTACAACATGCTTTTTCATTGGTAAATTACCAATACCACAAATACGATTGTCCCTACAATGGTGCATCTGTTATAATGCTATCCTTTCAAGCCTAAAACAACAAGAAGGAACGAAGGTATATTCCGTGACTTTAACCCTTTCACGCATACAGATGATTCCTAATGTATAATGTATCTGCAATTAAAATCTTTTACAAACATTGTGGTTAAACGAGAAATTACTCATAATGAGCAAATCTCCCCTTTTGTCAAAATGTTTTCAACTCTATTAAAAAGACATCTTTTCATTTATAGAGATTTTTCCTGTGAATGCCTAGATATTTTCATAGTCGGCTGCTTCAAATTTGTTGTATGAGGAATAAGGATAATATAGACTTAAGATTTTCTGAGAAGTAACACCAGAATGATCATAGCAACACTGTTGTAACCTATCACATAAAACAATTAAAGTTACAGTTATTTAGCATCAAAGAATAACTTTTACAGATAAGTCTGGGCAGTTGATCAGATAATTTTTTATCTTGATATATGTCTAATTATCCCATTATCACATGAAAAACACATTTTGAAGGATCAGCAGCGGCATCATTCCCAGGCGAAAAACCATGGTATTCTTCAATGAAAAACCATGGTATTCCATGATATACCATCACTGTACAACCATGGTCTAGCTACCATTGAAAACCATGTTATGTTAAATGGCACCATAGTTTATAACCAAGGTTGACCATGGTCATCAATATCCATGGTTAACCATTGAATACCATGGTTGACAATGGTCATTGATAACCATGGTAACCCATGAAATACCATGGTATTCCATGATATACCATCACTGTAACTGTAAGACCATGGTCTACCATTGAAAACCATGTTATGTTAGATGGCACCATAGTTTATAACCATGGTTGACCATGGTCATCAATATCTATGGTTAACCATTGAATACCATGGTTGACAATGGTCACTGATACCCATGGTAACCCATGAAATACCATGGTTGACCATGAGATACCATGTTTTCTCATTGCCTGTAATGACATGGCTGAATACAATGGTAGAACATGATTTACCATGAAAGACAATGGTTTACCATGAATGACCATGGTTGTCTGTGGTGAATAGACACCAAATATCAACTGGATAGCTGTCAAATAAAAATCTAAAAATATCAGTTGGACATTATAAATTGTTCACAATTACAAAATTAATTGAAAATGCCAGGGCCTGGAACTGCCTTATAAGGCCTTAAAGTGTTCCAGAAAATAATCATGTTATAAGAGTTATCACCAAAGATGATGAATTTCACTTTAAATCACTGAATAAACATTCATTAACATAAGTTTTTCCTTTAAACTTGGCTATTTATCAAACATTTATTTAGAGTCCAAATAAAACCATTAATATTTCAAAAAAATTGTTACAAAGTTCTTGCAGAATAACAACAGAATAATTTCTATCATGGTAGACCATGATCAAGCTTAAGGACATGGCTAGAATTTATTACCATGGTTGACCATGGTCAATATTTTATTACCATGGTTGACCATGGTTAAACTTGATCATAACCATGGTTAATATTTATGTCAATGGTTGACCATGGTCAACCATGGTAATTGACTTGTAAAACCATGGAAAAACATGGCTGTTCATGATCAACAGTAAAATACCATGGTATCCATGGTCAACCATGGTGTTCATTTCGCCTGGGTTTGAAAACATTATGACAAAAGGAGAAATTTATATTTTTACCATATTATGCTTGCAACTCGATCCGATAATCATACTTTTTCCATAGTTTTGCCAAGAAGTCTGCAGAATCATATTCATATAGACACTTTCTGACGCCTCTGCAGCAGACGGCATTTTGAAAACAGTGACAAAAGAAGAAATTGCTCAAAACGAGCAATTGCTCCTTTTGCCACAATGTTTTCCACTTTTAGTCATAGGTTATCCATTCAATTATAGAGATATTCTATTTTTTAGCTCGACTTTTGAAAAAACGAGAACTATTGTTATGGCGTGGTCGTCCGGTTAAGGTTTTTTGTTCAGCTCAGCTTTTTTAGCTCACCAGAGCACAAAGTGCTCAAGGTGAGTTTTTGTGATCGCCTTTTGTACACTCTAGAGGCAACATTTTGCATCCAATCTTCATGAAAATTTATCAGAACATATATCTCTATCAAATCTAGGCCAAATTTGAAACTGGGTCATGTCGGGTCAAAAACTAGGTCACTAGGCTGAATTGAAGAAAAATCTTGTTAATACTCTGGAAGCCACATTTTTGGCTTGAGCATGTTGAGACTTTGTCAGAATGTTTGTCTTAGTGATATCTAGTCCAAGTTCGAATATAGGTCATGTTGGTCAAAAACTATGTCACTAGGCCAAATTGAAGGAAAATCTTGTTAACACTCTGGAAGCCACATTTTAAACTTTAGCATGTTGAAACTTTTTCAGAAAGTTTGTCTTGATGATATCTAGTCCAAGTTCGAAACTGGGTCATGTCCGGTCAAAAACTAGGTCACTAGGCTGAATTGAAGAAAAATCTTGTTAATACTCTGGAAGCCACATTTTAAACTTGAGCATGTTGAAACTTTGTCAGAAAGTTTGTCTTGATGATATCTAGTCCAAGTTCGAAACTGGGTCATGTCCGGTCAAAAACTAGGTCACTAGGCTGAATTGAAGAAAAATCTTGTTAATACTCTGAAAGCCACATTTTTGGCTTGAGCATGTTGAGATTTTGTCAGAATGTTTGTCTTAGTGATATCTAGTCCAAGTTTGAATATAGGTCAAGTCGGGTCAAAAACTATGTCACGAGGCCAAATTTAAGGGAAATCTTGTTAACACTCTGGAAGCCACATGTTTGGCTTGAGCATGTTGAAACTTTGTCAAAATATTTGTCTTGATGATATCTAGGGTAAGTTCGAATATGGGTCAGGTCAGGTCAACAACTAAGTCATTAGGCTAAATTGTAGAACAATCTAGTTACCACTTTATATAGAGATCGCATTTTTGATGATATTGCCATTGGCGCTGAAAGAGTTATGTTATAGATAGCCCATTCTCAGGTGAGCGATTCCAGGGCCTCATGGCCCTCTTGTTTCTGTTTTCTATCAGTCGAGCGTCTGTGCCGTACGCGGTGCTCTTGTTGACAAAATATGTTCAAAGTCGTCTGCTGCAGAATTGTCGTATGAGGGAAAGGATTAAGGTCTGAATTTCATTAAACTGTACTGTGGTAAAATGATGTGAAATAAGATGACATTGCTTGTTCCAACGTATTCAGAGTTTTCCAGTATTGTCAAGAATAAAAGGCAATTACATAAAAATATTTATGTTTCAAATTGGGTTCATTATCTTGCTATTGCTATGGAGATACATAATTTTAATTTGAAAAATGGTTAGTTTCCTTGTTATGGCTGCTTTAAAATGTTCATCAGTAGATGAACACTTTTGAAGATGCAAAACTACATATAGTTACAAGTTGTACTTATAATCATTTGGGTAGAAGCTCGTGTATATTGATATTAACCCTTTCCCACTTACAGCAAATCTGCAACAGACGACTTTAAAAACATCATGAGTGTTTTCTCCATTTGCCGCAATGTTTTCAAAAGTAGTCTGCTGCAGAGGCATCAGAAAGCACCTGTCTGTGGGAAAGGGTTAAAACAGAAATTACTTTTTAGCTCCACTGGCTGAAAGTCTGTGGAGCTTATGTCATGGCAAATTGTCTGCCGTGCATCCATCCGTGCGGGACTGTTTTGCCGTATAAGGCTATAGTGAAAACTTAAATCTTCTTCTCCGAAAGTATCTGTCCGATTTCCAAATAATTTTGTATGAATGTTCTTTGGGTGACCTTCTATAAGACTCCTTCAAGTCATGTTGATATGTTGAAAAACATGGGGCTATTTTGGCCTTATATGGCTACAGTGAAAACCTCAAAAGAATCTGTCCGCTTTCTAAATAATTTTGAAGAAATATTCCTTGGGTACGTGAGCCGCAGATGACTTTCTCTGAAAATGCAAGTAATTAGTTCTTGATAAAGAGTTGAAAACGACTGGCAAATTCATCTGCTGCAGATGTATCAAAATGTATCTGCATGTTAGAAAAGTTTAAATGTCTCAAATTAAATTAGAAAATACTTTTTCCTGTGTTTAGAAAAATAATTTTTATTTTCCAAACCCAGTACCAAATATGGACAACTTTTGATGCCACTGCAGCAGATGACTTTCTCTATAAATGAATGAATGAATGTATATTGTTTTATGGCGCATCGACAGCTAAGGTCATTTAGCGCGCAATTAAATTTAATTATTCATGATCCCTGGGTAAACAAACCAGTACTAGGCTAGAAAATGTGCCTTGCCCAAGGGCACTCCACCATGACCGTAGTGCCGCGACTGGGGATCGAACCCGGGACACCCGGTTTCGAAATCCCCGACGCTAACCACTCGACCACAGCGGATTCCCCTCTATAAATGAGGAATCCGCTGTGGTCGAGTGGTAAGCGTCCGGGATTTGAAACCGGTTGTCATGGTGGAGTACCCTTGGCAATGCACATTTTCTAGCGTAGTACTGGTTTGTTTACCCAGGGATCATGAATAAGTGAACTATCGCCGTGATATAACTGAAATAATGTTGAAAGCTGCGTAAAAACCCCAATAAAACAAACTATTAATGAAAGTATAGTTCTTCCAGATATAGTATTGAAAACTACTGGCAAAGTCATCTGCTGCAGATGTGTCAAAATGTATCTGCATGCTTGAAGAGTTTAAATGTCTCAATTAACCCTTTCCCTCATACGACAATTCTGCAGCAGACGACTTTGAACGTATTTTGTCAAAACATAGAATATCTCCATAATTGAATGGATAACCTATGACTAAAAGTGGAAAACATTGTGACAAAAGGAGAAATTGCACGTTTTGTGCAATTTTTTCTTTTGTTACTATGTTTTCAAAAAGCCGTCTGCTGCAGAGGCGTCAGAAAGCGTCTATATGAGGAAAAGGGTTATCCCTTTCCCACTCAACGAATATGCAGCAGACGACTTTGAAAGCATCTAGGCAAAACTATGGAAAATCTCTATAAATGGCGGACAGTACAATAAATATTATTGAATAGAGTTGAAATCATTGTGTCAAATGGAGAAATTGCTCATCATGAGAAGTTTCTCCTTTTGACGCAATGATTTCAAAAGTCGTCTGCTTCATAAGCATCAGAAAACGTCTGCATTTGGAAAAGGGTTAACCCTTTACGTCTTGCAGACAAATTTTGACACTTTTCGAGGGCTTGGCGTGAAACAGTTGTATTTTGAAAACCCTGATTCAGGGGCAATTTTGACCTCTTTGTAAAAGATAACAATTATTTAACCCTTATAAAGACTTAATGGCGAGATGATTAACCTTGGTAAAAAAATACCAATTTTAGTTACAATCTTTTCACATCCTGCCCTCGATTTGTAACTGCCGACTTTTGAAAACATTTAGGCAAAATGTCGTCTGCTTCCTATGTGTCAAAGAATGCAAGTGGGAAAAGTTTTAAGAATAAGCGAGGTAAGTCACAGGTCACATTTCACCTTCAGAATTGACATAGCACTGATGTTTTCTGGTTAATAAAATGTTTTATTTGCTACAATTTTTATTTCACCTTTCTCAGACGCTCTAGTCTCGAAATTCATGACTTTTATTAGATTACGCCAATTTTAAATTTGCCTCGACCCAACACATGCCAAAATTAACACAAAACACATAGTTTACTAAATATTAATTTTTAAAGTATTTACTGTCAAGAGAGTATTTTCTCAAAATTTTCTTAGATACTTTGTTCCTTAGAATTTCGTATGGCTTGTATGTTGGAAAAATATGTCAGAAAGAAGCCATTGACTAAAAACACGATGGTCAATCATCCAATATATATTTTTCATGTAAAATTATACTTTTGATGTAATATTTTATCAGCCATCATTTTTCTTATTCTCAAAATTATGTTTCAACTCTTTCTGAAATACCACATGACGACTTTCAAACCTTCTTGATACTAAATTGATTTGGAAAATATCTGTAAATGAAAGTGTTTTTATCGAATTAGAGTTGAAAACATTGCTCATTTATAATTCTTCTTTTGCCACAATGTTTTCAAAAGTTTTCAGCTGCAAAATGCTCCAAGTTGAAAACTTGTAAAAGATGTAACATCTGCAACATTTGATCTACATATAAAAAACACTTTAGTATAGATTTGTGCCAATGGGAAAAGGAAATATTTCTCGTTTTGGAATACTTTCAAAAGATGTCTGCTGCATAGGCGTTAAAATGTCAACTGTATAGGCAGTATTATAAATTGGTATAGAAAAAAGTGTCAGACAAAAACTTCTGCACTGGAAAGAAGAACATTAATATCAAACCCCAGTGAGGCAATAACCCTTTCCCACTTATAGGCACATCTGCAGCAGATGACTTTTGAAAACATTGTGCCAAAAGGAGAAATTGCTCAGCAATTTCTTCTTTTGCCACAATGTTTTCAACTCTATTAAAAAATTAAACTTTTATTCCAAGAGATATTTCCTCTATCTGCCTAGATAATTTCAAAGTCTTCTGCTGCAGATTTGTTGTATGTGGTGAAGGATTACAAAGATTTCTCCAATATGTCACAATGTCCATTGTCCTCCGAAAAATATAAAATGGTGTATCGTAAAACAGGAGCTGGTGACATGATGTCTTAAATCATGTTTCATTGGTCAGGCGGGAATTATAAGCTGGGATGATTGCGTCAAAAATGGGACATATTAGCAGATTTACGCATCTGATTTGGAACTCGTATACTGGACAAATGTTAATAAATTGTTTGCGCATTGTCTTGGACAATTGTCCTGTGATAATAAATAAGATTCTTCCAAATTGATAACTGTTTAACCATTTCCCACATAAAGGCACTTTCTGACGCATCTGCAGCAGATGAAAACATTGCAACATTAGGAGAAATATCAGCATATTTTGTGCTTCTGTGTGTGCGTGTGTGCATCCGTTAACTTTTTGCTTCAAACGACTTCTCCTCTCTAACTACTTGGCCAATTAGGATGAAACTTCATAGGAAGCATCCTCTCAATGTCTTTTTTTGGATCCATGCAAAATTCTGTTCCTTGGGTGACCCTCTATCAGAGTCCTTCAAGTCAAGTTGATTGGTAAAAAAACATGGCCACCAAGGGGCGGGGCTATTTTGCCTTATATGGCTATAGTAAAAACTTCTCCTCCCAAAGTGTTTGGCTAATTTTCAAATAATTTTGTAGAAATGTTCCTTGGGTGACTCTTATCAGATTTCTTCAAGCCAAGTCGATTGGTCGAAAAACATGGCCGCCAGGGGGCGGGGCTATTTTGCCTAATATGGCTTTAGTGAAAACTTAAAAAATCTTCTCTTCTGAAAGTGTTTGGCCAATTTTCAAATAATTTTGTGGAAATGTTCCTTGGGAGACCCTCTATCAGATTCCTTCAAGCCATGTTGATTAGTCGAAAAAACATTGCCGCCAGAGGGCGGGGCTATTTTGCCTTGTATGGCTATTGTGAAAACTTAAAAAATCTTCTCCTCCGAAAGTGTCAGGCCGATTTTCAAATAATGTTGTAGAAATGTTCCTAAGGTGACCCTCTATCAGATTCCTTCAAGCCATGTTGATTGGTTGAAAACTATGGCTTCCAAGGGGTAGGGATATTTTGCCTTGTATGGCTATTGTGAAAACTTAAAAAATCTTCTCCTCTGAAAGTGTCAGGCCTATTTTCAAATAATTTTGTAGAAATGTTCCTAGGCTGACCGACCCTCTATCAGATTCCTTAAAGCCATGATGATTAGTAAAAAAACATGGCCATCAGGGGGCGGGGCTGTTTGGATATTTAATTTTTGCCTAATGGCCGTGGAGCGATACTGGCCCTCTTGTTGCCTTTTGCCACAATGTTTTCAACTTTTTTCAGTAATTATACTTTCATTTATAGAGATTTTCCATGTTTTTATACGCCCGTTTTGAAAAAACGGATCGTATTATAGTTTTACCTGCGGCGTAGCGTCGGGCGGGCGGTCGGCGTCCAGTATGTTGTCAGCTCAATAACTTTAAAAGCCTTTGTCCAATCATCACCAAATTTAGTCAGAATGTGTATTGGCATAATATCTTGGACAAGTTCGATAACTAGCTATATCGCTTTAGTCAATCAAGAGTTATTTCCCTTTTATTAAAGAAATTATCTAAAATTAGTCTTGTCAGCTCAATAACTTTAGAAGCCTTCATCCAATCATCACCAAATTTAGTCAGAATTTGTATTGGCATAATATCTCGGACAAGTTTGATAACTAGCCATATCGCTTTAGTCAATCAAGAGTTATTGCCCTTTAATTATAGAATTTATCTAAAATTAGTCTTGTCAGCTCAATAACTTTAGAAGCCTTTGTCTAATCATCACCAAATTTTGTCAGAATGTGTATTGGCATAATAGCTGGACAATTTCGATAACTAGCCATATTGCTTTAGTCAATCGAGAGTTATTGCCCTTTAATTATCGAAATTACCTAAAATTGGTATTGTCAGCTCAATAACTTTAGAAGCCTTTGTCCAATCATCACCAAATTTTGTCAGAATGTGTATTGGCATAATATCTCGGACAAGTTCGATAACTAGCCATATTGCTTTAGTCAATCAAGAGTTATTGCCCTTTAATTATCGAAATTACCTAAAATTGGTATTGTCAGCTCAATAACTTTAGAAGCCTTTGTCCAATCATCACCAAATTTGGTCAGAATGTGTATTGGCATAATATCTTGGACAAGTTTGATAACTAACCACGTTATCTTAGTCACTACACACTTATGTCCCTCGAAATGGCCAAAACTGTACTAACAGTGTCTGCTCTCCAAATTTGCCTGTTGTACAACCAATTATCACTATACTTAATTGGTCTCAAAAAAACAGGACGGGCGTATTTCGGGCGTATTTCGTCACATTTGGCGCTCTTGTTGATTGATCGTATTCAATGCGTCAGAAAGCGCCTTTATGTGGGAGGGTTAACCCTTCCCACATAAAGGCGCTTTCTTACACCTCGGCAGCAGACGTCTTTAATTGAAAATTTAATAATTGTAGCAATTTCACCATTTGCACAAATGATTTCAACTCTATTCAATGATCATACTTTCATTTAAAGAGATTTTCTATATTTTGAACTTTATAATTTCAAAGTCTTCTGCTATTGTACATGACAGAGGATTAACTACTTTCCGACTAACAGACGCTTTCTGACTACTTTTGAAAACATTGGGGGAAAATTGAGAAATTTCTCATTATGAGATTTTTGAAGATATTTTCAAAATATTTCCTTGAATTAGTTAACTGATATGTCAGAATTGTCATGATCTTACTAGTTTCAAGGAAAAACTGACTTGTCTGTTAATATGGTCCTGCAATTCAGATATATATATATATATATATAGTTAAACACTTTTTGGGATAAGGAGAAATTGCTCATTTTATCTTTTCTATCCTATTTTCAAAAGATAGGTTTCTTAAGTCATTTAATATAATGTGTTTATCTATTTTATAACCCGTTCCCACATGTAGGCACATCTGCAAAAGATGACATTTGAAATTTAATGGCAATGTTTTTCACAATATTTCAACAATTCAATAATATAATTTCATTTATAGAGATTTACCATAATTATTATGCTTGCCTAGAAGTTTTCCATGCAATCTTTTTCAGATTTGTGTATGTGGAAAATGGTTAATTCTTTGGTAACAGTTTTCTTCTAAAACAAAGTTCTATCAGGCAGAAAAGATTAAATGATACTTGCAAATGCATCACATAGCGTCTGCAAGTGGGAAAGGTTAACCCTTTTCCACATGCAATAATCTGCAGCAGACGACTTTGAAATAATCTAGAGAAAATTCTACTTATATAAAGATTCCATATTATAATTTAGTTGTAAACATTGTGGCAATAGGAGAAATTGGTCATCATGAGCAATTTCTCCTTTTGCCACAATGTTTTCAAAAGTCGTCTGTTGCAGAGGAGTCAGAAAGGGTCTATATGTGGAAAATAGCTGCAAAGGCTTCAGAAATGGTCTACATGTGGCAAAGTGTTACAGCTGCGTCAGAGAAAGGGTCTAGATGTGACAAAGTGTTACAGCTGCGTCAGAAAGGGTCTAGATGTGGCAAAGTGTTACAGCTGCGTCAGAAAGGGTCTAGATGTGGCAAAGTGCTACAGCTGCGTCAAAAAGGGTCTAGATGCGGCAAAGTGTTACAGCTGCGTCAGAAAGGGTCTAGATGTGGCAAAGTGCTACAGCTGCGTCAGAAATGGTCTAGATGTGGCAAAGTGCTACAGCTGCGTCAGAAAGGGTCTAGATGTGGCAAAGTGCTACAGCTGCGTCAGAAAGGGTCTAGATGTGGCAAAGTGTTACAGCTGCGTCAGAAAGGGTCTAGATGTGACAAAGTGTTACAGCTGCGTCAGAAAGGGTCTAGATGTGGCAAAGTGTTACAGCTGCGTCAGAAAGGGTCTAGATATGGCAAAGTGCTACAGCTGCGTCAAAAAGGGTCTAGATGCGGCAAAGTGTTACAGCTGCGTCGGAAAGGGTCTAGATGTGGCAAAGTGCTACAGCTGCGTCAGAAATGGTCTAGATGTGGCAAAGTGCTACAGCTGCGTCAGAAAGGGTCTAGATGTGGCAAAGTGCTACAGCTGCGTCAGAAAGGGTCTAGATGTGGCAAAGTGTTACAGCTGCGTCAGAAAGGGTCTACATGTGGCAAAGTGTTAAGAATTAAACTAACATTCTTGAAAGAGTTGTGTATGCCTACCTACAACAGAAGACACTTAAAGAGACAAAATATTCAGCTAATAAGAGTTGATTACCCTGTTCAATCCCATTTATTATCTCTCACATTCTTTCTTCACATTTCTTTTGAAGTTGACATCCCTTTGTAAATAAGTTCTGACATTTCATTGCTCTTGTTACTCAGTTGTGTTCCTTTAGAAATCCCCTTAACTCTCACACCACGCTCTATGTTGTGGGTTCTCATTAGATTGTAGTTAAAAGACCACTGGGATGAGCCACCAGCAATGTCAGACTTGGTTTTATGTGAGGGAAAAATACTGATGTAAAATCAGTCGTCACTTCAGTGTATCTCTAGCATCACACGAACATATGGCTTGTGACCCCCATGTCAGAAAAAAATGAGCTTTGTCACATGTAAAGGGGTCTATTTTTATCACCATTTAACCCTTTCACATGTACAACAAATCCTTGGCAGATGACGGAAAAACATCAACGCAAAAATATAGAAATCTGAATAAGTGACAGCATTGTTATTAAATACAGTTGAAAACATTGTGGCAAATAGAGAAATTGCTCATAATGCATCTGCTACATTATGTGTCGAAATCCATCTGCAAGTGGGAAAGGTTTAACATCACTTAACCCTTTCTCTCATATAGACGCTTTCTGAGGTCTCTGCAGCAGACGTTTTTTTTTTCAAAAAACATAGTGACAAAAGAAGAAATTGCTCAAAACAAGCAATTTCTCCTTTTGCCACAATGTTTTCCACTTTTAGTCATAGGTTATCCATTCAAATATTGAGATTTTCCATTTTTTGACAAAATATGTTCAAAGTCGGCTGCTGCAAAATTGTCGTATGAGGGAAAGGGTTAGCATCACATAAAGGTGCAACAATGAGAAACTAATGGGGCAACACTTCTAGTTTTTTTGTCAGAAATTACCTCTGTGGCTTTACTACATGACCAGGTGGACGGTGCAGGTGCAGGTAAGACTGTGTTTATGCACAGGCTCACCCTAGTCCACATTATGTTTTCACCAGCAACACAACCCCTTTTTGACTGATAAAACACAATTGTATTGTTTTAGAGCACTGAAATGTTAGATGAGGTTGCCGATGTATATACCTAGAGCTATTTTTCTTGGAGTAAGTCCATCGAAAAACATTATACAGTTATCTGTGAGAAAAATACCACATTAAACCTGCAGTTTGCTGTGGGAAAACTTTTCTTAATTAATTGGATTATTAATTATTTTATGATTTCTCATAGATTTTTTAAGCAGACATGTTATGCAAAGTGTTCATCTTCCTCTTCATGCTAAGCTGTGGTTTCAAAATTGTAATTTTGTATTGAAAAATTTAGCCGATTTGCGATGTTATTCAGTTTCATCACTATTCAATAAAGTTATAATTTTTTCTGATGTGACATTCTGCTTTGAATACATCTGGAGAAGAAAGCATACCATTCGGCAAATTAAATGTCAATTTATTTTACGGATTAAAAAAAACATAGTTGGAAATAAAAGAATTGCTCTTGGAATATTTATTCCTTATTCCACTAGGTTTTCAAATGTTGGTGTCAAATTTGTCTGTGAAATTTGTCACAAAAAATGTTGAACTGTAAACTGCAAAATTTAAAGCCTTTCATACAGAATTGTATTTAATATTACTTTAATTCAGGATCTATGTATAGCTATACGATCTATGTTGACAAAAAATGTGATTAAAATTTATTTTAAGTTTATTACATTTGATACTGTAAGGTTTTTATTTTCACGGGTTGCTTTGAAAAGGTTCTATATTTTATAATGGGATTTGTAATTCACAATGATTTTCATTGGATTTAACCTGTTCCCACTTGCAGACCCTTTCTGATGCATCTGCAACGATAGAATTTTAAAAACATTGTGACAAAAGATGAAATTGCTCATGATGATGAGCAATTTCTCCTTTTGCCTCAATGTTTTCATCTCTTAGAATTCAATCATAACTATTTCATTAACAGCGATATTTCATAGTTTTGCTTAGATTACTTTAAAGTTGTCTGTTGGACATTTGCTGTCTGTGGGAAAGAGTTAAGTTATTTCTCGAAAGGGACGTAATTGTTTCAGCGATGGCCTGTGTGCTAGTTTTGGAATTTTGTCAGTTCTGCAGATCTTACCCATTTACTTAACCCTTTCCCACATACAAGAAATCAGCATTGCCGACAACTTTGAATTAATCAAGGCAATGATATTGAAAATCTCTATAAATAACAGTTTAATTATCGGAAGAAAACATTGTTGCAAATGGAGAAATTGCTCATTTTAAGCAATTTCTTCTTTTGTCACAATGTTTTTAAAAATTCGTCTGTTGCAAAGGTGTCAGAAAGCATCTACATGAGGGAAAGGATTAATATGATATCTTAATTAGCTGTCTGCTTTGAATAATTATCAGCAAAAAATAAAAGTACAAATTATAATTTATAACATTGGAAAAGTTTTAAGTACGATTCTGAAACAAAATTGACAATATTGCTTAAGTCATCTACTGCGGACATGCCAATCGAACTTGCTTTATGAGCTTTATCCATTACATAAAAGTGTGATATGGTGCAATTAACCTTTTCCCACTTATAATTTATCTAGCTGTAGCTTACTCTGAAAACATCTTGGTAAAAATATGAAAAATGTATAGGAAAAAAAGTTTTTTTATTAAGTCAAGTTGAAAACACTGTGGCAAAAGAAGAAATTGCTCATTATGAGCAATTTCACCTTTTGCCAAAAAGCTTCAGAATGCTTCTGCTGCAGATATGTCAAATTGCAGTTACATGTGTGAAAGGGTTAAAAGTGTGATAAATTACAATTAAAATTGTGCATAATGGTATACTCTTTGATGAAACAGGAAAGACGACTTTGTAGTAATTATTTACGAAGAATTATGAATGCATTACAAAGTGTCATATTCTGTGAGAAAGCATCATATGTCATTACGGCTGTGACTACCAGACTTTATTTTAGTTGATGCATACATTATTTATATACGTTAACCTTTTCCAGACACATTTTGACACATCTGCAGCAGACGACTTTTGAAAACATTGTGGCAAAAGAAGAAATTGCTCAAAACGAGAAATTTCTCCTTTTGCCACAATGTTTTCCACTTTTAGTCATTGGTTATCCATTCAATTATAGAGATTTTCCAGTTTTTGACAAAATATGTTCAAAGTGGTCTGCTGCAGATTTCTTGTAAATGGGAAAGGTTTAAATTGTTTTTCATGCCTTTGAAAAACATCTGCTGTCCTGTTCAGACCAAGATCATACTGGGAAAACAGGCTGGTTCCACTTCTGCAGCAGGCAACTTTTCAAATATCTATGCAAAAAATAAAAAAATCTTTTTAAAAGTAAACAAAATTATTCAGATATATATAGTTGAAAATATTATAAGCAATTTTTAGCTCGACTTTTGAAAAAAATGAGAGCTATTGTCATGACCCTGGCATCGTCGTCGGCGTCGGCGTGGTTGTACGTTTTTTTCTCCCTATCAGTCGAGCGTCTGTGCCGTACGCGGTGCTCTTGTTTCCTTTGCCACAATATTTGTTAACTTCATATAACAACTTTTGAAAATTCTGTGAAATTGATATATCCATGGAAATTGGAAAAACTATTTTGATACCGAGTTGAAAACATTGTAGGAAAAAGGAATAATTGGTTGTTTTTAGCAATTTCTTTTTCCCCCCAAAATGTTTTCAACTCTTTATTATCAAAATCATCTGTATGATGGAAAGGATCTCACTACAGCAGACAATATATGAGCCGTCCCGCGATAAAACCAACGTTGTGGACTCTGCATAAAGTATCGACCCGAATCAGCCTAAGCATGGGGCGCAGGCTTACCCAGACATACATTTATCGCCTCTTGTGGATTTTCTGTTTCAGGAATCATTACTCTATACCTCTATCCCCCTGAGACAGAATGTTTCGGCCCAGATCAGTCTGCGCGGACTGCGCAGGCTGATATGGGTTGATACATTACGCAGAGGCCATAATGTTGGTTTTCTCGCGGGACAACTCATAAATATTGTCTGCATTTGTACTCATCTGCAGCAGACAACTTTTTAAATTATTGTGGCAAAAGGAGAAATTGCTAATAATAAGCAATTTCTCCTTTTGCAGCAATGTTATCAATTCTGTTCAAGAATTTTACTTTTATTTAAAGTGATTTCCCATATTCTTTTCTACCTTAGCCACAATGGTTCCAACTCTTTTCTATAATAAACTGTCATGTTTAGAGATTTTCTTGTACTCTATCTAGAGATTTTCAAACTCATCTGCTGCAGATTTGGCATATGTGGGAAAAGGTTATAAATTGGTAGATCTGTCCAAATTTTCATAAACATTCATCATTTTATGATCGATTCATTCCCATTGATGCTAGTTCTATGAACGATGTGAGATGTGGTCACACTAATAACTGATATGTTCTCACAATTAACAGTTTAAAATGTCCAATTGGAATAGACCTTTGACTCATTATATTGTGTTCACTGTGGCTTGTGAATATGTTCAAAGTGCTGAAAGTACTGCATTATTAATGACAACGAGAAATGGTGCAACATCAATGGATGGAGATATTAATCAGGTAATTGGTTAACTTAGTTACAAACATTGTAACTCATGTATATATTTATAATGGTGCAAGTATGCCCGCTTTTCAAGCTCTGCATGCCCCCTGGAAGAAGTGACATTTTTCAATGGAGGAAATAATAACACACCATTGTTGGGCTATTTTGGAAAATGTAGTGAAGCATAATTTGGGTGTGTCGTGAAATCATCTGCAAATATATAGAAATGTTTAATTTGCTAATATATTGAAGTAATTTGCAAATATATTGAAATCATCTGCAAATATATAGAGATGTATAATATGCGAATATAATGAAGTAATTTGCAAATATAGTGCAATATAATTTACAAATGTAGGGAAGTTATTTGCAAACATAGTGAAGAAATTTGCAAATATAATGAAGTATAGTTTGCTAGCATAGTGAATTATTGTACAAATATAGTGGTGTATAATTCTATATGTATGAATTGCAAGTGTTGTAAAGTAATTTGCTAATATAAGCAGGTACAAGTTTGCATTAGGGATTATTTCAACTTTGTTCTCGTTTTGCCAAATTGTTTACAAATCGAGGGCTTGGCGTGAAACGGTTGTAACTAAAAATATATTTTGAAAACCCTGGTTTAGGGGCAATTTTCAACCCTTTGTAAACAATGCAAATTTAGGTGCCATTGCTCAAAACGTGCAATGGCACCTAAAATTTCCATTGTTTACCTAGAAAAATGATTTAATGCATTTAAAGACTTTATGGCGAGGTGATTAATCTTGGTAAAAAAATACCAATTTTAGTTACAACTGTTTCATGCTAATCCCTTGAAATGTTGTATGCATAAAATTGCGTCTGCAAGTAGGGAAAGGGCTAGATATGTAAGAATTTGTTAATTGATTGCTCCATTTGTAGGGATTCAGAGGGACAAGGTTTTGAAATAAAAAATTACACAACCTGAACGTCTTTTATTTTCAGATGAATGGATACGTACATGAATCTGCCGAGGATAAAGCGAGACGTCTAGAGGCAGACAAGAACAGCTTGATGCTACAAGTGAACATTCTAACGGAACAAATTGACGCTCAGGGAGAACGGGTCCAAGAACTTGAGTACCAACTAGAGGGAAAACGACAGAAAATACAGTGTACTGAAGAAATGTATCAAAATGTAAGTACTTTTGAATATTAACCCTTTCCCTCATACGACAACTCTGCAGCAGACGACTTTGAACATATTTTATCAAAAAGTAGAAAATCTCTATAATTGAATGGATAACCTATGACTTAAAGTGGGAAACATTGTGGCAAAAGGAGAAATTGCTCGTTTTTCTGCTGCTGAGGCGTCACAAAGCGTCTATATGAGGGAAAGGGTTAATAATTATAGGTTTGAATAATTTTATAGAAATCTTCCATTACTCTACCAAGAAGTTTTCAACTACCATGAACCACTTTGTTATCCTTTTTTGGAACAGAAACGACTTTGAAAACATTGTGGCAAGAAAGGTTACTGTACGGGGCAAAATATAAATTCTCCTTTCCTATGTTGTTTTTACTGCACTGATCAAAGGGGAGAATGCAACATAACCACTGAGCAAATTGTATGCAGATAATTTAAAGTTTTACGACCTCTCCCTTATAATTTTGTCAACTGTTAACTCTTACAAATTCAATTTAATTATCCCTTTCCCACATACAACAAATATGCAGCAGACGACTTTGAAAACAATAAGCAATTATTTGAAAAATCTCCATAAATGGGAGTTTAATTGTTAATTAGAGATGAAAACATTTTGGCAACTGGAGAAATTTCTCCTTTTGCCACAATGTTTTTAAAAGATGTCTGCTACCGATGTTTCAGAATGCGTCTTCAACCCCCACCAGACTGTTACATTTTGACTAAATTGGAAATAGTTTCTGCAGCAAAAACAGGCATACTACCTTTAAATAAAAGTATGTTTATTGGATTGCATTGAAAATATTGTGGCAAATTGAGAATTGTTCATGAGCAATTCTCCTTTTGCCATGATATTTTAAAAAAACTGCTTCTAACCTGTCAGATGGAAAATGGTAAGCAATAGGTCTGTAAATACCACATAAGTTACTGTTCATTGGATGGCTAACATTGAGAGAGTGGAAATAACAAACTTTCATGATGTCTACCTATTTGATAAGTGCAGTGGACAGAGTGAAGTCCATGTTCAATTCTTTTTTCACAATATTAATGGTTAATTCTTAAAGGTAAGGATACAAAAATAATAACTTATGGTTGGTCAATTAATCCATTAATAGTATCTTATTTTCCCATGATGTATAAATAAAAACCTGGCCGACACCCCCCCCCCCCCTACAATACAGGCAGACATGTGATATCTCCCGATATCGGCGGAAGCTCCCGATTTGAAGCCTCATCTAACGCTGCTCCCGCTCAGTCTCCCGCCGAAAATTAAAAAAAAAAAAAAAAAAAAAAATTTTTTATTTTTTTTTTATTTTTTTCTCCACATTGTTACAACAGATGATCGTTAATTATGTATGCATGCATGTAAACAACATGTTCACAGTCATGACCCTTAGCTAATGTCAATTTAAAGGTTGAAAAGTGTCTATTTTAGCATCAAATGAAAAGTATATTGCAGAAAATCTTGCCGCGAAAAAAGCTCCCTATTTGGGACCCCAATCTCCCTACCAAAAATACCAAATCTCCCTATTTGGCTTTAGGAAAATATCACATGTCTGAATACAGGTCGTTCGTTCTATATGCAAAGTTGATTTTGAAATGCCATGGTTATATTTTTACCTGAACAAGGGAAATAACAATGTTATGACTTAGGTAGTAAATTTTTCAATATAGTTAGAGTGATTTCCCTTTAAACTTGCTGACCTTGACATTGTATATTAAACTGATAGTGCCTGTTTTGATGTGAACAAAAACTTTTTAACCCACTTAGAAAGAGTTAAGGAAACAGTAATTTAGGCAGAAGTAAGTAGAACTATTGTTTCTTAATTATGTGAAAAGTTTGTTGATGTTAGTTATTAGTTGATCCTAAAGTTTTGATGAAATTTCCTCATAAAAGGTGATAAATTTGGGTGGGATATTGTATTTCATGTTTTGAATTGCATTTGAAACTAAGAAAGCAAGATTTTCTTTCAGATAATGTACCTGAATATTGTAGATCTTTTGGAAAGGTTTTTGAGAAAGTTTCTTGGTGCATATTTCCTTTCAAAGATACAACTGTGATCTCATTTTGACTGAAGAAACTAGCTCTAGATTATTGTCTATTCAGAATATTGATCATACTCATAGGAGAGTAAACTGATCTTTCTCCCTAAGTATCTCTTATATTTCCAAAGTAAGCACTATGTTGTGGATACTCAGAGGAATTGTCTCACCCACAACAGGGTCAAATAAAGCTTTTAGAGCACAAAATATGCTTTGGATACAAAAACTGTCATGACTGTTAATTGAAATCAGCTGTATTGAGAGTCAGATATGACTCACAGGAAGTCTTGACTCAAGATTTGCTCATCATGGATTAAATCCCTCTGTCATCCAAGTCATCAGTAAACTATCACAGCAATAGTTACGGTCTTCAGAATTTAATTTTGGGATTCACTTGAATTGCAGTGATTGGATTATGCTTTTAATGCTTTCCCTCATATAGACACTTTCTGACGCCTCTGCAGCAGACAGCTTTTTGAAAACATAGTGACAAACAAAAAAATTGCTCAAAACAAGCAATTTCTCCTTTTGCCACAATGTTTTCCACTTTTAGTCATAGGTTATCCATTCAATTATAAAGATTTTCTATTTTTTGACGAAATATGTTCAAAGTCGTCTGCTGCAGAATTGTTGAATGAGGGGAAGGGTTAACCCTTTTTGATTTGCAACAAACCTACAGCAGAAAACTTTGCAAACATTAAGAAAAACTATCGAAAATCTCATAAAATCAAATCTTTATTGTTAGAAAGAGTTGAAAACAATGTGGCATTATGAGCAATTTCCCCTTTACAATAATGTTTTCACTGTCATCTGCTGCAGATGCGTCAACATGCATCTACAGTTGGGAAAAAAGTAGGGAGAAAAGGCGTTTCTAAGATAAATCAAGACAATGTAATGGAATGGATGAATTTGATTTCTTATATTTGACGAGTTATTTCTCTTTTTGTCACCATGTTTTCAACTCTATTCAAATTACAGTACTGTACTTTCATTTTCAGAGATTTACAAATTTTTTTTCTAGATGTTTTCAAAGTCGTCTAAGGCAGAATTGTTGTATATATGGGAAAGGGTTAATAAGGTGAAGGGGTTATACATAGCATGCTATAAATATACATTTGAGCATTGAACTGTGACATGTATACTGTACACATTTTTCAAGGTCTGTATTGAGTTTCACAGCACAATGATCTTATTGCGAGTTATTGAACAATTATAATATGTGGTTATGAACAGAAATACATTTCTCCCAGAACTTTATCCATTTCCTGATACTATCAGATTTGTAAGATTATGTCGAATAGGTAAAGATGTCAAAAAAAAGAAGAAATAATCAGTTGCATTTTATATAAGTTTTCAAAGTCATTCAGTTTTCTCGTTCACCAGTACAAAAGCTGCCCACTGGGAGCATCAATTTGTTCATGGATGCATACTCTTTCTCTATAATAAGTCTTTGAAGCTCAAATGTTTTCTTTTTACATGGTCTTCAACTTGGTAGCAGAAATATTCTTTAACTTCCAGAAATATTCTTCAACTTCCAGACATGTTCTAAAAGCAATGGACTCTCAAGAAGGTGCATTTCAAGTAAAATTAAGTGTTGATAAAGTGAACAAAATGATGATTACATTTCAAATTGTATTGTTGTTGTTTTTCACTTTCAACCAATTAGCGAGTTACTCATTTGAAACACTGAGAATTCAAACCTTAGAACAAGATGATCTTAATTCTTACCATTTTGCAATCACTATAGAACAAGATCAGTCTTTATATTTATGCAGTTTATTGTTTGCTTATTAGAGTGTTTAGAATATTATACATTTTTAAGAAAGACTACTTCATTAAAATGCAATAACTTGACAAAAGTAAAGAATGAAGATTCCTGTTGTGGAAATTAAGTAGGATAAGGTTTAGTAATACTAATAGTATGCATGTCTTCAATTTGTCTGACAAGTGGATAACTTCAAAAGTATTTGCACTACAGTTATAAAACTTTATAGGAATTTTGATCTGTATTTATTGTTGGTTTTGCACCTGAAGTATGATTTCACGATAAACCTTTTTCAACTTGAAGTGAATCTGCTGCAGACATCATATGAAAATATTTTGGCAAAGGTAGAAGAAAAAAAATAAAAAGGGGGCTGGGCATCCTTGTCCATTGAGCACATACATGTATAGTTGAACTCGAACAGCTTGAACACAATTTTACAGAACAATCAATGAATCAAGTTGAAAACATTGTGGCAATGGTAAGGAGCAATTGCTCATTTAAGCAATTACACCTTTTGCCACAATGTTTTAGAAGTTGTCAGATACAGAGACCTGGGAAAGCATCTTTAAATTAGAAAAGGTTAAGGGTTTCGGTTAACTGTCTGTTGAACAGATTTTTTGGTTTGATAAAGTCTCGGAAGTTTGTGATAAAGATAGGTTTTATTGGCAACCTAGACTAATAGGTAATCATTTATTGAAAATTCCAAACAGATTCAAGAAAGAATTTCATGTCTGAGCCATCCTCCTCAAACATTTTTTTCAGTGAAGGAAATCACTAATTAGTCATTGTTTATTAATTGTTGTCCTTTATTACAACCGTAGAAAGTGTCCAAGATTGGTTTCCAAATTTTAGTATGATAAAAACTTTACTCTAGATGTGGAATGTATGGAAAGTGGAGAATCAGAAAGTGTATGTAATTGAACTACACACTTGATGTACTTTACTTTGTATTGTGTCACTAAATGCCATGGTAGGGAGACACTAAGGGTCACTCTTCTGTTGTAAAACACCAAACAATCAATCAATAAGGGGTCACTCTTCTGTCGTCACATTTTCATTTGGTTACTAATTCCAAGGTTGCACATGACTTTGTGTTCCTTGAAACACTTGTAATCTTTACAAACTCTTCGTCCAAGGAACAACTCGAAATAAAATTGGATAGTTTTAAACAAGCAATGGCCCCTTTTGCCATCAATGTCAGTTTAGTTTTAACGTATTTGTTTTAAAACGATTGCGATTTCAGCATATATTAATCACGTTGATGATTGCTACCTGGAGACTTGACCAGTTCTTTCGCCAGTTGTGTTGAAAAATCCCAAAGGCAGAAAACCTGGTACCAATCGTAATGTTGCAAATTGTTTTATGCTGGAGAGATGGGATAAGGTGCGTTTTACACAATCCTTAGTAGACGCTCAAACCCTATGTTATGGGTACTTAACCCTTTCCCTCATATAGACTCTTTCTGACGCCTGTGCAGCTGGCTTTTTGAAAACATACTAAGTGACAAAAGTAGAAATTGCTCAAAACAAGCAATTTCTCCTTTTGCCACAATGTTTTTCACTTTTTATAAAGATTTTCTATTTTTTGACAAAATGTGTTCAAAGTCGTCTGCTGCAGAATTGTTGTATGAGGGAAAGGATTAAAAGAATCATCTCAAGGAGGTGACTCTTTTGAGAACCAACAACAGAGGGATTGGTTGAATCATTAGCGAGATATTGGTGGGGAAAGGCCAGGCAACTCTTCCTTAACCCGCTCCCTCATACAACAATTCTGCAGCAGACGACTTTGAACGTATTTTGTCAAAAAATCTCTATAATTAAACGGATAACCTATGACTAAAAGTGGAAAACATTGTGGCAAAAGGAGAAATTGCTCATTTTGAGCAATTTCTTCTTTTGTCACTATGTTTTCAAAAAGCCGTCTGCTGCAGAGGTGTCAGAAAGCGTCTTATATGAGGGAAAGGGTTATCTAGACATAGGAAAGTATTTGGGCAATGGGAAGTGAAGTACAGTTGACTATCATGCGTTCCTCATAATAATGATGCTGTATACAAGTAGTGTGACATAAATATGTCATCCATAAGTGATGATGCACCATGTTAAACATCCATGTTAACCCTTTCCCTCATATAGACGCTTTCTGACGCCTCTGCAGCAGACGGCTTTTTGAAAACATAGTGACAAAAGAAGAAATTGCACAAAACGTGCAATTTCTCCTTTTGTCACAATGTTTTCCACTTTTAGTCATAGGTTATCCATTCAATTATAGAGATTTTCCAATATTTGACAAAATATGTTCAAAGTCAAAATATGTTCAAAGCAGAATTGTCGTATGAGGGAAAGGGTTAATATTCCTCCTCATTATAATTTTATATACTCTCTATGTTCTTGCTAAGTAAAGTATTCAGAGCTCTAGATATATCCAAACCGCTGCTGTGGTGTAGTGGTTAAACCTTTGCCTCTGGTACTAGAGGTTGCAGGTTTGATCCGCGGCTGGGTCATACCAAAGACTTGCAAAATGTCACTATGTTTTTCATCTGCTGCCGAGCAAAATTCATCTGTATGAGGGATATGATTAACCCTTTCCCTCATACAACAAAACGACAGCAGACGACTTTGAAAACAATTGAGATTAAAAGCAGAATAACACTACAGATGACCGTTTAATTTTAATATGGAGTAGAAAACATTTGTGGCAAATGGATAAATTGCTCATTATGAGCAATTTATCCATTTGCCACAATGTTTTCAAAAGTCGTCTGCAGTGCTGCAGAGGCATCAGAAAGTGTCTGTATGTGGGAAAGGGTTAAAAGAGTATTAAGAGAGATGTTCAGGGGAAAAGACCTTTAGTCCTTCCTATAATGACTTTAAAATTTAATTGACTTTCCGAAAACTGCCACATCTTTCGTCCATGATAATTTTGTGACCAGTATAGATCTAGATCAGACTGCATGGATGCGCAGGTTGATCTTCATCAGTGATCTTTGACACATTTGCGGTTGGTTATCCTGGAGCTCAGATCAAATGGATCGTACATTTTCTGTTGTTTATGGGATTTGAGAACAGGGGCCTGCTCATGAGAAGCATTTTTTTCTTTTCCCACAATGTTTTTAACAATTTTCTATAAATATTATAGAGGCGCGGATAGGAATAGGTCAATTAAGCAGATGCCAAGGTCTGCCAAGATGTTGGAAATCAGAAAAATAGTGACATCATGATCATAGAGGAAACAGAGGCCCAGATAAGGAGTGGTATCTAGCTCTTTTCCCTACAATATTTCTCTTATTATCCAACCAAACTCTTATGATGTTGGTGAGTTTGGTCCAAAATGGAATCGTCTTCTTGAGGCGATAATTTTGAGTACAAACAACATAGGGTAAGAGGTTTGAAAAAGGATTTTAGAACATGCAAAACGCCCCTTATCTAGAGCTCTGGAGGTAATAGTTCATAAAAAGTTATGGCATAACAACTGACATGTGTACATAATCAGATGTTACAATACAATAAAAGTCATTATACATATTGATTGTCATAAAACGTGTTTTGTTACCCTCATAGAATTTACTTAATGATGAATCTGTAGTAGAAATAATTCGGAAAGAGGAGAAATTTTACAATATAATATAAGTTATTATACCTATTGAATTGAGTGTCATAAAGGTGATTTGTTTCTCTCATGGAATTAACCCTTTCCCTCATATAAACGGTTTTGGATGCCTCTGCAGCAGACGGCTTTTTGGAAACATAGTGACAAAAGAAGAAATTGCACAAGACGTGCAATTTCTCCTTTTGCCACAAAGTTTTCCACTTTTAGTCATAGGTTATCCATTCAATTATGGAGATTTTCTATGTTTTGACAAAATACGTTTAAAGTCGTCTGCTGCAGAATTGTCGTATGAGGGAAAGGGTTAATTGACTTTGGAAGAATCTGCAGCAGTAACAATTTGGAAAGATGAAATGCCAAAGTCTTTACTGTCTGTGTTCAACGAATTTGCAACACAACCGCTATTATTCCCTGATACAGCTTCATAATTTCTATTGTTTAGAATAATTCTTTGTTTTAGACGTATGATGCACTACAGCTGTATACAACCTAGATCTTGATCAGAGTTGCTAGCTTATACTATCCAGCTTCAAATTCTACCAACCATATGATATTGTTGTTATTATCCAACAGGACATCAGACATTTACAGAGCTCTAGATAACCATTCCCCACTTGCAGACACTTTCTGGCGCATCTTCAGCAGACAAGTTTTTAAAACACTGGTAAAAGGAGAAATTGCTCATAACAAGCAATTTCTCCTTCTGCCGCAAGCTCTATTTAATAATTATACTTCCATTTATAGATGTTTTCTACATGTTTGCCCAGGTGTTTTCTGCAGATTTGTTGTATCTTGCCGTTGGAAAGGGTTAAGGCAAGTATTTAGAATAATTCTAAAATCTTTTTGGACCATCAAACCTTATTTTGTGGGAACTCAAAATAATTGTCTCACTGAGGCGCTTCTTTTGAGTACCCACAGCAAAGGGTTTGATTGGGGTAATAGGGGAGATATGGTGGAGAAAAGGCCTGTTCAAATCCCCTTATCTGGGCATCTGGATGTGTCTAAACTCTTATTAATAAGTGCAAACAACATGGGAGGTGCATGAAGTATTAAGAATTAAGCAGTTAACAATTGTCTGATACCTCCTTGACTGCTTGAGCTTTGATTCAGCCAGATAACTTATAATGCATCCACCTGTATCATACATTAACCCTTTCCTACATGCAACAAAGGCTGCAGCAGACGACTTTAAAATTGTCTACTCAAAAATAAGGAAAATCTCTTTAATTATAGGTATAACTATTATATTAAGTTGAAAACATTGTGGCATAAGGAGAAATTGCTCGTTTTGAGCAATTTCTCCTTTCGTCACAATGTTTTCAAAAGTCGTCTGCTGCAGATGCGTCAAAATGTAAATACAAGTGGGAAAGGGTTAAAATGGCATGATTTTTGTACCAAGGTAGATTTAATCCCTTCTCCCTGATGGAAGTGACTTCTGCAGCAGAAGACTTCAGACTAAACCTTTTCGTACGTACAGCAAAATCTGCAGCAGATGATTTGGAAAACATACAGGCAAAAATATCGAAATCCTATGAATGAAAGAACAAATATTGAATAAAGTTGAAAACATTGTGGCAAAATGAGAAATCACACATCATGAGCAATTTCTCCTTTTGTCACAATGTTTTCGAAAGTTGTCTGCTGCAGAGATGTCTGAAAACATCTGGATGCCGGAAAGTTACACCCATTGTGTGAAAAGGAGAAATCACTCAAATCAAATATATTGAATAAGAGGATAACAGGTAAAGGCTCAAATCAATTTTTCACATCATGCATTTAAATCTTATCTTTTTGCAACTTTGTTAATCAATATATCCAGCCCAAAACTGGTTTAAACTTTTTGAAACATGATAATACATTATTTGTTTAATATTTGAATAATTCATAGCTTGAAAGGTCAATTAAATAATGTATCAAACTACATGTACAAACATTTTGGTTCAACGATATTTAGGTATGTAATACAGATTGAGCAGGTTAAAGTTTAATAGGAGCTTCAACAAGTACCTGGGGCAGGTTTTTGAATTCCTGGAATTTCAAAGCTTTATACCATCAGAGTGTTTGCTCTGTTTAACCCTTTCCCTCATATAGACGCTTTCTGACGCCTCTGCAGCAGACAGTTTTTTGAAAACATAGTGACAAAAGAAGAAATTGCACAAAACGTGCACTTTCTCCTTTTGCCACAATGTTTTTTCACTTTTTGTCATAGGTTATCCATTCAATTATGGAGATTTTCTATGTTTTGACGAAATACGTTAGAATTCGTCTGCTACAGAACTGTCGTATGACCCTTTTTCCACATGTAACAAATCTGAAGCAAACGAGTTTGAAAATAGCTAGGCAAAAATATGGAAATTTCTCAATATAAGAAAATATAATTCATCCATTGCAGACACATCACAAATGCATCAGTATGTGGGACAGGGTTATCCCTTCCCCACAGTTATACAATAAATCTTCAGCAGACAACTTTGAAATTATCCAAAATAGAGAAAATCTGTATAAATGAGGGTATGATTAGTGTATACAGTTGAAATCATTAAATTTTATGAATAATTTCTCCTTTTGCCTCAATGATTTCAAAAGTTGTCCTCTGCAGAGACATCAGTAAGCATCTGTATGAGGGAAATGGTTAACCTTCCTGAGTCTTTTGTTGTATGCACATGACATACTATCTAGGTTTCCTTGTTGATCCTTTGCTTTTTGCCGTGCAGACATAAATTATTTTTAAAAGGTTATACATGTATAACATAAACCTGTCCATGGAAAAGGGGTGCTTGTCCCTTTCCCTCATACGACAATTCTGCAGCAGACGACTTTGAACGTATTTTGACAAAACATAGAAAATCTCCATAATTGAATGGATAACCTATGACAAAAAGTGGAAAACATTGTGACAAAAGGAGAAATTGCACGTTTTGTGAAATTTCTTCTTTTGTCACTATGTTTTCAAAAAGCTGTCTGCTGCAGAGGCGTCAGAAAGCGTCTATATGAGGGAAAGGGTTAAAGCAATGATTTGGTTAACAGTGCAGATCCAGATCAGTGTGTGCAGTAGGGGTAACGGAAATGCTGTTAAAAGTAGCTGGGTAAAGGGGCTTTAGTAGACGGGTAATTTACCCAACTACCGGGCGACGGACTCATTTTGAAACCCCTGGATAAGACAAAGCAGATGAACAGCAGGGGCTTAGCTTTGCAATAATCAATGTGTAGGCCGTCTTGTGAGAAAATCAACATTGTGGACTCTGCGTAAAGTATGGACCCGGATCAGCCTAAGCATGCCACACAGGCCTACCCGGATAGACACTTTTCGCCTACTGTGGATTTTCTGTTACAGGAATAACTACTCTATACATCTATCCCCCCTAAGACGGAATGTGTCGGCCGGATCAGTCTGTGCGGACAGCGCAGGCTGATCTGGTTGATACATTACACAGATGTCTATCGCCACAGCTGCATTTTGGGGCATTTTAAGAAAAAATGTGTCGGCAAGTACATACAGTGCCTAAAGGGAGCTACGCCCCTGAACAGGCTGATCTGAATATGCTATATTCACAAATGCTTATTTGTACCTTTTTGCAGGGCTGGGCTCCATTATAAACATGTATTGCCTTGGTAATATGTGAAATACAATAATAAAGATCATAGGAAAAGGAGTAATTACTGAAAACCAGCAATTATCTCCTTTTGTTCAGATTTTTTCAATGCTTTTCCATTAACCTATTCCCCACATGCAGATGTTTTCCGACACCTCTGCAGCGGATGACTTGAAAACATTGTTGCAAAAAGAAACATAAATTCGTCACCTTAGCGCATTAACAGGTTAAGTGCATTTTGCTAAGTTTTCAGGAGAAGCAAAAAACTGTTTCATTTTGTTATATACTGAGGTAACTATATGATACTAAAATATGATTATACATATTATACTATTAAAAAGATTTTGATGTTATGTAACTGATGCATTATTTATGAAGGTATATTTGCACTTAACCTGATTTGACAACTGAAATACTTAGTGCAAAAACAGGTTAAGTGCTCTTATCCTGTTTTTTGCACTATAAAGTAAGTGTTAAGTTTCTAAAATACTTTGTGCAAAAACAAGTTATTAGCATATTTTGATACAGCATTCAAATATTCTAGCATAATAATCTACTAACCTGTTTTTGAACCAAAACCTTAACCCTTTCCCTCATATAGACGCTTTCTGACGCCTCTACAGCAGACGGCTGTTTGAAAACATAGTGACAAAAGAAGAAATTGCACAAAACGTGCAATTTCTCCTTTTGCCACAATGGTTTCCACTTTTTGTCATCGGTTATCCATTCAACTAAGGAGATTTTCTATGTATTGACAAAATACGTTCAAAGTCGTCTGCTGCAGAATTGTCATATGAGGGAAAGGGTTAAACAATACTTTATATAATTGTTGGTGCAAAAACATGTTAAGAGCACTCAACCTGTTTTTGCGCCAATTCTTTAGACATCATTTTATATTGTTTTTGCACAATTTAAGGCTTGCAGATAATCTGTTCTGCAATTTTCTCAAAAGCATCATTTAACATTTGAAATCAGTCAAGATAATTTTACAGTACATTGTATATTGATCAACATTTTGAACCATTTAATCCAAAAAATTGATTTTGTGAAAATTGTCACTGAACCTGTTATTGCGGCTTAAACGTGATGCGTTGTACTTTTCAATCGTTTAACTTTCATTTAAAGAGATTTTCCATATTTTGCCTAGATGATTTCAGAGTCGACTGATGCAGATTGGTTGTATGTGAGAAAGGGTTAAATGTATATAACAATATGATAGATAAAAACTTCACACTTGACCTATTTACTGTAGTCTACATATCAACAAAATCGACATCATTGATGCAGATTCAACAAAGTATGTTGCAAAATTTCAAATGATGACATTTTTTTTAAATTTTGGGTTTTAAAGCCGTTTTCAAAAAAGATTCAGTCAAATCACGGCGACCAGTTCACACACCCATGTATTTCCTGGCTTTCTCACACCAGTATTCCACACAACAGTCTTTCCATGCAACTGACTTACTTTCAACATACGACTGTTAGCTCATTGGTGGAAGATGAATGACGCTAAATGTCACATTGACTTTTGTCTAACGTTGACAGAGTTTGGGTTTAAACTCAAACTCGAAATCCCTGGATTGACAGCCATTATTGCTTTTGCCTGAGCTACCCACGACTTAAATGATAGAAAACAAGCAATTCTGATTAACCCTTTCTCACATGCAGTTGCATTTTGACATATCACACTTGATTTCTCTATATGAGTAATCTTTCATTTTACAATATGTTTTCAAAAGCTGTCTATCACTTGTCTTTGTTGGAAAGCTGCTTCCTGCAGTATTTTGATCTTGAGAGTCTAGTGTTTGATCCTTAGTCAGGTCATTTGTTTTGTTAGTTGGCAGTTTGATTGACATTGTTTCCTGGGTGAGTTATCAATTCTACTGGTCCATTGAACCTGACACCAGCGAATCCGTCATAATACCCTAACCCCAAAATCCTGAGACCCAAGGAGGGAAAGTTATAGCTAACATTGTTTTTGTTGCAAGTCTTTGGTATGACCAGGTCAGGGATCTAACCTGCAACCTCATGCACCCAAGAAGGACTCACTTCCAATACACCATCAAAGTGGTTGGCCGATGGGGTCATACCAATGACTAAAACTCGTAATAATATGCCTTTCCTCCTTGGCCCTCAAGGTTACAGGGATCGCAGGGCTTGGCGTGAAACGGTTGTAACTAAAGATAGTATTTTTCCACCAAGGTTAATCACCTCACCATAAAGTCTTTATAAGCGTTAAATAATTGTTCTTGGTAAATCGTCCTGAGCAATGGCACCTAAAATTGCATTGTTTACAAAAGGGGTCAAAATTGCCCCTAAACCAGGGTTTTCAAAATAGGTCTTTAGTTACAACGCCAAGCCCTCGAATTATAAGCTGAAACGCTTGTATCAGGATAAGCTTACCAGAACTCTGAGCAGTACTGATAATTTGCCCTTGAAATGATGTGATAGGACTGAAATGCTGCTGAAAATGGCAAAGATACCATACAATCAAACAAACTCGAGTTGACCTTTCCTCATTTGGATCCCTACTTTCAGTAACCAGTAATATGCTGGCATTGTGAATCAGAAGTTTTCTATTATTAACCCTTCCCACATACAACAAATCTGCAGCAGACGACTTTGAAAACATAGTGACAAAAACCTGAACAGTCTCCATAAAAGATAGCTAAATCGTTAAATAAAGTTGAAAACATTGTGGCCAAAGGAGAAATTGCTCATCATGAGCAATTTCACCGTTGGACACAATGTTTTCAAAAGTCGTCCGCTGCTATTGCGTCAAAATGTGTCTGCAGGTGGGAAAGAGTTATTAACACTTCCCACTTGCAGACACATTTGCAGCAGACAACTTTTGAAAACGTTTTGGCAAAAGGAGAAATCGCTCAATATGAGCAATTTCTCCTTTTGCCGCAATGTTTTGAACTCTTTTTCCAATAGTTAGTTGTACTTAAATTTATAGAAATATCCCTTATTTTTGCTCATATATTTTCAAAGTTGTCCACTGCAGATTTGTTGTATTCATGTGGGAAAGGGATAATTTCTGTGAAATTCCAGTGACTTTAGACCTGATCTTTTACAGATAGTGTGCGGTGAAGGCATTCAGGAAATTAATTGATTAACTTTTAAAACTTGGTTGGATGAGATAAAGATTAAAAGAGCATGGGAAGTGCTCACGTTTTTGCTTTAACCCTTTCCCACATGTAGAAGCTTTCCTACGCCTCTGCAGCAGATGACTTTTGAAAACACTGACAAAAGGAGAAATTGCTCAAAACAAGCCATTTCTCCTTTTGCCTCAAGTGTTTTTCAAATTTTATTCATTAATTATGTAACCATTATTTATGAGATTTATTCACTTTTTTGCCAAGATGTTTTCAAAGTCTTCACATTTGCTGTATTTGGGAAAGGGTTAACAATTTCCCTAATACAGATGACAATTTCGATGCCTGGACTCCTTACAACTTCCAGAAACACTGAGCTATAAAAACCTTAACCCTTTGCCACATGTATGTATATAGACACATTTTGACAAATCTAGAGCAGATGACTTTTATTAACATTGTTGCAAAAGGACAAATTGCATATAATGAGCAATTTCTCATTTTTATGTCAAAAATACATTACCAGTCATTTATTACCTGATATATACATCTCCTAACCCTTAATTCATCCAGAAAAAGAACTCGCCTAGCGTATCCCTCACGCCTGTGTGATATACACGGTCACCGGTAAATACCGGCGCACGAGGTCAACGTGTCACTTTTAGTTTCCTGGACACACCGACCTACAGGCTTGAATTTATTTTCATTTTTCTAAATTTATTTTCGTTGTCTAGTTAAAGCTTTCGCTTTAACGGGTCAATTCATTCAGTTAAACTGTACATTTACTTCTTGAACTTGAACTTTGTTTATTTATTGTTTGTGTTTAAGTTGTGTTTTTTTGTAGTAACAACTAGCTGAGAGCCGCGGGTGGTTACCCCACCCACTATTTCAGTTACGAGTCGGGTCTTGAATGACCGTGCATTAATTTTTCAATTAATTTTCAACGGTGAGATTTCCCGATCCGGTAGCGATAATATTGTTTATCGCCTTTGTTGTTGTTTTGTATAATTACATAGACATTTGGAGAATATTTAAAAAATATTTTTTCATTGAATTACGTCCGTAAAAACGAGTAGTGAAATAAAAGAATAGAAAATATTATTTTTTGTTTTTGAACTTCGTAATTTGATTTTGTATTTATACTATGTCACATAATGGTGAACAGAGGCGTGGCTCATGCGGTCATTTAGTGGCCTTGTGGGACACGCACTCTTCCTGCATTGCGTGCACTAAGTGCACAAAGGATTCACCATGTGAGTTCTGTTCGTTATGGTCGGCTTCCGTTTGGAAACAGGCCATATCGAGGAGGACTCACAAAAGCCGTAAGAGTAAAACTGTTCCTTTGAAGAAGAAGGTAAGTATTAGCTCTACGAGCGAAGGGGAATTCGAGGGTTTTTCCCCAACAGACTCCACGACTGGGTTGATTAGACGGAAGGACAGAGCTTTTCAATCTTCAGTCAAGACATACGCCTCTGTAACAGCCACGACGGGACCGTCTCGAAGTTCGGAGGAACGTATGATATCGTCTGGTCAAAAACAGACGACTGGTGTTAGTGCTGAACCTTCGGGTGAGGCAATGGGGCATTCTCAGGGAAACCTAACAGAATGGCCCCCTCTTTCACCACACTCAGTTGATAGGCATTCTTCGGAAGCCTACAGCAGAGTTCCAAATTACCCGGTCGGCGGGCAGAATTTGGGGACCGGTGATGGAGCATTACAATTGCCTATCATTGGTCCACAGGGTGATGCTTCCGAGCAAAACCCTTATGAGACCGGGTACCGGGCAACCGGGAACCGGGTACCGGGCAACCGGGTACCGGGCAACCGGGTTCCGGGAAACTGGACAGTCATATTACCTTGGTTAAATCGGGCACCGGGCAACCGGGCACCGGGCAACCAGGCAGTCATTTTGAAATGACGAGACCGGTCACCGGGCAACCGGGCAATCATTCTAGAATGATACGACCAGTCACCGGGCAACCAGGCAGTCATTCTGAAATGACTAGACCGGGCACCGGGCTGCATGAAGCGACCGGGCATTCTGTCAGTCAATTCAGCATGACTAATCCATACACCGGGAATGAGGACATGGGTCATTCATTTCACGATGAATGGGAGAATCAGCAAGGCAGTCATTCATACATGACTCGACCTGCCACCGGTCAACCAGGTACCGGGCAACCCGGTACCAGGCAACCGGGATCAGTGCGTCTCGATCGGATAGATACACGTTATCATTCTTTCGCAGCACAGCCTGATTATTTGGATATTCAGAACACTGGTTTACCAGGTTTTAATAACCAACCTGCTGACATAGATTACGGAGAGTACATATCGAGAAAATCATTCCGTTCTCCTAGGGGAACAGTGTATTATTCAAGAGATATTACTCCTCCACGTTACCAACCTTCATTACGAAGGAGTGATCGGTTCTATGACAGACAGGTTAGTGATGCCTACCGTGATCGTCAAATTCCTGATTATAGGAATTTACGACTCCCGGAAGGACACCTCTCCAAGAGGCAGTCCTTTGAAAGGCAATCCCCCGATCGGAATATTGCTTGTTCCGTTAAGGGGAAGTCGAAAAGATCACATACAGTGAGTTCGGCTCCGATGATTGACTCAGGGCAACCTTTCTCTGCTGCGGATAGAAGGTTGAGTTCACATGATCGTCACCAGCTTATGGATTTATCAGAGAATGAATCCATTTCTGGATCGGAAATTGGTCAACCGGTGGGAAGTCCGGTTAAGCACAATACTTCTCGTCGTAGGCCTAGACAATCCTCCACTTCTTCGTCTGACGAAGAAACGGAAAGTCTATTACCTATAGAAGACGAGCCGGCTGCGGATCGTTGGTCCCTGCAGCAGGCTATTGAAGAAGTTTTTAGGGTAGTGCCTAGTACGCTCTGCCCTAAGATCGACGCTCCCCCACGTCGTAAAAAACCTTTCAAGTTTGGAAGAACATAATGCGGAGATAGGAGGGTCTACAACTCCATTACAGTTCCCACCTCAATCACAGTTAGTGCTAAACTGGTTGAGAGATGGGAGGCCAGAGCGCGTCTGGGAGTCATGGTGGCTTCACATGACGATCATTTCGCCATAGCTCTGGCACTTCTACTTAAAGAGGAGAATGTCTCTAGCAGAGGGGCTAGCAGAATTCTGGAGGCTTTTGATACGGGGAATCGGCACCTGATGGCTCTGAATTTGCAGAACGCCACGGAAATGCTGTCCGCGAGGAGAGATGCGACACTTGTCAAATCCTCTTCTCTGCTACAAAATAGCAAGGACAGCTTAAGAGCCGCCCCCTTATCCTCCAATCTTCTCTTTGGTGGAAGGGTTGCTGCAGTGACTGTTACTGATTCGTCAGAACAATCCAGACGCCTTTCGGCGAGTGCAGTAAATGCTTTGTCACAGAGTCGTAAATACTCTGCACCGGCGGCTAAATGGACTAATACTAGGAAGCCCCCGGCGAAAAAGCAGAAACAGGAAGTGAAGGCTGTACCGCCTAAACAACCTCCTTCCACGGGCCGGAATTATGCTAAACCGAAGCCCCGTTTCACGGGAGCTAAGCCGAAGCATACTTCCAGGTATGGTACGGCTCCTAGGCCGCAGCCCTAGGGGTACGCACCTCTCTATGACTATCCCGAGGCCGGAGATTGCAGTAGGGGGCCGCCTGTCATTTTTCAGGGAAGAATGGGGGAGTATCACGGAGGATCGTTGGATTTTATCCGTGATACAAGAAGGGTATCTAATTCCCTTCGTTTCCCCCCCTCCCATGACAAGCGTGCCCATCGATCTGTCGTCACGCCATCCGACCATGTCAGAAGTGATTACATCACTTCTGAAAAAGAAAGCCATAGAGAGGGTTCTCAACCCCAATACTCGGGGTTTCTACAGCCGTCTTTTTCTCGTTCCGAAAAAAGACGGTCGGTGGAGACCGGTGATAGATTTGTCAGCCCTGAATCTATTAATACCGGTCGAGAAATTCAAGATGGAGTCGGCCCGCTCCATCAGAATGGCTATTCGGAAGGACGACTGGGCGGTCTCGTTAGACCTCACAGACGCCTATTACCACATTCCGATCGCTTCCTCGTCGAGGAAATACCTTCGGTTTGTGGTAAATGGAGAAGTGTACCAATTCAGGGCACTTCCCTTCGGCCTCAAGTCCGCACCTCGAGTATTCACGAAGATTATAAATGCTGTGGGAGCCTTTCTACGAATGAACGGGCCCCAGCTTCTTCAATACTTCGACGACTGGCTACTCCACAGAGCAGATCGTTTAATTCTCCTTCACGATCTGTCTCTAGCCTGGCGGACCATTCTGCGATTGGGCCTTATTCCCAATACGCAGAAGTCGGACTTAGTTCCGTCAAAGAGGTTTACATTCGTAGGGATGACCTTTCTCACCGACCTAGCGGTGATTCGGGTCCCTTCGGACAGAGTCGATTCTCTTTTCCGGAAGATCAGACTCACTCTGGACCAGGCTATGGTAACAGCCCGGTCCATGCTGTCACTTCTGGGGTCCCTGAGTGCAGCAGCCGACCTAGTCAGTCTAGGCAGGCTCCACATGCGGCCCCTTCAGTATCTTTTTCTGTCCCGGTGGCGTCCGTCTGTGGACTCACTGGAACAGGAGATAGCTCTGACGGATTTCTTCAAGTCACACCTTCGGTGGTGGCTGGATCCGTTAATCTATCTACAAGGGGTGCCCTTGATCACATCACCTCCGGATCTGTACCTTTTTACAGATGCCAGTGCTGTGGGTTGGGGAGCTCATTTAGAGCCACAGGGCCTAACAGCCCAGGGCATGTGGACAGCGGAGGAACGTTGTTTGCACATAAACAACTTAGAATTGAGAGCAGTCCTGCTAGCTCTCAAACAGTTCTCTGCCTCCGTTGCGAACACAACTGTTTTATTGTCGACGGACAATACTACTGTTGTGTCCTACATTCGCAGGCAAGGAGGAACGCACTCCCATCTACTCTTTCTGGAGACATGGAAGTTACTCCTTTGGTGCCAGGCGACGTCGTTAGTAGTCTTAGTAAAACACGTCCCCGGCCATTTGAATGTCTTAGCGGACAGTCTATCCCGCCAAAACAAAGTTCTTCCGGCGGAATGGACACTGAATCAGAGTGTAGTAAACTCTGTATTCATGCGGATCGGGACACCACTGGTGGATCTTTTCGCCACCAGAGTCAACCATCGGCTGCCACTTTATGTGTCACCGATGTACGATCCTGCAGCCTGGGCAGTGGACGCACTGACCCTCGATTGGGACCGTCTATTCGGGTACGCGTTTCCCCCGTTCATTCCGGTCCCGATCGTACTAAAAAAAGGTTCTTCGTTCTCAACAGTGCAGAATCCTGTTGATAGCGCCATTTTGGCCCCAGAGGTCTTGGTTCAACGACCTCCTGGCCTGCCTGTCGGCACAACCAGTACGTCTTCCTCTTCAAGACGACCTTCTGTTTCAGCAACCGGGGCGGCATCTTCATACCAACCCGGCAATGCTTCATCTTCACGCTTGGACATTATCAAGCGATCGATCCGAGAGAGAAACTTTTCTCAAAAAGTTGCCTCTCGCATCGCTCAATCCAGAAGACGATCCACTAGAATCGTCTATGATTCCAAGTGGACAGTCTTCTCAGATTGGTGTCATGCTAGGTCGATCAATCCTGAGTGTCCCTCTGTAGCTAGGATTGCCGATTTCTTTCTTTTTCTTTTTGAAGATAAAGATCTAGCTGTTAGCACAATAAAAGGTTATCGTTCAATGCTTTCGAATACGCTTAAGTTCAAAGGGGGAGAGAGTATTGGTGCTAATCCATTTCTCTCGGAACTTATGCGATCATTCGAACTAGATAAACCCGTTTGTAGGAGTTTAACTCCAAAATGGGATTTATCTTGCGTTCTTTGGTCTCTTACAAAGGCGCCGTACGAACCTCTGTCTTCTGCTTCGTTAAAATTTTTAACTTACAAAACTGTCTTTCTTCTTGCCTTTGCGACCGCGCGTCGTAGAAGTGAGTTGCATGCGCTTTCAGTAGAAACCGGCTTTATCAGATTCAATGAATCTGATGGCTCGTTCACTCTACTTCGTCAGTCAGGTTTTTTAGCCAAGAACCAGTTACCTTCGGTCCTTCCTAAACCAATCACGGTTCCCAGTCTTTCTGCGAGCTGTGGTCCGTTGGATACCGACAGACTTCTATGTCCCGTTAGAGCTCTTAAGCTTTACCTTAAGAGAGTTAAAGGGACAAGGGGCCGTAGGAAGAGGTTGTTTCTCCCTCTGATAGGATGTAAGGATATATCAGCGGCTTCTATTTCCCGCTGGATATCCTGTACAATTAAATTAGCCTACACTAATCTTTCAGTTCGCGATCTCTCGTTTTTACGGATTCGTCCACATGAAATTAGAGCACTCTCCACTAGTTGGGCCTTTTCCAACAATGTGCCTTTAGAGGATATTCCTCGTGCCGCGGTATGGAAATCTCAATCGACTTTTTCAAATTTCTACCTGCGATCTATGTCTAAGCAAACTGAAAATCTTCACTCTCTGGGGCCACTGGTGGCGTCTCAGCGAGTTATATGCTAAATTACATATTAGACACAACAATAAAGTACTTAACGATTGAAATTTATCAATCCATTCTCCTACTTTCACAGGCTGTTGTGTCTCAGTACTAAGTAAATAAATTAAATAAAAATAACTACAATGTGCTGCATTACCTGTAGGACTAGAAGTGTTGGCAGATGCCTCCCGACCGATGCTGAAAAGTCATCAGGTAATAAATGACTGGTAATGTATTTTTGACATAAAAATGAAGTTTTTAAAGTAAAACATATTTTTATTAGAAAATACTTACCAGTCATTTCATATTCCCGCCTCCCAACCCCGCGTCGTCAACCAACACTTACTTGAAAACTAAAAGTGACACGTTGACCTCGTGCGCCGGTATTTACCGGTGACCGTGTATATCACACAGGCGTGAGGGATACGCTAGGCGAGTTCTTTTTCTGGATGAATTAAGGGTTAGGAGATGTATATATCAGGTAATAAATGACTGGTAAGTATTTTCTAATAAAAATATGTTTTACTTTAAAAACTTCATTTTTGTCACAATGTTCTTTTATATCTATTCTGTAGAAATGTTATTTATAGAGTTTTTCCATATTGGTGTTTCCTATATATATTTAACGTCTGCTGCTAAGTTATTGTAAGTGTGGATGAAAACATTTAGTTCTCCTTTCGCCAAAGTGTTTTATTCAATAAAAGCTTTCGTTCATAAGGATTTTACAAAATTCTCTGCTGCAGATTTGTTGTATGTAGGAAAAGGTTAATAAATCCTTAACCCTTTCCTACATGTGGATGCACTTTAACGCCTCTGCAGCCGACTTATTTTGAAAACATAGAGATTTACCTTAATTTTGCCTAGATGCTTTCAAAGTTGTATGCTTTCGATTTTTTCTTCATGTGATAAAGGGTTCAGAGAAATTATTCAATCTTAGTACCTTTCAGCAAAATGTTTCTAACTGTTCAAGAGTTCACATAGTCCAGTTTCTTATATCTAGGTTTCTGGGTAACAGTCTTATTGTCTTTGCGGTTTTTGTAATGATGCCTTATTTGTCAAAGCATAGACAAATCAAATGTCATTTTGGACATACCATAATTTGGATGTCGTAGACAGTGTCTACTTACAGATTACAAAAATAGGTAATTACTTTTGTAAGACAGTTTTGTTGACCAGACAAATTACGCATGCTGATTATGTTTTTCTTTTCTTGTCACCGTGAGACATCTAAAGCAGACAAGTCCTGAAGTTTTCATTTTGGAAAAAAGGAGACAATGCCCAAAATAGGCCATTAATTTTCAAAATTAAAATTTTTTTTTTTTTTTTTTTGAAACTGGAGTAAACCATTAATAAAATTAGAGACGAGCCTTTTTGATGTGAAAATAATTCTGAAGTTTCCATTTTGAAAGTGTCTGAAAATGAAAGAGAGATAATCTGGTAATGTATTCAATAACTTTCCCAAATACAGCACATCTGCAGCAGATCTCTTTGAAACCACCATCTAGGCAAAATTATGGAAAATTTCATTAAATGATAATCCTCACTTACTAACCCTTTTCCACATACAACAAATCTGCAGCAGATCTCTTTGAAACTGTCTGGGCCAAATTACGGAAAATTATTAAAGTACTCACTTATCAACCCTTTCCCATATACAACAAATCTGCAGCAGACAACTTTGAACATCTAGGAAAAAAACACGGAAAACCTCTATACACGTAAATGAAGGTATAAATACTGAAGTTGAAAACATTGCGACTTAAGGAGAAATTGCTTGTTTTGAGCAATTTCTAATTTTGCCGCAATGTTTTCAAAAGTCGGCTGCTGCAGATGTGTCAAAATGTGTCTACAGGTGGGCAAGGGTTAAAGAAAGCTGAAATCAATGAGGCAAAAGGTGTGATTGCTCACTATGTGCAAATTTGCCATTAATAATGCAATAATGTTTTAAAAATTGCGTATGCACATGAAAAGCCCAACAAATCCTGCAGAAGTCTACTTTGAAATCGTCTTGGCAAATATAAGAAAAATCTGTAAATATGAAAGTATAAATATTGAATAAAGTTGAAATAATTGAAGTAAATGGAGTAATTATTCATGATTTTGCAAGAACAATTTCACAAGTCTCTGGCTGCAGGTGCATCAGATTGCATCTGCAAGTGGAAAAGGGTTAATGGTGAAATAGCTTAACCCTTTCTCTCATCATGAGACAATTCTGAAGCAGACGACTTTGAACATATTTTGTCAAAAAATGGAAAATCTCTTTAACTGAATGGATAACCTATGACTAAAAGTGGAAAACATAGTGGCAAAAGGAGAAATTGCTCGTTTTGAGCAATTTCTTCTTTTGTCACTATGTTTTCAAAAAGCCATCTGCTGCAGAGGCATCAGAAAGCGTCTATATGAGGGAAAGGGTTAAGCGATAAATAGAAGATGTGATTTAGATTTTGTTGTTAGGAGTAACTGATCCAAAACACTTGAGGCAGGAATCTGGCTTGCCAAGACTCCGTCAAAAGTTCCTAAGATAAGAATTATATCCTAACCTCGTCTGACATGCTGAATGATTTTAACACATTTGCAGCAGACTGCATTTGAGAACATTGTGGCAAAAGAAGTTCGTAATTTTGAGCACTTTCTCCTTAGCTATCACAAAGGTTATAAATTTATTCAATATTTTAATTTTCTTTCTAATAGAGATTTTTCATATTTTTGTCTTTGTTGCATTTGAGAAAGGGTAAACCAAAGTGGTTACTGTTTTAGTTGTTGTTTATGGTAGATATAGGATGATATTTTTATGTATGTGCAGATAAATATTTGATTTAGTTAACAAACTATGTTTTTGGTACCTTTACTTAGTAATGGAATATCCAATAATGTCACTCATACAGGATTAGCTCTGTTGGTACAAAGAAAAAAATCATCAGCAGACATTATGTTGAAAACATTGTGACGAAAGGAGAAATTGCTCATACAGGATTAATTACTCTTATAGTACAGTGATTTTTTCTTAACCCAAAGTGGGGCGGAATTTGATTCACAATCATTGATTGATTTGGGGTTTAACGCCGTTTTTAACAATTTCTCAGTCATATCACGGCGGCCAGTTCACCTACTCATGTGTTTCCTGGTTTTCTCACACCAGTACTCCACATATCAATCTTCCCAAGCAACTGGCTGCTTTTCCACATAGACTTAGCCCATTGGTGGAAGATGAATGACGCATGTCGCAATAATTCACAATCAAAAGACACCTCTTTTTTTTCACAAAAGTAGGCCTAAATTTCACAAAATCTGCCTTTCATCACATTTTACATGTCACTATTTTCACAATTGAAAGGGCCCTGGCCCTGCAAACAAAACAGCGAGTAAAAACACTGTAGTACAAAGAAAAAAATCATCAGCAGACGAGGTTGAAAACATTGTGACAAAAGGAGAAATTGCTCATAAAGGGTTGATGAATGCTTCTGTTCAGCTGTCGATCCTCTTCCATTTATGAAACATTGTTTTTTCATTTATTTTTTACTGGATATTTAAAAGTGTTCCGCTGCAGATTTGATCTATTTGTCAAAATGTCTGCTAAATGTTTGAACCAAATGTTATCTCATTTAGTTACTTCAAGACTTTTCCAAATTATTGAAAATGTTCAAAGTAAAATAAGTAAAAGTACTTCCTGATACACTTGACTTGGAAACATGTTAAAACCATTACAATTGCCTATTTCGAACAGTATCAAAGTTTAGACTTCACCCTTTTCCAATTACAACGAATCTGCAGCAGATGACTATAAAGTATAATGGAAACATAGTAAAACTACGTATGAACATGAATGTATGATTATTGAACAGAGTTGAAAACATTGTGGCAATTTGAGAAAACGCTCTCTTACTTTTATGCTTTAGAGCAATTTCTTCTTTTGCTACAGTATTTTCAAATGTTTGCTGGATATAAAAAATCATCTGCATGTTGGAAAGGGATAAAACAAATAATGAATTATTGACATTGTTCAACAGTGTGCCTTAAAACAACACAGTTTTGATGGGGAAATGCAAAAAAAAAGATAAAATATTGACAATGTCCAACAACATGCCTAAAAATAACAAGAAATTGACACTGAAATGGGATATTGAAACAAATAATAAACTAATGACAATGTCCAATAGTGTGCCTAAACCCTTTCCTCCATACAACAAATGTGAAATCATCAGTGCAAAATGATGGAAAATGTCTTTAAATACAAGTATTATATTTTGACAGAGTTAAAAACATTGTGACAACAGAAAAAATTGCCCATCAAGGGCAATTACTCCTTTTGCCACATTGTTCTTAAAAGTATTCTGCTGCAGTTGTGTCAAAATGATTCTGCAAGTGAGATAGAGTTAATGAAACAAAAAAGTTTTGACCGGGAAATTAAAATAAAAAAAGATACAATTAACAATGTCCAAAAAACTGGCTCAAAACAAAAAAATTAGACAAGGGCCAAGTGCCAGTGCCAAACAGTTTACCTAAATAATTACAAATTAACTAAATGGCAGATTTTCCTTTTCC